>JAKGUB010000325.1:4465000-5665000 GCA_026261675.1 Hippocampus mohnikei
GTGCTGATTCTCCATGGTTATCATTAACATCATTCTTTCCCAACAAGGGATTCAAAGGATTACCTCCATTATGATTTGGATTATGTGAAAGGGATTTTTGACTTCCATTTTATTTGTATGTCAATTCACACAATCTAAATACCTGTGAATTTGTTAATGGTGGCATTGGGCAGGTGTGAGTGGCAGGGGGCCACGTGAGTAATGATGTCAAGAGGGTTCGAGGGGATTTGAAGATGGGTTAAGGGTCGCGACCTCTCTTATGACCCCAGAGTCATCGGTGCACTTAACCCCACGTTTTGACTGACCCCACTGCCCCCATGCACACTTGTGCATTAACTCCAATCACAATGGCTCGCTTTTTAATTTTTTATTTTTATTTTAATAGAGTGAAAAAGGCAGTTATTGAGACTGAACACTGATGGATGGTGACTTTAATTAGTTACTGTTGACTAATGCTTTGTTGCGTCAATTATAGACCACAGATAATCTTGACATCATCTTCCAATTATATTAGAAAATGTGGCAATGAGAATAAGTACCATTCAATGATGGATGAGCACTTTTGCAAAATTCTTCTTACCAAAAACTTTGGAGACAAAATGTATATACCTATACTGAATATCTAGACGAACACATAGACGAACAACCATTTGCGCTCACACTATTTAGAGTGTTCCATTAACCTGCCATACCCAAAGAAAACCCACATCGGCATCGGGAAAACATGCAAACTCCACACAGGAATCGAACCCTACATCGCTGCACTGTGAGGTGGATGTGCTAACCTGTCGACCAGCACCTTTGCTAAATGTTACGTTTCAAGACTATGATACAGCAAAATAAAGTCCCAAAACACATATCTTAAAAACCTGAGAATGGCTAAGACAAAAAAAATGTGTCAAACATGCAGTCGGGAGAAGGCAAAACCTGAGTTCAAACCTGAGACAGATGCATCAGTTTGCCCACGAGGAGTGAGAATCCAGTGGGCCAAAATACCTGTTGACAGGTGCAGAATTGTCATGATGAGGTACAGAAATGATTTGATTTTAGTGATTACCTCAAAAGATTTTTCAACAATGTTTTAAATGGATCGTCATATTTTGTCCAAGCCACCTTTCATTACTAAGTAAAAAAAAATAATTATAATGAATTCCCGTAAACTAAAATGTCGTATTTCGTCAATTTCAAATTATTTCTGTGATCATCATGCGTTCCTTGACAAAACGAATTTCCAGCAATTCTTTCTAGTTTATAAAAAAAAAAAAAAGTCTGGAATAGTGGAGGTGAAAAAGACATTCATATGAATCAATTTCAGCATCTTCTACACGCCAGGATAAACCCGCATTATCATAATCCAGTTTTACCAACCGTCCGGATATTGTTTTCAATGTCGTAGTAAAAATTAAAATTCATCGTCGCGCTACAGCGTCTTATCTACGCTTTTCTTTTTGCAAGACTCTCTATTCCTGCCCCCATATGGCACCTCATGAGTAAATTTAAGCGCTGTCTTATATCCTAATCACCATCCAATCTGGCTGCGCTCACCAGCCTACAAATCCTCGCCGTGATGGAAGAAGTTGTCCACGCTTCTATTAGCATATGCAGAGTGGCGCTCTCCTGCCTACAAAGTAGAAAACCTTGCCCTTTTCTATCTTGCCTTCATCCCCGTCACGTCCACAGGCTCGCCACAAATGCTGCCTCATTTCCATTCCTGCTCGCTTATGTACATAATTCTGCACGTATGTTATTTCGGTCAGCGAGACACATTTCCAACAGAACATTTAGAAAGATGAGCTCAACGATCAATTTTGCTTCAGTCAAGAACAGAAACATGTCACCCCTATTTGACTATATTTCTTTTATGATGAAAAAAAAGCAATCAATCAGATAATTAAAAAATATATTTTGGCTGTACACTGTATTTTGTATATCAATCACCGTGGAACAATTGGGACAAAATCATTCTGGTGTGTTACATTTTTAAGATGATTAAAACTCAAAATGCTGATTTTAAAATTACAGTCTGATTTAAAAAAAAAAATTTTTTGGAGCATGTCCATTTTTTTCCCCCACAGTTTGGAAGTATTCCATCTTAGTGTTTTATTTACAAAGTAAACACTTATTTTAATATATTTTATGGCGATCCTACAGCTCGAAAAGTTGAAGTGATGCAGCAAAACTGAGATCAGTTTTGGATTTTGTGCCCAAAAACTGCTGTCAGACCTAACTCAACAAAAATAGTGTAATGGTCAGTGTCGGGCTTGACTAAAAAAAATCAAATTAACTCGCTGCCCCTAAAAAAAAAAAAAAAAAAAGTATAAGATTATAAGAAAACACTTTTATGGAATGAGAGTAAATTCCTCAAATTTCAACAAAAATGTACTCTCGAGGCAAAGTCGTACCATTTCATGACAAAAATCTTCATAGCAGAACTAATTTGGTGAAGCAGGACAAAAGTATCATAAAATTACCGGAAAGAACATCAAGATGTGAGAGAGAATAAAGATTTTTGTCAACATTATTTTTCAAGATTATTATTCTGACTTTATATTTCAGTTCATGCAGAGCCTCTCTTTAATAGTATAGTGAGAGCAAAGGTTACCACAGTAAACATTGTTTTATTCTTTATCATGAAATAAGCCAAAGTAGAGCAACTTTCATGACATCACAAGAAAAAAAAAACTTTGAAGAAAGAAATCATGTTATGAACACTATTTGATCAGGGTATGCAGCACACCTGTGGCATGATAGCATGAAAATAGTCATATATGATGAAAATTACTGGATCTTCCGCACTATAAGGCATACCTAAAAGCATTCAATTTTCTCAAAAGCCGACAGTGCGCCTTATAATCTGATGTGACTTCTATCTGGATCAACATTCTGATTTCTTGGATGGAATATTGTAAATGTTTTGTAAAGCGCTTTGTTACAGTTGCACTGGTTGTGAAAGCTCTCGATAAATAAAGCTGTATTGTATTGTATTGTATTGTATTGTATTGTATTTCCTTTAGCATAGCTCCACCTAGTGGATGCATAATGCAACCACAGCCACTATTGCTGCTTCTATTTATATGCGCCTTATAATGCGGTGCATCCTATATATGAAAACAGTTGTAAAATAGGCCATTCATTGAAGATGCGTCATATAGTGCGGAAAATACGGTGTAAGTCACAACAGTACTTGCTTAACTGTCGGAGACCAGCAGCCACTCTATCTTAAAAAATATACTGTTTCTTAATATATCTTTTTCTTTCCTTTGGATTGCATCCTAAATTCCAAAATGCACAAATGAATGTATTATAATTCATTTTAGTAACATAAAAGAATCTGGCTGTATCTTTAATTGTCAATTCAAGGGAGGCAGCAGTTTTTCAAGATGCAGCCTCGCACTGTCCCAATAGGTTGGGGCTCGAAATAGAAATGGCCATTGATAAGCTTTCACAGATACAGTGGGCCCTTGCTTGATGGAAAACTGTGATGAGTAGGCTCAAGCTTATAGCTGTTGAAATACATCAAGATCCTTTGATGGTAATTGGGAGCCTTGCTAGACCGCTGAGTTGTGGTTGAGCTGCCGAGCACCTCCTGGTGTTATTTTGCTCCTGAATAAAGCCGAGAAGCTTTCTTAATGAGAAACATGGGAGGGGCAGATGGAGAGATGAGGTGAAGGAGTGCCGACTGGATCAAGGAGAAAAAGGGGAGAATGTGCAATGAAATTCAAATTTACTCTGTCGGGTTTTTTCCTTCTCTATTTTATATGATGGAGTCACACATTGTTGTCAAAGCAATAATTCAAGGTGAAATTGAAGTGAGGTGAAGCAGATAACAGTAACGGACAAAAGGAAGAGTGGAAAAACAGAGTAGGTGACAGCAGAGTGACAGGAGGCGGACTTACTTCTCCATCTTTCTAAATGTGAATTCAAAATGATCAATCTTTAAAAATTAGTGGAAGTTGTACATGGTAAAATATGAAATACACATGAAGCGATATGAACATTTTCAAGAAACTCAAAAGTCGACTTCTCTTTGTGCTTCCTCATGGCAGCCTGCACATGCAACTTTTTTCCAGTAAGAGCGCTGTTTTGACGCTTTTGCCAGAATTTAACCAACAACTGCACAGTCTCTGCACTCTGCTACATCGGCATAGAATATAAATGTTAGAAGTGGGAGCCTGTGTGCTCTTGTACACCCTTTCGTCAGACAAGGTTCGGTCTGTATCACTTCGACCTTTTTATCTGACAATGGAAAATCAGAGTGCATATCACACGTGTCTGAAAACAGTACATTGGGGACTTGAAAAGATGCAGGCTTTACCTCCCCTGATCGCTTGTCCCTGAAGGTATTGCTGGAAAAAAATTACAAATAAATAACAGTTGCTCAGAGCATCACGAGAGGATACATTACAGGGCTTGTAAGTCCACAATCTGGGTTTGTTTTGGCTGAGTGCCACCAGTGAGGGTCATCAAGCCCCTTCCCCTTCTGTTCTCTACTAAAAGCCTCCCCAGTCATCAGACATTCCGTTTTGTTTCCACTACAAAGTCTCAGTCACAGCCGCAGTGCCAACATCAACAACAGTGTGCTTCAAAAAAGTCATTTTTAATGATCCAAACACGCTTGATATGAATCTCGCTATATGACAGGAAATGCGGCGTTGAGAGAGACACACTAATTAGAATTTGCATTTGATTTTTTTAATTTCCGTGCAGCTGGGCGCCCATGTCTCACACGCGCACGTGATGGGGAGTTACTCACAGTGACCAAAGCTAATAATTCACACGTGGAGTCAAGCTGCGGTGAGAAGCAGAATTCATAAATGTTTGGTTGCTCAAGGAAGCGCGCAATGAATAAAGATGAATGGCCGCCTAAATACTCCGGATAAATCTATTATTAATGCATATGCCATTCCAACTGAATAAATGAGGACAAAGCAGCCAGGTTGTACTTGAAAGCACTAGAAACTGGAGCCAGACCGATGCACCTTTTAATGCGTCCATCATTTTGTGCAACAGGTCACTACCAGCTGGATTCAAACGGCTTCTCAATGAGCATCATTAGAAAGTGCAGCCAATAAGTGAGCAAGCACCGCAGGGTTCCTTGGGAAAGAAAGCTAACCGTCCTCTCAAAGCGCCTGATGGGCACCATGCTGGTAGTCTTTCCTCTGTAAATCCACCATGGATTTTTTTTTTCCCAACGTTAGTTTTGCGTCGATAAGGCATGACGACATGAATGGAAAAAGAGGGTGCTAGTGGTGTTCCGGGCAAAAAAAAAAAAAAAAAAGTCAAAAGTCATGCGGGTGGGGGTGGACACCTTTGAGGAATTTGAATAATGAAATATTAAACAATAATTAGAAGGGAAATATGCACACACACACACACACACACACACACACACGCACACGCACACACACAGATAGGCAAACTGGTTCTTAATGACTCCGGAGCAGATTTATGTTGAAAAGAGCAAAGGGGAGCCTACTTGACCCAGAAAAGAGACAAATGGTGCTAACTCCCATATATTAATAAAGACATTATACAATTACGCTTTGAAGCAGCGCCCACCTTCTCAAACGCAAAGTTGACTCAAATGAGTGCATCAAAAAAAAAAAAAGATCGCAAGATGAATAAGTTATATACTGACTGCCAAGTAAAACATGTTCCGCACAATTTTTTCTTTGCTGAATACAAATACATGACAAAATGACAAAATGGGTTCTCCCAATTGTACAAATTAAACTGGAGATGGAATTTGAAGACTTTAAATTGAAAATAGTGCTTTGATCGCGTTACCGACATTATGATAGCTGGAGCAATTCATAAGGTAACACGTCATTTACATAGCCTTTGTCGGCCTCACTGTTCTAATACGTTTGGATAGGAGTGTAAATAACTGGCAAGCCAACCACCTCAATATTCACGTGGTTTGCATGTCTAATTATTGTTTTAATGCCAAGAAGGAGCAAAAGAAGACATTAAAACACATTGAATGCCAGCCATTTTCAGACCTTTGCCTTACCACGTAATCTATTATTATTATTTTAAACACAGGAAGACGTACCTAGGATTGAATGCCTGAATTCTTAAAAATAAAAATAAAAATAAATAAACACGCACACACATGAAAAAACCTCGTTGGCCCCGAATGAGTTAATTAAACAGTTGTAGTTTGTGGCCCTCGCGTTGTGTTAGGATAAGACACAACATGAAACTGGTGGCTCCATCAACACAACTCTAAGGTCCAATTTTCAAAGACCCTTGTGGAAGAGTGGCTTATAATAGTCATGATTTGAATTGCCTTGTTTTAACCCTTTCGTGCACCCTGTAACCTGATAACATGATCACCTGTCCACTGCAGTAACCGCTGTCCCTGAAAGGGTTAAATAAAAGTTTTCAGGCAGAGATTAGTCACAGTCCTCGGCAGCGAATCCCTGATCGTCAACAGATGAGACCAAAAAAAAAAAGAAAGGGGAACAGAATCCAAACTGAATGTACGTGTTCTCCAAAAAGCAAGAGTGTCCATATTGATCGATAAAGTGGAGTTTCTACTGTCTTGCATGAATCACATGAGCGCATCTCCATAATGGACATCTCTATTTAGACCGCCCAGAGATGAGAGTGATGAATATGTGGGTGGGATAACAGAAACCCCGATTGAGCCGTCACTTTGAATTGTGATACAATTCATTCTGAAAATAGCGAGCCCGGTGCCTTACGTGTAAGAATATTAGTTCAGGATTAAAACACAGAGCGCAAGGAATGGCTTCATATCAATAAAATTGTGTTGAAAGTGACCCATTTGAGAAAAATCACAACTATAACAATTGTGTAAGTTACCATTTAAAGTACCGTTAACTTGAATGGGACAATAATTCAAATGCACCTCTATTACTTAACATTTATTGCGTGACTGAATTGATTGTCACGCGCATAATCAGTTAACAGTCAGTCCCCATGCAACGTCTGAGGTTGCAAAAAAAAAACTGCAATAGAGAGGAAGGAAGCCAGTACGACTGAATGGATAAACTTTCCAACAGTCTACTTTTGTGCTATGCTTAAGTACATCGTTCGTTCCCTTCTAAATCGATTATCGGGCCTCAGTGATTTTCATATGTAGATGCAAGTTGACCCGAGCTGTCCTCCCACAGCCTTTCTCTTGAGCTTCTCAACTGGGTGCACTCAGTAAGACCGGCAGCCCCCCACTCCATCCAACTATCCAGTGATGACTCATCACATCATGACTGAGGAACTCTATCACTAGTTTGGTGATTTAAAATGCGGTGTTTAGGCAATAATTACATAACTTGCAAGGGTTGGGATTCTTTTAGTGCATTTTTTCATCACTACTTGCTGAAACAGGTGGCGATACAGATTTCTCAATCCTACCCCGCCATCCTTTTTCTGACCTCTCAATGTTTACAGACGCAAGCTAAAGATTTTTCTACGGACTATTTTCGATGGTCTGCGGAAGACAGAAGGAGGAGAATATGAAGCCTGACTCACACGAGGCACGTTTGTCTATCTGAATAGGTTCCTCTCAATAAATTTATTGTCACTCCCTGCCTCATGTGTTTGATGTCTCATTGGACACCAAGAGAAGACGGACCTCAATCTATACTCCATTAGTCATTGTGGTTTGGATGGGAATGAAAAGTGTAAGGTAAATAAAAGCTTGAGATTTAACATATGTGTGTGTGTGTGTGTGTGTGTGTATGTGTGTGAATGTGTGTGCGTGTGTGTATGTGAGTGTTCAGGATTCATTGTTCTTGCACTCCATGTCCCACGTTTTGATAGAGTTTACAGATTCGCATTGGAGAAAAGCACAGTGGGGTGTCACTACATTAATAAATAAACATGGCAAAAAGTGACATCCATCCCCATCAAACCCAGCAGCTTCAGTAAACCAGTTTCGGGTTTGAGAGTTTGAGTTTCACTTTTGAATGGAGGTAGAGATAAGCCAAACCGAAAGATAAGCCGATGTGACAGATCCGCTTCATCACGTGTGACAGCAGGCACTGAACGGTGCGAGAGTGATGCATTGCAGATGAAATGACACAAAGGCAGCTCAAGTGTCACTTTGTTGTACTTTTGGACAGTCATCGGAGTTGGAGTGATGAGAAATTAGTTCGGGGGACACAAGGCATGGCTTTAGGATGGATGTCAGGACCAAAAAAAAAAAAAATCAAGCAGAGATTTACCACTAATGTTATATTGTAAAATATAACCATGGGTTATAATGATTTTTTAAATTAAGGTAAACATGTTTTCAAGTACACATAATTATCTAGTCCATTGTAAAAAAAAATGTAACCCTTTAATGCACAAATAATGATAAGCTATGTCAGAAATGTTTTTCTGAAGTGTTTTTATTCATCTGAAAAAAAGAATGGCAGTGGATGGCAACACACATAAAGGTCCATTGTAGTGGGTGATGTGCAACTGTGACATTAAGATGAATTCATATAAGAGAAAACAACATTTGAATTGCAACCGCTGTCCCTCAAAGGGTTAAATTCTATCACGGGAATGCCATCTAATTTGAACTCCAAACTCATATCACTTTGATTTACTCTCCGTTTCACTTCCCTCCTGCCTCTGCTATGAATTACCATCACAAAAGGCGCAACCTTGTAAGTGTTTGCGTCCTATTCTCAAGAGAAGCCATGTGTCCTTTTGCATCGTTACTGTCAAGTGTGAAAAGGGCAACGCGCAAAACCAAAGCAGATTCAAAAGGCAAATTTGACTCTCTTACCATTGAAGCCGGTGAAGTTTCCCCAATCGAGCAGAGAGCCGTTGAAGGACGGCAGGGAAGTGTTGAAGAACGAATCGGTGCCGTTGTTGGGGTTTCGGATGGTGTCGGTGAACAGGTTCATCTGCAGGAGGGTCTTGAGCAGATACCGCAGCATCTTGCCGGCCACTCCGGCCCCTGAGGCTCTCTTTTACACCAGTCCTGTCAAAAGTGACTGCTACAAAACTCCGGCGGCTCTTTTCTGTGTTTGAAAAGTTCCAAAAGTGCCCTTTTTACCCTACATCAAATCATAAGAAAATATGAGATCTTATGAGAACTAAAATTCTCCATTTGACGGAATACTGAGGACAATTTTAGTTGATTAATGGAATATAGACGTCAGCTTCAGGGGGTGGGCGACCACCCATTGATTGAGTCCAGGTCCTTCCCAGCATTGGATTGTTCCTTCCTCCTTTCTTCTTTTGTTCTGCGATCACATAACTTCACATGACTCCTATCACACGCACCCACACAAAAAAACAAAAAAAAACCAAAACCCTCTGACTGGTGTAAAAGAATCCAGCAATGTGTTGATGACCCTTTTGGATTTGCTGCTCTCCTCTCACCAACCCCTCCCTCTGGCTCCTCCTGCGCACCTCCCTCCCATCTCTTCTCCTCTCTCTCTTGCTTTCTCCATGCGTATGAGGTGTGGGGGGGGGATCCCAGGGGTCCGCAGGAGAGGAAGATCGCAGGTGCTGTGGGCAATGAATGTTTAATTATTATATTAATAATCATCCCAGGAGGCTTTGAATAAGGGTGGTGGAGGAACAAGGGAAAATAGTCACTGTCACTGTACTATAAACTAAACGCATGCACACACACACACACACACACACACACACACACACACACACACACAAAATAAATCCACGAATACATGTATATGAGTTCCGGATAAGTTACACAAGAGAATATGGTAAAAGTCAAAATCCTGTTGTGTTTGGGTTTTTTTGAAAAACAAAGATTGGGCATTCAAAAATCATTTCATTCTAGATACTGACTTCAAGTAATACCGTATTGGCCCGAATATAAGACGGCGCTAATTATAAAACAACCCCCTCTTTTTCAAGACTTAAGTTTGAAAAAAGACTTTTTGAACACCAAATTAATTTTTATACTGTACAGAAAATAATTACAGTACATCTGAAACAAATTATTATAACAATATATTTGAGAGAAAGAGCATGTTATTTTGCCTCATTCAATTCTTAATATCTGAACATTTAAATATGTAAACTAAAGTGCAATCACATTTGTAAATGAATGGCTTCTGGTTTTTGAAATGGAAATCACATCATAACTTCTCCTCAGCTGCCGGTTAACCTGGCCAATCTTCGACCCACTTTTCTCCAGATTGTCACTACGTTTCTCCATTTTCTGTTATCTCTTGTATTATTTTCTTCTCTTTTCTTTCTTACCCCTATTTCTTCTTCATGCTACGGCTATTTTTATTTTTATTCTTTGTGACAGGGGTTCACTTTGGCCTGGGGAGTCAAGTTCAGCATTCGCTTCAATGATATCTGGCGCCATTTAGCGTCGTGAATAGGTCTAATGTCTAGACCCCGAATATAAGACGACCCCCACTTTTTCAGTCTTATTTCAATGCAAAAAACACCGTCTTATATTCGGGCCAATATGGTAGTTGGATGGAAAGTCACACGTCATCCATCGACCGCTCCCGACTTTTGTTGTAAATAAAGTCCTGCATAGTATTGAACCCTTTTGGGGACAGCGGTGACTACAGTGGACAGCTGATCATGTTATCACGTTACAGGGTGCATGAAAGGGTTAAAAGCATTTGAAATGATGAATTTTCATTTTCCAACAAGAATTTGCATATAAAGTATTACAGTACGACTGCAAATTTTGTTCTGAGACCACATTCTTCCCCAACGTACGCAAACAATTTAAAAGTTGATAGCGTGAAAGTAAATGACAGTTCTTGTGGATCATCAAGGAGATACGGGAGTCTATATGATAAATTGTTGTGATTGTAGTCCTGCTGCATTGTAATGTCACACCTTTTTATGCCTCATGTGTGCATCCGCATATTGACGAATGTGCCCCTCATCAAGCCCACTCTGTAACTATAACACAAAGTCGACAAATCATCATTGACACGTATGTGCGATGGAAGCAGTATGGTCACATGTGGCGACTGGACCCCCCGCTGACAGCCTTAGTGTGAGTCCTAATAACGCTGGCCGTCGCCAAACCCCTTCGGAGTCCTGAACTCCCGCTCCGCTCTCTGACAATGGGGGGACATGCCCCGTTCAGAGTTGCTGTGACGACCCTCATCACTCACCCTTTTCCCGGGGTCTTTTTTTTTTTTTTTTTGCCCTCATTTCAGAGAGTCTTCAATTCATGAGACATCTCTGCCAGCTTCAGCCACATGTATGGCAAAAATGGGCACAATGATTTTTCCCCAAATATGTTGTGCAAACTGTTCCATGAGCAATAACAATACAATATTCACTTAAATAAGGTGCCTTGATGTTTTTCTTTTTCATATCGTTAGAAACAACCCATTTTAAGACAAATGATAATTACTGTACATGTTTTTGGGAGCAAAGCATCCCCATCACACCAATGAGGGGGAAAAACTTGGCTCTTGAGATGATGTTGCAACCATTTAAAACAAAATTGCATTTTAAATATTTCTTTCTTTCTGCCATGAACAGTGTCAAAATAAAACTGCAATAAAGTACCACTACCAATATATCAGTATGACTGTAGTCTGTCGTGTGCTTCCACTCATGATAATTACTCAATATTGTACTCTGCATGCACTTTTTCATGAAGGCAGTCATGGTTTTTGATGAAAAGGGAACACCTCTACCGAAGCAAATGTCTCCTGCACAGCTTATGATGTTGAAATAAAGTAACATTGTTTATTCTAATGACTGGTCGGGCCACCTGCAGCAGCAACAATCAAAATCAAGCGTTTTCGACAGTATAACTAGCAATAGGTCTTTCACATCTATTTTGAGCATGAAAGGCTTTTTAAAGGTTAAACCACAGCATTTAAATCAGATTCAACTCTGGCCACTCCAAAACCTTCATTTTTTTTTTTAAAGCTATTCAGAAGTTGACTTGCTGATACGTTTTTTTATTAATGTTGTGATGCAAAGCCCAAATGCATGACAGCTTGAGGTCAGAAACTGATGGACAAACTTTCTCCCTCAGGATTTTCTGGTAAAGAGCCGAAATCATGCGGCCATCAATCATAGCCTGTCTTCCCGGTCCTGAAGTAGAAGGCAGCCCTAGACCATCACACTACTACCAACATGTTTAATTGTTGGCATGATTTTCTTTTTTTTGAAATGCTGTTATATTTATACCAAATGCAACGAGACACATACCTTCCAAAAAGTTCAACCTTCATTTTGTCATGCTAATCAATATCTTGGGAATCATTCTGGTGTGTTTTGGAAAAGGAGGACGAGCCTTTAAAAAAATAAAATAAAATTAGAAGGGGAAAAATACTTTTTCACAGCATTGTAATTATATTTAATCCTTTCAGCGACAGCGGTTACTGCAGTGGACAGCTTATCATATTTTCAGTTTACAGCATGCATAAAAGGGTTAATGACTTTCATTCCGGTCTAGAATAGAAAAAAAATGGTTTTAACGTCAGTACGTATTGCACCATTAATTAACTGTTTACCTTTTCCTTTTCTCTTTTCTGTTTTTCAATGACACATATTTCAAATGCCACCTTTGATATGATTCAGTGGAGGTAGTTATCCTGTTTAATCCTTTAGTTTCAATTCTTGTGCCGTGAGATCATCTGATTTCATTCTTAACATTGCATAATATTGCATGAGCATGTTAGCCAAATGGATCTATTTACCTCACTACCACCCATTTCATAGACTTTTCAGCATCAGCATTTTCCACAAACATCAATTCACAAAACTACCAGTATTTCAAAACTATTTTTGACTGAATTGTAAAAAATTACAAAGCATGGCCCAAGCACTACTTATATCGCTTATACTGTATTATATAACAAGTATTATTAGTGCTAATAATAATAATAATAATAATAATAATTATCATCGTCATAATCAGTGGTTCTGTCAGAAGTCATAATACACATTTATTGCACTGGCTTGATTTTCAATGTGACCTACCGTAGAAGATGAATGGAATTCATTTAAGGGAACACAGAGAAGTTGGAAATGTCAACTACATCCATGTCTCCCCTTACATTTTTTTAAATTTCTCTCATTTCAGTCTTATTGTATTCAGTAATGTGAAAAAATAATTGGGCATTAATTTTTTAGTAAAACTTTCCAAAAATACCAGAAACAGCATTTTTAATGAGCAAGCTCTAATTCTGTATAGACCATTAGAACAAAAAGTTGTGTGCATTATTCATGACTCATTTTCAGCCTGAATATATACTTTATTAAAAGCAATAACATATCAACAACATTTCACCTATTTTTCAAGAAAAAAATACATTGCATGGGAAAGTGTTCTGAAGTAGCACATCGCGTCAAAAGGGAATCTCATTGCAGCAATAGTTCATTGTCATTGCCGCTTCCTTGCCAGCATAATAGCAGAGCGGAAATCCTCTTCCCTGGATAAGTGTCAGAGAGATGAAGTGCGGCTAATAATCTGACTACTCTTGAACAGCGAGACGTAATTGCCGCCAGCACCTGCAGTGAGACTGGCATCAGAGAGGAAAAGGGATATGCCAAGAGACACCACAAGGTACCACACTGGAACATCTGTGACCAGGTCTGCCGATGTGCACTTCTGGCTTTTGCTGCTGCCGTTTGCCCCTTGGGATTATCCATGCGGGGGCAAAGACAACCGGATGTATCCCCAACTCCAATCTCCCAGCTGGACGTTTGACGGCTAAACACCGGCAAGCTGCCAGACTCAGCCTCCCAACTGGGCAGTTAGTCAGGACACACCCCCTTTGAGTCTCTGGCTGCAGCAGTGACACATACACAGTTCTCATTGCAGTCGGGTGGGTGGTAATGATTAGGGGCTGTTTTTTGGTGGGGGCAATAAATATGTGTTACTGACCTGAACTGCCAAACAGTTGGCAAGCGCCATCATTAGCGCTGGTTACCTGCCAATGCCCATATGCCAAAGTGCCGTAATTGTTGCCTCCGTCATATACATTCAGCGTGCCGGCCAGATGGACAAATCCCTGAGCAAAATGGCCAGTGACTCCCTCTGGGGCTCTGTGTCAACTAAGCTCTTCATAGACTGCCCACCCCCAACTAACACTGGAGCTATCCCAAAAATGTAAACTCTAGTTTCAAAAATGTTACCAATATTATTGCTGCTCACAACTCATTTCCAGCCACCATTTTGATATTGGATCGCTACTATTTACTGCATCTATTCATACAACCGCGGAATGTCCAAAGACTCATGTGGCTCATTCTGTTCAGGCTGGTAGGCGATTTAGAGATTGTACCAATAAATCACAACTTTTTAGCCGATGATTTATTCCTTTTGGAAAGCATTTTTTTTTTTCAGCCCAAGCACTATATTTGCTTATCTATTACTTTGCAGTGACTCCATAGTTAGGTTGGCAGTTTTTATTTTTGCTTGCATTTGGATGTATTATGCCCTCCTTGAATATGCAGTGTTTAGTTCAACAGATAACTAATAGTTCTCCCAATGAGATACAAATTGCTTTTGCTTTTTGCTCTCCATTTACAGTGGTGCCTCAAATTACGAACGTCTCTTCATACGAAATTTACAAGTTATGAAACGTCTCAGCAGGAAAATATTGCCTCTTGTTAAGAAAGAAATTTCAAAATACGAACGGTAAAACTACGGTATGGCATGCTAGTCGCAGCTACGAGTTTCCTGGACGCAACAGACTTATAGCTGCTCTGCCATTGGCTATTATCGAGCATCATCCTGGCATCCCATTGGCAAAGAGGGACTTCTACAGTATGTGTCTATATGTGTAGATCGATAGACATGTGTCTATCCAGCATCCTTGTCATTCAGCCTTGAGGTGTCTGGATAGTTTTACGTAAATGTGAATCACCCAGAAAAAGTGTTAACCGGGCGGGCAATCGCTCACTATGCTGATGCTATGCTACGCTATGCCTTGGACATTTTTGAAGGATTGTTAAAAGGAACGGATTAGTCTCAAAGGGCTTCAAAGCCCACAGTTGACAAATATTAACAGCATCCCTTGAGCTTGAACCCACAGGAGGGCAAGGAAAAAAAAATGGGAACCCTTGAGAAGGGGTGGCAGATGGGGGAGTCCCTCTTCCAGGATGCCCAGGCTGCAATGGATGTTGAGTGGGCAACATGTAACACATCATGAAGTCCTATACAATATAATGTTAGTTAAAAATAGTGTGTAATAGTCCATTTAATGAGATGAAGCACTGTAGGGACATGCCTTCAAAGAGCCCCTCTCTTCGAGAGCTATGAGACAAGGAAATGAACATCTAGAATAATCAAATACACAGTACGAAAGTCGTGAGCAAGGCTGAATAATCCGACATCGAGTAGCCGGCATGGCAGTCCTTTTCAAGGCAGATGTTGATAACGCGGAACAGGTGCGGCACTGGAGGGAAAGTCCTCCGTTCCCTCCGGAACTGAATCAGTTCAACTGATACACACACACAAAAACAAAACAAAACAAAAAAACAACAGAACCATGACAAACAGGTGGGGCATTCCAGACTAATGGAGCCCGAACACAAAATGCTCTCGAACCTGCTGACTTCTTTTTGAAATCACGAAAGAACAAGCTTGTCTGAACGAAAGTTTTCGGACGTAACATATATTACCACCAAATCAACGAGATAGGAAAGTGTTAAGCCATGTCATATTTAATAAATGGCAAAACCTTGAAATCACATCTAAAGTGGACCAGGAACCAATGGAAGTTGGCTCGCATCGGGATAATATGATCAAATTAGTCGTCCTTGTCAGGAGTCTAGCTATCACATTTTGTACTAAGTACAGACTTTTAATAATAATGGGACGTAAAAAACATGATTCATGATATACATAATCAACACACACACACACACACACACACACATATATATATATATATATATATATATATATATATATATATATATATATATATATTTATATTTATATATTATATATTTATATATATATATAAAATGTTTCTCCATATATTGTAAGATACTCCAAGAGTTGAGGGTCCATCGTATTCAGTCAGAAATGAGGGGTTGACTGACAGAGGAAATTGGTCCTGTTCAAGGGATTATCCGACCTCATGAGGCCAAAGTCCCATGCAGAGCCACAAAGGGAGGAGGTTAAACAATGCAGCAGGCGCACCCCACGACCAGACTATGTAAAGCCTGAACAAACTCTGTGTAATTGCCCTACAATACCACAATTAGCACGGCCGCATTGATATTTAGTGGGAAAAGAAGGATCTGTCATTTGCTACCTACATTTGCATCTCATGAATTCACCTTCATACACATGTATTATCTATTTCATTTTTCCCTTATTGTCATACCACTACATTATCAGATAAATGCAGATAAATGCAAAATACTCATTTAAATATGCAACGGTATTATAAGCAGAACGTAATTTAGGTTTGTCTGGAACCTTGTCTGCCTCCGCATGGTTTGACTCCTCGAGTTTGAAGCAACGTGCTGATATTTTGATGAGCAACCCTTTTCACATGTAACATGGCGAGAAGGGAAAAAAAAATATCAATCAATAAGTTTAGTTCGCATCCTCACAATCACTCGCTGTGGCCTTTTGTAAAATGGTTCATTCCAATCAGCGATGTAGCGAGCAAATACTGAAGTGTAACAGTGAAGAGGCCTGCACCGTATTGATTGGTGGTGAAAAAAGATGAGTTATTTGTCACCCCGCGAATTTGAAGAAAACTTTTGAGCTTGATTGCTTTCCTCGGGCGGACGGCAAACTTCAAAGGGCATAACATACTCCAGGGAAAATCAATGGCAAATGGCAGTCACCGTTTAATGAATGCTCTTACCAAGACTCACGCTGAGAGATTTGGCCATCACTCATCTTTATCATTTTTAAACTCTCAAAAATGTGTTTTCATTAACAGCCTAAACTGTGTGAGTTACACAAAGTCCAACACACTTTGTCCCACTGCAAATGGCCAATTTTCTCATCTCACAACTTAAAAAGCAGATGGACAACCTTAATCTGTTGCCTTGAAGAGGACACATTGGGAGCAGCTCCTGTCCATAAAATCAAAAATGTTGTAACTTTGGTTCTAACAGTTTCAGAGTATGATTATCCATCCATCCATCTATATTCCGATCCGCTTATCCTCACAAGGGTCACGGGGGGGTGCTGGAGCCTATCCCAGCTGTCTTCGGGCAATACACATTGAACTGGTTGGTGGGAGAAAACCCACGCAGGCACGGGGAGAACATGCAAACTCCACACAGGAAGGCCGGAGCTGGAATTGAACCCTGCACCTCTGCACTATGAGGTGGATGCGCTAACCAGTCGACCACCGGGCCGAGACTATGATTAGATCGTGCAAATACATGTGCACATCAGGGTTTTCGTACATTATGCAAGCATAATGAAACGGTGGCAACTGATTTGTGGAGGATGGGGTTGGGTTCACCAGTCACGGCCGCCGTGAAAGAGTTTATTAAATCGCTTCATGAGGAAAAGGCTTAGTCCATAAATTACTAAATATTGGGGCAAGTGTTGTGATATTTTTAGAGGGTGGTTCTTTCACTCATGTTGTGTGGGGTATTTCGTGTTTTGAAAATGTATTGAGATGTTTATTGACTGCCACTTAAGTCATACAATTCAAACTTCAATTACATATTTTGGAAGAGTATGCATTCAAAGTCAACGCTTTGAGTTTTAAACCAGTGACATGCCACATTGTTGAGCCAACTGAAAATAGCCTGAGACCTCAGCGTACGTCAGTTTAGTCAACGTCACAACTTTGTGTTTGTGTGAAGCTTTTTCCTCTCCTTCTTTCTGCTAATTTAGCAACATAAATTCCGAAAGGAGAATGCCAAAACTTCAGATGTGCAAGTGTGCCACAGTAAACATTCAACATAGGTGAATAAAGTTAAGACCGAGGGCTGTACGGTATTTTCACAGTCTAGCGCAGTAGCAGTATAATTGTACACATGGGAGTGTCACGTGAGGAGCGGTATTAGGACACAGGAGAAGACATGACACGGAAGTTGAAAAGTAAAAGTCTTTATCTATGAAAATACAAAGTAACTACAGAGAGCAGGGCTGGATTCAGAAGATGCAGAAGAGCTGACAGTCTGGTCGGAAGCTCAACATACTGACAACCTGTCACTGAGTAATCCAAGTTTATATACTGTGAGACAGCAAGCCTACATGACAAAATCAAGATACAAAGCATAAAAGAGCCACAGCAACTGCATAGCAACTAAAACAATAAGGAGGAATAAACAGGCACAGCGGGGAGTTCTCCTCCTTTTGTTATTTTCGCAGAGGAGCGCAGTTAGACATGGGCATTTGAGCCATTGTGGGCATGAACACAGCATATTAAGTTCCCGGCTAATGGAAGCGACTCCTCTCATTCTCTTTAAAATCAGTGCACGAGAGGCGCACAGCCTTTGACATTGCAGAAGCACTTGGAGATCTTTCGTGTTTGTCTCCTTAGAGGGTTTGATGCATATTGTTGTCATATTAATGAAGGAAATATGATGGCATCCACCAAATATAGTTACGGAGCTCAGAATCTGTCTGCCTGCACTTCGATCAGATTCACCAAAATCACACTGCACCACCTGCGCCACAACTTAGACCTGCTATTAGCTAGTCTAAAAATGTGTCTACTTTGAGCAACCAAATTGTCTCATGCAGCAGGGCGTAGAAAAAAAAAATGCCCTCGGTCCACCGGTCTGCCAAATTCTGAAAGACACGAAATTAAGCTTGCAGCCACACAAAAAACAAGACGCACCGTTTTTTATGCCCAAGGGCACATCGACTGTCTACAAAACTAAAGCGCTGAGTATTTTATTGAGAACTGTTTACCATCTAGCGCAAAACTTTCAGCGCACACACATGGATCAACTTGAGTAGTTTGCTTTTTCATTTGTTTTGTGGCTTTTTTGGTGTAATTCCTTGTACTAGCTATGGACCACATTACACCTTCACCATTATTATTCTTTATGATGAAAAATCGTCTGTGTAAATTTGCAAAATAAAATATGTAAAAATGACGTGCAGTGAATAAAAAAGGTTTATCACAAATTCAGAATTAGTCAACTTTTGTCACACTGACAATTTATTTGTAGCTTAACACTTTATTTGTAGCAGGGCGGTGAAACCCCGTTCTTCCACCTCCTGGTTCATGAGTCCTATTAGTCCTTTGCGCTAACTCCACGAATAAAAAGTAGCAGTTGCGCTGTTTCCTGCACGTATGTGCTCTCAAAATAATTCAAATTCTTTCATCTTCTGCTGCAGCTGGGCATATATATTATACGCGATTTCTTCAATACGTCTGGTGATTGTACTTACTGATAGACTCGCGGTGTTAAAGACGTCTATCTTCTCGGGACACACCTCCTCCGCGACAGCATTCATGGACAAACTCTCCATCAGAAAAAGGTTTACCGCTGCTTGCTATCAGTTGAGCAACCCGAAAGCTAGCAAAGAATGGAACAAATGTCACGATATATGTGTTTATGAAATAGTTACAAATGAAAATAGTTCCGAACTAAGGAACATTTTATTGCAAAAGACCAACTTTATCGTCAAATATAACTACGCATAGATGAAAAATCTATCAAAATACTCTGGTATTGTTCAGGGGGTCCAGACCAAATGTGGAGGCGGGCCGGATGCAGCCCGACGGCCGTAGTTTGGCTACCATTGTTATAGAGTGTGACGACTGCAACGCTTTTGAAATATCTATATGATATTGTCTGTGTAGCGGCCATGTGGGGCCCCTCTCTCCCCTCTAACCTCTCCCACTCTATGGAATTGATGGGCCTGTGATCGATGAGGCACTGTAACAGGTAGACTCCCAGGTGCATGGCCCGCCTACCAACTAACTATGATATTGCACACTGGCCCAACAAAGCTGAGCTTCATTAACCAAGGAGGTGAGCCACGACTGGCCAATAATGATCCAGCGTGTGACAATTTGAAGTCTCTTTTCATGTTGTTTGGTGGTCGTGGGGTGTTGTGAATTATGGATTTTAACCATCTGGCCATGAAGGATGGGCAGTGAGGAGCAAATGATATGCTTGACGGACAACATTAACAAAGACGTTGTGCGAGAGAGGGGCGTGTCTGAGATCGCAAGCTGAATTACAGCAGCGTGACCGCGCTATTGTGTTCTGTGATCGGTTGCTTATTCACAGCTGAGGCTGGCCAAATTGTTCTTTTATATTCTTTTATTCTCTTTTATTGAAGCCAGAGGGGTTTGGGAAATGATTAACAGACAACACAATAATATGCACCTATTGTGGGCCGGTGTCTCTTCATTTTGTTCCCATCCATTTATTGTCACTGCTGTCTCTGTGATACAAATGCACTGGATTGCTTGGTTAACTGTGCCTTCACTGAACAGGTTCCAGTAAATTACTTAGAATAACAGTCAGTGCAGTATCCATGTCCATTTGTACTATTTGCTTTACCTTGCAACCCAATACTGTCAGGTTTCAGCATGTACGTTTTTAAAGTTATTTTTTTTCCAAACCTTCCACCTTCTTTAACTCTTTCATACACTCTGTAACCTCATAAAATGATAAGCTGTCTACCGTAGTAACCGCTGTCCCTGAAAGGGTTAATTTTAAATATTAAGCACCAGCTTCATGAACCATAGAATGTGTCCCTGTGCTAAATGTTTACTACCTTCCTCTTCCTGTCCTGCCTTTCTGTTATCCTTCCTCCATATGGCGTACATTTAGCAGCCCACCTCCTCCGGCCCTTAGGGGACAAGAGCAAAAGAAACCAAGGCCATCTTAACAAAACCCCTCAAAGGGCTCCAGTCCCTCTCTATAAACCAAAATAAATGAGCTTTTCAGAGCAATTAGGAGAGGGACATGAGTGTCTCTTACCCGGGACGCACTTCCACTACACCTGCTTGTGGCGGCACCGATACTGTTACACCACACTGAAACTATTAGCACAGCCGAGCCACTGGCAAGTATACTAATTGTTTGTCAGGAAATTATAGTGGTTCTCATGGTGATGTCATCATTTAAAAGGTTGATCAGAGACAAACCTTAATGAATGCATATCTTCAGGCCTGAAAGGAAACACACGTGCATCTTTTTGATAAACGTTTTCAGATGTTGCCATTGGATGTTTGTGCCTCTAGCTACCAAACACTGCTCTCTAATGACATGCCGGTACTTCAGTTTTAAACAGCTCATCTGAAGAGCAACCTGCAACTCCATAATGGAGTACTTCAATAACAAAATCCTCAAGATCCATCATCACCTCTATCAAAACCCACCAGCTCCCTCCAAACCTGAACCTCCTTCTCCTTGTCATTTCTTCTCTAGTTTTGTCTCACCCACGACTGCTGAAATATCCAACCTCATTCACAAATCCAAGCCCACAACATGTCAGCTCGATCCCCTCCCTTCATCCCTCGTCAAGCTGCCTCCCTTCCCTGATTCCTTTCATATCCGCCATTATCCACTCCTCACTTTCTTCTGGAATTGTCCCCTCACTTTTCAAAACTGCTGCTGTTACCCCCATACTGAAAAAACAATGTTCAGAGTCCAATATCTTCAATAACCTCCGTCCCATCTCCAACCTTCCATTTATCTCCAAAACTGTTGCTGCTCAACTCCACTCCCACCTATCCCTCCACTCTCGTTATGAACCTTTTCAGTATGGTTTCCGCCCCCGCCACAGCACAGAGACTGCCCTAATCCGAATTGTTAACGATCTCCTCATAGCATCTGATTCTGGTTTAGTTTCCATCCTCATCGTCCTAGACCTGAGTGCCGCTTTTGACACCATCTCCCACCCTATCCTCCTCAATAGACTCTCCTCCATCGGTCTCCCCCACACTCCCCTCAGTTGGTTCCACTCCTACCTCTCTGGCCGCACTCAGTTTGTCCAGCTCAAACCATTCACTTCAAAGCCCTTCCCAGTCACCTCAGGTGTACCCCAGGGGTCTGTCCTCAGGCCCCTTCTCTTCATCATCTACATCCTGCCTCTTGGTCATATCCTCCACAAATTTAATATCCACTTCCACTGCTTTGCCGATGACTGTTTTTTTTTTTTTTTTAACATCCTCGTATCAGGTCTAATGCTTGAGCTTGGTACAACTAATAATGTACATTTTTTGCTGAAAACATTTATAAAGGGTTCATGATGGTGACAGTTTGGGCTCTGGCACAAATAATTTGAAATACGACCACAGTCAAGGACGGAGTGTGGTTGTACTTTGAGGTCCCATCCATAAATGCACGTTGGAGGATGCTTGCTCCAATCAATTATTGAGACATGAAGAGAAAAGATGACATCGTCAATGCCTGCAGTTAAGGACAATTTTCATTCATCTACTAGACCTCCATCCATCTTGGACCACCTTCACAATTGGAAGGCACCCGAAATTGAGCCGGCACACTGAACAAGTACTCGTGGCTAATGAAGTACAGTTTGATAGAATTCACTGCGAAGTGGCCATCTGCTTTCTCTTAGTTCAAATCTGCACAAGTGCAAAGTATTCTAGTCAAGTGGGAAACTGTTTGGACAGAGGATGGGGCCTCAATTAAAAGTTAAAACCAAATCAAGGTGA
The DNA here is from genome assembly GCA_026261675.1 of Hippocampus mohnikei. NCBI lineage: Eukaryota > Metazoa > Chordata > Actinopteri > Syngnathiformes > Syngnathidae > Hippocampus > Hippocampus mohnikei. The sequence continues at coordinate 4,487,524 of JAKGUB010000325.1, forward strand.
AATCAAGGATATCATACCGTATGGTATGCACTGTAATTAATCTCCGATCATCACTAACATACTGTCATGTAAAGCACAGTAGCCGATAGGTTAGCATGTCTGTCTCATAGTGTTGAGCGTCTGGGTTGATGACATACCTTGCACCAAAATGTATCTGGAGATACCACCACAAAAGTGATAGGGAGGAAATTCTCTTGCCATAATAGCTTCATCTTCGGATGTCATGGGTGCCCATCAGCTAGCTGTTTAGTTGCATTTTCGTTATGTGTGTTAATTTCTGTTTCTTTTGTGTGTTAATTTATTTTGACTTCAATTTGCAAACCAAAGTATGAAGGAAAAGCTGGACTCTGATTGTCTGCATTTCCGCCCCGCTGATGATGTAAATATGTTCACAGCTCGCAGCTAGCTATATAATATCCCTTTCTCAATCATATAATCCTCCAACCTCCCTAATCGATGGGGTTAGGGATTGGCTGTTAAAAATCAACAACAACAAAAAAACTGAGAGTCTTTCTCTGTGCAGCCCGGTACCAAATGGGCTGTGGCCTGATAAGTGTCCACGAACCAGTGGTTGGGGACCCCTGCGTCAAGCTAACTCACATACACTTATATACATTTATTATCAATGCTACAAAAAGACAACACTGCACTTTTGGGGTAAATAGGTTTTTCTGTGGGCTTATTAGAGGGTCTGAGAATTATATACAGCAAAAATTAATATCTAAATAACAAAATTTAGTATATTCTTGGGAAAGTTAATCTACTTTCACAAGTGGCATCAATAAAACTTTAAGATACGATTCATACATTTTATCGAACATACATTTTATCGAACCATATTTTAAGTATATTTTAGTATTACCTCCAAAAAGAAGTAAACACAAATTATAATGATGTAAGTATTATATTCTTAATCTCTTGAAACAACAGTGCTTTTATATATATGCATTCATACATAGCTCATATATTTGTTCTGACCAAACCTTGACTGATTACACTTCATTGGAAGGGGCAGGCCTTTAATTAGCTGCGTGTCTCTGAGGAACCATTACTTAGGGAGATCTCGCCCCTCTTTATTAGGCCGTTTTAATATTGACTCAGGTCTACCAAACACAAAGTGACACAGGTGAACATGAATGAAATGTACCATGGGAAAATATCAGCGTTGCACCCCATTTAATGCATTGTATTACTTTTTTTTTTTTTTAACTAAACCACAAAACATGGCGCGATTGTCAAGGAAGAAGTAGATTGACCATAACGGGATAGTGTAAATATTTTAAGAGGTTGTTTGAATGTCCATCGTCCCATTCACCAACTGCGCTTTAGTGACAGAGACTCTTCGCGCTTTACTTTCTCGCCACAGATATACACACAGATATAGCTATTTTGTTATTGTGGTGGCGCCATGGTGGCTGCTGACTCTCTGGATCTCTTTTCTGCTGAAAAACAGGGAACTCTTTTTTTTTTTTTTTTTAAGTCATGCATCGTTAACAACGAGCGGGCGCTCATTGAAACCATAGTTGCTGAACGGGCAAACTGCGAGACAATTGTAACTGCATTGCTCGTTGTGTGGTAGTCCTAATAAAAAAAGAGACACAGTGTGGGGCAATTGGTTTTCTCAGCCAGGACACCAGTTCCAGTGAATATGCATGCTGCGATGGGGGTTTCGGAGTTGTTGGGGTGGGGGTGACAAGAGTGATGAACAACCTTGGTTGGCCATCATCTGGCGTCCTGCACACCACAACAAAAGAGTTGGAAAACTTTATTGGTTTCAATAAAAATGATTGACAATGTAGCACAATAAAGTAGAGAGTGAAGAACAATTCTGGGTTGACTGTATTGTCATTATACACTGCACTGTATGTTAAAAAAAAAAATCTATACGAAAATAAAGAACCTAACATTCATGGAAATGCTTGACATGGTTTGGTTGCAAAAATAAAATTTTCCACTGAAATGGTATTTGTTGAGACTACAATTTACAGACCAGCCACAGCAAAAGATATATTTCACCACATCTAACACGCTGAAAATATAGGACACACCTGATACCAAACATAAATGGGGCACTTTAATGTAAACAAAAAAATTAAACAAATCTCCCTTTGGACGCAAAATGCACGACACCATTTTAAAAAAAAAAGTTAAATGTGAACCGCAAACTGATTTAAATCAACCAATGAGAAATGGGGCACAATTTAAAAATTTTGGCCAAGGCGGACCAGTGCTTAGCGCGTCGACCTCACAGTGCAGAGGTCGTGGGTTCGAGCCCGGCTTCGGCCTTCCTGTGTCGAGTTTAAATGTTCTCCCCGGGCCTGCGTGAGTTTTCTCCGGGTAGTGCGGCTTCCTCCCACATTCCAAACATGCATGGCAGGCTGATTGAAAACTCAAAATTGTCCCTAGTTGTGTGGGTGTGAGCGTGGATGTTTGTTTGTCTCTGTGTGCCCTGCCCGGTTCGCGGTATCCCCCGCCTGCTGCCCGAAGACAGCTGGGATCGGCTCCAGCACCCCCATGACCCTTGTGAGGATAAAGCAGATCAGAAAGTGGATGGATGGATGAATTTTAGGCAAATAAATTTAATTGACAATACTGTACATAAAAACAATGCCTTAAAAATTATAGGACAAAACATAATTTTGCTGCAAGTTGAAACTCAGGGTTGTGCTCCTTCAGTATAGTGCCATATCGTGCTGCAATTAAGCATACCGGTAATTAAAAGCAAGAAGAAGAAGGAGATGATCCCCAACTGAGCTGAGGATTAGTCCTTGCTTCCCCAGAGCCTGCTCGTGAAAGATGCGGAAGCTGAGACCCTCTTGCTTTTCATTCAGTTTGACTTTGGGAAAACCATTCCACAGAAACAGTATGTTGCTTCTTTCTGCAAAGCGTATAAAATGCAGGTTGGAAAACGGAGAGGTGGTTGTTGTATGGCCAGAGCTGGAATTGAATCCAGTACCTATGCACTGTGAGGTCGACGCCCTAACCACTGACCCATCAGGCCGCCTCGTTACTTTTCCAGTAAATTTTAACTTTGGAGTGGCAATAGACAGCTTCAATGCCTCTTGTGAAGAATGGTTCATGATCTGGCAACCCGCTGTTTGTTCTGGAGTTCGCTGCCTTCGTCGAAGGCTCGTCACTCAAAATAAATTGACTGAGCAAGGGCTCACATTGCGAAAACCTCTCGTGTGGTGAGTTGACATACTACCATATTACAGCACACAAAGGTTAATACATTATAATTATGTCTACAAGAAAATCATCCCTGTCAAAGGCTCCAAATTCTACTCACACATCCTTCCCATTCATCCATCCATTTTCCGTTCCGCTTTTATCCTCACAAGGGTCGCGGGGGTGCTGGAGCCTATCCCAGCCATCTACGGGAAGTAGGCAGGGGACACCCTGAATCAGTTGCCAGCCAATCGCAGGGCACACAGAGACGAACAACCATCCACGCTCACATTCACACCTAGGGACAATTTAGAGTGTTCAATCAGCCAGCCATGCATGTTTTTGGAATGTGGGAGGAAACCGAAGGACCTGGAGAAAACCCGCGCAGGCCCGGGAGAGCATGCAAACTCCACACAGGAAGGCCGAAGCTGGAATTGAACCCGGTATCTCTGCACTGTGAAGTCAACGTGCTAACCACTCGACTACCGGGCCGTGTAGACATAATAATCCGATATAAATAATCAATATTAGACCACTCACTGGGGTTTGGCTGACATTCTCAAACAATCTGGACAGTGAAGCAGTTGCAAAGCCAGGTTCACAATTGCTTTGGAGTCAATGCAGATTTGGGTTAGGGATTTAGGGAGGGCTCATATTAAAAAAGAAAAAAAAACTTTCTTGGCAACATGTAAGCCCCCCTCTGTATCCACTGCCTTTTAATTGGGCTCACAGCAGGGACAAGGCACTGAAACACATGCCTCTCATCACTCATACACAATATATTCTAAGGAGACAGTCACTCACCCATTCTTGCTTCATTTTAAGAGTATCCATTCTTTGTTAAATTGCAGATATCTGCTGTCCCTCCGTAGCATAAGGAGAGCAGTCATATTGCTTTGGCCTTTGCATTAATGAAAAAAGCTATAAAAGTTGTATTCTATTCGCACCACATGGCAGCAGACCATTTGATTAGATCCTCATGTTTAAATTATTTGTCACCTCTGTTATACTTAATTTTGTCAATGTAAACCAAATGCGCTCATTATTACTAGACTTTGGTCATTTTTGCAACAAAATGCCACTGCTTCAGTCGAGAAAAATTATAATACATAGATAATAATGTCCATGTCACATATTTTGTCCTCTAAATATGATGGGGCTGGCCAAAGAAAGAGGCTAATGGCGTATTGAGATGTGGACAGGCGGGGGGTTTGGAGGGCGGGGGGAGGAGGGTTCAAGAGGCCTGTGTTGTTCAGCTGCTCCACACCTGAGCTTTGGTAGGGGTGAGCTGAGAGTCTGCAGCGATGTGAAACCTTTGTACTCAGTCACCATGGATAGATAGAGCAATCATCTCCAACTCCACCCATTAAGAATCAGACATGTCCCCTCATGGACAATGACACTGAAGGTCAATATTTAATTTATTTATTTTTTAAGCTTAGTTTAAGACAAGCACAGGACCCACAGGCAGACAGGATGAACTCAGTACTGGTTTATTGTCAAGAAGAAACGGGTCAAGGAGGTAGGAACCAAAGGCATTCAGAGAAACCAAACCAAGGTGTACTGGAAGGCTGACTGGCCTTCGGTACAGCAGACTGGCCTTGATGCTGTCGAGGAGAGTGAGGCTGACAAGGTGAAGACTGGCAGGTGTGTAGGTGAGACAGGTGCAATGATTGGGGAGACGCCCAGCCCACACTGAATGAAGGGAAAGGCAACCAAAAACAACAGAGGGAGGGGCCACACAGTGGAATACTGAGGACAGACACAATGTATTTGAACAGTATTTACTAATGCTGATTGCTATTTAATTGGATTGCAAGCCATCAGCGTGCCAAACTCCCTGCGGACTGGCTGTCTTATTTGCAAAAATCTTTAAAATTTTAAATCAAAATGTTGCTATTTCAGCCACAATGACTGCCCCACAAGTTGTGGCTCGCACTCTCACATTATGTTCATTGCCAATTTATATCAACACATTTGGAGAATGGATTTTTTTTTCCAAAAATGGTCACAGACTTAATTTATGAAGATGGATGGGAACATGCACATATGTCACTCTTTTTTTCTCACCTCTCCAGGCTCATGTTTTTGTATAAATGTGCATTTTAATGACTGTTCATAAATCCAATGATATTTTTTTCAGGAATGGTGTGCAACAGAGAGAACGGGAGAAGAAATACCAATACACTATGTGGGTAAATTGAAGACTTTTTTTCTGATGTGGACGGCACTGTTAGAGTGGGGTTACGCATTGCTGCCTTTTATACGGCACTAGTACAATGACAAAAATCATGTGCGTTTGAAACATGACATTCTGTGGGGACCACTGATGGAGAAGCTAAAGAGATGCTCACGATTGTTTTTATTTATTTAAAAAGGGGCACTGCATATCAATGGACACTGACACGCAAGTATGCCAGATTGTAGCTTCGACTGGATTCCATCTGTAGTCCCTTAGCAGGTTGGCATAACATTCAAGGTATAAATAAAATAAAATATGGGGTAAAAAAAAAATGTAATTCTCTTGAAAATAAGTGAATTCTGTTGCCATGACAGCTCTTTGCATGAACAACTCAAAGACATGTTCGGCAATAAAATCAACGACGAAAACAAAAGCATGACTTTTGTTGTGATTTATGACTTCCCTTTTTAGCCACATCATGAGTTATGTAATCACCAGCTAATTATATGTTTCTTAATTGTATATGCATGAGATGTTAATGGTTGAGAAATGTCCCCTAATTTAAAAAGCTGTGTGATATTTAAATAAATTGGTTTATGGCACCAAGCTGATGCCTTTTTGGGGTAATGTAAAAACACCACTGCATGGACTTTTTATCCCCCCCCAGGTTATTTTTTACCAAATCATTTCACTGATTAGGTTTCTTCGTTAAATGATTTGCTTTTTAGTTTCCAAACTCAAAATTGATGAATAATGAATCAATCATGTTGTCACTCACAAACATTTTCAATACAATTCAAAACAAAGCGGGGAGTTGAGGGAATCCCCCGTTCTTCTTTGGAAGCACTTGAACTCGGCCATCCGGATGCCGACCCTCGTTGATATTTCCATCAGTGTCACTGAGGCGTGACATGACTTTGGCCCTGACACGGGGATCTTACCTGGATGTTTTGTTTTCGATCTGGTGGAGATCAGATGTTGTTGGTCATTACAACGCCTCTCATTAGGTTTCCCCTCTCGTCCAAAGAAATTTAATGAGACAGTGTTTAATGTCCATAGTCCCTCTCTGCTCCTGATATAAGGGGGACGTGTGTTAGGGTGCGTCAAGCCAAATTACCTCGACATCCCGTTCAGCGATAGCACCTGGTCCCCCTTGTCGCTCGGGGGAGGTTAGCTCAGGGTAGGGGAATCCACTGGGACACAGGCGCGGCTGGACCCAGCTGGAGGAAGTTAAAGAGCTCAATGCTGATTGGGGTGGTTCTGATGAGAGAAGAGTTTCACGATCAAGGGAGTCGATGGAGGACTTGTGGGGATTCTTTTGTCTGAAAATGTGTGGGAGAATTTAACACCCTTGTAGTCAAGAGGACTAAGAGCATTCATTTGGGGCATAGAAAAGGGACAAAAATGTGGACATGTTTTCATACAATATGTAACGTGCCAAATTTTTAACTGACAGTGGTGAGGCTGCGGGAGAAAGTAGATCCTGTCGTTAATTTAAATCATGACAATCAGTATTATGAAGACAGAAATAGTAACAGTAAGGTTGTTGCTTTAAATGACTATAGTATAAAAGAAGTACTACGTATGAGTAGTGTCACTGGTGACGTGTTTCAAAAATAGCACAATTATGATAACATCATGAAGTAATTTATTAATAATTGAATTTTGTTCAACTATAATACACACAACCTGCAATTTCATCTCATGACAAGAAGGCTTTTCCTCCATGTCCACTTAATTTAATGGAATTATTGTTCGTTATGTGTGCCCTGCGATTGGCTGACAACCAGTTTCGGGTTTACCGAGCCTGCAGCCCGAAGACAGCTGGGATAGGCTCTAGCACGCCCGCGATCCTTGTGAGGAGAAGCGGATCAGATAATGGATGGATGGATAGTTCCTCCCTATCGCATTTGTGGCTGTATCTCCAGAGTGACATGGAGGAGGAAGTGGTGGTGCAAGGTATGTCATCAGAAACTAGGCAATACTGTATAGTGAACCAACAGATCAGATCGTGGATGGATGGCTATTTCTGAAGCGAAATTTGTTATTAGTTTTAAAGTTTCGTTACAGTATTGCGTTTTTATTAAGGCGTATGCCTCACATTCTCGGGGATCTGGATTTGTGAGTGGGATTTTTTTGTATGGGTGGGGGGGGTCGATACTGTATGTGCCCTGTGATTGAGTGGTGAACACTTCAGAGTGTACCCTTCCCCTCACCCAAAATTAGCTGGGATAAGCACCAGGTCACCCATTAACTTAATGAGAACAAGCAGTATAGAAAATGAATAGATGGATGATTAGAGGCGTTTTTTTGTCTTTTAATTTGTGACAGTCTAAATGTCTTTAGGGAAACTCACTCGAAATTCTGAGGGATGAGTTTACTATCTGCTAGGAGCCAGGGGGCAGAGAGGAGAGCATTTATTTTAAGCTCTCTTATCTTTTCCTTCTCAGTCGCTGATGTGCTTCAATCAGAATCAGTGAAGCAGCCCCCTACCCAATGGTCATTTCAGACAAGCTGGTAGTGATCCAATCAGGACATTGAGTGGCTGTTGGTCGTTTGACAGGTCGTTCGAGAGTTAACAAAATACATTCCATGGATAGTTTGGCCTAAAAAAACTCCTGAAAAAAAGGGAAGAAAGGTGTTTGGAAAAGTATTTTTAAAAAACCTGAATAGTGGAGTTGAGATTGTTTTGTTGTTGTTGTTTTTTGCATTTCTAGATTTCTGATGACTTTGAGAGTAAAGTCATGTTATATTGTTGTGCTAAATTTTAAGAAATGAAAGTCAGATTAAGACGACATGGTGTTACTCCAGTTTCCTCCCACAATCCAAATTCATTCATTCATTCATTCATTCATTCATTCCGAACCGCTTGATCCTCACTAGGGTCGCAGGGGGTGCTGGAGCCTATCCCAGCTGTCTCCGGGCAGTAGGCGGGGGACACCCTGAATCGGTTGCCAGCCAATCGACAATCCAAATTGATCACTCTAAATGAAACTAAATTAAAGGTGTGATTGGCTGGCAAGCAGGTCAGTCTGTAACCCGCCTACTGCCAAGCTTTTTTCTTTCATTTTGATTTATTTTGTGCTCCTATGTCAAATATGCTTGAGCACAGTAGAGGTTGCCTCATGTGACTGCAGCCTATCAGAATCAGAATCATCTTTATTGGCCAAGTATGTAGAACACACAAGGAATTTGTCTCTGGTAGTAAAGGCTACAGTAGTATTATAAAAACACAAGCAACTACGATAAACAAGGACATGACAAATAAGTATCGAAAGACTTTCCGTAATGTAAGGGTACCACCGTGCAGTAGTACCACCCAATGAAAGCTGTGAGACAATGTGCAAAATATTGAGCAGAGACAAAGTGATCAGTGGTGGAATTCAATACGATGACGGTTGTGCAGTCGGTGCAGATAATTGTTGCACTATTTTTACAGTGATCAGTAGCAGTATTTGCAGAACAACTTTCAAGTGTGCAATTGTACAAAAAGTCCTTGAGCGCTTTAACGTCTCTGGTGCTGTGGAATATTGATCAACGATAATTGTTCAACTATGTAGAGAGCTGGAGCTACAATGATCAGCGCGGTCATACTGTTCCACATGGGGTGTGCAAAAAAAATGCAAAGAGCCACTAAAGATTTGAATTACTGTTTAGGGAGTTCATGGCATGAGAGAAGAAGCTGTTTGAATGTCTGCTGGTTTTGGTGCGCATGGATCGGTAACGCTTGCCTGAGGGGAGTAGCTGGAAAAGGTGGTGGGCAGGGTGTGCGGGGGGTGTCAGTACGATTTTCTGTGCCCTTGTCTTTGTTCTTGCGGTGTGCAAGTCCTCAAGAGTGGATAGGGTGGTGCCAATTATTTTTTCCACTGTCTTAACTGTCCGCTGCAGTTGGATTTTTTTTTTTTCATTTTTGTGGCGGCCTCAGGAAGTATTTCCTCCGCTGCGCCTTTTTTCAGGATGGAATTAATGTTGACCTCCCACTTCATGTCCTGGGAGACTGTGATTCTCAGGAACTTGAAGGTCTCAATGGTTGAGTCAGGGCAGTTGTCTTAAAAGATGTAGCGCAACAGCTCTGATCACAAGCTGCAATTACAGACTGCCGAGCGCTAACAACTTGGAGGTGAAAGATTTACCTGCTTTATTTCATTTTATTTTATTTTATTTTTTAATACTTTTTGTACTGATAGGATGATTAGGGTGCAGTGTACATTAAGACAAAAATATATATTACTAACATGCAGAAAGACACACAAATGGTTGTTTATTTTTTTCTCCTCTACACTCCTCGTGATCGACTTAAGACCAGTCCGCAATCTACCGGTCGATCGCGATCGATGTAATAGGCACACCTGCCTTAGCACATCGCAAGATCACAGTTCAACACGTATGAACGTTCTTTTGCAGCATTCAGATTTTTCTTTGGCTTTTCCACTGAACTTATTTTAAAAGGAAGAGCCTCCACAAGAAAGCAAGTTAAAATATTCAAATTCATTCTAGGCGTCCCGGTGCTCGACTGGTTAGCGCGTTGGCCTCACAGTGCAGAGGTGCAGGGTTCGATTGCGGGGCCTGGCCTTCCTGTGTGGAGTTTGCATGTTCTCCCCATGCCTGCGTGAGTTTTCTCCGGCTATTCCAGTTTCCTCCCACATGCATGGCAGGCTGATTGAATACTCGAAATTGTCCCTGGATGTGAGTGTGTGCGTGGATGGTTGTTCATCTGTGTGTGCCCTGCGATTGGCTGGCAACCGGTTCAGGGCATCCCTCGCCGACTGCTTGAAGACGGCCGGGATAGGCTCCAGCATGCCCTGCAACCCTTGTGAGGATAAAGTGGATCAGAAAATGGATGGAGAAATTCATTCTATCATTAGGGCGATGCCCAAATGGTATGACTGTATGTCTTCTGTCTCTGTTTGGTTAGCGCGTGCTCATGATAAACAACTAACATTGAAACAGTTTGTGACAACTCACTGACAGCCTCAGCATTAAAATACAAAGGTCACACGTATCGTTTTCTTTATTTGACCTTTATTTGAACAGTCCACCTCACCTGAAAAGAATGCTGCCATCTCTTTGGCCAGGTCAGGACCCCACAGGCCACAAACGAACAAAAAGCCAAAACTTGAACAGATGGCAAAGCAGGCAGAAGTGGGCCGTAGTCCCTGAAGGAAGCCAATCAGGCATTGTCACAGAAATGATGGAGTAAACAATGACACAATCCATCAACGACCTGTCAAACGGCCAATTATTTCTTCAAAATCCAATATAAGGTTTCGTTCACTGCCCTGGGATGACACTATTCTGTTGTTCCTTGGGACAGTAGTGATGGTCGGAATGGGTTTCTGTCACTAGATATTGTGGATTGAAATATTCTGTGGCCTGACAACATAGTTTCCGTCTTTTAAACTGCCAATCCAAACAGGTGTGTTTTCTGTCAGAGTAGCATCAACATTACATACCTACTGTTCACAAAATTTCGCACATTAGGGTAGGATGCTCTGGTGTGAAACATCACATTATTTTTAAATTAATCAAATTAAGATAAAATTACCATAATTTTCTGTTGACTGGTACTGTAACTTATGCTGAAGTGTGACTTGTATATCATCATTAGAGCTCAGACTGGTATCCAAGATCCATCCATCCATCCATCCATCCATCCATCCATCCATCCATCCATCCATCCATCCATCCATCCATTTTCTGATCCACTTATCCTCACAAGGGTTGTGGGGCGTGCTGGCACCTATCCCAGCTGTCTTGGCCAACACGCTAACCAACTGGCCACCGGGACGCCCATGTATTTATATTAGAGCTGTCAAACTATTAAAATATTTAATCTAATTAAAAACTCAACTGTCATAATTAACTCAAATTAACTAAAAATTAATCATGATTACGCACTCATTTTTTATCGTTTCTGAATTTCCTTTTATATTTTTTGTCCTATTTTCCCCCATTTTAATGCTCTCATCAACATGGAATCATGAATCAGTTTTCTATGTCCAAAATGCAAATATTTACTGAAATAACAATTTCGATTTTCAATTTTACATGAACATTTTTCACTTGGAGCAGTTATTCACACATTATCTCTCACACAATATTACTGTCCATCAACAACAGTGAAAACAATATTTTGTCACACAACAGCTGCTTGAACAGCTCTTTTTAGGGAATCAAAACAGCGCAATATAACATTATAAAGTGCACATCTAAGGTAAACTAGTACTCAGCCTATAATGGATTTAAGCCATGGTTGCATACTTCGTTTTTCTCCAATTTGCTTTGAACACAGCAGTCAGGCTATGCTGATTCTGTTGGTCCTTCTTGCTCGGAAGTCTCTCTACGGTTTTGTGTCGACATCATTTCAGATTCTTGTAATGGAGGCTCTCGCTGGCAATCAGTAATGGTTGTTCAGTTAGGGATTGTCGGTCAGCATGGAAGGATCTCTCGTTCTGTACTTTTTGGATCATTTATTGGAGCACTTTGCAGCAGAAGTAGGAGTAGTAGTAACAGAAGTATCAGAAGCAGGTAATAACCTAAACTACACATAAATGCAGTAAAAAATTAATATATCTATCTTTCTGCATCGCAATGTAAATATGTATATAATTGACATTAATGAATACCTTTATCTAACAATACGTTTAATAAATAATGTAATCAACCCTGATTTCACTATGTATCATTATCGTCATCATTATTCATTGTTTTAAACGTAAGAAACCATTCAACACAAACATAAAGTCGAATCGAACAAAAGAACTACAAGTCCCAATACTCAATCCCGGAAGTGGAGCGCCGGCATGAACATATCAAGTCGAATCGAACAAAGAACTACAAGTCCCAAAGGTCCAACCGGAAGTGGAGCGCCGGCTGCAACGCAATTTACTTCTTTAAACGTCAGATTGCAGACGGACAAACATGACAACTATGCACAAATGAGCTAAATAAAGACACCCCTGTTCTAGCAACATTTTAGCCCACGCTGTTTAAATTGCCGATTGCTTCAGCAACTTTGTTCTTTGTCGTGTCATCCATTTTCTTCGCTTTGAAATGATCCATAGCCGTCTGTCTGAGACGAGGGGGGCGGACTACTCACGTCAGCGGTGTGCTTGGCCATTAATTAAGTGGTATTTCAGACTCGACGTGCTATGATGATAGCTCAGTTTACGACTGCAAAACATCCAGGTCACTTTGGTCTTGTCAGTGGAACAATCTGGCAACTTTTTAAAAGTAAACTTTCCATTCATAAACTATTTAAGTATCCGTTTTCGGTGTCTCGCGCTGCCGTGGCTGGCAAAACAAACGTGCGTGTGCATGTCTGTTGTACAACAGAGCAACGTCACATCCGCTGTGACGTCTGCCGCGTTAATCTCGCGAGAAAATTTTTGATCCCGATAAAATTCATTTAAATTAATGTCGATAAAAACGCGCTAAACTGACAGCTCTAATTTATATATATTTCGATACCCAACACAATTTAGTAACACTTCGGACACCAAGCTGACAGAAAAATTGGAGTTTGTATCAATTTTAGTATTTGACAGTCAATGCGTTACCCTGCAAATTGAGAAATTATTCTTGTCAAAACAGGAATGACTTCTTACAGCATTGTTAATAGTAGAACATAGCTGTTCTGTGTCAATAGATACTGTATATAGACGGGTTTGACATTTGTAAGCTAATAAGCTACGAGACAGCGAAACTTTTTTTTAGGCACTGTCACTATTTAAATCGAGAAACATTCCCTCATCGTGTTGACGTTAAATATTATTGTGCCATGTTGTATTGATTGATTTCCTGAGTGTTACACTGCCTGAAATCACTTCACTCATGTTATGTGAGCAAAACAACACCTTTATTCCGCCTATTTGTGTCTTGTTGGCAATGTTGGGACTTGTAACACAATACAAAACTTGCGAAATGCAAGAAACATTACATTTCTCAGCAACTACAGTGGTGTGAAAGTGTTTGCCCCCTTCCTGATTTCTTATTTTTTTGGGATGTTTGTCACAATTATGTGTTTCAAATCATCAAACAAATTTAAATATTCCTCAGAGATAACACAAGTAAACACAAAATGCAGTTTTAAAATTACGGTAAAGTTTTTATTATTAAAGGGGAAACAAAATCCAAACCTACAGTACACTTTTTCACACTGCTGTAAGTAATGCAACATATCACATGCAACTATGCTTAGTGCTCTATAAGGACATTTAATAACGGTATGTGCTGTACGCACTAAAATCCCGATGCACTGGGGCAAAGCTAATGACCACAAATGTATTACCGATGTCATCTTTATGTTCCAGTGTTGCACACAGGCCCCCCTTGCTACACAAATGTCATTCAAAACTTAAAATTCATACTGACTCCTGTGTCCCAGCAAAGGACGGTCAATGTACGGAGTATCCAACAACACAGTTTAAATTAGATTAAATAAAAAAACAATAACATTCCAGCAGTTAAAATGGCCCAATTAATAGCTTTCTACAGTGACCTCCATTTAAACTTGGTAGCCGACGATATCCCTTACTCCTATAATGCACCACTTTACCCAGGGATCTGCCAGTGATCTATTATAGCGCCATAGGATGTGACCATTTTTTTCTTGAAAGGAGAGGTTGATCAAAGTGGGAGTACATTTTAAACACCTTATATACACACTATTAAGATAAATAACTTTTTGAATGGAGTATTGATAGATTCATTGCCAACAGCCAGGGGTGGCAACTGGGGGCCACAGCATTTGCTCAGGGTGGCAGCCGCCACTCCTTGCCACCTTGTAAAACCGCCTATCACCAGCAGAGAACTACAGAGCTTAAACGCATCCTCAAGTCCAGCGGTGTCAAACTCATTTTTGTCGCGGCCACTTTGGAATTATGTTTTCCCTCGGAGGGCAGTTACGAGAGTGAAACCGAATAAATGTTTAATCATCACATCATATTATTACTTGTACACACAAAAAAACAATGGCTCACTAGTTTTGAAAACAGTCAAGTATGTGTTCAATTCTTGTTCAAGTGAGTATAAACCGGGTCACAAAATGTCAGTTATTTATCACATATGACAATTTGAAATTTCGTTACATATTTAAGCAAGGGTCGAGGAAGTTGACAAATATGATTTGCTTTCGCAGGCCACATAAAATGATGTGGTGGGCCTGACTTTGACACCTGGTTAAGTCCATTCCACAATTTCGTTGAAATCCATTCCATAATTTCACACCCTAAACTGAAACACATTTTCCATGCTTCAAACGCAAATAAAGCTCTTCAATTTCAAATTCCTGAGAAATAAAAAAAACATTGTACTGATTCGAAATAAAACCAAAAGAAGCATTTGCCGCGGATCGAATTTACAAAATGAAATCGTTTTTTAGTGCGATTACAACGCTTCGGATTCCTTCTGTCGCATCATCCATTGGATCCGCACCGCATTTTTGCCCATGCCTGAGCGTTGCCGTCCCTCCCACCAGCCCTAGCAACAGAGTGAACATGGCGGCGTCTGGCAACGCAGAACAATCACCAGAACTATCTAGGCCGTTAAAGATACCGAAAACCGAAGTGCCATCCCCAGAGTCGGAGGATTTGAGTGACAGTAACCAGTACCACTCCGGTCCCTCCACACCCAACCGCTTCTCGCCGTTGAACCTGGGCTCCGGGGCCGCTGCACGGACGGCGGCCTCATCCTCCAACAACTACACTGCTTGTCGGGGTATGTCGTGGACCCCTTCCGAAACTAACGCCCTCATCGCGGTGTGGGGAAACGAGAGGCTGACGGAGGCCAAGATGCAGCAGTTGGAAGTCGCGGGCACCATGTTTACTGGTAAAGCCCCGGGCCCTGCCATGTACGAGCGGGTGTCTAGAGCCTTGTCGGAGTTGGGCTACGAGAGGACCCCGTCTCAGTGCCGGGAGAGGATGAAGGTACACATCATAATGGAGACACTCATCCATCAAAATACCCGTGGGTTCACACTGTGCTTTTGTCTAGTGATAGTGTTTTAATATTCAGTTAACGTAAAATCGTGACAGGCTGTGGCAGACTGGTTATTAGATACGACCCGGTCCTTCGTTTGACTTTGATTCACTGTGTTGACTATTTCAAAATGACGTCACACGCACTTCCGGGTTGCGCCACTAGTAAACAAACGGCTTGAATGATAATTTTGGGCTTCTCAACCGCAGTAGTAGTTCGGTCGTGTGAAGCGTGAGGCGATGTTTTGTGAATGCTCTTGGTTTCAAATGGTAACGGAATTCTGGGCATAATTTACGTAAAATTTTAACATGCAAATTGATTTTAACCCTTTGATGCGCAACATGGGTCAAAAGTGACCCGGCTGAGTTTTTATTTTCAATATCTTCGCAGTAAATTAATTTCATCATTCAGCATTCAAGGTATTCCTCAATTAACTTGTTTTTGACCATCAGACACAATTGTTTTGTTTTTTCCTTTCTTAGTTTTTGAATAAATAACATTTTTATATCACTACCCTTCTAATGCGCAACATGGGTCTAAAATGACCCATATGTTATTTCATGCATTGCTGAGTTTTTTTTATGATATAACTACAATGTACTCTTCCAAATATGCAGCAAATATTTTGTTTTTGATTACCACTGATCATTATTTCCACTTCTCCTTTCTTATGGTATGAACAAGCACAGCTTTTTTATTTCTACCTCAAGTTGGCACACATGGGCCAGAAAGACCCACATTGATTTACTAGCTATTGCCTTTGGAGAGAAAAGACATTTCACAGCTCTGCACAAGTCTCTTTGCCCATCTCTAATTGATGTAAGTATTGTTTTTCAATTGCTCTAACGTTGCCTCAAAAGATATTTGATGACAATTGTGAATTGCACATAATATTTGATTCGGTTTAGTTTACTTTGAACGTGAGTAGATTCCTTGTTAGAGAGTTACAGGTAATTATGATTAGCTAGCTCAGTCGCTGTAGTGGTGTTTGCTATTAGTGGTGGGGGATGCTGGCATATTTTTTTTCATTGGGGGTTAGCTAAGTCACCAAAATAAATCTGTATGTATGTGTATGCATATTGATGTGGATCAGAAAACATTGTAATGCTTTTGTGTTTCTTTATCTAGAGTATTGCTGTTCGCAGATTTACAGTTGAGGTTGTAGCAATGGTGCAGCAAGAACCAGATGAGGAAGATAAGGAGACCATTTTTTTTCTGATTCGGAGTCTGACATTTCTGATGATGATGAACCCAGAATATTTGCTACAGAGTCAAGCCGGAATTGTGGGTGTGTCTAGAAATCCAGCATTCCTGCATGAAGAAGACTCCTCTCATGACACAGAAGATTCCTCTAATCAATCTTCTGGAAAGGAAACTCAGACTCAGTCCAACAGACTGAGTAAAAATGAATCTTACTGGAATGAGAATCCGTCCACTCATGGCAGAACAAGAAGCCACAAACATCCTGAGGAGTTGTAGGGTTCGATTCTGCTGTTTCACCAAAAGATGCCTGGATGTTCGTGAGTGACAACATCATTGAGGAGGTTCCAAAATGCACCAACTTAGAGGGACAAAGAACCGAAACACTGACAAAGAAGAATTCATGGCCTTGTCGCTTTGACCCTCATTGCAGGGCCTGATGCATGCCCAGCAAGCCTGCAAAATATGGGATGAAAATCTTCTGGATGTGTGATGCAAGGTTACCTTATGGAATAGAAGGAACTGTCTTTCACATTCAAAACCGAGCTCAAAACCCACCTATTCAGACTTGCATATTCAACTTAAATCTATTCTTTTATTTATAATTTTATCTGTTGTTTTATTGTTTGCTCTTGGTTGTAAAGTGTCCTTGAGTGCTCTGAAAGGCGCTTACAAATAAAATGTATTATCATTATTATTATTATTAGTGTCTTGACAGGGAGACAGCCAAGACAGGAGGTTCAAAGAAATATAGAAGAGAATGTCACACAACAATTATGCAGTGGAATCAGACAGATAGGTGAATATACAGGACAATAGAGAAAGTAAGTTTTAGCACAATGCCTATGTAAAGTGTACTTTCCCAAAATTTGATTTCTTTGAGGGCAGAATCAAATAAAATGCTATGCAACCAGTTTACAGTTGTAAAACTACTGATTTAGCTCAACTCACTAGCTGTGTGCTCTGTTCTCAAAGCTGCTTGATAAAATGGCAAATAAAAACATTGCAAATATTAAAGACACATGTTTGGACTCCTTCACTGCTAAAGTAATGACTTGAAGCAAATTATTATTACAGTTTAAGTCATTTAGTCACCCTTGGAGCAATGGGTCAATTTTGACCCATGTGTGTAAACTTAATGTAATCATATAAAAACTACTTTTGTTCATAAAGTATGAAAGGAAGAATGGAAATAATGATCAGTGGTAATCAAAAACAAGGTATCTGAACAACACTTGGAATATCCAATGATCAAATAAATTGATTTCAAAAGATAGAACAGAAAAAACACTCAGCCAGCATGAAATAACATGGAAAATGAATGTGGGTCATTTTGGACCCATGTTGTGCATTAGAAAGGGTGTGCATATGTTGCGCATCAAAGGGTTAAAAAGTAGGTATGGTTGTAAAATATCAAAGATGAATAATTTGTTGACGTGAAACCAGCATTCTTAGACATATATTTAAAAAACTATTCCAGTGATAGAAATATAATGTTCCTGTGACTAATAAAAGGAAGTGATGACTGTTTGAAAGCAGAAACAATGCAAGTCAATGGGGGTTGAGGTTATGTTTGACTCTTGTTTAGTACTTTCAAAATTCCATGTAACTTAGTTCGTTGTATCCCATTTTCAAAGACAATTATCAATAGAAAGCTTCCTAAACTTAGAAACGGGCATAACAACAATGGTAATTTTTTTTCTGATGTCAGTTAAGTAATTCCTTTCACTAGTCACTTTCACGAGTCACTGACTCGACAAAACAACAGGTAAATGTCACTGTCACAAAAAACAATCATCATAATCTGACACCTACACTGAATATTAAATATCACATTTTCAACAGAAAATCTAAAAGCTTCATTTTAGTCGGCATTTTAGTAGGCATAATAAAAGATTTCTCCCACCTCTTACAGACACTTCGCCGTTGCTACAGTCGTGTGAAGGAGCATGGCATTGGCAAGAGAAAGAGCAGCTACACTATTGAGCAACTGGAGAAGGTGTTTGGTCAGGGAGGCTGGGATTCCCAGACCTGTGCGCCAGTGCTGATCAACAGCAGTGGGCTTTACCAGGAGATGGAGTCTGATGGCAGTACCTTGGAGGACTTCTCACAGGAGGACTGGTGCAACCAGGTACTTGATTCAGCTTTCCAGGAGGGAGAAATGGATGCTGGTAGGTATTTGGCCAGGTAGGGACATGAGAATGGAATAATATTGAATTTCAACTTGGGTGTATTTTGTTTTTTTCTGCAGAAGAAATACATATGCCGAAAAGCAGAGCTCTTCAGATTCAAGCAGAGCTCTCAGAGCAAATCCAGTAAGGCAAATTGATTCTTTCAGTGAGTTTTTTTTTGTTTTGTTGTGAAGGATGTAGGACAGGGAGAGGCAACCCACAGCTCCAAAGCCGTGTCTGTGATCCTTCTGCAGTGTTCTCTGTGACGTTGGAAAATATATCAGGGCTGTTTAAAGGGGGAAGTCAAGGCAAACATTTTCTTTACAATAAGATGTTCTTTGGGTGATACGGTGGTCGACTGGTTAGCACGTCCGCTTCACAGGGCAGAGGTGGGGTTAAATTCCGGCTCCGGCCTTCCTGTGTGGAGTTTACATGTTCTCCCTGTGCCTGTGTGGCTTTTCTCCCGGTGCTCCGGTTTCCTCCCACACTCCAAAAACATGCACTCTAAATTGTCCCTAGGTGTGACTGTGAGCGCGAATGGTTGTTCCTCTTTTTGCGCCCTGCAATTGACTGGCAACCAGTTCAAGGCTGACACCACCTACTGCCCGAAGACAGCTGGAATAGGCTCCATGTGATGATAAGCGGATTCAAATTTTGTGGAGCGTTCACACGTAAAAAGCTGCTTACTAAAGAGAAGCGCGTTAACCCCGGTGCAGCGCCACTTGCGTTCACACGGCAGTTTCTGGGCCGTGCAATATGATAATACGGAATAATAATACGGAAATAAAACATGCGCATGTGTAAAGTGCACACCCTATTCTCCGCCTTGTTTGTGACATATTGAAAAACCATGGTTTATACTTCTCCAGACAAATCAGGTCTATCAGACGCCGTAAAAGGATGAGAGAGAGAAAGGAAAGATGATGGAAGTACAGTACAACAGAGCTCAAAAGCAATGCATTCAAAACCCGTATGTAATCAACTCTTCTCACGCATAGCGAGTTTAACCCCGTAGCGTTCACACGTCCAATTTTATATCGGTGCTGCCCCGCAAACAAGCATATACTCCGGAGTAAATTTTTAAACCACCTCCTTGAGCAGGGTTCAATTTTCTCTCCGGTTTAAGCTGTTTTCACGGGCTACACCGGTGTAACGTTGTACGTGTAAACCCTCTACGGGGTAGCCCTGGTGCTGCACCGGAGTAAAAGTTGCCGTGTGAACACCCCGATGGATGGGTGGATGAATGGATGGATAGTCGTGCATTGATTTCATCAAATTGAACTCTGTATTTTTTTGTTTTTAATCATATCCCGGTAGGTTAAAAAAAAGGTCGAGCAGAGTTATCCTCACTTTTGATGTCAAAAGTGTTTTGTGGCCGCCAGTTTATGTATTTCTGTGGGAGACGGTCTAAATGGCTCTTTGAGTATGAAGGTTGCCAATCTCTGACCTAGGATAATCATTCTAATTGATTTTTTTTCATTTGACATACTACATACATACATAAAGGCTGGAAGTGAAGCTACATCAAGCGACTGCTGATAAAAAGCGGGCAACAAAGAGAGAAGTGCAGGGCTGTTGTGCTCAGCTCATGTGAAGCATGAGGAATGTACCAAAGTTACATATACTCTTTCAATCAAAACCCAGAACGTCTGCCTGACACAACCAGAAGTTTGTCTCAACAAATCAGTTAGCATTGAACAAGTTATTTCAGTTTTCAATTTATTTGATTTCACTCAGCTATAATCGAAAATCCCAAAACATATCAACACAAGGAACTAATAGCTGATTGAAAAGGGTTATGGCTAAAGCTGGAACAAAATTGGCAATGAACGAATTGTTTCATGTTGGTATGCAAATGCGTAATGGTTTTTCAGTCAACAAGAGCGTATGATGACAGCAAGAGAATTTGTATGTCAATTCTAGTTACCCTTTTCATATGGAAGAGGTTCACAACCCCACTTTATTCAAAGAAAACTAACCGAACCAATCATGAGCAAGCACTTAAAAATATGAAGGCAAGTAATAAAATCTTGCTGTGAGATGTAGATTAGCGAGAGGAGAAAATAATGCACAAAAACTGCTGATACATATATGGATAAAATTGTTGGTCCCCCTCAGGTAATGAAAGAAAAATAATCATAATAATAAAAGAAGGAATCATACTAATAATAACAGTAATAAAAAAACTTTAATGAAAATTAACTGTTGACATTCAGATTTTGCTTTTGATTGTGGTTCATCAGAATTATTATTTTTTTTATTATGGAGGGCAAAATTGATGTGTACCCTTCACTTAATATTTTGTTTCATAACCTTCTGAGGCAAATACTGCATTCAACCATTTTTATAACGTTCAATAAGCCTTCTGCGTCTCTCAGTAGATATTTTCACCCACTTTTCATGAGGAAATTGTTTCAATTGTCTCAGATTTGAAGGTCGCATGTTTCAGCTAATTTCACAGATGTTCAATAGGATTTAAATCAGGGTTCATATCAGGGCTATACTTGTCCGATGCTTAGATCTTAGCCATTCTTGAGTGTTTTTGCTGTGGTTTGGGTCAATATCCACTTGCAAAATCTGTGACTTAAGGCCGATCTGACAAGACGCAGCACATTTCTCTCTAGAATACCTTTCTAGTGTTGAGAATTAATTGAATCCTGTCAAGAGTCGAGACACCCTGTAGCAGATGCAACACAGCAGTTCCAGAATATAACAGAGCCTCCTCCATGTTTCATAGTAGGGACAGTGTTCTCTTTTTTTTTTCTTGCAGTGCTTCATTTTTGTGTCAGTTAACATAGAGTTGATATGTCTTGCCAAAAAGTTCAAGTTTTGTCTCATCAGTCCATACAACATTCTCCCAGAAGCTTTTCGGCTAATGAACATGCAGTACGGCAATTTCTTTTAGGATTGATTTCCAAAAATGGTCGCCCTTGGTCATCTCCCGTGAAGTCCATTTTGGCTCAAATAATGACAGATGGTGCGATCTGACACTGACTGTACCTTGACCTTGGAGTTGACCTTTAATTTCTCTTCACTTTGTCTTCAATTTTCCTCCAGCAGCCACATCCAGGGAGGTTGATTACAGTCCCATGGATCTCAAATTGCTGAATAATATGTGCAACTGTCGTCACAGGAACATTGACCTGCTTGAACGTGGCCTTATAGCCTTTCTTTCTAGTCTTCTGAGACAACTCACTCCTTTGAATTCGATGGTCCATGTTCAGTGTAGCCGACTGACTTTTGAAGACATGCGATGCTAACTAGAAGGCACCCCTTTGGTCGAATGTCAATCTTTTCATGGGGGTACCAACAATTTTCTATTGGGGTTTTTGTTGTTTGTTTTAATAATTCTGTTGATCCAAATCAATATCTGATTTTCATTGCTTAATTTTTGTAACATTTATATTTATTTATTTTAATGTTGTTTTTCTTTTAGTAACACAGAAGTTGCAACAATTTCGTCAACATGTGTAAAAATATAATAGTGATGGAGGTTTACCATCAACAGAAATAATACAGGTGTAATGGTCAGTTACTGTACATCGAACCCATACTGCATGGTCGTGGTTTTGACCCAATCTATCTGTGTCATGCCACTAGGTGGTGCCAAAGGAATCAAGAATGAATGATGATGTGGCCTCTTTTTTAAATAATGGACAGAGAGGTGGCTTGCCCAACATTGAACGGAAGGCAAACAAAGGCAAGTTGCCATGACTATGTCCGTATTTACAGCGGAAGTTGTTTTTTCTTCGCCGTTTAACAAAACGGCAACTCAAATCGAACAAACTACTTCACGCTCCAATAAGTCTGATGTGCTTCTTTATTATTTCTATTTGTTCGTTCAATTCACCTCAGACCTATGCCTCCGTGTAGTACAAAAAATTATGACGAACGGAACTTAAAATAATGGTTTGGTAATTTGTATTTTAAATGAAGAAGAAAAAAAAATAAAGATTGGTTTGATTCAATACAGTTGCCTTTTATTTTAGATGCTATGATTTCTAAAACAAATGTCTCAATTGAGCCTCCAGTCTGGGATTACAAATAGCCGCAATATTTACATTAACAGACCATCTTGACCATCTGGTGATTATTAAGACAAACATGGAAATGACAATGGCCACAGGTCTCAGCTTGTATTTTTTTTTCTTTTTTGCAGAAAAAAAGATATGATGCAGACGCTGATCCGTATCCTAGAGTCAGTGCAGCTCAAATGGGAACACTTTCAGACTTGGACCGAGTTTTCACGCCTGCACCTCTCAAACAAGCTCGCCATCTTCGGCGTCGGCTATGACACTCGTTGGCGAGAAGATGTACGTTACCATTATGCCGAGATAAGTTCACAGGTCCCACTGGGAAAGAGGCTTCGTGAATTCTTCAATCCAGAGAAGCCTGAGGGCAAAACCATTATGACCAAAGTTCAGAAGATGAACTGGAAAAATGTCTACTACAAGTTTCTGGACATTACCATCAGTGAGGCGCGCTGCCTCGAGCTGCACATGGAGGTGGACTGGCTCCCAGTTTCCCTGTTGAGGGAAGCAGGGTCGAGCATGTCCACATCCCACTACCTCCTACCTGGGGATATCCCCAAGACATATGGACTCTACGCTATCGGTTATGAGGCGGCGGCATCAGGTCGGACGTCTCCCCAAAGTGATATTCAGAACTGTAGCTTAGCTCACTGTGAGTCAGACAATTGGGCACCAAGTCAGATTGACGGAGACGGGGCAGGGAATAGTGACATCACTGGGACTAAAGTCACTTACTGCTACCTTGGTATTGCTGAAGATAGGACAATTCAACAGTGTCTTTTGCAGAATTTTCAGATTTCCGCAAAACACTACTTCCAAAGTGAGGCCTCCCCGGTGACTCATTTTTTGCAAGAGAACTTCCGCAGCTGCGTCTTAAATGATGATGTGGGCGGTCGAGCCTTAGCTAGGTGTTTACCCATTTACATCAAATTTATAGAGGTGGATCTGGACTTCCTTTCTGCCGGTTCCTTAGTGGAGTGCCTGGAAACTGCTATTGGTTATTCTTTGAAGTACAACAACAATGGACCATTTTAATCTCCCACGTTTTGGACACATTTGTTGAGAAATGAGTGGATGCTGCACCAAGCAAAGGTGACTCGTTCGGTTGTGATTGGGCCTTATGACTAAATTTGATCATCCACACTCTTTGCTTAAATGTGTCGCCATTTGAAATTTGAACATTTAAAAATCTGCAACTCTTATTTATTTCTTTCAGAGGGTGTGTTCCTTGTTGTGTCACAATTAATGTGTGGATGGGGGGTTATTAAGATGGCTTCTTAAATGTGCATCAGTCTACCTCAGTAGAATTAGCAGTGAGGTAAAAAGGGGACCATAGCAGATGACAGATGACTATTGCTAAGTGTGTGTGTGTGTGTGTGTGTGTGTGTGTGTGTGTGTGTGTGTGTGTGTGTGTGTGTGTGTGTGTGTGTGTGTACTCACAAAAAGTTTGGGATATTTGGCCTTCAGGTGAAATTTATGGTCAATGTAAAACGTTGACGCTACAGTGATATCATATATATATATATATATATATATATATATATATATATATATTTAGAGTGCTCAATCAGCCTGCCATGCATGTATGATATGCATGATATCATATATGCATGATATCATATATATATATATATATATATATATATATATATATATATATATATATATATATATATATATATATATATATATATATATATATATATATTGTCCCAAGGTGTGAGTGTGGATGGTTGTTCATCTCTGT
Organism: Hippocampus mohnikei; assembly: GCA_026261675.1. Taxonomy (NCBI): domain Eukaryota; kingdom Metazoa; phylum Chordata; class Actinopteri; order Syngnathiformes; family Syngnathidae; genus Hippocampus; species Hippocampus mohnikei. The sequence goes on from JAKGUB010000325.1 coordinate 4,512,001, forward strand.
GTGCCCTGCGATTGACTATATCTATATATATATTATACTATATATATATATATATATAGACTATATCATCTATAACTGCTTCAGACAACAAAGTGTATGCAGGAAAGTGGTTAAGAGTACACGATTGTCTGTGTCTCATGTGTTGTTTTGTATTTTGTCTTTTTTTGTTAACTTTTCTTTTGATGGCGGCGCGGACACCCGCAGCGGCTCCTCTTGTTTCATTTTGAGAGTGAAGAAATTTCATCTGTGCTGTATGTCACACATACAGTACATTTGACAATAAAGTTTATCCAACGTTTATAAAGTTTATCCAACGACTGGCAACCGATTCAGGGTGTCCCCCGCCTACTGCCCGGAGACAGCTGGGATAGGCTCCGCAACCCTAGTGAGGATCAAGCGGTTCGGAAGATGAATGAATGAAAAAAATAAAATTTTTATATATATATATATATATATATATATATATATATATATATATATATATATATATATATATATATATATATATATATATATATATATATATATATATATATATATATATATATATATATATATATATATATATAAATGGTAATGTTCTGCACTGTGTTATACTAAGATATATACAATGTAGTGCTGTATGTCTCAGATCTTCCAGGTTCAAATCTTGGCTACAGCCAATCTGTGTGGAGTTAGTGCTGGATTCCTCTCATGGTTGCATAGTATTCTTGTGGTATCCTCCCACATTCAAAAAAAACATGCAAGCTTGGTGAATTGAATATTTTTACTTGTGTGTGAACAGTGGTTAATTTGTTTGCTGTAAGAGTGACTGATGAATAGCCTTGGCCATAGGCTATTCGTCAGTAAGAAAAAAACAAAAACCTGTGGTTGGAGATCACTGCAGGGGCTAGTTTGGACCCCGCTTCCCATTCATCTCATCAATGACCCTGATAGGAATAGGCACAAAAAAAATGAATGGATGTCATGCAATATAAGCCAGAATCACTGCAAAGTATAACCCAGATGGGTAAAAATGGTCTAATCTGTTTTCATATTGGGTGACTACAAAACCTGAAAATTCAACCTGAGGCCATATAGCCCTTGCGAAAATAATTCCTGAATTTATGTGCAATGTGCCAGCAAGTCTGTGCAGAGTAGATTCAAAGAAAGGGGGAAAAAATAATGGTTTATTGTCTTTGCTTTATCTGCGTACAAATAAATTACTGTATATACAGTATAGATATGAAATCTACCTGATATTGAAATTAATGTATCGAAATAAATATAAATATATATTCAGTATATATGCACTTCAGCTTTTGAAAACTGTTTAACTGTTTTGGTCTTCAGTACCAGTCAACAATGTTTTTAATTTTCTGGCTAATGCCTTGTTCTTTATTGTTGTCATGTGGAGGTCACTGTCATTGTTAAAAACAATAAATGAGGCACTGACATTCATTTGCCATACAATGTGCATAATTGTGAAAACAGTAGCCTTGATTGGCGTCTGTACCTTCTGTGGGTATTCAGTACATTGGAAAATGAGTCCACCTGTCGTACAAACCCAATTCCAATGAAGTTGGCACGTTGTGTTAAACATAAATAAAAACAGAATACAGTTCCATGATTTATAAATCATGTTCAACCTGTTTTTAAGGGCACAGTGTGTGCAGTCTAGTGGTGAACTACGGTGCCTCAGAGAGACCATACTTCGCAAATCTACCAATTTCTTTCAGCAGAGGTGCATTCAACTGTCACCAGAAACCACTTCTAGTATTCCCCTCGAGTGAGGAAGTTAGTGCGTTGCAAGTGTTACAATGACTGCTTCTTGTAGGGGAGGCACGTCAACGTCATACTTCGCCTACAATACATAAAATAAATATGTTGACGTGACATAACATTGTTTTGCAAGTTTTTGAAAGCAATAATGTGTTTTTTCATTGCAAAGTCAACACACCGTCCCTTTTTTTGAATAAACTACAAAGACAAGATATTTAATGATATAATTGATAGACTTGATCGTTTTTACCAAATAATCATTCGATTAGAATTTTATGGCTGCAACTTGTTCCAAAAAAAGCTCGGACAGGGTCATGTTTACGACTGTTTTTCATCACCTTTTCTTTTAACAACACTTTTAACAACATTCGAGAACTGCAAAGCATTGTGCAAAGGCTCTGAATAGTTACGTATCTTTTTTTTTTTAGGTTGTTGACCAAATTTCAAATTCATGCGCAATAGTAATCAGTACACACCTGCCATTCCGGTGAACTTGATTAATCACAAAAAGTCTAGCTATTGTAGTTGGGATTGTTCCTAACATTGCATCAAATTACATAGTATTGAAATTAAATGTATGAGGAGAAAGCTACACAATATTTTCCAAGGCATGTAACTCAGGGCGCCCATCGTCAAGCGATGAAAATTGTGACATTGAGAAGAATTCGACGTACAGAACTTGTCAGGGAGGGTGCGAAAAGACATCCATCAATTCAAGCTGGTCAAGTGAATTTTATTTCCTCACCGTGGAGGTTGTAGTATACTCGTACGACCACAGTGTGGGAGACAAGAGCTATCATTGAAAAAGGAACTGGGCCCAGAAATGCCTCCATGGGTAGATAAAGGACTTTCTAAACAGTCCAGTACAGTATTACCAAAGATGACTTGTCGAAGGTAGGTAAGTATTGAATTGTTATCATTTTGTCCCACTGCCAGGTTGGGGTCATTCTTGGCTATAGGTGACATTGATGTTCCCAGAATATAAAAGTTATTAAATGTCTTGAATGAAAATATTTCATCATAGACTGCGGTGTTCTTTATAGGATCAACACAAAATATTACGTGTGCTTTTATTCATTTACTTTTAATTACCTTTGGGGGCGGGGGGTCGTCGTTTTTTTGGTTATGGAGCCAAAGTAAATTTTCAGTTTCAATGAGACATTTGCGATACAATAAATCAAGAAACAAAAAAATATATATATCAAATTTTACCTTTTTATTGTATAAATCAAATTTTAATTTCTAAGTTATAATTTCTTCAAATTAAAATTAAAACACTAAGCCACACCAGGTATCCAACCAGAGTACTTTCACTAGGATATTATGTTGCATTTCAAAGTAAAATGCCTCTGAAATCTGCAATTTGGACCTTTACACCTGAAAGAAAAAATATATCAAAAATATCAAAAATTAAATTGACCGCAGTCTAATACTGCAGGACTGCCAACAGACCACATGGTGGCAGAGGTTTCAAGAAAACCGGCGTCAAGATTTAAGTTCCCTTTATACGTTTACAAAGTTCACGTTTGGAGGAAAAACGTTTCATATGCTCAATGTTACAATAAAAAGTTGTTTCCAAATGTGCTCTATGTCGTCAATATAAATGAGGGTATTAAGATATGTGCTCTCAAGTCGTTACACGGTGTTGCTACTGTGTTCCATGCATGTTTGTCACGTGTCAGTTTTTCTTTGATCTTTGTTGCTTTGTCAGAAAGTTCTTACTTGCTCCACATTGACATTGACAGACGACGCAGTCAGGTTGTGTGTGACTTCCTGGCTGGACGGAGTTGGACTTGTCACTATTACTGCCCGCGTTCCACTACCCAACATAGGTAGGTAGATAGCTTTGTACTGTCAAAATGCAAAATGTGTGAAACATACACAGTATAAAAATGTTCTCAATGTTCACAGTCTCAGAAACATGACCAAATAATGCAATCATACCTACGGTAATCAAACCTTTTCCATTCCATTTTTTTTAAAGGAAGGGCTAATTCTTTGGTACTAATGCAAAAGGTTCACAGTTGATGCACACTTCTGAAAAAAAAACGCAATTCTGAATCAGTTTTCAATTTAAAATGACTTCAAAGTAACCCTTAGATGCATTCATGTTATTTATATCACTTGAGCTTGTTGGGTCTCATCAAAAATAAATAAATTAACAGCAATCCTGCCCCTTCTGTGGCATAGTGATTCATCTTCTGATGAAAACAAATCAAATATGAAGAGGACTATTGATCAGTTGAGATTATGTTATGACTCTGTCCAAACTTAATATTACAATTTAAATTGAATAATTTAAAACAGTCAGTTTTGAGGATAATTTTTTTTCAATTACGATTTTATGAACAATCAATACTGGTAATAAATGTTGCATGTTTGTATAGTGTATACTGAACCTTATATATAGTTCCTGTTTTTGTATTTAACACTTACCTGTGCAACATAATGTCAGGGGCACGGATATGTCACCGTATCAAGCCAGCAAGGCCCATTTGTCATACGCACAAAAAAACATTTCATGTATTTTTTGATTAGGGAAAATGAAACGAGCTTGCCTCTTTTTCCTCTGTTATATGGAGACACCCTCCCTCCCCAAGGCCGCCATTACCTACTCATAGGCCCAGGATGCCAAACATCAAATATAGGCCCCTCTTCGCAAACCTAACCGAGATGTACAACTCACTTTTCAACACTGACAAAATCAAAACTACAGCCAACAAATCAAACACGATCCTTTTATAAACCAACTGACAATTTTTTTCAGTCACTCTATGAAAAAAAAAGTCTATAAATATAGTATTTCACTAATATATCAAACAACTACACTTAACCAAATTAGTGCACACAACGCACACAACAATACGTGCTCTGATCAAAACAGAATTTAAAAAGTTGGACAAAAACGTGTGCATGTCTGTCCGTTTTCGCGAAATAATGGGTCGATCACGGGAGTTTGTCTGTTTGAAAAGTAGATCTTGAGTCAAAAAAAGGTTGGGCACCACTGCTGTGGGAAGGAAGGGACACACATTCACAGCATCCAATAGTAATTTTCAAAAACGTTGCGATGATAGATCTGTTTCAAATACCATCCATCCATCCATCCATCCATTTTCTAATCCTCACCAGGGTCGCGGGGGTGCAACTGTCTTCAAGCCTGAACTGGTTGCCAGCCAATCGCGGGGCACACCGAGTCGAACAACCATTTGCGCACACTCACATCGAGAGACAATTTAGAGTCTTCCATTAACCTGCCATGCATGTTTTTGGAATGTGGGAGGAAACCAGAGTACCTGGAGAAAACCAACGCAGGCACGGGGAGAATATGCAAACTCCACACAGGGTGGCCCAGAGCCAGAATCGAACCCTGCACCTCTGCTCTGTGAGGCGGACATGCTAACCAGTAGTCCACCGTGCCGCCCTGTTTCAAATACCTTTACATAATAATTATTATCCTTCGTCTTTTCAGACTGTAGGAGTGACCAACTAGTGAAAACAGTTCTAGTACCGGTAATCATGAACGCTGGCGTGTTTGGCTGCCGCTGCTCAACCCGTATTGTTTTGTGTTTTTTGTTATTGTAAAGTGTCCTTGGCTGTCTTGAAAGGCGCTTATAAATAAAATGTATTATTATTATTTTTTTTTTATGTCCCTGGTAATTAGCTCCCAGGTTGTGCTGTCTCTTTAATCTTGTGATTATTCCGTAACACAAACAATTAATTTGACTACGCTGCCCTAAAGCTTCCTATTGTTGTTTGGACGAGACTTGAGCAAAAATATAAATGTATAGTCCTCCTGGTTACAACTAACATTTGTCCACAGAAAGCTAAATTATAATATAATATAATATAATATAATATAATATAATATAATATAATATAATATAATATAATATAATATAATATAATAAATAATCAGGTCAGGTGACAACCAACAATTTAGAGCCATTCGTGCAAGGACGAGATACGTAATCAACACGATAGAAACCAAGGCAAACACATATATGAAAAAGGGTTTCAAATAATATCCATCCAACAAATACATTAGTTAAAATATTTGACAATTTCTTTGGAGGTCCAATTGCCAATAGTATCAAAATAAATTTAATATGAGCTACAAACAGACTGAACCCTGTTTCCTTGGATCTATTCACAAAAATAACCCTGATTCACCTTTCATAATTGAGCAGTCCTCCCGCATTAGTGTCCCCGCTGTTGCCAAGGCAACTGGGTAACCTTTGAAAAATGAAATAAAAGCAATCTGACCACTTTTGCGACCACAGGTCTGCTCATATTTTTCATTGGCTCTGGCTCGGGGTTGGGGCCTCACCTGGGATTTCATGTCAAGCAGAGCGCAGCCCAATTTGAATCTCTTCTTTTCAGCCCACACTTTTTTCCATGATAGATGGTCAGGTGGAAAGCTACGGAAGAGGATTAGGGCCAATGAAGAAAAGAAAATCAAGGTTGGCAAGATTCTCACTTTAATCTCAGAATTCTGACTTTAAAGTCACAAGTCTGAGATTGAAGTCAGAATTCTGACTTTATTCTCAGAATTCTGAGGGGGTTGCTGGAGCCTATCCTAGCCGTCTTCGGGCAGTAGGCAGGGGACACCCTGAACTGGTTACCAGCCAATCGCAGGGCACACAGAGACTACCAACCATACAGGTCACACCTAGGGACAATTTTGAGCGTTCATTTTAAACATTGTGATAATAATTGTTATTATTCATCTGTGTATTTATTTGGGGGGTCTTTCAAATGCATTGTTTATTTAGATTTTTTATGCCGATATACATGTACTCACTCACTCACTCACTCACTCACTCACTCACTCACTCACTCACTCACTCACTCACTCACTCACTCACTCACTCACTCACTCACTCACTCACTCACTCACTCACTCACTCACTCACTCACTCTTAACGTTTATAGTGGAATGACAAATGTGCTGTCAACAATGGTTTCAGTATAAAGGCTGTCCAAAGATTAACTTAAGAGAGATAGTTTATTTTGAAAAAGGGAAGTGTTACGAAATTTTGCAGCACACATTTAACACAGGCTTAGACGATCGTTGATCGTCTCTCTCTCTCTCTCTCTCTCTCTCTCTCTCTCTCTCTCTCTCTCTCTCTCTCTCTCTCTCTCTCTCTCTCTCTCTCTCTCTCTCTCTCTCTCTCTCTCTCTCTCTCTCTCTCTCTCTCTCTCTCTCTCTCTCTCTCTTGCGCTCTCGCGCTCTCTCTCACTGTAAAGAACACGCCGAGGACAAGTTGCCGAGTTTCTCGTGTCTACATCCGTGAGAGGGTCTCGCGCACGACACGGCCAGTCACATTTTGGGCGGACACCCCCAGCGGTGAAGCTGCTTCTCGACTTTTCTTGACTCAATTCTTCTTTATCTGACAGTCGGGGACAATAATTCCTGGTCTGTGGTGGCTCAGGTGGCTTCCATATTTCGTCACCTGAAGTGTCCTTTTACCTGAAACCAGCCAACACCTGTGCTGGGAGAGGGAGAGAAGCACCTGGAGTGCTGTGCCCGTCGCCAAGTGAGCAAGAAAAAAAAAAAAAAGCGAGAGAGACTGCCAGGAGGACTGGGCCAAACTCACAAGTTGAAACTTTGGCTACCTGAAACATGGAGGTCGATGGTACTTCGTGGAAACTTGCTGTGCTGTCATTGACCTGCCTGTGGGGGTTGTCAGGTAAGCGAAATGATTATTTGCACATGTAATATACAGTGCCAAATATATTGGTTACATTGGTTTAAATTCTATTAAATTACAGGTGCCAGGATACCATTCAGTCAAACATAATTCCATACAGGCCTGAGAAAAATATAATTGTTCTGCAACAATGAAGATATATGCATATTCATTTTTATTTCTTTATCCTGTAACTAATATTCAAATAAAGGTATTCATCATAATCTAAATACGGTAAACAACAGCAACAACAAAAAAAACCCGGAATAACACAAAAGAAGGTGTAATTTTGCTGGGAATGGAAGAAGGTGTAGGGGTGTATTTTAGAAAAACACCTGTTTTTATTTCTCAGGATTCAGTAAAACAGTGCGTTATACATGATTATGTCTTCCAGGGAAGAATAATCCCTTTATAGCTTCTGCAACGGCTCATCTGCCACTCTCGAGCAACGTATTAAAACTCCTACTTTCCCTAATAACTAAACTGTATACACAGCCTACTTTTCCCCTGTCATCTTTACGATTCAGAAAAATTGGGACATGGAACAAATGCTCAAGCTTTTTTCAAATGTTTTATGGAACGACGAGCCATCAATTATTAATTTTGTTCAAAATCTGAAGAGCACTGTCTGAGAAAATGATCTTTTACACAATATAGGAAATCGTTTGTCATGAGGTGTCGCTGACATTTTTTCTTTCTCGAGTGAATTTCCATGGCTGCAGTATTATAACTGTACAAGTTGTATTGTTTTTCTCGAGAGACTGCATTCAAGGTCATTTCAAAGATCCTACTGCTGTTTAACAGCAACACTAAAAATCCCATGCAAGTCAGTGACATCATTTCTGAATGCTTTTCGAATAAACTTGTCTTACAAAACCATCCGATTCTCATGTGGGATAACTAGGACACTCGTGCTTGAGCGCGTATTAGTTTCAACTTTCAAGAGACAAGCTGGTGGCTCTCATGTTGCTCGTGAGAAGTAAAAGCTGTGGGGCACATCACATTTTCCTTGAATTTTCTCTCAGCTGCGTGAAGCCACTATGTCCATTTATACACTGTGTTGCCAAAACAATCTCATGAGCTGACATCGGCAATCTCAGGCTGGCTTGCCTCTCCCTCCTTGATGGAGGGAAGCGTATCACCTGAAAATGCTACCTGACAACTATTCCGACCATAATGATTCCATTAGATAAATAACCTCTGGGCGATTTGCAGGTACAATATACTGAGGGGGATTAATGTTAGCTATCTACCAGCAGGTCGTGATTTAGTGTCATAGCACAACAGGACATTGGAGTCACAGTTGCTGACATTGACAATTAGTTGCCCTCCAGGTGTGTCCTGAACATAGTCAGTGGCCAGGATCCATGGAGGAAATGGTAATGAATAGTGGCCTTTAGTCACAGGAAGACTCAGTGCTCCTTAAGTCCTTGGTGTGGACGTGTGCATTATAGCAGGAAGTGAGAAAACGTCCTGCAACAATCAAGATAAGACATCAATCTGTGTTTCTGTCAGAATTCTCAAAGTTGTTATGTTGGTGAATGGTGAATGCGACACAATATTGAACATGACTTCTATTTGTGGCTTCTTTCTCACACTTGCAAGACATTACTAGAATTTTTTTTGTGGCATAATACTGGTAAATCTACACTTCTTTTTTTGTTTGTTTAATTATTTAAAAAAAGATACATGGGAAATCATGGAAATTCCATGGTGAAACTGGTGGCATGATAAAAGCTCCATGACACCTAAAAAGGTAGACTTGATATGAATTACTGGAAAATTCCTTCCAACTCAACTAAACAGAGGTCACTTTGCCATGTATGTTTTTTTTAAATTATATTGTTTTTTTTTTCTTGCTTTATGATTGTGATCCCTCATTGGCAAATGTAGTTTCCACCCAGCTACAGTTATGTGTTGCACACCACAAAGAGAAGCAGAACACACATATGGAGTCAAAAGAGTGGTGGCCAGTGTGATGGGACACACAAATGGTGACTCATTGAGTCTTAGGGGCATCCAGTGCCTTCCTCAAGGGCACCTCAACAGTAGTCAGAATGCAGACTAATATCTGTTTAGCAACTGCTGTATTTACTAGCACTACTTGAACTAGTTCCAAAGCCAGGTATTTTTTTTTCAATTTAATGAACATCTCATTTCCCAAAAATCAGATTTTTCTGGCTATTCCTTGATGGGTCAGGCATTACAAGGTTAAGATTTCTATCAGCAATAATCGTGTTTTATTACACATGGATTGCACATGCTGATATTCAACCGCACGTCGAATACATAATGAATGTGTGTGACATATTCAGTTACTCTTATGGCCTGAAAACTGGATGTTGGAGCGCAGAGAGTACTGTGCCGCTGACCGCCCCCCCCCCCCTCACCCCCACCCCCTCTGGCAGTGCTGAACTCCATTGGCGCAATTCACAGAAGAAGCCCGTAACGTAAACATTTAGAGCAGGGGTGCCCAAGTCCGGTCTTCCAAACTGTGATGAAAGTCCTCCGGATTTACCCGGAATTCCGGATTTTCAAATTTTCCCTCCTTCAACACCACCGTTTCAAATCATCAGCTCATCACCAAACTCTGAGAAGCCCGGTAACAATTGGAGAAGGGAGATGTCCAAAACAGGCTGCAAAGGTGCTCTCGAGGACCGGACTTGGGCACTTCTGCACCGGAGGTTGCAGTGAGACATATCTTTTCATAGTACATTTAAGTATAATCCATGATTTACCTGCTGATCAAATATTTTACTATTATGATTCTATTCTGGTCACACAATCAAGCAAAGGATCATCTTCATTTTTTTTCCAGGTGGCTCCCACAATGGATTTTACTTATTTAACAAGGTCAATCCACACAAGCTTCAAAAGCTTCATTGGGATAAGGGCAAAGCTCTGTTTCCACTGCAGATTTTCTGTGGAAACCCTCAGTGATTTAGTAGTAAAAGTGAGGGGGTTGCAAGTTATTTTTAGCGTTTATGTATGATTCTAAACACACTTGTAGGACACTGATCCCTCACCCATTCTAACTTAAAACGCCTACTTCTCATGCCTTTATATTCTCTGACAAGTTGAAAACATCTTGTCGCACATCTCTCCGTAATCGTTAAAATCTATTCTGTGGCCCTCAAGGCTGCAACAGGAAAGGCCATGGAATAGTTTGTCCAACTTACAACGATGACCTTATCTCTAATTGCCTATTTCTTAGAATATAACTAAATGGATATGTCGCAAAGCCCATTTCCACTTTGAACCGGGATTATGGCTGTTTGAAGCCTACAGTCCTCATGTGTGTCCCCAGCAACTGGTGCAATTTTGATTTGAGAAAGGATTGTGGGGATTTATTGTTACATACGTAATGACACGGAAATACAACAGTGCATTTCTTCCACCCCCTGTGGGCCAGTTCACTGTTGAAAAATGAATTCACGTGCCAGCCGCATTTGTAATCCTTTGTATTTATACTCATCAGCACTGTGCATAAGGCCAAGGAGAACAAGAACCTGCAGGGAGATTAGCGCAGGTTCATCCTCGCAGTCACATTCGTCACTCGTTGAAAATATTTCTAAATCCTTTTTTTACATTGCGTTTTATTGCAATTATCTTGGTCTTCAACACCTTACTCTACTTTTATCACCTCAATTAAAGTTCCATTTACTGGATTAATGATGTAATTATAATAAATGTGTAACATGGGAGTATTAGCCGAATCTTCCTACATATGGGTTTCCTTTTTTTTTTTCAACCTAACAAAAAGCATTTTCAGATCAACGGTTAAATCAAGCATTAAAAATACTGTTGGTATGTAATTCAATTGCCTCAACAGAACTGTCCATACGAGACTACTGAACTGTCCATACGAGACTACTGTATTGGCCTTACCTTGCGCTCAGACTGGACAAAAGAGGCTCATCTAACAAGCTATGTCTCGTGCTAGCTGTTGCGCTGTAGTGAATTTTGATTGGTGAAGATGTTGACTGGCTAATTATGATGATGTTGTTACCGTTTTATTTTTTGTGTAGGGGAGACCAGGAATGATACCGTATTGGCTCGAATATAAGGAATTGAAATAAGACTGAAAAAGTGCTGGTCGTCTTATATTTGGGATCTATACATTATACCCATTCACGACGCTAGATGGCGCCAGATATCATTGAAGCGAATACTGACCTTGACTCCCCAGGCCAAAGCGAACCCCTGTCACGAAGAATAAAAATAAAAATAGCGGTAGCACGAAGAAGTAAAATTAAAAAATAGCAGTAAGAAAGAAAAGAGAAGAAAATAAGAGATAACAAAAAATGGAGAAACATAGCGACAATCTGGAGAAAAGTGGGTCGAAGATCGGCCAGGTTAACCGGCAGCTGAGGAGAAGTTATGGTGTAAACTTCAAGATGCTTTTTCTCTCGAATATATTATTGTAATCATTTGTTTCAGATGTACTGTAAATATTTTCTGTATAAAAATTAATTTGGTGTTTAAAATGTCTTTTTTCAAATTTGAATCCTGAAAAAGAGGGTGTAGTCTTATAATCAGGGCCATCTTATATTCGGGCCAATACGGTAGTAACACTTTTTGTTTTCAGCAAGTGTAATGCAGTGATTCTTTTCTGCTATAAATGACATACACGTGGACTTTGACTGCAACATCACAGATGACGTAAATGAATGTAAAATACAAAAAGGTCTGTTGTTACAACCTGCAATGAACAGCGCTTATTGTGAAAAGTGTTTAGTACTTGGTAACTAGGCTACTAAAAGGCGTTTGAGGAGTCTAGCTGTCTATTGAACAATTAAACAAAACACTTGTGAACAATGTGTTTTTAAGGTGCAAAGTCATTTCATAAGCAAACCGCCTCAGGCAGAATACATATTTAATTAGATGTTTTGGTCCTTGCCTGGGGTGCAGGCTTCATTGGGCTAAAATTTACCATTTTGACATCCGATCCACACTTCCATTGGCCACTAGTTATCAAATTGCATCACCATATTTAAATGATCACTTTTTAAGATCAATGACAACTCTCCTCCAAGCCAGTCAGCCATTAAAAAGCTAGGCTATTCATTTATTTAGTTGGTTAGTTAGTTAATTGGTAAGATTTAGCTTCAAAGCTAGCACAAATACAACACACCAAATTAAACCAGAGAAATTACAACTTGAATTTACATAAGTGAAACAATTATATCTATGGACACTATGCAAAAAAACAAAATATTTGTGATGAAAATGTCTACTTTCTCAACTGACAAATATTTATTTGGCACCAGAACAGACAATTTTCAACTCAGCTGTCTGTAGACAGATCACCATTGCAAAAGAGAATGTTATGTTTTTGTTTCGATTACATTTGGTTTTGTTCCCTGGTTCCCTTTTTGTCTTCACCTATTCTCGTCATCCGGGTCCCTTGTGTTGACCAAAAAGGTCCCTCAACCCTTTGTGTCTCGTCCAGGTGTTTCTCGTTGTCTCGTCGCTTTGCATGTATTTAGTTCCCTGGGTTCTCTCAGTCTTGGTTGGATTCTGTGTGTGTCTGTGCGCCTGTTTTGTTTCTGTCATAGGTTTTGTTTTTTTGGCTACTTTGGTTGACTGTGGTTTTCAGGACTTTGCTTGAGTACTTACAGTTAGTTTTTTTTCCAGTGTACTCCTGTTTGTATTTTTGTTAAATACATTTTGCTCAGTCCACCGTGCCTCCTGCCTGCCTGCTTTTTGGGGTCCTCTACCTACCATCACGCAAAACTTGACAGCGAATCTGTTATCAATTGCCTGAACTAGATAAATAAATGTTAAATAAAAATACAACTGCCATACAAACCTATCTATCGCGGGAGGTGGTGCACAAATTGTAGCATGTGTCACTTGTTTGTAAATGATTAAAAAACTATTTTGTGAATGTACTGGCAGGTGTACTGTGTAGTCTGCTAACGGGACACTTTCAGTATACTAGCATTGTGTGTGTGTGTGTGTGTGTGTGTGTGTGTGTGTGTGCGCGTTGAATGGGATGGGGGAGTTGCTGATGACTGTCCCTTGGCTGGGACATCCCATCTCCATCCATGGAGCCAGAAGGAAAATGGCCTCCTCTTAGGGGTCATGAGAAAGTTACTGCTTGACTTTCCCATCATTGGGCTCTGGCCTAGGCACTCTCTTAAAGACACACACACTTCCTTTCTTTTTTTTTTATTTTTTTGTTTGCTGATATTATACCTACAAATTTGGTGAGTTTATTTCCAGCACCGTGTTGTCCTTTCCCATTTTGCCAATAATAGTTCAGTTCATCAGGATTCTGTCGCAATCCAAAATAAATGCAATTCACACTGTTTTACATTTTCAGCCAGTTTTAATACTGATCTTCTGATGAATTGCATACACATTCTAGACGAAGGCTACATTCACACTGTGTGGCGTCTTTTTATTCGAAAAAAATGCGACATCCAATGTGAATGCAAGGCATCCATGATGTGACACATCTGCGCACAAAGCACGAAATTGACTGACGTGGCCAAAAAGACAACGTCACGTGGCGCGTTGTTTACGGAAGTTAATATGGACCCTTGTGAAAGGGATCAATTATTTATCATCTCATATCGCCAGAGTAGTGAGACGGGATGAGGTAGAAATATTTTGTGGAAATGAGGTGGCACTCCTTGGTCTCATTTCATGGAGACATCTACTAAAGATGACATCACGCCATTGCCGCGCATCAGAAATGAAGCAGTCTGCATGGCTGAATTACTATCACCAATCAGTCAACTTTATGCTTCATGTTTCACGTTGGATTAAATTAAAATCCAATATAAAGAAAATAAATATTCAAAACAATTTTGCAGATTTACAGTGATTGTCAGTGTAGTCTGAGCTGAGCACTTTTTTTCCACCTGCGCAAAGCTCATATTTGACTGAAATACACTGCAGACACATGGCATTCATACCCGATTTATGTACACGTGTGAAAGAGGCCCAGTTTGGATTTGAAAAAAATGGTACTGTTCACAAAGCATGAAAAAAATCTGATACGTGTCTTATATGGGCTAAAAATTAGAATTGAGCTGCAGTGTGAAATTAGCCTAATACACAGTTGGGTGTGGCAGTGCTTTGACTATACTTTAGCTAATAAATATTTACAGCATAAGAAACCTCAGTCAGATTGTCAGGTTGCTTTCACGAAACCTATCCTGCCAGCCTTTGAAATGACCACGACATAACAGGCCACAAATATCAGATTTTAAGTAAATATTTTACTTCTCGGTATAATAAAGTGAGACTAAGTTCATTTTACACCTTAAAATGCATGTAGCTCGTCTTGACAGCACTTATAGCTGTGGAATTTAAATATTTAAGAGACAAGAGCTTTTACTTAAAAAAAAAAAATCCTTTTGGTATCAATGCGCATGTGTGTAACAGATTATGGAACGAACATTATTACTTGGATGATGGCAAGAAATATTTCAGTGGAGAACACCCTATATCTGTTTTTGTTCTGCTGGCGGCCCAAAAAACCCCCCAAAAATGTGAACTCTTAACTTTGCTCAACCATTGATGAAGTGATCTTTTAAAGTCTATTGCTCCCTCTTTCGTTTGACTCCAGGGTCTCTGTACGCTGTATTCCTGTGCGTCCCCCCATCAACATCCATTGTTTTTGTCATTGTTACATTCATTCAAAAGTCATAAACACTGTATATTCGAGAGTTGCTGTCTTTCAGGACTGGCTATTACATAACCTTGCCACAACCAACTCTCCTGTCCTCCCTCAAACCATGTTCACTCATTGCTCTTCCAGAATCAAGTCACGTCACTTCTCCACTGTCAACCCAGGTATCTAGATTTGAGGTCAGCAGAACACAGAAATTTGTTCCATTCCACGAGAAAAACAGGAGTCTCCTGTGTTACTGGCAACACTTCAGAGCTGTTCCATTAATTATGGGGAGAGCATTAAGTGTCACTATGATCCTCTACTTATCTCCTCTCCTCACCCAAAGTCAACCTTGCAGGAATGGGCCACATTGCACCCAGTTGCAGTCAGAATTGCACCCTCAAGATCCCTCCCGTTCACCCCCTACCACACAAATATTGAGGACTCCCATTACCCACATTTAGGGATTGAACCGACGAGTTGGGTGTCAACTTTACCACAATGATGGTTATAGTTGAAGACAACATGTTGCGGGTTCAAGCAGCAAACGAGCAGCAGTGCCTCAAGTATGTATCAATGTTTTACAAAAAATATCGGTAGCACAATCACTTGTAAAATATAACAGTTTTCTTCAAATACAATAATGCATCCGCTAACCCTAACTGAAGAAGAGCCTTAAATCCTTATGTCGGCCATCAGCAAATTTTCCAAATGCCCTTCTGTAATGGTGAAAGTACAGACAGTATTCTGTCGTGTCTGCTTTGACCAGGGATATCCAAACCCGGTCATCGAGGGTGGCTGTCTTTCTTGTTTTAGTTGTACATCTTACTACTAAACTACTAATACTTACTTACTTGGATAAAAATTAAAATAATGCTCCTGTGACCTTAGAGACAAAGTCTTGAGTGACGTAGATGCTCTGAAATACTTAACGCTTGAAACACAAGCAGCACAGTGAGGAACCTTGGTATCATCTATGACCAGGCTTTATCACTCAACTCATATATACAAAGTGTCAAGGACAGCAGCCTTTCATGTGTGTAACATAAAAATAACAAGACATTTCTTGCCATTTGCCAATGTTGAATATCTAGTGCACATGCGACTCCAGGCTGGTTAACTGTAACTCTCTTAAAAGTCGACTCCAGCAAGTGGTAAAGGACATCCAAACTGGTCTAAAATTCTGATGCCCAACAAGAAGTCACATGCTCGTGTCATTTCACTAGCCTCATATGACATTTTGAATCAAAATTCAAACTCCTTCTCAAGCAACATGAACATTCTACAAGAAAACTACACCCCCTAAACTCACATCTACTTGTGGTTCCTAGAATATGCAAAAAGAGAACGGAACTTAGGGCTACCAATTATCAAGCTTCTTGTTCGATGGAGCCATTTTCCATATTTGGTCAGAAAAGGCCGGCATATAAGACTGTATAAGAGCACACTTAAATCATTCCTTTTCAATAAAGTGAATGGTCGGGGATGATTTATAGTGTAATTCCTACTCTCTGGTTTACTGTTCTGGGTGTTAGACTTCTTGCCACACAGACACGCGATAGTGGATGGAAGGCTGTCTCCCAATTGCTCGTGTCACATGCACAACCAATTACATCATCCGCAAAGGGAGAGCTTGTTCTGTATAAATGCACGGACCCAATCCATTAATCCATCAATTATATTATCTGATTCGCTTATCCTCACGAGGGTCGTGGGCGTGCTGGAGCCCATCCCAGCTGACTTCGGGCAGTGGGCGGGGACACCATGAACCGGTTGCCAGCCAATCGTAGGGCACACATAGTTGAACAACCATCTGCACTCACACCCACACCTAGGGATAATTTTGAGTATTGCATGAACCAGCCATGTATGTTTGTGGAATGTTGGAGGAAACTGGAGTACCTGGAGAAAACCCACGCTGACACAGGGAGAACATGAAAACTCCACACAGGAATGGTGAAGCTGGAATCGAACCCTGCACCTCTGCACTGTGAGGCGGACGTATTAACCAGTTGACCAGCGTCCCGCCTCACACGGACCCCAGCAGGACAATTTCCGCTTCCGCAATGTCAAAGACCGTGTGCACTTGGATCACCCTGATTTTAATGGGAAAGTGGGGAGCTGCTTCGGTTGGCTGGGAATACATAGCATTCCATCCCACAACGGTGCAAAATGGTGCAAATGCCCTCTTCCACCAGTGCGAGTCTACGATACCAAATATCAAAAGAAAGAAAACTCCACCCATGCACATAGTTGGTGTGCTTTACGGTAGACCTGCACTGAACACGAAAATGGGGCCTCGAATCTCTTTGGGTCCTCTTTGGTTCCCTCCTTAGAGTATTTCTTTTTCACTGTCCTCTGATGCCAAGTGCATACTTTTGTGGGATTCAATTGATCTCTTAATAAGTGAAGCATGAGGTTCAAGACCTGCCATGAGCAAATTGCACCAAGATATGTTCTTGTTATTATGCACGGATGTATTAGACAAGGAGGTTGGTTGGAAAATTGAAAGGTACTGTACGTTGCTAGCTAGCTAGGATACCAGAATGTTTCTTGCCCAATTAAAAAAAGTGAAATCCAAAACGGCAAATGCTAAAAACATATTTGACTGTTTCCCTCTAATAGTGGAACTGTTGCATTATTAAATAAGACATGCGCACGGAATTGGTCGAGTGAGCAAATGATCCAAGATGCCTGTGCCTTGGACAGATGTTGCAACCACGAGTCAACAACAACTGCCACCTTACATCCCTTTGACCTGTCCATCAAAAAAAAAAAAAAACTTAATAAAGCCCATGACAGACGGGAATTGAGGGCACTGGCTTAGACAAGATAGGCTGTGTTCAATTACTCTTACTTGAGGTATTTATTTGGGGGATGGGCTGAGAGGCTGATGCACTTATGACATCCGGCACATTGACAAAATCCTGGATTCCTACTCGAAAAGTACTTTCCAAGTCGTATATCGCAAGGCAGGCAAGCATTGTGTAAATTAGGGGTGGGAGTCACACAGTACCCAATGATGTGATAATATTGTGATATTTAAAGTGATTGTGATAAGCAAGCCACATCATTGATACATTAAAATAATCATGAATCAAGAAGGGGAATGCTTGTGTAATTGGTGTTCTTGCACATAACAAAAATAAAGATTAAATAATAACATGTTTGTAAATAACTTTCAGGCTGTGTTGCGCCAACTTGGTTTGATTTAATCTAAGATCAGCTCTATATGAGAGATTAGTAAAACCAAGTTGAATTAAAATGAGCTGAACCGTTTTTCAAATTAAACAGCTCTGTTGCACCATTTAAAATAGATCACAGTTTTGTAAAACTCGGATGATTGTGGATATTGAAATTAAAATTAATAATCATGCAATTAAATGTATAGGTGAAACTACTGCACAGCTGTCACAAGTTTTTTATTTATTTTTATTTTTTCAATTAAACATTACAGCCCAGAGGTTTTGTTTGCGAGTGGGTGCATGCGAAGCAAATTTTGTTTTTTATTCGGGGGTCATTCAAGGTAGCAAAGATGTTTGCCAGACACTTAGTTTTTCTCGATGGGTGTCCGCCGTTTGCCGCATGTACGCACACACGACTTTAGCCTCTCAGAGAGATACGGGTTTACATTGGTGCTAGCTAGCAAAAATGTTACCCTAACTTTTTTTGGTTTTACGTTATAATGGCTTGGCAAAGAAGCTGAAACTTTTCCTCCTATGATGACGATTAAATGTAACATTTCAGTATAAATGCCTAAATGTCAGAAAAAGTGATGAGACTTTCAAACGTCAGAGACCGTGACCTCACTTGTGACTCTTTGCCAAAAATTATTGAATCAACATTTAGCTTTATTTGCTCATTGGTCAGGATAAATCAAGTGGTATACTCCCCTTAGGCAGGTGTCAGTGCGCACTGTCGTGCAAATGTTGACGGAAGTTTAGAAGATACCAAATATGTTTCCTTGCCTTTTAAAATTAACTAAAAATACAAAGGATTGAATAAGGGCCTGGAAAGAATGCCAGCATACTGATCTGAAATTATAGTTGCCATTAATTTCAGAGTGTTCATTCTTTTACTCTCCACACATTTAATTGCTTTGGGTATGTTGTTGCATTGCAATGCAAATTTTTTTAAATATTTGAATCCAATTTTAAATTAATACAATCTATGTAAAGCAAGCATCCAACTTTTTTCCAAAGGTTTCAGGCTGCCAATACATTTCCAACAGTCTTGATGTATATGGCATCATTGTTGGAGGAAAAAAAAAAAGAGTTAATCGTGTTTTAACATAATAACCTTTTAAAAATCCATTTGGGTGACATCTTTCTTTGCACATAGCGATGTTATAATGAAGACACTCAAGGATATATATATTTTTTAGCAAAATTAACTGTTGCTTTAAATCAGGTTTTCCCTGTCATCGAAACGGTACTTGTGGACACACACGTATTAGTCTATACTTTTCCCAGCAGCTATATTAATATATGTAGCGCAGACACCAAATCAACATTAGCAGCATATAGAAGTATAATTAAGTGCCCTAGTACAATCCAGACTGTGTGTGTGTGTGTGTGTGTGTGTGTGTGTGTGTGTGTGTGTGTGTGTGTGTGTGTGTGTGTGTGTGTGTGTGTGTGTGAGTGAGGTGATGCCGGCAGCAGGCAACAATGTGGAAAAAGTCATTATAGCCAGGCTATTAAGCTAAGGCCTTTGGGGCATTTGAGCCGTCCTGGTGATCTCACTGAGGCAGAACTAGAAAGGAAACACTTTCATACAATTAGATGTATGCAAAATCTCGAAAAATATTCATCGGCTGCATTAAAATTAGACTAAAAAAGTAAAAGGCTTCAACAACAATATATCATGATTGTAATACTTTTTACATTTTTCATCCCAACACATATGCCTTTATTCTCACCACTTTTCACATGCTTCATTGGTAGAGAAATTCACCCTTTAAGGGACAGCGGTTACTGCAGTGGACAGCTTATCATGTTACAGGTTACATGTTACAGGTTACAGGCTGCATGAAAGGATAAATGTGGGAAAGATGAATAAATATTGAATTCTCTCCATACTGAAGCTCACTCTCACTTAAGACACGCAATACACTGAAAGAAATGGTGGGTTGAAGTTACTCAATATTTTTTTGAATCATTTGGATTCACCAGAATAGAGTCAACTGGATTTCTATCATTTTTGAAGTTGAAGTATAGTCTACTTCAAAATGTATTTGGATCAAGACAATTTTATTTCGTGTAACCATTTCATGAAACAAAATTGAGTAAACTCAA
Organism: Hippocampus mohnikei; assembly: GCA_026261675.1. Taxonomy (NCBI): domain Eukaryota; kingdom Metazoa; phylum Chordata; class Actinopteri; order Syngnathiformes; family Syngnathidae; genus Hippocampus; species Hippocampus mohnikei. Next base: position 4,532,373 of record JAKGUB010000325.1, read on the forward strand.
TACACCATTTTATTAATTCTATGTGTGTTTCCTGGATTTGTAAATACAACAACAAAATGCTTCAAGTGTGCAATCAACAAATTACAGTATTCAATCAGACCACTCGTGGTATGTTTATCCCCCAAAGTGACAACATGAATCCTTATTGTCTGTGTCGAAAGCAGTACCCTCAGCGAATTTACACAAAATGTATGCATTTACCTTCACAGGGCGTACAATAAAGGATAATTAAATGTTGAGGCAGCAGATAAAAGTCTTCATTAAATATAAAGCACGGACATCGTATTGTAATTTATTTATATGGAGATGCTCTCAGATTTGGGAATGAATCTCTTAAGCCCTTGTTGCACAAGGACATCCATGTTCCCTTGAGAGGAAGTCTTTTAGAGGGACTGCCTTGTTCTTCCCGTCAGAGAATTTCACCGTCAAACACATTGGCCTTGAATGAGAAAAAGAACATGCAATATAATTAGTCGTTGCACAACTGAATATTTTATACACCATCCATCCATCCATCTATCGATCCATCCTTGTCTGTCTGTCCGTCTGTGTGTCTACTCATAAAAAGTTAGGGATATTTGGCTTTCAGGTGGAATTTATGGAAAATGGAAAAAAGTTCACACTACAGTGATATATCATGAAATTTTGAACATTGAAGTAGATGGATGCACTGCACGCAGACCACTCTGATGTAAATGTTTCGAATGGTCTGACGTGACAGTTGGGTGCCTCTCACCTACCTTCAATGTGCCTGGAGTTGGGTGGAATTCATCATCCGGTTCCTCAGGGCCTTGTTCACAATGTAGCGGCCATCATCATGGGATGTGACTAAAGGATGTCCACTTCTAAATCTTTCTGTTACTCTTCCAGTCTCTCGGTATCTCTCTTGCAACCTGCTGATGACACTCTGTGACACTCTAAGCTCAGTGGCCACGTTTGCCTGAGAATGTCCTGTTTGAAGCATCACAATGGCAAGATACTGTTGATCCATTGTTGGGTGTCATCTTGGTCTCATGATGTCAAAATGTGAACAGCCTCATGAGGACGACTGTTTAAACACCAGCTCCAATTGAACCAGGACATTTTTTCTTCGATTCAAAGATCAACCGCCGAATTTTGTCGTTAAGCTCCTCGTTAGCGAAACAGCAACTTGTGCAAAAAGTCATGTGCATTCAAAAACTTAGAGAAAGCCACATCAAGTCCACCTATAAAGGTTTGAATGTATCTTTGGCTCGTCCTGAAATTTCACCCAAAAGCCAAATACTGTATCCGTACCTTTTTGTGAGTAGTGTGCATCCATTATCTTCATAATGTACATATAAACCCACATCAGATGAAGTTGGGCCCTTGTATTAAACATAAATAAAAACCAACTACGACGATTTGCAAATCGGTTCAAACACCAGCATCTGTGATGGTTTGGGGTTATGTTAGTGCCAACAGTACGGGTAACATCTGTGAAGGCACCATTAATGCTGAGAGTTACATACAGGTTTTGGAAAAAAACACATGTTGCCATCCCAGCAACGTCTTTTTCATGGACGGCCCTGCTTTTTTCAGCAAGACAATTCCAAGCCACATCTGCACAAGTTACAGCAAGTGTGGCTTTGTAGTAAAAGCATGCAAGTATTAGACTGGCCTGCCTGCAGTCCAGACCTGCCTCCCATCACATATGGGTGGTACATTATGAAGCGTAAAATACGACAACGGAGATCCCAGACTGTTGATCATCTGAAGCTGTACATCAAGCAAGAATGGGAAAGAATTCCACCTACAAAGTTTCAACAATTAGTGTCCTCAGTTCCCAAACGACACAGTCGTTAACGTGACCCTGTCCCAGCTTTTTTGGAACACGTTGCATGAGCCATAAAAAAAAAATCACAATTTGCTAAAAGCAAAGTTTATCAGATATAATGTTAAATATCTCGTCTTTTGTGTGTCTTCAATTAAATGAGAGAGAGAGAGAGAGAGAGAGAGAGAGAGAGAGAGAGAGAGAGAGAGAGAGAGAGAGAGAGAGAGAGACATGGGCGGCCTGGTGATCCAGTGGTTACCTCACAGTGCAGAGGTGCAGAATTCGATTCCGGCTTTGGCCTCCCTGTGTGGAGTTTGCACGTTCTCCCTGGGACTGCGTGGGTTTTCTCCGGATACTCCTGCATGGGTTTTCTCCGGATACTCCCATTTTCTTCCCACATTCAAAAAACATGCATGGCAGGCTGATTGAACACTCTAAATTGTCCCTACGTGTGAGTGTGGGCGCGGATGGTTGTTCGTCTAGGTGTGCCCTGCGATTGGCTGGCAACCGGTTCAGGTTGTTCCCCGCTACTGCCCGAAGGAATAGGCTCCAGCACCCCCATGACCCTTTTGAGGATAAAGTGGATTGGAAGATGAATGAATAGAGAGAGAGAGAGAGAGAGAGAGAGAGAGAGAGAGAGAGAGAGAGAGAGAGAGAATTTTTGTCTGTTTTATTTTGTTCAAAATGTTCATTCAATTTCTGTTCAGGGCCTTCCTTTCAAACAAAGGACATGCATGAGAATTTCTTGCAAGGAGAACTACACAAGTTACCTCAAGGCACCCAAAAAAACCCCCAAAACAAAACAGCAATCTTTGTTGCGCCACAATGAGAGAAAGCTAATTGTAACTATATTTTGGCCAATGTTTTTTTTTTATTTTATAAACGAGAGAAAATAAACATGGACTTGAGTTTTTCCTGTTCAAACCTTATATTTGAGTCTACGCATACTGCAGCTACCATAGCACATATATTTCAATTATTATTATTCATTACTCCTCGCCACCCTTCTTTTATATCTCTACACACACACACACACACACACACACACACACACACACACACACACACACACACACACATACCCATTTCTTTGTCTTTTATCAGTATGATTACCTTCCTCCCCCTCCTGTCCCTCCGTGTGCTGCTCTTTTCCTTTTTTTCTTGGCAGCTTCTCCTCCTCCTCGTGCTCATCTCCATCCAATCTCTCCTGAGGGCTGCAGCTCCAGCATCTCATCAGCATCAGTGTCTCAGGTCAGCCGTTAGGGCTAGAGCACAAGGGTCTTTGGTGCACTAGCGTCGCAGTGTTTTTATTATTTTTTTTCCCCCACCTTCCAATGAGCATCTCTTTCTGTAATCATCAGGAAATGTGATGTACTGGATATGTTGTTTTGAGTGCAAGTGTATGTGGACACATGCAATATTTTATTTGGGCATCTAAATGACTCTCTGTTTTTGCCTTTCATTATTTTCAGTTAACCTCCACTTACCCCCGCCTCCATTCCTCCTCTCGTCAAAGGTCCTGTCCTCACTGGGTGGTGTACAGTATGTAATTAGAAGCTCTGAGCTATTTTTCAGTCACACACAATTACACTCTGAGGAGAGAGCTCAGTTGATGTCATTCTCGTCAATAATGGCTCAGAGGTGCAGATCTCCCAGTGTCACCATTAACTCATGCAGTAAAAATTCTGTTGATTAAAAATATCTCACATCACACTCCCCCGACCCCCCATTCTTTCTTTCGTCTTCTGTATTCTTTCTTTTTCTTTCCCACACACATTGCCGCAGATATGTTGCAATGTCCTGCTATTATGCTCCTTTCTGGTTTTAACTGGAATTGAGCTTCCTCGGTCCAAGTGACCACACCTTTTGCAAAAACAATGTTCACGTGAGCTATTACACACAGGGCGCCATTCTGGAGTGGGTGTGGGTTGAGTGGCGCTTTTTGCTATTCCAAGTGCACGCGCCTGATAGCGACATTAGAAAATTGTGTTTTCAATTCGCGACAATGAAACGAGGGACCAATAGTGAGATTTTCTTGACAGGCCCAAAGTCCCTTGTGGCCGTCCTTGATTTCGCAGCAGTCTATCACAAAGTAGGGACAGGCTTGACATGCAGTTGAATCCCTTCACAAGGTTATTGTAATTGTTTTCTTTTATTCATCTACTGTATATTGGGAAACACATGGTGGTGTTGCCTGCTTAACAATGAGATTAGTTCCCCTGAATCTGTGAATCTCTCAACTACTGTACATTTGAAATCGTGTCCGTAACAATTGAACATGCACTGGTGTAACTGCAAGGCAGGAAAGCCTCCAACACAGGAAATAATGACCAAAATAGAATTGTTTATCCTGTGCTGACGTCACCTCTACTGTTTTCAGTGCAACAGGAAAAAAACTACTGTCGCTCTCCTGCATCACTCTTGTATATGAATGCAGAACCACTAGACATCCACTGTGAAGTACAGAGGCACAGAAAGCCCTTCTAATCTATTCCTTGTTCATGTTTGAAGAGACTGAAGTCTCTCAACTGAATGCTAAACAGGATCTATCAGGATTACATTTTGGTTTGAACTTGAGCAGCTTGCTTGCTGACTGTTACAGATTTGGGAATTTGGAATAAGGCTTGCCACCTGAAGCTCAAAATTACGGATTTCGTCAGCATTTCTGGAAGCTCTGCTGCCAGAGAAAATTGTCTGCTTCTGCAGTAACAGACACTCTGTCTACTGTACATCAATGACATGTCGTGAGGTTTATTACTGCTGAGGCCCCGACATGAAAATTTAAGAGTCAAACAGTGAGAGGATGTTTGAAGCAGATCTCAGGTTTCCTTCGTTAATTAGATGCCATTTTATGGATCGAGATACATTCCACATTTAGAATGCACAAATTGCAGCTGCTGCTTTGTTTTCCTCACTACCATTGTTGAACCTACGTACATTCTCTAAGTAAGTAAATAAGAAGATTGAATACCACAGTTGAAATGATCATGATACATTCAGCAATTTGGTGTGTTTGTATGCGAGTGAATTGGAACTAAAAAAATATAATTGTTGAAGTCAAAGCAAATGTTATTAATCCGTTTTATGATAAATTTTTCACCCACTGTTCGTCAAGATTTGGGAAGAGGAAACATTTTCTGAATGGAAAAGATGGTCATCTCATGAAGGGGGCATGCTCATATTGGGGAACCACTCTTTTTTTCGTGTCAGAATTAGGCAATGTTGCTGGACACAAGTAAAACAGTGGCGCCTCACCTGTGACACCAACAGACAGGCTTTCAAAAGGACAAATCATAGCCACATTTTGCATCATTTTGCAATATGTCATGTTATGTAACATGAAATAGTCAAATAATATACCGTAATTTCCGCACTATAGAGTGCACCTGATTATAAGCCGCACCCACTACATTTTTAGAGGAAAACCAATTTTGTACCAATTTTGTACATACACAAGCCGCATGTGCCCACATTAAAACATGTAAACGTATTTACAAAGAAAGACGGTACACAGAGAGAGTTTTCAAAGTTTTAATAATATAACTTAACAATAATAATAATATAGCTTTCTTCCCAAACGGTGCCTGTGACGCGGCAGTCTTAATCTTACCTTTTCTACTTGAGCGCCCCTGGCGGCCATTAGAAAAATTACATAAATTGGCTGCAGTTTGGGAAAAAAGTAGCGGCTTATAATCCGGAATTTACGGTATTTTGACTTGAGCACCTTCAAGGTTAGCAATAACCATTGATGGTGTTGAAGTCGAAAGTCTCAATGAAAACAATACCAAAAAACATACCAAATTGTCTCGGAAACCTTATGTCAAACACAACAAAAATCTTAAAACGCCTCTCAATTTTAAATAAAGTAAAACCATACCGTAATGAAGATGCATTACATACTTTATACAGCACCTTGGTCCTCCCATATTTGATATATTTTGCTAGACTGGCACCCATGAGCTTGGGATAAAAACAGGATCATCATCATTTTGTGCCAGGAAATTGTCTCGTTCAGCGTGTTTTGTGAATTTGGTAGTGACATTGTAGTTACGGTTTCCCTTGGAGGGCCGTTATGACAGTGAATTTTGTGAAACCATATAAGTGTTCAACCACTCCACATATACGCAGCGAACAACATATTGATGGATAACTAGCTTTGACATCATAAGTCAAGAATAATGGCTTGCTAAAACATTATTATTATGGATTACATATGACAATTTGAAATTTTGGTTCAGACTTTAGCAAGCATCATGGAAGTTGACATGCTTGATTTGCTTTTGCGGGCCGCACAAAATGATGTAGCGGGCCAGATCTGGCCCTTGACTTTGACACCTGTGATCTAAGAGGAGCACTATTGAGCGGCTTATATGGTGTAACACTTTTTTGGTGTATTTAATTGAGGCGCAAAGCAGATAACTTCGACACTCCCTGGATGTGCGTGGTGGATGTCATCTGACTTTATTCATAAAAAAACAAAAAAAGAAATACTCCTCAACAGGACTTCTGGTCAACCGTGATCGACTGGTTGGGCACTCCTGCTCTAAATTGTCCATAGGTGTGATTGTCAGTGTTTATGATTGTTTATGTGTGCCCTGCGATTGGCTTGCAACCAGTTCAGGGTGTTGCCCACCTACTCCCGTAATTCAGCTGCGATAGGCTTCAGCACGCTCACGATCCTTGTGAGGATAAAGCGGTTCAGATAATGAATGCATGGATGGATGGATATCACAAATCACCACTGCTTTCAACCAATTACAAACCCAATTTTGTTGGAAAAAGAACTTAAGATTTAATTTGTATATGTTTTGGAGCATTTATTTTGAGTGGAATCATTTTGCCCAGACGAGTGGCTATTTTGTTTTCCTCTCAGTCCAGCAGCAACATTGATCTTTTTAACATTCATTAGTGACAGGTCATTTCATTTACTGATTTCTTTTTTTTTTCCTCCCATTCATGGGGTCCATTAACCTCAGACGCTAAATTTGATTAATGCTCCCTTGTTGTGGCGTTATTTCTCCACTGTGGATTGTTTTTAAAAACTATTATTTCTACACTATGGATTATTTTGGAAAATGTACACTATGCTTGGATCACTGGTGGCACTTGGCGCTACATTTGCCAGGCAATTAACCATTTAGTCCTCTCTTCCTGTACTATGTAGAAATCCTCATTACCATTTGCTGAAACATCTAGTAGGCGTGACTCAGACGAAGAAAAGCATCAAATAGGCAAAGCATGAGGTGGCTGTTGTAGGCAAGTGCTGGGGTGGGGGATAGGACACACTCACGTGCACTTATGCACATACACACGTGCACACAAAAGCCCCATTAAGTATCTCCATCACGCTGTCATGTGAAATGAAAATCCTCATTTCAATGCAACATGTTTTCGGTTTGTGTTTGAGGCCCTGCGCTGCAGTCACTTCATTGTCCCTTACTCTGCTTTACGTACGTACACTCCCTTACTGTTTCCATGACATTCCAGTCAATTCTCTTCTCGGCGCACACGTTAATCATGATGTCAGATTCATATATGCTGATGTATCCTATACTTGGTGCACAAGCCCACACGCTCACCCATACCCTCATTTTCACACAGATCCCCTTTGGGAGGACGAAAGTCAAGCCTTGTCTGAGCCGTAATCGCTCTATCAGGAAAATGACAAATGCAGATTCACTTGAATGAATGCTCATAATCAGTGGAATCACAGAATACTGTTTTCGGTCTTGTTCTCCTCCTGGCACCGCCTGTTGGTGACAGTCTCCAGCAGACTGCAGGAACAGAAACTTTCCTAAAGCCCCAACTTGTCGCTCATCACCCTTGCCTTTTCCTTGTTCTAAAAATAAAGTCAGGTGGCAGACGTTTCTGAGTCGGATTTTTACGGTCATAGCAAGCCAATACCGGGTCATCCGTGCTGAACTTTTTTCTGTATTTCTGTTTATTAATATTCATCAATGTGCAGCACGGTGAGCCTGGAGTTAGCGTGTTTCACATCTTGGCTTGTGCCTTCCTGTGTGGACTTTGAACGTTCTCCCTATTGTATTTTCACCACATTTCAAACACAGGCAAGTTGGGTTCATTGAAGACTCATCACCCATGAGTATGAAACTGAATGTGAATGGATGTAATGTATGTCATGCAATCTACTGGTAAACTAGTCCAGGGTGCACTGCACATTTTACCTATTCACCTTGTCTTCTTTTTTGGATAGGTTTTAAGTGTATTTTCTGCAGTTATTTGTTCCTGTAAAGAGAATAAGAATAAGAAAACCTTTACAGCAGCAAAGTTGTGAAAGATAGAAAGTAGAAGAACAAAACGTATAGTATAGTATAATCATTGGGGTTTTTCCCATACAGGAAACAAAATATTTTCTGGAAAAAAAGACATTTAAAACCTGGATGGATGGCTGTTTATAATTGCTAATACAGTATCCCATATCTACTTCTCTGGTAAAAATGCATAGAACAATATGAAAAGCAACCTTTAGTAGATACATCACATACTGTACATCACAATCGCACACACATACATAAGGTTTCATCACTACACTGAGTATCAAATGTGGTTTGAGCTTTAAATGTGATTATTAATAGTGTATGTGAGTCATCAAGAAAACTGACCCCCTCCACCCCCATCCTGCTGTGGTTGAAAAGTGCAGTTTTCAAAATAGTGATTAAGCAGATGTTGATCAATTACAATTTATTATTTATTTAGGGAACTACAGTACCGTGCTTTCTATTAGCAGAAAATTACACAAATATGCAAACAAGAATTAGACTGTAGCGATAGATGTACAAAACAAAAACAAATATGAAGCGCTGGACACGATAATACAATATATTGCACTGTAATATATAAATCAAGATGTATTGTTATTTGTCTTGGTACAGTATCAATACTCTAATATCGTAAATCTAAAATGTAACGTTGTTTAAGTACCAGGTATGTGCATTTACACACAAACATGAAGAGGATATAGTGATAACCACGTCCTGTTCAGCTCTGAACACTGCTTTCGGGTAATCCAGTGTTCACTTTACTCCAGCGATCGTTTTGTTGCTGCTGTCAGTATTGACCTGCTTATTGTATAGTATACTAAGAAAACGGAGATGTAACAAGACATAACAACAACAGTTTGAACCGTTTTTACATTGCTTTTTTTTCTTCTTTTTTAAAATCGTGCTCACAAAGCATGCATTTGCTTTATATTCAAGGTTTAAAGTATTTTCCTTGGTCGGTGTAGTCTGAACTAACTGGGATGCATGATCAGATGTGCAAGGCGGTCTCCAGTTGCCCATGTCATGTGCATGGCTGACTACGTCATCTGCAAGGGGAGATCTTGCAGTTTACCTGCCAATGTCATGCACAGACTCTAGCAAGTCTATATATGTATCCACTATGTCAAGTATGGCGTACTCGGGGCGTACTGCGGTGCTGACCACCCTGATTTTGATACAAATAAGTAATGCAGCGAGGATTGGCCGGGAAAAGGCTCCTTTCGCACAAAGGTGCAAATACCCCGTTACGTCCAAATCAGCATGTGCAGCGTCTAGCAAAATACCAATTGAAAGAAAAGTACAGTACACCCATGAACACAGACTGTGCTTTGCGCTAGACATAATTAAACTCGACACGGAAATAGAGCCCTACATCTTTTTAGGCTTTGTCAAAGTCAAAGGGGTTAGATTCAGGACAATGATCGGGAACTGCTTGTTTTTTGGCTGTAGTCCTGCATGAATGCTTGAAGTGGGTTTCACCTTTTGAGTTGATTTTTTAAAATTGATTTGGATGTCAGTGAATGTCAGAGGATAATGTGAATGAATGAAATTACTATATCTTCTTCAGTTGACAACATTTATTGGAGTGGAACATTTAAGTACCACAACTGGAGCAAGGTTCAACTAAAAATTTGATGTACTTTGGAAAATGGTGGCCACTGTTTTCATATGAGCAAGAAAAATCTAAAGAAATAAGACAGTGAAAATAGAGAGCGACTCTGCAAATGAAAGGAAATAATCAAGACAAAGCAAAGAAATTATGCAGAGTCAAGGATTGTGGTTCGGAGTCGTGAGCGAGAGAAAAGGAGGACAAGAAGTAAGTTAAATGAAGAGTCCATCAGATACTGAACTGGAGATTTGACTCTTTAATCAAGTTGGTAAGGATTAGAGCAGGATTATGAGGAATTGTGATATTGTAGCAAATTAGCCGAGTAGTTTTAATCTGAAAGACGGACGAAGTCTAAGTACTTGACCAGACAGGAACATGTGTGTGTGCATGCTTGCCTGCGTGTGTGACTGAGTGCATGTGTATACATGTGTCTGTGTGTTGTTGCACAGATGTAATGAGATGATACAGAGTTATTTTTATCATATACCCTTCTAGTCGGGTGATAAATCGATGTTATTACTTCATTTGAGTTCATGGGTCAAGGCAATTGATGCACCATATTTTCTTAGTTATGTTTTCCCGAAGGCATGTGTATCCAAGTCGGAAATATTTTGCAGAGGTCATCTTCTCTATTCTGTACACGACTGCCTTTATTTTCTTAGTGCAAATATACAACATATTGATTGTTTTTTATTCATACTACAGTGGAATTCATTTACAAAATGTTGTTTATTATTGTGGCTTTAGTTTACAGTGGGGGTGGCACGGTGATCGACTGGTTAGCACGTCAGCCTAACTGTAACTACCCCGGTCAAGGATGACGCTTCGTACTGATGTCCAAAAACGTTTAATCATGGAACACTGTGAAAACTGCAACACATTTGAAACAACAATAAACATTACAACATTCTCTTCGACAAGGCATTAATAAATAATCAAAAACAGACATACCGTGTTCACCTTGTAAACCGAAAGTAGCTAAACTTAAATAACGTTGACCAGACGGTATCGTTTCTCTCTTACTTTCTCTCCCTCTTTCTCTCTCGTAAATTGACTTCTCGATCTTTTTAATTCCTCCCTATCCGCGGCACGTGACCCGGAAGTGATTACCGACAAAACATCCCAAATAACATATGAAAATAAAACAATATGAAGGGTCACATAGAAACAAAGCACCATTACAAATCAACAGCATCAAAAATATGTATTTTTAATATATTAGTTGTCGTGGCAACCAATGACTCAATATTGGCGCCAGTTACACTAACAGTGCAGGGTTTGATTCCGGCTCCGGCCTTCCTGTGTGGAGTTTGCATGTTCTTCCTGTGCCTGCACAGGTTTTCTCCAGGTACTCCGGTTTCCTCCCACATTCCAAAAACATGCATGGCAGGTTAATGGAACTGCAACAAATTGTCCCTAGGTGTGATTGTGAGCACGAATTTCATACGGTCACTTGTTTGTTCGTATCTGTGTGCCCTGCGATTGGCTGGCAACCAGTTCAGGGTGTACCCCACCTACCGCCTGAAGACATCTGGTACAGGCTCCAGCACACCCGCGACCCTTATGAGGACAAGCGGATTAAAAAATGGATGGAAGGATAGTTTCTCTCTCGTAAATTGACTTCTCGATCTTTTTAATTCCTCCCTATCCGCGACACGTGACCCGGAAGTGATTACCGACAAAACATCCCAAATAACATATGAAAATAAAACAATATGAAGGGTCACATAGAAACAAAGCACCATTACAAATCAACAGCATCAAAAATATGTATTTTTAATATATTAGTTGTCGTGGCAACCAATGACTCAATATTGGCGCCAGTTACACTAACAGTGAAGGGTTTGATTCCGGCTCCGGCCTTCCTGTGTGGAGTTTGCATGTTCTTCCTGTGCCTGCACAGGTTTTCTCCAGGTACTCCGGTTTCCTCCCACATTCCAAAAACATGCATGGCAGGTTAATGGAACTGCAACAAATTGTCCCTAAGTGTGATTGTGAGCACGAATTTCATACGGTCACTTGTTTGTTCGTATCTGTGTGCCCTGCGATTGGCTGGCAACCAGTTCAGGGTGTACCCCACCTACCGCCTGAAGACATCTGGTACAGGCTCCAGCACACCCGCGACCCTTATGAGGACAAGCGGATTAAAAAATGGATGGAAGGATAGTTTACAGTGGTGTAGAATGGAAATGCCTCATCCATCCATCCATCCATCCATCCATCCATCCATCCATCCATCCATCCATCCATCCATCCATCCATCCATCCATCCATCCATCCATCCATTCATCCAACTTGGCCACCAACCCACCCACAGTCCTATCCATAAATAGTTTTTTTGCTATCTCTGCTGGGATTGTTTGGATTTTGCAGCCTAATGATGGGTTGCTCCACTGATAGTGACAACTCTTTGGGCTCCATCATAAGAGATGACCACCCCAGATTCCAAATGAATATAGCACACTTGAAGTGAAGTCTAGGCCTTTTATCTGCTCCTCGTAAGTGAGATAATGAGAGAATGAAACAGTAATTCATGCCTTTGTCACATCCCGGCTAGATGACTGAAATGCACTTGACTTTGGAGTCAGCTAATCCACCATTAAGCGTCTTTTGTTGGTCCAGAATGCTGCTTGCCTCTTGACTGGTACAGTACGCGTAAGAGGCCAGTCGTAAGAGGGAGAACATAACTCCTACTCTGGCATCCCTTCACTGGCTTTCGAAACATTTTAGAGATCCTGTTTTCAAATCTTTAAATGGCCTTGCTTACCTATCTGAGCTCCGTCGCACCTACACACTTGCCCGGTGCCTCAGGTTTGAGGACCAGACATTAATAGAGGTATCAAGATCTAAGCGGAGGCTCAGAGAGGTGGAGCCTTTTCCGTTGCTGGTCCTCTTTTTGGTCCTCTGCTGAACGTTTGGCAAACCCCCTCACTGCGCATCTTTAAAACTCGGCTCAAAACTAATTTGTATTCTTTGGCTTTTGACTGAGCAAGAGACTTGATTTTTAGTTTTACTTTCGTTAGTTTGTGCCTTTGACTGTCTTTGTTGTGTTTTATTGTTTGTTGTTGTATATATGATCTTTGCTCCATGTACAGACCCTTATATACAGTGGTGGCTATTTTCAAGTGCTCTATAAATACAGTTGAGTTGTGTTGTGTTGGAAGGTGGTCTCTAAGTGCCCACTTCACAGTTATGATCTGTGATCGTTTGTCATGAGTTCATTATAAACTTATTTTTCACACTTTAATCTTTTGCATGGACTCTCGCGAGTCCATTTCTGCTTCTGCAATTTCAAAGACCGTTTATGTGCCTTTCATTGGCCAGCAAGTAAGTCAGATATGCTCACTCCCACAATGGCGCAATGCTCCTTTCAAACTACAACCCTCAACGGAAATACCAAATGAAAGAAAATTCCAGTCATGCGCACGTTTGACTTGTGAACATTTGTAGATACAAACAAATGCTGACAGATGTCCATAAATGTCATAAAATGCCATATGCGTTGACAAGTTCATACGTTCAAGTGTGCACCACATCATACGTTACAGTACTGTAGTTCCCCTTTCTGTCAGGCACAACCCCGCTGAGCAGCACCGCTCTATACGTGCACCTCATCTCTCTGTCTTATTCTCTTATTCACTGTGTGTGTCTCTTTCCCGTTCTCTCGCCCCTGCACCGACTTTGTTCTGGCACTTGTTGTCTCTGTGAGCATTTCAGGGCGTACAGGTACCTGTATAATTTATACGTTGCCTTGCAAGTAAACTTAATTCAGCGTGGCTAATAAAACACGGGCTGGTTGCGGTGGTGGCAAAAAGTGCAAGGCAAGCGAAAATAGTGCTTGTGGTCAGAAACGGCAGGCAATGTCCATGGACATGAAGTTTCCCATTGTCAAAAGTTGGGCAGTGGTGAGAAAATGATTACTGTTACACATGTGGGCTATCTTATGAGTCGGTCAGTGGTCAATGCCTTCAGCAACTTCACCTGAACTTGTCCATCCACCTCTTCTTCCTGCTCTACCATCTATGTCTTGCATCCATCCATCCATCCAGCCATTTTCAACACCACTTATCCGGAAGCGGGGAGTTGCTGGAGTCTATACCAGCTGACTTTGGGCGGAAGGCCGACGACACTGTGAATTGGTCGCCAGCCAGTCGCAGGGCACATACAGAGACAAATGACCATTCACACCTACATTCACACCATCACCGAGTGGGAACCGGTCCCACGCTGCCTGCGAAAAAAGCGAGAGCGAGTGTTCCATCACACAATCATCAACCTATGTATGGCATTACTAGTTATTTATTTTTATTTTGGTGTACTGCACTGTATAAAAATGCCATTCGAATTTAAACTATCAAATGTAATTTTTTATAGACAGTATACAATATATCTATTTGAATTCCCATTTTCTATCCATCCCACCCATTTTCTGATCCGCTTTATCCTCACAAGTGTCGCGGGGCTTGCTAGAGCCTGTCCCAGCTTTCTTCGGGCAGTAGCGGGGGACAACCTGAACCGGTTGCCAGCCAATCGCAGGGCACAAAGAGACGCACAAAGAGACGCACAACCATCCGCGCTCACACTCACACCTAGGGACAATTTGGAGTGTTCCATCAGCCTGCCATGCATTTTTTTTGGAATGTGGGAGGAAACCGGAGTACCCGGAGAAAACCCACGCAGGCCCACGGAGAACATGCAAACTCCACATAGGAAGGCCGGAGCTGGAATCGAACCCGGTACCTCTGTACTGTGAGGTCGACGCCCTAACCACTCGACCATCGGAACGCCCTCTTATTTTCTATTTTAATAAAATTGAAAAAAAAATGTAATGTGTCTTGATTTACAAACATCCTCTCGGAACTCATTTTCATAAGTTGAGTACTACCCAAACTGTACTTTGCACTAGACTTGCACAGGCTACAAAAATAAGGCCTTTAAAGTTATTCTTTCTCATGGCATACTTTGGTAAATTGTCAGTCTTTGGAAGCATGTTACTTTGAAGCTGCTGTATGAACTTTTTGTAGTCAGTGTTCCTTTCAAACACACAGTTCCTTTCAAAAATGTCTTACAAAGTTGGTTACAAAGCTGCAAATATCTTGGGAGGGAAAGAATTACCATTTCCTAAAGACCTAAAAAGAAATGAGTGCATGCAGTCTTGTGAGTGGTGCGGGCCAAATGAAACCTGATCGGAGCTGGTAGGTCAGGCAATTGTGTAAGCGGGAAGCATTCCAGACCTCTGATACATACCGTAACCAACAATGACATGGCACACACGTGTGCTTTCGCTTACATAGTTACACCTGACGTTTACAGTCAACACGAGTTGATGTTGTATTTTCACGTACACAGACGCACGTTCACACAATCAATTAGAGCAGGCTTACTGGTGGTGAAAAAGTTTGGAAGCTTTTCTCTGTCTGACTGACTCGGCACTTCGTTGTCACTACGGCGGGAAAACATCAGAGTTATGCCTTATTAATGTCTCTCAACGCGTGGATCGGTGTGTTATCGTTGTGTACTTGTGGGTTTGTATGGCGATGGGGGATGGTTATCATAAAGGACAGGTTGCTTATATAAGAGCTCATTTCCAGCCAGTTGTGGCACTGTGGTCTTTTATCCCTGCTGCGTTGCTTTAAGTCGATTCACTCACAGCCCCTCAAGTCGCCCTGTGTCCCCTTGAATCACGGGACACGCACAAAGAGCACGCTTCCTACCTCAGCGCTCGGCAGGCCTCACTAACAGAATGGTGACATCCTCTCATATTAGCACGCGGTCCAACGCACACACACTTCACCAAAGGGATCGTGTTTGTCGAAGCTGTGCCGGTGCGACTTATTTACCACTAGACAAACAACAGTGTTTATTTGTTGCTCCTCTAACCCATTTTTCATCGTGTGTTTTGAGCTAGAAGACAGAAAAAAAAGTTTGGTAAAGTTACAAAAATATCACATCTTCTTTGTTTCATGTCCTTTGGGCTGAAGATGCGACGTTGTAGCTCTGTGACGACAACTATCCAGAATAGGCTGCCTTTCATTTGCGTTATTTAGCCAACAAGGACATGAAATACAATGACTAAGTGAACGTGGCAAAATATATGGCTGTATTTCTTCCCATATTCTTTGCGCTATATCTTTTATTGTTGTTATTATTCTCATTCAGAGTTTGTTTCATGTACAATTCACTTTCGGCACGGGCAGAGAATGTGTCAACTTCGTTTTTCGGTTTTGTTCATCTTAGTGGCCGTTATGGCTATTGCTCAGTAGGGCATGTGTGTGTGTAAATGTGTGTGTATGCGTACGTGTGCGGTAACGGGTGGATCGTGGGAGGTTGGTTGATTGAAAAGTACTGTAGATCTTTTATGCCGAAAAGGTTGGGCACCCCTAATGTAGTAATTTTGAAACGATCGATTTTGAATTAGCACTACATTTACCAAATGCTAAGCTGTCTTTCTTCCCCATCATTGTACCGTATGTCTAATTTGACTGTCCCCCCTAGTGAGTTTTGCCCATAGATCAAGACACAAAAAAATAAGGATGCACGTTGCTTTGTTGGTTGCATTGTCTTTAGCATTAACAAAAACTATTTCATCCCAACATATTTTTTTTACAGAGCCTTTCGTCGTAGCATTTGAATAATACAACGCCAGCGTAATGGAGAGCTGAAGCAAGAAAACCTGAGCCCAGCCATATGGACCTGGCAGACAGCTCAGATATTCTGCTGTTCATACAATCTGCTGTAGTGACATTTTTATGATTTCAATTGAGATACTTCACCTCCATCAGTGTACTATTGTTTTCTGCTCCCAACTCTGTGTCCTTTCCTATTTCTGTGTTGATAGTATATGTCTATTTTCTAATTGCTAACAAAATCTTGCCGTTATGAAAAATTGTATGATGGGCTCAAAGCCAAGTGATAGTGTCATATCTGGTTGAACGGTTCCTGTGACCTCTGACCTACTCTTCTGGCAGTATTATTATCCTTGTCAAGACAAAATGTAGATGCAGCTATTGGATTGGACCTCATTATACTCTACGAGTGCAATTTTTCTGAACTAAAAAGTTCAGCTGGTTCAAGTACTTATACAAAAAAAGCGATTAACATACGTATAAGACACGGTATACCTTTATGAAGATAAAAGTCAAGAAAATAGGGGGGGGGGGTTGTATGTTCTGCCGTAAAAGCAAACTAACCGAAACAAATGTTCACAAATTTGTAAAACTGTCACATCATCTCCAATATTTTATTGTGCGACAAATTAAATTCTTCTTGGGTCCTTTCCAAATTCTCTCTCCTGTCTGTGATTTTAAATCTCTACATCTGCATCGCTTAGTTGTTTGTTTAATGCCTCTTCAATTTAACAGGGTAATTTATCCTATCCCTCTGGATCACAGGGCAGATCAAGTGCAAAAAAAACCGCTTTGAGACTAGAACAGGATATCACTGTCATCATTGGCCCTCATATGTTTGTTCACACAACTCTCTCAAGGGATATACACTGCTATTTGGCTGCTGACAAGTCTGAAGGGGCAAGAAGCAAACAGTAAAGCCGCTATTGGGGAGGGAGGGCCAGTAATGTCTTAGAAGGACCAGATTGCCAAGTTCAGTGGAAGGAGAGAGTCCTACATTATGCATGGCGGTTGTTATTTTCATCACAGGGAGCTCAGGCGTCATTTGTAGTTCCTGTCCTGTCAGCATATATTGCCATGTGTTCACAGATTGCTGTTTCGGTGTCTGCCCTTACCTTATTCCGTCTTATTGACGTTAAAGCCACCCCCACCTTATACTTCATCCTCCTAGAAATGGACTGAGAAGATCCACTGGATTCCATTAGATGGAAGAGTCTCCAAAGTAATATAGATTCTTTTCAGTTGGTGACTTTAAATTGTGCTGGTTCTTGTTGCCGCTTACCATTAGTCCACTCAAGAAAATGAGAGTGAGAAAGTGGCCCTACTCAGGAGTCCATGCATTATTTCACACTACATGTGACAGGTCAGCACACAGACACAAATGCCAACAGACGCTGGGGTGTCAGCGAGGTGGCTGTATGTGGTTGTGGTTTTCCACTTTATGCCACCGTGTTGGGAAAGCACAAAGTGACCGATGTCCTTTGCAGCTAAATGACTCAGATATGCACAGAACAGGATTTAGTGTAGTCATTCAAAATCTGTTAAGTGCTTTGTGGTTATGTCTGGACGAAATCAAGTCGGTTTTCAAAAAAGAGGTTCCATGTTGCCTATTTTGCAATGCTTAGCAGTATGTGTGTGTGTGTGTGTGTGTGTATATCCATCCTTCCATCCATTTTCTAATTTGCTTCTCCTCACGACGGTCGCGGGCGAGCCTTTTCCAGGTGTCTTCTGGCATTTGGCTGGGTACACCCTGAACTGGTTGTCAGCCAATCGCAGGGCACATGTCGACAACCATTAAGTCACACTCCCACTCACATCAAGGGACAATTTACAGTGCTCCATTCACTTGCCATGCATGTCAGAATCAGAATCAGAATCAGAATCATCTTTATTGGCCAAGTATGTAGAACACACAAGGAATTTGTCTCCGGTATACACGCTGCATTAGTATCATCATAAACAAGAACATGACAAATTGGTATGGAAGGAAATTTCATAATGTAAGTGAACCATAGTTTCAAGCAGAGCTAAAGTGGGAATGTGGGAGGAAACCGGAGTACCCTTTATGCTTACGATATCCGGTTGGTTCACCATTACCATCTTGTCAGTCTGTACCTGGAAGTCCCACAGGATCTTCGCTCTGTCATTCTCCACCACCTTCGGAGGTGTTTCCCATTTTGACCTTGGGGTTTCCAGTCCATACTCTGCAAAGATGTTTTTGTAGTAGACTATGCCAGTAATCAATCCAGGCTGTGCACAGGTTGGTATGTCGGGACCTGCAGTCTTGTGTGATTGTTCTGTCAACCAGGAGTTGATGTTTGGCTCCTCTGGTATCGCTTTCAATGCCCTTTTGTGCTTTGCTCATGTATTGATCCATGTGTCCAATTATCTTAGCCGCTATATACAGTATATATATTTGTTTTTTGTATGTTTCTCTCCATGCCTGTGTGGGTTTTCTCTGGGTACTTCAGTGGAGTGAAATACTTTTGGAGAAATGAGGACCTATACTGTACATCAGCATACCGCACTCGTCGATGCTTTCAACAAAATAGCTTTCAGGTTTGATATTCTCTGGAGACCTTTGGCAGGGTAAAGCAGCAATTTCATTATCGCCACCCATTCCGTCTTTTGGGTGTAAAACTTGATGATGTAGACGAAATTGAATAAGAATAAAGTATGTCATGAAAAACAGGCACAGGGACAAGAGAAAAGTAAAATCACTCAGGCAGGAGGAAGATGTGATCTATAACTCAACTCATATTTCAGATAAGGTAGAAAAGGCTATGTGCTGTTGTGTACTTGCTCAGATGGCTCTATTCATGCATGCTAGCCTTTGTGTGCGAATGCGTGTAACATCCCAGCCTACTTCCTCTTTCCCTCCTGACATTCCACTTCCCATCACAGCAGCCTGGTGGGCTCAGATAAGGCCTTCCAGAACATTCCTTCTTCCTGGTGATTCTCTCGCCTCCATGCAAACGCCAAAGGCACTCAATCCCCCTAATAACTGTTTTCACACAAAATAAATGCATTGTGCTCTGTATACATCTCAATGTAAAGGCAATGTTTGAATCCTAAACTTAATCATAAGAGAAAAGTGCCAGGAAGAGAAAGTTCATTGGGTCATGAGAAATGACTGGAGTGTGTATCATTTTGAAGTGGCTAGTTCGAGCTGCTCAGCAAGCACAGGTCAATATTTTGTAACCTTCTGCAGGTGAGGGAAAGATGAAGGTACGAGAAGCATGTTAAAGTGAACATAAGCTCAATTCAAATTTAGTGTTTGTGATTGTCAACTGAGGCATGCATATAGCCGGAACCCCACCCATCCTTCCTGCAACTAGATCCCCACAGCGTACTTGCTGTTGATGTGACAAAGGGGGGGTCTGAACTCATAAAGAGGTTGCTTGTTTACTTGGAACTTGTCTCCTGTTTCTTGTCCTCTCCAGGATCATACAGCTTGGTAACAGGAGTCTGGCCACATTGTTCAAGTGTCCACAGGGATTCAGTTAGTCAGGTAAACAGTGACTGGATTTAGAAAACACAGGGAGGCCCTAAAATGAAATAATTGTAGACTTCTCTAATAATGGCCTTTTCGATCATCCATTGGGTTCCTTCTTATATGAGATAACAAATCTAATAAGGGGATGGATGTGTTTGCTTGTGCTTGCTTCTGCCTTGACCCTATGGCATTTCCAACATTTATCACAAGCTGTGTTGTGGTCATGGATGGCTTGCGGGTGCCCTATGTGAGGGTAATCTGGTGGTTCAGACTAGAAAACTTAGAAGAATATCATTTCAGAAAAGTGAGCAGTTCCCGGGATTGACTCCAGCACACAGCACACATCCTAGTGAGGATAAGTAGTTCAGAAAATGGATGGATGAATGGATAAAATATATTTGCCATGAATTAAAATGTGAGTCTTGTCCACATTAACTTAAGCAATCACCACCTACGAGGTCTCTGAGGTCCAATACCACAAACAAGCTAATGTAGACTAAAGTGTTTGGCTCAAATGGTCTTATTGCTTGATTGCTGGAAGACACCCATGTTACAGGTCCACTGGTAAGGAGCTGACAACTAACCTAAAATATCTTGCTGGCTGAATGGCTACACAAGACTTGTTTCATTTTCTTTAGGCACACAAATGGACACACGTAAGGATAGGAAACATTTTTGCACAGATAGACTCCAATTTGTGCTAGACTTGGGCTGGGCATGGAAATAGGACCTTATGTCTACGCAAACCAAACATAATGCCCCTGCTTGGGATTTTAATTTCCCATTAATAAGTTACTTTTACTGCTGGAAGTGGATTTACATCACTTGTGTGAGAAAGTCAAGTTGTTCTTCCATGTTGCGGGACGTGACTCCCTGCCCTTCTGGTTGTACCATCTCTCAGCCCCAACAGCAGATGTGATTGTTTCCTTGGGGAGCCATACCTTGAGCACTGCCATCGAACGCTGATAGGATTAGTAGTGTCGAGGCTTATAGCAGAGTCCTCGCAGCTTCGCCATCCGACCCAATCAAGTCTGAGTGCAAGCAGAGATGAGAGCTAAAGCTGCCGTGCCAACACCCTCTCGTATTATGTACTCATATAAAGTAAGCTTGGTATTGTTGCACACAATTCTCTGAACACTTAAAACAATACAGACTTAAAAAAGTAAAATACTCATATACTGTATAGTAAATATACATGATCAATTATAATTTTCTCCTCTCCAGTTATTATTTGTGTGTCTGCCTCAGAGATTTGTTAGTTATATGCAAAACACAGATTGCTGTTTTTTTTGTGTCATATTTTGTGTGTTTATCATAATAATTGGGTTTGAAACATTTAACCTTCAAGTTTGGCAAGCTAGTGCTGTCCTCCATAAGTTTGAAACCCGCTGCAAATGAAATCAGCACCCCCAAAAAATGACAGGGTTGTTTTACTTGAAAATTCAGTTTTTTCCTGAACTCCATAAAGCCCTTTATATCATTCTTGAGGATTATTATTTAATGAGTAAATAACCTCAATGCTTTTACTTTAATTGCATAAGAACATTACTGCATTCAACATCTATGATAGTGCACCATTTCGACTGCTTACTACTCACATTTTGAAGGTGACTGAGTCAGCCCCCACTGAACACTTCGAGGTTACAGATTTGAATCTTGACCTGCCATGTTGAGTTTGCATGTTCTCCCCATTTTTTGTGTATGTGTTTTCTCCTGGTTCAATAACCTGTGCCTTGCAAACAGGTCATGTGAGTACAGTATTGCCAACTGGTATGATTCTGAATGGTTCTTTGTCTATATGTTCCCCGCACAAGCCGTACAAGAATATATAAATATCCTTTCCAGGAAGCATCTTGGGAAATACCCCCGACTGACAATACCCTATTTCCTCTGCCCAATCACATCACTGCATCAATGCACACGGGCTGAACAATTTCAGGAGATTGAATTGCAATTTTTCTGACAGATACTGCGACTATGTACAATAAAATTGCATCACACCATCAAAAAAATCAAAGATATTTGCTCAGCACTCCAGACTGACACAGAATCTCTTGTAGGATCTATAATCTTACACACAAAGGCTGTGGTGTCGATGTGATCCTTGAATGTAACAATTGTCACATGACGGCCATTGTTCACCATTCAGAGGTAAATTTCTATGCATAATTTGTGATTTGTACCAGTTTTACAACTGACTCTTTATACACTGAAAAAAAGGACTTGATATTTGGTTGCATGATTAAAATGTCAATAGAGTATTTGTTTAAAACACAGGAAACTCTGAACCAAATCCACAATTTTTAACTTCCTTTCACATTTTGCTTCATTTTAGACCTTTTATAGAGCTCAGATTTTTTTCTCGGCATCGGTAGTTTTTCATTTTATGTTTTTTCGGTACCAAAAATTGCAGTTCCAGAGTATGGCCCTTTATAGCTGCTCACAACTCTAGTTTTTATAATATTATTATTATTATTATTATTATTATTATTATGCGGCCCGGTAGTCCAGTGGTTAGCACGTCCACTTCACAGTGCAGAGGTTCAATTCCAGCTCCTCCATGTGTGGAGTTTGCATGTTCTCCCCGGGCCTGCGTGGGTTTTCTCCAGGTTCTCCGGTTTCCTCCCACATTCCAAAAACATGCATGGCAGGCTGATTGAACACTCTAAATTGTCCCTAGGTGTGATTGTGGGCGTGGTTGTTCATCTCGGTGTGCCCTGCGATTGGCTGGCAACCGATTCAGGGTGTCCCCCGCCTACTGCCCGAAGACAGCTGGGATAGGCTCCAGCACCCCCCGCGACCCTTGTGAGGATAAAAGCGGCTCGGAAAATGAATGAATTACTATTTTTATTATTATTATTATTATAATATATATATATTTTTTACTTTACTGCAGTACAGAGATACTTTTGATTTACTGTATTTTCTACACTATAAGGTGCTTCGGAGTATAATGTGCACCTTCAATGAATGGCCTATTTCAAAACTGTTTTCAAATGTAGGGCACACCGCATTATAAGGCACATTGAATAGAAGCTACAATAATGGCTCTCTTTGCGTTATGCATCCACTACGCTAAAGGGAATACAATACAATACAGCTTTATTTATATAGAGTGCAGCTGGAACAAAGCACTTTACAGAACATGTAGAATACAATGTCCAAGATATCGGAATATTGATCCATATACAAGGCACATCGGATTTTTAGGTGCTTTTGAGAAAATGTAATTATTTTCGGCGCACCTTATAGTGTGGGGGAAAAAAGATAATTTGTGACGTTTACTTCAGGACAGAACCCCTAAGGTGAGATGGGTGGGTGGAAAAAACTCTCACCGTCATTATGTCTCACACACACACACACACACACACACACACACACACACACACACACACACACACACACACACACACACTACGTATTATACATGCACCAATTCACTGTTATTTTGTATAATGAGTAATGAATGTTTAGGGAATTGTACTGGAGTAAATGCACTTGTTGTGGACCTAACTCTGTGTTGTCACAGTCATTGATAACTACAGTATATATCAAGGGTTACCACCTCTGGTCCTTGTGTGCCCCTCTCCTGCATGTTTTAAACCTCCACCGACACCTGATTCAAATGATCAGCTCATCAGCAAGCTCTGCAAAACCTTGAGAACGATCCTGATCATAACAGTCAAGTGTGTTGTAGGAGAGAAACGTCTCCAGTAAAACATGCGGGACAGGTTCTTGACCCCCGGTCTACTTCAATGTCAGAGAATAGAAATATTAAGGCTATATCATCATCTGTGTTATTAAAATCCACAAAGTCATTTGTGCTGCAATATCCTTCCTTATTCCAGCAATGGAGGCTGCAGTAAGAAAATGAGAGTCCCAATAACAGTAATTGCTGTGTTGGTTTGTTTCCCCGGCGTGAGGCTTCATTCCACAATGTATTCAGAGGCGCTCATAATAGCTGAACCTGATCCCCCACTAGCTCATAACTATATGTTGTAGCAGCTACATAGAACCATATAATTACATGATTATCATTATTATTATTATTATTTTTATGACCTATGAGCACCCTCGTACACTTTATGGTCCTCTATAAGTCACTGGCATTTTCATAGCCTTGGCCTTTGTAATCCAGGTATTGCATTGTAGGGTTTGGTGATTGTGGGGGGGAAAAAATATTATTTTGATTAATATTGAAATCACGATGTACCCTTTCATGCACCCTGTAACCTGATACAGTAACATGGTAAGCTGTCCACTGCAGTAACCGCTGTCCCTGAAAGGGGTAAGAAACATAACTATTCATTGCTTTGAAAACTCGTATTCACCTACCAAAATTCAACATTAACTGTAACTAACAGGACAACCAGAAGATAAATTAGTAACCAAATCAAATAATATATTTTTAAAAACTAATGCTCACAACTCTAGTTTTTATAATATTATTATTATTATTATTATTATTATTATTATGCGGCCCGGTAGTCCAGTGGTTAGCACGTCCACTTCACAGTGCAGAGGTTCAATTCCAGCTCCTCCATGTGTGGAGTTTGCATGTTCTCCCGGGCCTGCGTGGGTTTTCTCGGGTTCTCGGTTTCCTCCCACATTCCAAAAACATGCATGGCAGGCTGATTGAACACTCTAAATTGTCCCTAGGTGTGATTGTGGGCGTGGTTGTTCATCTTGGTGTGCCCTGCGATTGGCTGGCAACCGATTCAGGGTGTCCCCCGCCTACTGCCCGAAGACAGCTGGGATAGGCTCCAGTACCCCCTGCGACCCTTGTGAGGATAAAAGCGGTTCGGAAAATGAATGAATTACTATTTTTATTATTATTATTATTATAATATATATATATTTTTACTTTACTGCAGTACAGAGATAGTTTTAATGTACTGTATTTTCCACACTATAAGGTGCTTCGGAGTATAATGTGCACCTTCAATGAATGGCCTATTTCAAAACTGTTTTCAAATGTAGGGCACACCGCATTATAAGGCACATTGAATAGAAGCTACAATAATGGCTCTCATTGCGTTATGCATCCGCTACGCTAAAGGGAATACAATACAATACAGCTTTATTTATATAGAGTGCAGCTGGAACAAAGCACTTTACAGAACATGTAGAATACAATGTCCAAGATAGCAGAATATTGATCCATATACAAGGCACATCGGATTTTTAGGTGCTTTTGAGAAAATGTAATTATTTTCGGCGCGCCTTATAGTGTGGGGAAAAAAGATAATTTGTGACGTTTACTTCAGGACAGAACCCCAAAGGTGAGATGGGTGGGTGGAAAAAACTCTCACCGTCATTATGTCTCACACACACGCACGCACACACACACACACACACACACACACACACACACACACACACACACACACTACGTATTATACATGCACCAATTCACTGTTATTTTGTCTAATGAGTAATGGATGTTTAGGGAATTGTACTGGAGTAAATGCACTTGTTGTGGTCCTAACTCTGTGTTGTCACAGTCATTGATAACTACAGTATATATCAAGGGTTACCACCTCTGGTCCTTGTGTGCCCCTCTCCTGCATGTTTTAAACCTCCACCGACACCTGATTCAAATGATCAGCTCATCAGCAAGCTCTGCAAAACCTTGAGAACGATCCTGATCATAACAGTCAAGTGTGTTGTAGGAGAGAAACGTCTCCAGTAAAACATGCGGGACAGGTTCTTGACCCCCGGTCTACTTCAATGTCAGAGAATAGAAATATTAAGGCTATATCATCATCTGTGTTATTAAAATCCACAAAGTCATTTGTGCTGCAATATCCTTCCTTATTCCAGCAATGGAGGCTGCAGTAAGAAAATGAGAGTCCCAATAACAGTAATTGCTGTGTTGGTTTGTTTCCCCGGCGTGAGGCTTCATTCCACAATGTATTCAGAGGCGCTCATAATAGCTGAACCTGATCCCCACTAGCTCATAACTATATGTTGTAGCAGCTACATAGAACCATATAATTACATGATTATCATTATTATTATTATTATTTTTATGACCTATGAGCACCCTCGTACACTTTATGGTCCTCTATAAGTCACTGGCATTTTCATAGCCTTGGCCTTTGTAATCCAGGTATTGCATTGTAGGGTTTGGTGATTGTGCGGGGGAAAAAATATTATTTTGATTAATATTGAAATCACGATGTACCCTTTCATGCACCCTGTAACCTGATACAGTAACATGGTAAGCTGTCCACTGCAGTAACCGCTGTCCCTGAAAGGGGTAAGAAACATAACTATTCATTGCTTTGAAAACTCGTATTCACCTACCAAAATTCAACATTAACTGTAACTAACAGGACAACCAGAAGATAAATTAGTAACCAAATCAAATAATATATTTTTAAAAAACTAACAAAAAACATCTTGGCTCATTATGGCCATAGCAGTGGAAGCCTCAATGATATTATATGTACCAGTAGTATTTGCCTCCTGTTCATCGTGTCTTTTTTACTGCTGCATTTTTTTATGATCCATTTGCCTACAAGTAGATATAATAATAGTACCATTAGTTTCATTACTTTCCCAAGGCACTGAATTATGCCACACTTTTTTCATCAGCAGAAAAATCCTTTGTTTTCTCTCTTACGCATAAAAACTGAGGTGGAAAAATCCTTTCTTGATTTTCCTTTAAGCTCACCTGGAAAAGTACTTCTCAAACCTGTCTAAAATTGATTTGCCGGATCGACAGGAGAAACGCATCCAAAAATTCTAAATCAATTCTAAATTAAAACATAGTGTCGATTTCACTTTTCATCTTAAGGCTCAGCACACAGCATAATGAAAAAAAAAAGATTCTCACATTGAACTGAAAATGCATTTCAGCGATAATGCTCATGCTGTAGGTAATATAAATAATCGTCCACTCTGGATTTTACATGTTGATTCTTTAAATCAAGGCCTTCATTCTGCTGCTGCTCTGTACCAAGAGGCCTTTCCCGTCCTTCTGCCAGCAGAGAGCTTATACTGACCAAATCTGCTCTCCATAAACAATTCCTGAATGAGATATTTTTTGTTATCAGTGATGGATGTCCCTTTGAATAATCCACCCCAGAAGTGACCCTTTGGCAGCTTGTCATGAGACGCAAAACTTTTTCCTGTGGTGACAGTGAACTTTGCTTGTCTCTTCCTGGACAGATAGATTTCATTTGCTGTTGATTGCTTGTCCCCATATATTCCCATCTGGGGTATGTGATTGCTAATTGGTATATGACACATACTGTATATAGTATATAGTTATGCTAATATATTTTTCAACGTTTCACATACATGCGACATCATTGCCAAAACGATCCCGTCCAAAAAGCACGTACCAGCCTTGTCCTCCAGACGAAAGCCTCTGTTGAATACTCCTTGTTTGCAGATCATATTTGTGACCTATAAACAAAGAGTTGCTTTAAAGTAAGATTGTCTTGTGTGTAAACAGTTCCTCAGTTATTCCTGCTCTTGAGATCATCCTGTTTTCACCCCAATCTAGCTGAGTCAAATGTCTGCAGTCACACCGACTACAAAAACAGGATTTTTTTTAAAGCCCTTTTCTTAAAAACAAAAAAGAGCAGAAAATATTGATTCCAGTTACATTAGCTCCTGCGATAAATATTTCCCATGACCATTACTTTGAAAAAGCAGATCCTTTGAATAGAATCTCAGCCTCTGTATTCGAGCATGTCGAAGTGTTCGGCGATTTCTCATGGAAACAAGTAAAATAGCTAATTCCCAATAAATGCTTTGAGGCAGTATTTCGTGTTGATAAATACTTTTCATGTTGACCTTCACTGTTCTGCTCCATAAATCAAATCATAACGAGTGCAGACTTAGTGTTTATACCCCAAAATTCCCCAGTAATCATCTTGAGCATCAGTCATGAATCCATTTTTAGTAACTGTGTGTTGTGGTTATTCCTGCTGCAGTCCAAAGTTTGGATGCACTTTCTCATTCAATCGTATAAGAAAGAAGAAGTGTTACAAAAGGTTTGACTGGTAGTGTAGGCCTGGTTCATATCGTTCTAATGTTATCATTTCCTAAGCCCCCGCACAGTGTATCTTTTGTGAAGCTCATTTCATATTTATCATACTGTGTCCACAGGAAAAATTAGCTCCTATCAACGGAGTAATTTATGGTCAAACCAGGTTTATTTTTAGTGTTTTTTTTCCCTTTTTTTATATAAAGTTGCATGACATTTCAATTGGCATCACCATACAACAGATTCAAGTTGCCCCAAAAGTATGTTAACAGTTCAGTTTTGTTAACAGGGCTTTGCTCTCTGCAGAACCCTTGGGCCCTATTTTGGTCGACTGGCGCTCGTGCACTCAGGATAGAGAAAAGGCATAACTTCAGTTTTGTGCCAGTGCAAGTCGAGTCCAGAGTGTTTCGTTTTCGTCACTTTGTCTGACAGATTCTATTTCCATGATTTCTTGATTCAACAACTGTGGTGCTAGGGCATTGCCTATGAAATTTCCCACAACTGTTTTTAACCATAGTTACTTTGTGATTGAACAAGGAGCGGCAATTATTTTTTCACATAGGGATGAATATTTTGTGATTTAAAAAAATTAATAAATTTGTGCATTAACAGATTATTTGGCATTTAAAAACTGCATTTTGCATTTCCTCAGATGGTCTCACTGCGATTGGCGGCAACTGGTTCAGGGTGTCCCCATACTGATCGAAGATTGTTGGGATAGGCTCCAGCACCCCCCACGGCCCTTGTTAGGCAAAGCGGATCGGAAAATAGATGGATGAATGGATGGGCTGTGTTTTTGTCACTGTAGATAAAGCTGCATGCTTATAGACAACACACTAGATGAAGCCGGAACTTGGAGCGACGTTAAGATTGCCCACCATCGTCCCACCCCTCCACTTCAATTATTTCTATTGAGACCATGGGCATGACCAGGCTTCAAAATAATCATAAGTCACTGAATCCTTTAAAAAAAATCTTTGTTTGGGGGAAATTATTTAACTTGAATGAAAATCGAATCAAGATAGTGTAGTTTTCATATACACCCCCACCCACACACTAATAAGACAAGTCACAGTAACACAGATGCAGCTATCAAAATATCAGCATCTGTGCCTGCAGCTTCTCAGCAAAAAGAGGTGGCCCTTATTCAAGATGCGCATTGCTCAGTGGGAGGGCCACTGCGTGTCATTATAGATCGGTCGACTCCTTCATTGCCAAATGAGGTGCTTTCATCTCCCCTCAAAAACCAAACCATAGATCTTCTCCTGTATCATTAGTGTGTTCCTTACTGCTGTTTACTGTTCCCCAAGTAAGTTTAATTCTGCTATTACATTTGTTTGAAAAAAAGTGTATTATTCTTAGAATAATATTATTCATAGAAACACCCAACGGTTACTGGTACTACGACAAAATATTTGGAACCTCTCAAGTGAATGCAAGCCTTTAGCTGGCATATTATGGCATTCTAGATCAAGCGCACATATTGGTGGTGTTGGGTGGAATCTTTTCAATCACAAAAAAAACACCTTTTAGGAAACCTCAAAACAACATTTTGTTCAGCCGTTGCTCACTGAGAGGAAGTAATTTTCAACATCATTTAATCATTTTGAAAAAAATAACAGAACCATGTGATTATTGATCAGTAGTAAAGATCAGGGGTGGAGTGGTAATTGGGAAATTCAGGATAGTTTATGACTGGCCAGTCCATTCCATGCAGATGTTTTGGGGTTTTTTCTAAGTAGGCCTTGATTTCTATACAAGGACTATCTTCAAATGGCAGACTATGAATCGTCATGGGTGGATTTTTTTCCTCTCATGCGCCACTGTGACAGACATTGTAGAGTCAGTATTACAGAACCCCCTTATTGTGGTCACCTGGCCATAATGAGCAAGTCAAATTGTTTATTTACAGTAAGGGTTTGCCATATTGAAGACACAAGAGGGCTTGTCTGTTCCGAAGTTTGTAAACTTGGCTTAGAAAAAAAAGTTATTAAAAATGAATGGACGGAACAGTACATTTCTATTCTTCCAGAAGCCAGCTGAAACCCATTGTGTCTCATTTGCTGGGAGACAGTGACTTTATTATATCCTAAGTGAGAGCTCAGTACAACAGAGCTTCACAACTGGAGAGCAAATGAACGCTCCCTCCGGATAGCGTGGACTTTGAGGCAACATGAAATGAGCATTTCGAGACGTTACGTCGAGACGTTTGTGTCACACGTCAAGATGGCGCCGTAGTTGGCAGCTGTTTGTGGGAGCTTTTCAGGAGCTCTGCTTTTTTTTTTTTTGTCACCTGGTGTTTGTTGTCTTTCGTGTGGACCCGTTGTGCTCTGTTTTCAGTGTTTGGCCACGACATTCGTCGAAGGAAAATAATCTGTGTTTGATGGTTGCACCTTCTGGGCGGCACGCGTGTACAAGCACTGATTTTGATGGGGGGAATGTTGGTTCTATGTCGCCGCCCGACAGCCCGGCCGGGGCACTTGTTTTTTTGCGCCTGTGATCGGCCACCATTTTTCAGGGCCCGTTTTGTTCAGCGGAGATGTCAGCGCTGTTGGACAGTCTGCGTTAGTGCGGCTGGATGGATTGCTGCTGGAGCTGATGAGAGAGGGGCATCGGCATGTCGGGCGGATGTGTATTGGGAACTGAGAGCGCTTGGAATTGAAGCGGATTCACATGGGATGTTGTGTTGTATCACATTCGCATATTTTTATTTATTTATTATATTATTATTACATCGGCAGCTGTTGGGAAAATGCTACATAAATAAAGATTGTGATGTATTGAATTGCATTGTGTCAATACTACTGCTGAGGTGTCACTTAAAAGTAAACAAAAATATTTCTTTCTTGAAACGTGCTTGTATTTTTCTGAGGCCAATTTTGAAAATACAGTATTATAATGCTATAGAGACCAAGAGAATCATATAGCTCACTCATCATACTGTTTTAATGGCACCAGTGCCATAGGGGTCACATGGCTCAGGTGGCAGATTGGCTGTCCAGCAAACAAGTCTGCTGCTTTAATCCCGTACTCCTCCTGAGACTCGCACTTCTGAAAAAGCCTCAAGCAAAATACAGAAGGTCTTAGCATTCCTTAGGCCGAAGATCGGTGTGAGAAAGGGCAGGTTAGTTACTTTCCACATCAACTTGCATCTTCATCGCGGTACACATTGAGCACACAACCACTCTCTCTCTCACCTAGACATACACAAACTCACGTGTATATGAAGATTTTATCACGTGAGTGTGTACGTGTAAGGATGACAGAAATGAGCTGATTTCAAATAAATGCTGAGCATGCCGCCTGGTTGTGCCTTTTTCAGAATGGTTCAGATTAACCCATGGAGCAATGCAAGCTACAGGTCAGACCAAGGTTGCATATTTATCACTTAATGGTCCAGATGGCAGCTTTGTCAGGAATGAGGTGTTATTGTCCGCTTTGTTATGTACACAGTGTGTGCAGTGCTGTCGTCACACGATCAACATTTTGCTCTCAACAACATACCTGAAGAAAGTACCTTGATACCGGTATAAAAACGATGGCAAAACCTTAGAACAGCGGTGTCAAACTCATTTTTGTCGCGGGCCACTTTGGAGTTACGTCTTCCCTCGGAGGGCCATTACGACAGTGAAATGGAAACATGTCTACAATATGAAAATATTTATCGTATTATTACCAGTACTTGTGCACAACAAATAGAACTACTACTAAAAGAATAACTACTGTATTTGTTTGTTGTTTGTTAAATTATGGTTCAAGTGAGTATAAATTGAGTAACAACATTATTGCAAAATCGCAACCTTATTTATTACACATGACAATTTGAAATTTCAGTACAGATTTCAGCAAGGGACATGGAAGTTGACACATATGATTTGGCTTCACGGGCCACATAAAATGACGTTGCGGCCCGGTTCTGGCCTTGAGTTTGACACAATGCCTTCGAACATCTGTAAAAAAACTGCTGAATAATATGTGATACCTAAACAATGACTATACGTAGGTGTCAATCGGATAAGCTCCAGCATGCTCGCAACGGCCGTGAGGATCAGCATTTCAGATAATAGAAGGATGGATATCATTTACAATACCTTTAATTGAATAAAACATAGAATTCTCATGTTCATGTTCTCTGAATGAACCTGTGCGAAACACAACTGTTTACATTGTAAAGACATCTTCTTTCCAAATACATGTCTTACCGCGTTAGATGTACATTACTCATCCACACTTGAAGTCATGTTTGCAAATTTGTGTGTATAGAATCAAGATAAACAGCAGATACTATCACGCTATGTACAAGGACAAAAGGACTGTAAGAATCAATATTTTACTTTGCATTTAGAGTCAGTGTGCAGAGTGAATGTAGATCGTGCGGCATAAATCCCAATCTCCAAATCCACTGGGGGGGAGCAGGATGTTTAAACATTCCACCAGTGATATGTATCACCAGGTAAATGGAAAAGCTTATGCATAAACATAAACACGTTATCAAACACTTATCTGCATCCAAAACCACAAGCACACACACACACACACACACACTACACTAATTCTTTCCCCACACCTGCGCCATTTAACCCCCCCACCATCTTAGTTTACCCATTTTTAACAGTTTTTTCCCCCCCTCTCTCAGTGGACTGCTGCTCTGTCTCCCCTTTAATGTCAATCGCAGGAATACAATCACATGGTTATCAGATGATGAGTTCTGCCTTGGTCTCCGGCCCTGGAATCGCTGGGGTTTGTGTGCGTGAGTGCGTTTGTGTGATCGTACAGTCCTCGCATTGGCCGTGATGCCCAACAAAACAATAATACAATTTTGAAAATCATCTGAAGTGATCACAGTCACTATAATGAGATAAATTTTGCATCATGCCGCTGGATGTGAGGGAACAGCAGTGTGATTGTTTGGAAAAGTTAGGTCACGAACAAGGGACCGAGCTCCTTTTAGCTCCAAGGGGCTCGAGTGGGAAGATCTAGAAAATGGTCCGAGTTTAATTAAAATACTCAACGCGTTACATTAGTTCTAAAAGCCGCATCGTTGCCAGCTCCTTCGCATGATGTAAAATACAATTGGGACTGGATTGCTCAACACCCTCAAGTGGTGCCTTATGATGAAATACCTTTGTTCTGACTATGTGAAATGTGTTGTTACCATAGATGCATTTGAAAAAAGGCTTTTTTTGCAGAAATAAGCAGCTTCAAGTCAGGGCTAACAGCACTATAGTTCATACTAGTTTTGTAATTTGAATGAGTAGAAGCACAGTAGAATAGAAGCTCGGTTGGTAGCTAGGACAGAGTCTTGTAGCACAAGCTTGGCTATTGAGTAGAACTGGACCTGAAAGATAGCTACTAGTGAAGCTGTAAACTCATCTTCCTCAAATATCATGACACAAGTCAAATATTTATAATTTTATAAATGTTTCAACTTACCCCAGTCAAGTTTGTTAAAACTGTCCTTGATTGCATTAGTCATGAGCTAGCCTGGCTTCAAGAAACTAGTTAAAACATTTCCACAAACTATGTCAGTGAAACATCAATCCATCCATTTTCGCATCCGCTTATCCTCACAAGGGTCACGGGCGTGCTGGAGCCTATCTCAGCTGACTCCGGGCTGAAGGCGGGGTACACCCAATTGCAGGGTCTGGTTGCATAGACGTACAACCATTCGCGCTTACCTTCACACCTAGGGACAATTTAGAGTGCTCACTTAACCTGCCATGCATGTTTTTGGAACAGGGGAGGAAACCGGAGTACCCGGAGAAAACCCACGCAGCACATGGGGAGAACATGCAAACTCAACACAGGGAGGCCAGAGCCGGAATCAAACCCTTCACCTCCACTCTGTGAGGCCGATGTGCTAACCTGTCGATCACCGTGCCGCCCTCAATGAGGCACAACTAAATGAATTTGATGAGTTTGACGACAGAGCAGCCTAATAAACAAATAAAAAGAGGAAAAATGTCTGGGATCAAAATTATGTTTTCCCCATCACATTTTCAATTTTACACTACTACTTTTTTTTTAAACATTAAAATAAGCATGTGCAAGTGGAATCGGGTGATTGTAAACTGATTACAGCAATCACAAGTGTTTCAACTGAACATTCCAAAAGCATGTTAGGCTGACTGAAGACTTTATTTTCAATGGGTATGAATATAAGTGTGAATGTTGTTTTTTTCTCTGTGTGCTTGGCTGCTGACCAGTCCAGGATGTAACGCACTTCTTGCCCAAAGTAAGCTGGAATAGGCTCACTCATGACCCTAATTGAGTATAAGCGGTACACACTTACATACACTTATGCATTATATATATATATTATTATTCTATTTTAAGTCTTATGTTTATTTAAAGCCATTTTAAGTCTTTTTTTTCTGACTTATTGTCATCAGACTGTCATTTGTCACTTTGCTATGTGGTCTGGGTGCATGCAAGTTTACCCTGACCGACTATTACGTCTTTGGCGGTCATGAACTTAATATACATTGCATTTTACTTACTTAGTTGAGAAATACAAATGATGCTTTTTGACGGGTCCTCATGGCACCTCGTCTATCATATAAGCCGAATCACCGTTAAACTCTTGACTGCAAAGTGGTTGATAACACTCTGAAGAGGAAGTGTCCAACCCACTCCACCCAGAAAAGCTTACCAGAAATTGGTACCATCAAACCCCTTCAAATAATGCCTTATCTTCAGTAAGGTCTCTAAAAAGTAAACAGACTCAATCGGAAGTGGTTCTTGTAATCATGAGCTTTGCGCATTAACATGTGCACACCCAGGAAAGACTTTCATCAAGGGAAATAACACTTGATGTTGTGCCTCCATTGCTGCACAAAAGAGCACAGGGCAACTCATGTGTACAATACACACTTGACTCTGACGCTAATTCACTCAACAGAGGAATGCGATGACAGTTTAATCCCATTCTCAGCGCTGATGTGCCGCTTCGTGTCCTTTCCCAACAACTGGACTGTCCTCATTACCAACACAAAGTACAACCGCATTCAATTTTCCGACCATCGCAGTCGTTCATTTGAGACTCGCATCTGTTGTCTTATTTTTTCCCCACCAAGGGGTTTTAGACAATATTGCAAACAGATATCGACAGACATGTAAGTAAACAGAATGTATTTGTGTTAATCCTGCACATGTGGGTATGCAGGATACAAGCCCCAGACAACTGAGCTCCTCAGATCACTGAGACACAGAAACCCCTTCACCACAAAAAGGTGATGGCTCAGGCAGCGACAAAATTTATATAAAATGTGAAAAATTAGGCTTGTGGTTTTTCAAGACAGATTTTAAAACGCATTGTATATTTCCTGAATGTTCAAAGAAGTGATTTAATTTGAGCTCATGACTCTTTTATGATTCAGTACTCTACCTCCCGCTGCGAAACAACCGTTGTCAGTTATAATTTATTGCGTTACACCAACAACAGTCCGTCTCTCATGTCTATGCCAGTGCTTGCTATTTACTTTTTATGTATTCTTTTCAGATGGCAACAATGTTTGTGTCCAACAGATTCTCGAACCAGATGTTCTAACAAGAGTTTAGTACAATTTCACTTTAAAAGTCACTCTATAATGCATCGAGTTAAAAAAAAATAAAATAAAAATAAAGCGCAATTTTTGAGTAGCCAAAAACTCATAGCTCGAAATGCTTAGACATTTTGACAAAAACATAATTTTTATTATATTGTATGATGTGTCGTATTTTGTGTGATGGGACTATAAATTGTTAATGTCCCTTGAAATAAGTGACATCATGAGGCCCAATGTTGTGCCAGTCATCCACAAGCATCACCTCATGTTTTGCAGATGTTGCAAGGATCTTTGTACACAATTCCTGGAAACTGAAAACATCCCAGTTCTTTCACGACAAGCATACTCACCGGATATGTCATCCATTAACCATGTTTGAGATGTTCTGGATTAGTGTGTGTGTGTGTGTGTATGTACATCTTGCCTTAAAGAAATCCGGTTAAGCGTGGATTTTAAGAGCTTGCCTTCATCAGTGAAGTCGTTCTAGCACCTCACATTAACTTCGTTTACCAGGACAGCAATTACTTGACGAATTCATTCATATTTCACTTTTTTTTTTTTTAATCCTAAAAATCATCCCATCTTGCATACATACTTGGTAATTCCTGCCATTAAAATTAAATTGCACGTTTATGTGGACAGGGTGGCACGGTGGTCAACTAGTTCGTACACCGGCCTCACAGTGCAGAGGTGCAGGGTTTGATTCCGGCTCCGGCCTTCCTGTGTGGAGTTTGCATGTCATCCCCATGCCTGTGTGGGTTTTCTCCGGGTACTCCGGTTTCCTCCCACATTCCGAAAACATGCATGGCAGGTTAGTGGAACACTCTAAATTGTCCCTCGGTGTGGGTGTGAGCGCAGATGGTTGTTCGTCAATGTGTAACCTCCGATTGGCTGGCAACCAGTGTACCCCGCCTCCTGCCCGGAGACAGCTGGGATAGGCTCCAGCACGCCAGAGAACCTTGTGAGGATATGATGGTTGCCAGCCAATCACAGGGCACACATAGACAAACAACCA
This sequence comes from Hippocampus mohnikei, assembly GCA_026261675.1. Taxonomy (NCBI): domain Eukaryota; kingdom Metazoa; phylum Chordata; class Actinopteri; order Syngnathiformes; family Syngnathidae; genus Hippocampus; species Hippocampus mohnikei. The sequence goes on from JAKGUB010000325.1 coordinate 4,568,741, forward strand.
TTCACTCTCACAATCACACCTAGGCACAATTTAGACTTTTGCATGAACCTACCATGCATGTTTTTGGAATTTGGGAGGAAACCAGGGTACCCGGAGAAAACCCACACAGGCACGAGGAGAACATGCAAAGTCAACAGAGGAAGGCCGGAGCCGGAATCAAACCCTGCACCTCTGCATTGTGAGGCGGATGTGCTAACCAGTCAGCCATAGTTTGAGTACAGACTGCTGCTTACTGTGGTCGTATTTAACAGTTGAACTTTTTAAGTACCGGTATATTGAAAGGACATGTCCACAGCGTTGGACAGTGACAAAGGCTTCATTTTTCACCATTTTAAAGCCTCATATTATATTCTTGGTGGTTCTTTTTATTCATTAAAATTTAGCGGGGTTGTTAACACGACTCTTCACTGTGGTGTGTCAGATTTGCAAGACACATTTTTGCTTTCCGTGGTCTTTAACCCTTTCATGCACCCTGTAACCTGATAACATGATAAGCTGTCCACTGTTGTAACCGCTGTCCCTGAAAGGGTTAATCAGAATCAGAATCAGAATCAGAATCAGAATCATCTTTATTGGCCAAGTATGTAGAACACACAAGGAATTTGTCTCCGGTATACACGCTGCATTAGTATCATCATAAACAAGAACATGACAAATTGGTATGGAAGGACATTTCATAATGTGAACCATAGTTTCAAGCAGAGCTAAAGTGATCAGTGGTAGAATACAATATTATTACAGTTTGTACAGTTGGTGCAGAAAATCATTGAACCATTTTAGAGAGATACAATATTTGTTGCACAAGAAGAGTGACTACGTCAGTGACTGTTTAGGGAGTTAATGGCTAGAGGGAAGAAGCTGTTCAAGTGTCTGCTGGATTTGGTGCGCATGGATCTGTAGCGCCTGCCTGAGGGGAGTAACTGGAAAGGTGGTGGGCAGGATGCGGGGATCCAGGAGGATTTTCCGTGCCCTTGTCTTGATTCTTGCGGTGTGCAAGTCCTCAAGAGTGGGTAGGGCGGTGCCAATGATTTTTCCGCCGTCCTAATTGTCCGTTGAAGTCGGATTTTGTCCTTCTTTGTGGCGGCCCCAAACCAAACCGTGATGGAAGAACACAGGATTGATTCGATGACTGCCGTGTAGAACTGACGTAGCACCTCCTGTGGCAGGCCATGCTTCCTCAGCAGCCTCAGGAAGTACATCCTCTGCTGGGCCCTTTTCAGGATGGAGATGGTGTTGACTTCCCACTTCATGTCCTGGGAGACTGTGATTCCCAGGAACTTGAAGGTCTCGACGGTTGACACAGGGCAGTTGGATAGTGTGAGGGGCAACTCTGGAGAAGGATGTTTCCTGAAGTCCACGATCATCTCTACCGTCTTGGCGTGTTCAGCCCGAGGTTGTGTCGGCTGCACCAAAGCTCCAGCTGCTCCACTTGTTGTCGATGCGCAGACTCGTCGCCGTCTTTGATGAGACCGATGACCGTGGTGTCGTCTGCGAACTTTATGAGTTTGACAGCTGGACTTGTTGAGGTGCAGTCGTTTGTGTAGAGGGAGAAGAGCAGTGGAGAGAGGACACATCCCTGTGGGGCTCCAGTGCTAGTGGTGCGTGTTGATGATGTTGTCGCTCCCAGTCTCACCTGTTGTGTCCGTCCCGTCAGGAAGCTGAGGATCCACTGGCAGATCGTAGGGGACACACCGAGGTGGAGCACTATAGTTCATACTAGTTTTGTAATTTGGAGTAGAAGCACAGTAGAATAGAAGCTCGGTTGGTAGCTAGGACAGAGTCTTGTAGCACAAGCTTGGCTATTGAGTAGAACTGGACCTGAAAGATAGCTACTAGTGAAGCTGTAAACTCATCTTCTTCAAATATCATGACACAAGTCAAATATTTATAATTTTATAAATGTTTCAACTTACCCCAGTCAAGTTTGTTAAAACTGTCCTTGATTGCATTAGTCATGAGCTAGCCTGGCTTCAAGAAACTAGTTAAAACATTTCCACAAACTATGTCAGTGAAACATCAATCCATCCATTTTCGCATCCGCTTATCCTCACAAGGGTCACGGGCGTGCTGGAGCCTATCTCAGCTGACTCCGGGCTGAAGGCGGGTCCTTGCAGGGTCTGGTTGCATAGACGTACCCTGTGACTGTCTGATGGTTTTTGCTACCGGAGAAAACCCACGCGAGAGATGTAGAGGCCAGAGACCTACTCTGTGAGGCCGATGTGACTGCGTCCTGCCGCCCTCAATGAGGCACAACTAAATGAATTTGATGAGTTTGACGACAGAGCAGCCTAATAGGCAAACTGAAGAGGAAAAATGTCTTGGATCAAAATTATGTTTTCCCCATCACATTTTCAATTTTACACTACTACTTTTTTTTTAAACATTAAAATAAGCATGTGCAAGTGGAATCGGGTGATTGTAAACTGATTACAGCAATCACAAGTGTTTCAACTGAACCATCTTTACATTCCAAAAGCATGTTAGGCTGACTGAAGACTTTATTTTCAATGGGTATGAATATAAGTGTGAATGTTGTTTTATTCTCTGTGTGCTTGGCTGCTGACCAGTTCAGGATGTAACGCACTTCTTGCCCAAAGTAAGCTGGAATAGGCTCACTCATGACCCTAATTGAGTATAAGCGGTGCACACTTACATACACTTATGCATTATATATATATATTATTATTCTATTTTAAGTCTTATGTTTATTTAAAGCCATTTTAAGTCTTTTTTTTCTGACTTATTGTCATCAGACTGTCATTTGTCACTTTGCTATGTGGTCTGGGTGCATGCAAGTTTACCCTGACCGACTATTACGTCTTTGGCGGTCATGAACTTAATATACATTGCATTTTACTTACTTAGTTGAGAAATACAAATGATGCTTTTTGACGGGTCCTCATGGCACCTCGTCTATCATATAAGCCGAATCACCGTTAAACTCTTGACTGCAAAGTGGTTGATAACACTCTGAAGAGGAAGTGTCCAACCCACTCCACCCAGAAAAGCTTACCAGAAATTGGTACCATCAAACCCCTTCAAATAATGCCTTATCTTCAGTAAGGTCTCTAAAAGTAAACAGACTCAATCGGAAGTGGTTCTTGTAATCATGAGCTTTGCGCATTAACATGTGCACACCCAGGAAAGACTTTCATCAAGGGAAATAACACTTGATGTTGTGCCTCCATTGCTGCACAAAAGAGCACAGGGCAACTCATGTGTACAATACACACTTGACTCTGACGCTAATTCACTCAACAGAGGAATGCGATGACAGTTTAATCCCATTCTCAGCGCTGATGTGCGCTTCGTGTCCTTTCCCAACAACTGGACTGTCCTCATTACCAACACAAAGTACAACCGCATTCAATTTTCCGACCATCGCAGTCGTTCATTTGAGACTCGCATCTGTTGTCTTATTTTTTCCCCACCAAGGGGTTTTAGACAATATTGCAAACAGATATCGACAGACATGTAAGTAAACAGAATGTATTTGTGTTAATCCTGCACATGTGGGTATGCAGGATACAAGCCCCAGACAACTGAGCTCCTCAGATCACTGAGACACAGAAACCCCTTCACCACAAAAAGGTGATGGCTCAGGCAGCGACAGAATTTATATAAAATATGAAAAATTAGGCTTGTGGTTTTTCAAGACAGATTTTAAAACGCATTGTATATTTCCTGAATGTTCAAAGAAGTGATTTAATTTGAGCTCATGACTCTTTTATGATTCAGTACTCTACCTCCCGCTGCGAAACAACCGTTGTCAGTTATAATTTATTGCGTTACACCAACAACAGTCCGTCTCTCATGTCTATGCCAGTGCTTGCTATTTACTTTTTATGTATTCTTTTCAGATGGCAACAATGTTTGTGTCCAACAGATTCTCGAACCAGATGTTCTAACAAGAGTTTAGTACAATTTCACTTTAAAAGTCACTCTATAATGCATTGAGTTAAAAAAATACAATAAAATAAAAGCGCAATTTTTGAGTAGCCAAAAACTCGTAGCTCGAAATGCTAGGACATTTTGACAAAAACATAATTGTTATTATATTGTATGATGTGTCGTATTTTGTGTGATGGGACTATAAATTGTTAATGTCCCTTGAAATAAGTGACATCATGAGGCCCAATGTTGTGCCAGTCATCCACAAGCATCACCTCATGTTTTGCAGATGTTGCAAGGATCTTTGTACACAATTCCTGGAAACTGAAAACATCCCAGTTTTTTCACGACAAGCATACTCACCGGATATGTCATCCATTAACCATGTTTGAGATGTTCTGGATTAGTGTGTGTGTGTATGTACATCTCGCCTTAAAGAAATCCAGTTAAGCGTGGATTTTAAGAGCTTGCCTTCATCAGTGAAGTCGTTCTAGCACCTCACATTAACTTCGTTTACGAGGACAGCAATTACTTGACGAATTCATTCATATTTCACTTTTTTTTTTAATCCTAAAAATCATCCCATCTTGCATACATACTTGGTAATTCCTGCCATTAAAATTAAATTGCACGTTTATGTGGAGAGGGTGGCAGGTGGTCAACTAGTTCGTACACCGGACTCACAGTGCAGGAGGTGGACACTTTGATTCGGGCTCCGCAGCTTTCTGTGTGGAGTTTGCATGTCATCCCCATGCCTGTGTGGGTCCTCTTCGGGTACTCGGTTTCCTCCCACAAAAAAACATGCATGGCAGGTTAGTGGAACACTCTAAATTGTCCTGGGTGAGTGTGGCGCAGATGGTTGTTCGTCAATTTGTAACCTGCGATTGGCTGGCAACCAGTGTACCCCGCCTCCTGCCCGGAGACAGCTGGGATAGGCTCCAGCACGCCAGAGAACCTTGTGAGGATATGATGGTTGCCAGCCAATCACAGGGCACACATAGACAAACAACCATTCACTCTCACAATCACACCTAGGCACAATTTAGACTTTTGCATGAACCTACCATGCATGTTTTTGGAATTTGGGAGGAAACCAGGGTACCCGGAGAAAACCCACACAGGCACGAGGAGAACATGCAAAGTCAACAGAGGAAGGCCGGAGCCGGAATCAAACCCTGCACCTCTGCATTGTGAGGCGGATGTGCTAACCAGTCAGCCATAGTTTGAGTGCAGACTGCTGCTTACTGTGGTCTTATTTAACAGTTGAACTTTTTAAGTACCGTAATTTCCGCACTATAGAGGGCACCTGATTATAAGCCGCACCCACTACATTTTTAGAGGAAAACCAATTTTGTACATACACAAGCCGCACCTGTATATAAGCCGCATGTGCCCACATTAAAACATGTAAACGTATTTACAAAGAAAGACTGTACACAGAGAGAGTTGTCAAAGTTTTAATAATATAACTTAACAATAATAATAATAATATAACTTTCTTCCAAAACGGTGCCTGTGACGCGGCAGTCTTAAGCTTACCTTTTCTACTCGAGCGCCCCTGGCAGCCGTTAGAAAAATTATATAGTCCGGAATTTACGGTATATTGAAAGGACATGTCCACAGCGTTGGACAGTGACAATGGCTTCATTTTTCACCATTTTAAAGCCTCATATTATATTCTTGGTGGTTCTTGTTATTCATTCAAATTTATCGGGGTTGTTAACACAACTCTTCACTGTGGTGTGTCACTGTGGTGTGTCAGATTTGCAAGACACATTTTTGCTTTCCGTGGTCTTTAACCCTTTCATCCACCCTGTAACCTGATAACATGATAAGCTGTCCACTGTTGTAACCGCTGTCCCTGAAAGGGTTAATACTGTTTTGTTTACATTCATTCACTACATCTTTTGGTGTAATGGTTGAAAGTCAGAGGTTATCATTCATGTCACTGAATCCTTCATGTATCTACTCTCACTTGTGGCGACATGTAGTAGCCCCCCTGGGAAGTCATTTTCAATCTCACTGCAATCGTTTGAGAACCCGTCCACTGCCACTCATGCTATTTATGATTAAGCCTCTTTACATGCCCACTGGTTTAAACATCAAACTTTCTCTGTGTCATTCATCACCAAGGTCATTATTCCGGAAGCAAATCTGCCAAGAGTCTAAATAGCAGTCAACACATGCATCCCTCTTTTCCAGTGCCTCTGTTCTGTTTTTGCATAATTCCCGGCAAAACATCTAGCCAGGGCCATCCATCCATTTTTCGGTATCATTTGTCCTGATTACTGTCTGGTAACTCCAACCTATCCCAGCTAAATTTGGTGGCAAGGAGGGTTACACCTTGGACTTGTCGCCAGTCACAAATAAGGATAATCAAGATGAAGAGTTCATTAAATTGAAATACATGTTTGGGTTTGTGGCGGAAGGAAAGAATGGAGAGAGCATGCAGACTCCACAGGGATTCGAACCTGGATCCCCTCATTGTGAAGCGGCTAACCACGACTTTACCCCTTCTGCAAAACCTTTCGTTCTGCGTGCTTTATATCACTGGTGTCAAACTCAAGGCCCGGGGGCCAGATCCGGCCATGTTGTAAGCATTTTCTTGTAACCAAACCCATCATGACAGTAACTTAAACAAAAAGTGGAGTAAACCATTATTCTTGACTTCTTCATATGGTTTCAGTCATAACGGCCCTCCAAAGGAAACGGTAACTAAAACACACAGTTTGACATCCCTGCTCTATATTGTCGAAAGCAGCATCGCATTTAATTAATGCAATTCTCTCTGGAGTTAAGCCTACATATTCACTCCGCTGACACCGATCTGCTTCATTTATCTCTAGAGTGGCAAGGAAACTGATAGCTACACCTACTCACTTCAGATCTCTTTCCATGGGGCATTGATGCAGTTCTATTCAATTGGCCCTCATCAAGCCATAAGAGGCAGAAACTGACTGACCTATCAATTACACGCAGTTTTACCTTCATGACACAGAACAATTCCAATCTTAATAATCACAACAAAATGGGTCTGGTCATCGTATGAGATGGCGGCTTCAACATCAGTTGCAACTTTTCAAGTTACTGATGACTTGAGCTTGTCACAGAAGCATGATTTTTGTTGAGCTACTCGTGAGGCGTTCACTACAAAATAACACTTTTCAATTTGGGTTTGCAATTACAAAGGATTGCAACATTTGCTAGCATCAAAAATGTCTGCACTTTTGCCTCTTCCTTTGCATTGATACAGGCTAATAATGTATGCATGGTGCATGCTCGTTCATGAAGATGATGAAGTTTTACTATTTTTTTTTTGCAGAGCAGTGTAGGATGGTGAGTGTTGATGTCATTAATTAGCAAGATTCCCATCTATTGCATAAGTAACCACAACTTGTCAGTCATACTGATAAATGCATGACAACTCCCACCTATGGACACTCACGCCATCATTACCATTAGTACTGTTTTGCTGTCTTTTATCCTCTCCAAACCATACCTGTGAATTTTATTTTGTTTTTCTTACTGCTAAAATAGATTCATATAGAATTGATCAGAAGTATATATTTTCAATTAGCAAAGAAGCAACCACAATCAAAATCCCTGAAACGTTAAGGACATAGACGCCAAAATCTTCATTAAACCTGTCATGCACCCTGTAACATGATAATATGATAAACTGTCCACAGCAGTATCCGCTGTCCCTGAAAGGGTTAAGGTACATGCTGCTGCACAAGTAGCAAATACGGTTCCTATCAAAAATGTGATGTGCATTTCATATTTCTATTACCAGTATTACAGTTATGACTGACCTTCAGTTGAGCGAGGACCAGCTTTATTGAAGCTCTGTGCTGCCCCTCTCTGGCCACCGCTTCACAGTACAATCTAGTACATGAACGCTTGAATTGGGTCAAATGACCTTGTCATGCTCCCAATTTTCTCAGGTTAAAGATGGAAAACTGCCCTTAAGTGTGTCCAGTACATCTGTGTGAATGCTTGGTTATTTACATGTGCCTTGCAAATGACTGGAGACCAATCCAGGGTATCATCTCAGACAGCCTCCAATGACTTGCAACCCCAATGAGCACAAGCGGTATTAAAAACGGATTGATGGATTATTTACGTCATCATATTTCATGTGGCATCCTATACTCATAAATATTCTGCCAAACGAAGGTCAATGATTGCAACTCATATTTCACAGTTTCTCAATGTGATACTTATTTAATTTAGCTTTTTTATTTCAATGTATTCTCATGGAGGGAAAGAAGGAAACATAGAGTCGGTCAGTATGAGCAAAGGCTTATGAGGAGAGGACTTCTCTTTGCTCATTTGTCTCTTTTTGCATCCCTGTGCATGCAGGCATTTGGGCAGAGATCCTGATGCCCCAAACCCATTTGGATGTGCTGAAGGGTCAGATGGTGATCCTGAAGGCTTCATACAACACGGTGCCTGGGAGCGACCTGAGCACAAACACCATCATCTGGAACCTTGTATCGAACAACACTCAGCTGGTAAGAAATGAACTGGTCATGAATTTGGACCATAAATATGTTAAGCCTATAGTGATAGTCCGATAACCCAAAATGCATGTATTAAAGTCTTGGCTCCAACTTATTTAACCCATTCATGCACCAATAATGATAACCTGTTACCTGATAGCACGATAAGCTCTTCACTGTAGTAACCGCTGTCCCTGAAAGGGGTTAACTCTTCATCAAGAGCAGCTCCTGATCGGATTGCTATTTATTCACTTTGTGCTATGAACCGCTAAAGTGGCAAACAATATTTTTAAACGTGAAATGCAGGAATTGCCATGAAACAGAGTATTATTGGTATTTGGTTCTGATATTACCTTTTGTACCATATTGGCCCGAATATAAGACGGCCCTGATTATAAGACGACCCCCTTTTTTTCAAGACTCAAGTTTGAAAAAAGACTTTATGAACACCAAATTAATTTTTATACAGAAAATAATTACAGTACATCTGAAACAAATGATTCTAACAATATATTTGAGAGAAAAAGCATGTTATTTTGCCTCATTCAAATCTTAATATCTGAATATTTAAATATGTAAACTAAAGCGCAATCACATTCGTAAATGAATGGCTTCTGGTTTTTGAAATGGAAATTACATCATAACTTCTCAGCTGCGGTTAACCTGGCCGATCTTCGACCCACTTTTCTCCTGATTCTCACGACGTTTCTCCATTTTCTGTTATCGCTTCTATTATTTTCTTATCTTTTCCTTCATACCGCTATTTTTATTTTTCTTCTTCGTGCTATCGCTATTTTTATTTTTATTCTTCATGGCAGGGGTTCACTTTGGCCTGCGGAGTCAAGTTCAGCTTTCGCTTCAATGACATCTGGCACCATCTAGTGTTGTGAATGGGTAAAATGTCTCGACCCTGAATATAAGATGACCCCCACTAAAACACCGTCTTATATTCGGGCAAATACGGAATATTTGTATGGTAGTTACGAATGTTTTCCTTGCCAAAATATAGTACTACTCATACCCTAAGGACCCACTGTATAATTTACATTTTCAGGGACAGCGGTTACTCGAGTGGACAGTTTATCATGTAGCCAGGTTACAGGGTGCATGAAAGGGTTAAGTTTGTTTTAACTAATTTGGTTTGCGCAAGGTAATATTGTTCATATTTTTTTTAAATACGGGATGATGTTATCATGCTGTTATCGAGGGAAAAGGAGGTTTTATAGCTGAGCAAAATAACACTCCTTTACTTAGTTCAGTGACCTTTTCTTGCAACACATTATCTTGAGAATCTGACCTTAGCTTTTTTTCTTCATCACCATAACATTATCGCGTTGACCAGAGAGGAATTTGAAATCACATACAATCGAGGAACATGGTCAAAAGAGAGCTCATAACAGCTCTCAGTGCCTGACTTTTTGTGCTACGAATAAACAAGTGGTGACTTGCTTCGTGTATTCAATATTTATTATTCCGGCAGAACAGTATGGGATGTAAATTTGTGATTTCAGTGAATGCCATTATGATATTCAATTGGGTATGTAGGCATACCTACAGTTATCCATTCATCCATTTTCTACAGCCTATCCCAGCTGTCTTTGGGCAGTAGACGGGGCACACCCTGAACTGATTGCCAGCCAATCGCAGGGTACACGTAGACGAACAACCATTCGCGCTCATACTCACACCGAGGGACATTTCAGAGTGTTACATACAGTCATCTGCCGAAATAATTGTAGCAACAAGGAATGATGGCAAGTTTTTTTTTTTTTTTTTTTGGTGTGTGTTTGTCTTCCCGACATTACAAAAATATGTTGTACCACTGTGTAAACCGAAAAAAATGGTGTGCTGAATCGACTCCATATTTCATCAAACGGGTGTACAAAATGCAATCTGAATCCAGAGAAAAATTTTAAGCCATTTTAAGGTCTACATAAAAACAATGTCTATGGATTCAGATGATTTTATTTCATTGCAACCAGTTGACGAAATAAAAATCAATACATTCACAGCAAACCTTTTTTTAGTTTACTGAAAAAGAACATTGTTTTTGTCTTTGGCAATGCACAAGCAGTTGGTTATTATTTTTCCTTTTTTTTTAATTAAAATTGTCAAAACTTTAGAAAATATTTTTTCTGGCATTATTATTGTGAGTATATTCATCATTGCAGTATTTCTGTTGAAAATGAGAACTATTTCTCAACTCAATAATTGTCTTGCAAGTTTATATTTTTGCAAATGTATATTAAAGTGTACACAATAATTGTGTGTTTGCTCTAATCAGCTTGCTTGATTATATAGCAGAGTTGCCGAAATACTTCTTGACATTTTTGGATGACATCAGAGAACGTTCCTCACTTTGACCAAATCATTTCGAAATAGTACTCTATAAACTACATTTGCCTCTCTTTTCTTGTTTAGATAATCTCTTACACGAAAGGCTCCATCAGTGTGGGGAGTTCCCAGTTTAAGGGCAGAGTTGGGTTCACCTCTAGCATGCCCTCTAGTGACGTGTCTCTGTACATCAACAACACCCAGGAGTCAGATTCTGGACGTTACCTCTGCCAAGTCATCATCCCGGATAACCCTGGCCTCACTGCCGAGCTCAGCCTGGATGTCAGAGGTAAGAACTATTTTGTAGTTTCATGTTTTACTCAATAAAGAATTGAATGATCCCTCCCCTTCTCCTCTCAGTGCCCCCATCTGTCCCTAAGTGCACTTTATCAGGGAAACCAGTGCTGAAAGGAAATGTGACTCTGAGCTGCAAGTCCAGCAGTGGGAAGCCGCTTCCATTGTATAAGTGGAGGCGAGCCAGTCCCTCCTCTGAGGTCTTCTTCTCACCCATGCTCAGTGAGTGGAGCCCACACAACTGCCCGATTCAGCAAACTCATTCGAAATAAAAGCAGTGTCTGGTTTATTGACATCCCGACAAAGGGTCACCATACCGCTGTGGATATAAAAATCTATCAGTCAGAATATTTCACTGCTCTTCAACTTTCAACCTACTGATTGTTATTCTTTAAAAAAAAAAAAAAACATAACTCATTATGAATTACATCCAATTTCAGATGTTTATGGTAGCTTGAGCAGTTAGCGTTGGTCTGTTCTCCACACTTGCAATCTGTTTTGGTATTATTTGTTAGTGCACCTTCCTTCCTTCATTCAATATACTGTATATTATTACATCATGTGAATAAATGCATGCGTGACTGTTGTCCTCTTTCTTGGTAAATGCCATTTTAGATGAGAAGACAGGCACTCTGAAGCTGAGTAACCTGAGCAGTAACATGTCAGGGAAGTATGTGTGCACTGCCAACAATATAGCCGGATCTGAAAGCTGTTTCATCAACCTGGAGATTTCCACCTGTATGTACAACACAACTGTTACCCTCATCATCATCATAATCATCATCACTAAAATCAGAGAGGGAAAACAAAAATACTGTCAGTTGCTATGCTCTGTAACCACTATTGTATAAAAGGGGCAATACGTGACTTGGATTCTACCATTCTTCCCATTTACTGCATTTTCCACACTATAAGGCACACCTAAAAGAATTCAACATTTTCAAAAGCCCACAGTGCGCTTGATAATCCGATGCGCCTTCTATATGGATCAATATTCAGATTTCTTGGATGTAGTATTTTAAATGTTTTGTAAAGTGCTTTGTTACAGCTGCAGCGGTTGTGAAGATATAAAAGATATAAATCAATGCTGTATTGTATTGTATTCCTTTTAGCGTAACTCCATCTAGTGGATGCATAACGCAACCGCAGCCAATAGTGTAGCTTCTAATCTATCCGCCTTATAATGCAGTGCGTCCTATTTATGAAAACAGTTTTAAAATACACCATTCATTTAAGGTGCGCCTAAAACTCCGGAGCGCCTTATAGTGCGGAAAATACGGTACCTTTCGACTTGAACCTATTCAAGTGTCTAGTCTGGCTTATCTCCTTTTTGCGCACTTTACATCTGTTGTTCTTTCTATTTCTTTTTCTATATTGACTCCTTTCATCTACTCAGCACCATTTTGGACCGATTCAGACCATTTCCTGTCTGCAATCACCCCAACCTGCTGCAAACACCTTCCCAGCTCGATCCCATTGCCTCATCCATCCGTACAATCAAATTTATCCTCCCTTTGTTTTCAACCACTTGTACAATTCATCAGACACTTGTCAGCCTTTGCTCACCTCCCAAATGAACTCCCATATCCACTACGTGTACACCAGCCTTCCCCTTTTGAGGTCTCACAACACCAGGTTTTGGTTCTCCAACCTCTTTTTCTGTCTACAAGTACCGGTAATGGCTTTTGAAACATGTTTCCGAATAGTACATCCTCAGTTCCAGCTTTCGGCCGCTCCACTTTATGGCAGAGAACACATTGATTACGGTACTCAAAAGTAGTAAAGTAAATGCCAAACCCCTTCTAATCTGTTTTTTTAAAGTTTATTTAGTTGTCTTTGTGTATTACACCCAAAACATGCATACTATACCTTGCAATTGAATTATTTGGTGTTGATACCATGTAATTGTTGTGTGCTATGATTTTCTCTGCAGCCAATAAAGTTGGAGTGATTGTCGGCGCCACGGTGGGCACGGTGGTTGGCGTCCTCTGCCTTATACTCATTTGCGTGTTTTTCCTTAAGAAGAGGCAACGGGACAACGAAGATGACATGGCAAATGAAATCAAGTGAGTTGGATGACTGTACCTCCCTGACAAAAGATTCCGAGTCGGGTAGTTTGACTGAAACCAGTCTTCATAGGAGCAGCGGAGTGCTGCCTCGAGTGGTTGTCTCTCAACCCGAAGGTGGTCGCACCTCTCTTCCCATGATCATGACGCAAGATCTTTAACTCATTCAGTACCAGCCAATTCTGGACCAAGTCTGAAAAGACGTTTAAAACGTCTTTGGGAGTGAATGAGTTAAGAAAATCATTGAACTCTCAGTTCGCTAATCTCCTCTTCATTCATTTTCAAACGGCACGTGAGCGGCACAGTCAACTGAGTAGCTGAAGTCCAAGTGGGAGGTCGGAGCGCACAAAGTACGTTTAGAAGGAACTGTAAGTGGATCTCCACGTGTCCATGTGTGACCCCACAATGCTAGCCCCCTCATAGCTGTGCTGTAGCCGACAATAATAATGCGTTAGATGAATTGTTTTCCACAAAGACTCAAAAGGCTTTGATGTACGCAGTTGTCATATTTATTATATTTAACCCTTTCATGCACCCTTTAACCTGATAACATGATAAGCTGAACACGCACGTACACACACACACACACACACACACACACACGTCTATAAATGTTCCGTCCCATTCCAGTGAAAATTGGACGTTGGATACATTTTATTTTCAAATCATGTACAGTTCAGTTTTTAAAATCAACAACAAACTCATGGCATCATACCCGGTCGAACAGAACAATAACATATTGAATCAAATTGTCTTCCCATTGAATCCAACCAAAATCGAATCATCCCACAAAAATCTCATCTAAATAAAAACTTTCAAACGAACCGTGTTTGAATCGTAACTGTAATACTGTTTGGACTTTGCGAATTTGATCATTGCTCTGATTCAGTGCCAACCTCCGATTCAGTGCCAACGACACAACTTGAAGATTCAACCAAACTTTCCTTCACACACCTATGTCTTATCCCACCATTCAGAGAGGACGCTCAGGCTCCCAAACGTGTGTCCTGGGCTAAAAGCGGAATGGGTTCCGACATCATCTCCAAAAACGGCACCTTGTCCTCCATCGCCTCCAGCCCGCAACACAGAGAGCCCTCACACCAACAAAACCACCACCACCACCACCACTTGCAGCAGTACCCTCAGCGCGCTCCATCCGACACGGCCTCCATCATCACAGCCACTGGCAGCACAGCTGGCTACCGTCCGTCGCGCCATCAAGGAGCCACCACCCCGACCCACTTCAGCTACAACACCACCACCACCCTCCCGCGTGACCAGCTCGCCTCTTCGGAAGCTAACGCCAACGGGGGCTCCCAACCCAGACCGGAGCGTTCCACCCAGCTGCCACAGGCCCAGATGCTCCCACAGACCTATAGTCACCCTCAGTTACAGCTTCAGGCCACTCCGCCCCCTCCGCCGCTTCCCTCCTCCACACTCACCGGCTCCAACATCACCCGCATGGGCGGGGTGCCCATTATGGTGCCCGCGCAGAACCAGGCTGGATCTCTTGTCTAACACTAGCCATGACGTGCTAAGGTATGCTGTTAACTGTGGGGGAAAAAGGTCCCCTTTATGTTCCTGGAAGGGTTCACCCGCAGCTCTTTTCACTGATTAATTCAGAATTCAGAATTCAATTAGTTCAACTTTTCAATATTCTATGACTCACTCCTTGTTTTAGTAAGGAAATATGTATGTGTGTGTGAATATATATGTGTGTGTATATATGTACACAGTCAAACCTCGGTTTTCGACCATAATCCGTTCCAGAAGGCTGTTCGAAAACCGAATTGTTCGAAAACCGAAACCACGCTCTTTTAAAAAAAAAATCTTTATTGAACACGTCTGTTAGCAATGAAACGCTACACAAGGAAGCGTCACTTCCTCTTGTAAGGAAGGCAAGAGGAGTCAAGTGACGCATTCAAGTGCGCTCAGTTTGATTGAGAACTGAAATTTGTTCGTCATCCGAGGAGGCTGTGTGTGGAGGTAAGTCCGACTATATCCAGTCGAAACTTTTCAACCTCACACACCAGCTCGGGCTCCTTCCTGTAAGAGAGGTGACATTCCATGTCCCCAGAGCTAGCTTCTGCAGCCGGGATCGGACCGCCAGGGTCCCGCCTTTGGCTGCCGCCCAGCTCACATCGCACCCAACCCCTTTGGCATGGGTGGTGAGCCCATGAGAAGGGGACCCACGTTGCCTCTTCGGGCTGAGCCCGGCCGGGCCCCATGGGTGCAGGCGCCATGAGAAGGGACCCACGTTGCCCCGGGCTGAGCCCGGCCTGGCCCCATGGGTGCAGGCCCGGCCACCAGGCGCGCCAACGAGCCCCACCCCAGGCCTGGCCAGAGGGACCCCCGTGACCCACGTCCGGGCAAGGGAAACTGGGTTCCATTTATTTTATCCATCATAAGGGGTTTTTGAGCCGTGCTTTGTCTGGTCCCTCACCTAAGACCTGTTTGCCATGGGTGACCCTGCCAGGGGCATAAAGCCCCAGGCAACTTAGCTCCTAGGATCATTGGGACGCACAAACCCTCCACCACGGTAAGGTGACGGCTCACGGAGGGGATCACACTCCTCAGCCTCCCTGGTAAGGTCTATTCAGGGGTGCTGGAGAGGAGGGTCCGTCAGGAAGTCGAGCCTCGGATTGAGGAGGAGCAGTGTGGTTTTCGTCCCGGCCGTGGAACAGTGGACCAGCTCTACACCCTTAGCAGGGTCCTCGAGGGTATGTGGGAATTCGCCCAACCAGTCTACATGTGTTTTGTGGACTTGGAGAAGGCGTTTGACCGTGTCCCTCGGGGAGTTCTGTGGGGGGTGCTTCGTGGGTATGGGGTACCGAACCCCTTGATACGGGCTGTTCGGTCGCTATACCACCGATGTCAGAGTTTGGTTCGCATTGCCGGCAGTAAGTCGGAATCGTTTCCAGTGAGAGTGGGACTACGCCAAGGCTGCCCTTTGTCGCGATTCTGTTCATAACTTTTATGGACAGAATTTCTAGGCGCAGCCGAAGCGTTGAGGGGTCCGTTTTGGTGGCCTCAGTATTGCATCTCTGCTTTTGCAGATGATGTGGTACTGCTGGCTCCTTCAAGCGGGTCTCTCCAGCTCTCACTGGAGCGTTCGCAGCCGAGTGTGAAGCGGTTGGGATGAGGATCAGCACCTCCAAATCTGAAACCATGGTCCTCAGTCGGAAAAGGGTGGAGTGCCCTCTCCGGGTCGGGAGGAGATCTTGCCCCAAGTGGAGGAGTTTAAGTATCTTGGGGTCTTGTTCACGAGTGAGGGCAGAAGGGAGCGAGAGATCGACAGGCGGATCGGTGCAGCGTCTGCTGTGATGCGGACGCTGTATCGGTCTGTCGTGGTAAAGAAGGAGCTGAGCCAAAGGGCGAAGCTCTCAATTTACCGGTCGATCTACGTCCCGACCCTCATCTATGGTCACGAGCTATGGGTCGTGACCGACACAAAAAAATCGAAATTTTTGGTTGAAAACCGAATTGGTCGAGAACAGAGACGGTCGAAAACCGAGGTTTGACTGTATATATATGATTTTTTTTATATTCTTTTACGCACTCTTGAGTGACATTGTTTAATCTTTTCTACCTTACAATGTTTGCTTTTTTTTTTTAATTGTATGTCATTCAATGTCACCAGCTTTTATTGGTTGCACTTTCTTCTGCTATCTTCTGTTTTTTTTTTTTTTGCCTTTTTCTGATCAACATAACAAACTCTTAGACTTAGCACATTTATTTAGCTACTTATAAACAGCACTATTCAGGGTCAATGTAACTTGACGCTTGGACAACTTTGTGTTTCATTCGCGTTTTGCTTCGGAGATGCCACCTGCAATTGTGAAGTGTTACGTTCCCAATAAGGCACATTTGTGAATACAAATCAACAGCGGTAGGTGTGCATTTGTTTATGAAAAAAAAGACATGGTCAGAAACTAAAGAAGCCAAGCCATGAAATGGGAAAAAAAAACTAGCACCGATAAATCCTTTAGGCATTAAAATGTTTGATTAATTCCATTCCAGCAAAGTTGTAAAAAAACAAAAATCTCATCATCCTCAACATGATTTCGAAATTATTTTAAGTAAAAAAAAATACGACACAATGTTCAGTTGAATTGATTGAGGTTGCAGGCAGCACAAGAAATGTAAATATGGTATTTATTTCTTTTTTTTTGTTATTAATACAGTGAGCAAAGCGTGATATCGGCAATAGTGTGCGGGTATAAACTCGGATTATGTGTTAAGTTATTTCTGCCTTGAACACTGGATACTGAACCAAAGAAAAACAGTCTGCATACTTTTCATTCTTTGAACTTGTTCAGATTGGTATAAAATAATTACATTTTGATCTAGTGAAAGAAAAACATGAAATATGTACAGTATTATGTAAAACGATCTGAGATGCTGTATCGTCATCACACTGGAGCAAATCGTTATTGTTCTGCTACTGTCGGTTTGAAGATCAAGAAAAGCCAAGACATGACGAATTTACAAGGAGAACAAAAAGGGGCATTTTACAAACCCTTCCAAAAGTGAAAAGTTGCATCTCAAATCTGTGGTGTTGTGCAAAAATGAAAAGATTTTAAAAAGTGTTATCATTGCCTCATCATTTTTGACGAGAACAATTTGATTATTGATACCGCTACAATTCAAGGTCAGTGTTTGAAATTCTGAACTGTGCATTATGAACAAGAGAATTTATTTAAAATATCTCTAAAAGTATTTTTTTCCCATATATAATTCATTATAATGTGCACCATATATGAACACTCAACATTTTTATATGTTCGTTTTATTTTTTTAATTGAAGTGCTATGAACTAAGAAGGACTACTGGGGACAAAAAAAAAAGTGGCCAAATGCATTTATTTCTACTGGTGGTCTCAGTGTCCGACAAATGTGTACTTGTATCCTCCATAATCAATGTTTATATAAATGCTTTGTATCATATTTTCAATTAAAAATGATACGACAGGCATCCACTAAATGGCATCAGTGTATTTACTTGATGATCCTACAGCCTATCGAGGTTGACAATGCACCCTGACTGTTTTGTGTCCAGGGTTAGTTTTGTTTTGTATGGTATCGTCATGGGGGGGTTGGTTTTGGTTTTATCCACTTGCCTTCGACTCTTGGCTGCTTTCCTTGCATTTAGGTCCATCATTTCCCATTAGACAACACCTTGTGACACTCTGAAGCATCCCCCCAAAACAGTACAGTTACTATGTTACCTGTTAAATACCAATTGCAAGTACTGGATCTGGTAGACGACATTCTTTTCTTCGATTTTGTTCATTCATATTCATATGTTGTTTGCGGGGATTAGGAAAATAGTGACCTGTGAGTATTGCTAATTTGACTGCTGTGTTGTCATACAATATTAACTACAGCATTTTTTTTTTTTTGGTTTGTTTTAGAAGTAAAAACGTCCGGTTCTCTCTTGCCGATGGTCGTATCCGACAAAAATCCGTGGTTAGAAATTATGTGCACACAATTGAAACGCAAAACACCTTACAGGCTGGTCCCTGAAAATATTGTCTTGACATTAAACCGGTCCATGTGGCAAAAAAGGATGGGGAACGCTGCGTTAAGGGATTAAAATTTGTAAAAGAAATATAAAAGCGATAAGTGCACACTTACTTGTGTATTCTCCCTTTGTTGAGGAAACTGAGGTCGACATGTTGCTGTTGAAGAGCTTCAAAAGTGCTCATCGAAACCATGAATTCAGGTTGGGCAACTTTCAATAATTCACCTATCATAAAAACAGCACCACATCATTGAGGGTAGCATGTTTATTAGAAGTTGCACTTCAGCAATGTACGATTCATTTACACATCTCAATATGCGCATGTTTGCACCTTCCTGGACGAGTCGACCTCGAGGGTCCACATCCGAGGTTAAATGTGGAACGTGTCCATTTGAACGGATTCATACGGAATACACGGCAGCCCGTCACTCTGGTGACACTAAACAAAAGTAGAAAAATCACTTTCTATCAAAGGTTTGATACAAATGAAAAGAGATTACAAAATACTGCGATTTCACAGTGAAATAAAGGAACAGGAAACAAGAATAATGCACTGCACCTGAATTGTTGTTGTTCTCTCATTCCGCGACAGTGGTCAGAAAACAGTGCTTGGCCTGTGTATTCAAATCAATTCCTTTTAATTGAAACAATACAGGGAGGGTTGTCGTTTATGAATGCAGTGTTCCTCTCATGAATTATGACGAGAATAAATATTAACGAAAACAGAGGAATAAAATGTAGTAACACCGTGTTACTGGTGTCGGGATCGTTTATAGTGTGTCATGCTCCATTTGTGAAGTCCTTTGAAAGAGGGGTCTGGCTGTCCCACTTTGAATATTTCAGTGGCTGGCTAAAGCATGATTAAGTGCAAGGAGGGAGAAGGATGAGCTCAGCGAGAGGCAGTCGTCATAGGTGAGGTGAATACAATGATGTCGATGCTGCGGGATAATGGCCAACGAAGAGGAGGGTCAAGGGTCATGCTGCTCGGGCCAGCGGCAAAAGGAGGAGGTCCCTGTCACACCGTGGTGCCCCCCTGCCTGGGACGATGCTTTTAGGTAGGACACAAGACTGGAGAAAGAAACCAATGGATACTCAGTTTAGTCACCAAGGATTGTTTACAATATAAGATTATAAAAATATCCATCCATTGACAACACTGCTTATCCAGACGAGGGTCATGGGTGAGTTGCTGGAGCCTATCCCAGCTGATTTCAGGCGGAAGGCAGACTACACCCTGAATTGGTCGCCAGGGTTGGTTATCTCTTTACCTTTTAATATGTAGTCAGTTAGCAGGGTAGGCACCTTCTCGCTGTCTTCTTTTATGGCTAAAAGAACTGCATGACAAAAGCCGTTATTCCATGTTTGAAGTAAATACGGAACACAATTATCATTTGACTTGAAACGTACTTTTTGTGAGCATCTGCAGGTCGTCAACAGATGGTGGGCTGCCTTTCTTCTCGTAAGGGATGACAGTGTTCAGATACTAGAAACAGTGTGAAGGGTTGCGATTAATGCGGTTAAGATCTGAATAATTTGGTCAATATGTCATTTTCAAGTTTAATTACCGTATTTTCCAGACTCAAAGGTGGTTCAGAGTATAAGGTGCACCTTCAAAGAATGGCCTATTTTAAAACTGTTTTCATATATCGGGTGCACCGCGTTATCAGGCGCATAGAATTAAAGCTACAATAGTGGCTGAGGTTGCACTATGCATCCACTAGATGGAGCTACGCTGAAGGGAATACAAGACAACACAGCTTTCTTTGTATCGCGCTATCACAACCAGTGCAGCTGTAACAAAGCGCTTTACAGAATATTTAAAATACTAGGTCCAAGAAATCAGAATATTCATTCATATATAAGGCGCATCGGATTATAAAGTGCACTGTCGGCTTTTGAGAAAATGTAATGCTTTTAGATGTGCCTTATAGTGCGGAAAATACAGAAGTAATAATACAATATAACCAAGATGAAGAAAGTGTTGATGATTTGAAAAGAAGACTGAAGTCTAAGATATATATAGATATTTTTTCCGCTCGTCTATTGCTCAACAAATAGTTTCCAATGCATCCTGGTATGTAATGTTTGGTTTCACTGTATCAACAATGTGAGTTGTAAAGACTTTTAATAATTGCATCATGGACACACTACCTGTTTCTCATTCCCTGTGCTCCCGAAAGTCTGCCTGATGCCTGTTTGCAGGATGTTGGACAGTCCCTCCATACTGAAGCGCTGCATGTCGAAACCAATGCACACAAATCACAGACTATTACAGTGGTATAAATACTAAACTGTCGACAAAATATTAGAGGTATTTTAGTTTCGAGAAGAATCTGAGGGGTAGGCAAGTGTCTTGGAAGTACAATCTAATGCATAAGGAGATTTAAGGATTTTTGTGGAAGCCATCGATACTCTAAAGACTTCCGTAATGGTATCCGAGGCAGTCATTTTAGCTGAGATATTTTGCTTTGCACAGCAGGAAAACCCATTAGCTTGTTTTCCTTCTATCTGGACAAGCGTAGACTGACTGGATTGTTACTGTCTTCAGAAATGTCTCCTACTCATAAAGATTGTTCCAGGAAGATCCTTTAGAGGCTAATGGACCTGAAACCCATTATCAGACCGGAACTCACGGGCAGTCGGGTTTCGCCTTTCTCTAATCTAAGCATGCAATCAGAATATTTAGGTTCACATTGACACACTTGCAAGTCAACGAAATAAACATTATCACAAATTTAAGAAAAACTAGACATTTGCAATTTCTAGAGAAAAGCTACCTGTACGTGAATGCTGAAATGCTGAAGGAAAAAAATATATAGATTGCATGTGGTATACGGTTGAAGGATATGGAATGATGTTGAATGACATTAAATGATGTGTCATGAGTGGAATAATTATTTATTTATTTTTGGGGTCAAATGTGGACATATTTGGCATGTTGTTACCAAAGGTGAATTGAATGTGCTGAGTGTTTTGAACAATGTGAATCTGTTAGGTTGAATATATTATTGGGAATATACCGTATTGGCCCGAATATAAGACGGCCCTGATTATAAGACGACCCCCTCTTTTTCAAGACTCAAGTTTGAAAAAAGACTTTTTGAACACCAAATTAATTTTTATACAGAAAATAATTACAGTACATCTGAAACAAATGATTATAACAATATATTTGAGAGAAAAAGCATGTTATTTTGCCTCATTCAAATCTTAATATCTGAACATGTAAATATGTAAACTAAAGTGCAATCACATTCGTAAATGAATGGCTCCTGGTTTTTGAAATGTAAATTACATCATAACTTCTCCTCAGCAGCCCGTTAACCTGGCTGATCTTTGACCCACTTTTCTCCAGATTGTCGCGACCTTTGGTGGCACTGTAGGGCTCTCCCTGCAGCTGCACACCTGTTGGTCGTTTTGTAATTAGTGCTTTAAAAGGACTCCCAGCCTGAGCACTCATTGTCAGGTCATTGTTTGTTGCTGTTTGTTGGCTGCGGTCATGTTTGTTTCAGTCATGTTTAGGTCATTGTTATGTTTAATCTTCAGTCATGGTTTTTGTTTGATACTTTGGACTTTGTGTGTTTTGGATTCAGTTTTCTCTATGTTTTAATACAATCTGTCAGGTACACCATGCGCCTCCCTCCTGCCTGCTTTTTGGGGTGCACCACCACCACGCAACATGACACCATTTTCTGTTATCTCTTCTATTATTTTCTTCTCTTTTCTTTCTTACCGCTGTTTTTTATTTTTCTTCTTCGTACTACCGCTATTTTTATTTTTATTCTTCGTGACAGGGGTTCACTTTGGCCTGGGGAGTCAAGTTCAGCATTCGCTGCAATGATATCTGGCGTCTTCTAGCGTCGTGAATGGGTATAATGTCTAGACGCCGAATATAAGACGACCCCCACTTTGTCTTATTTCAATGCAAAAGGCACCGTCTTATATTCGGGCCAATATGGTGTATATATATATATATATATATATATATTAGAGCTGTCAGTTTAGTGCGTTTTTTATCGGCATTAATTTAAATGACTTTTAACGGGATTAAATTTTTTCTCGCGAGATTAACGCAGCACACCTCACAGCAGATGTTACGTTGCTCTATAAATAAAACAGAAACAAAACAACAAGGCGCTGCACAGGTCCACGCACGTTTGTTTTGCCAGCCACGGCAGCGCGAGACACCAAAAACGGATACTTAAATAGTTTATGAATGGAAAGTTTACTTTTAAAAAATTGCCAGATTTCAAATGGAACAAAAAGAATCAATTTTGTTGAATGTCCCGTTGAGAATTATTTTTACATTATAAAATGTGTTGAATTTGTGGGAAATATTGCAGATGCGAAAAGCAATGGCCTGCAAGGTGTGAATTTTTGGAACTGGTTGAAATTGAAATGATGAGAATCGGATGAATTATGTGGAAGGAGATGTTAAAATATTGGGTGGAAATAATTACTTTCAGCCTTCACACAAAGATGTTCCATACAGTGAGTAGGCAACAATTTTTAAAGGACTCAAGTTGTGAAACACAAATACATCCACATCGAAATGTAAGCTCCGAACGCATTCTTCATTTTACCTTGACAGGCATGCTTGCCGTCTTCTCCACGCGAGCAGCGGTGCCAGTATTGCCGGCGTTCACAGACACCGCACCCACTCCTCCCTGCAGGCTCAAAGCTTTATCCCGGCGTCGGCGTTTGCTGCTGTCTCGCTGCTCCTTCTGCCTGTTCTGCACCTCGATCAGGGCGGTGATGAACGTGTTCTTCACCTCTTTTTCAAACTCCAGCTCGTCGCGCCTCGCCAGCTGACTGACCAGTTCCTCTGAGTACTCTAGGATAGCGGCTTCCACGCGGTGCAGCAGCTCAACCAGCGCCGAACTGGGCATCAAACTCAGGCCTGCAGAATGGAACGGGTGATGTGGAAGGAAAGGAGGAGTTGGTTTTTTTTCCACAACAGAAACAGCTTCGAGCAAAGCAAAATTGATCAAGTGTGATACTTTCTGACCAATTACTCTGCACTTGTGTTTTCCTGGCTGACCATAGCACTGACGGTAACAGCTAAGCATCATATGACAAGTGGCTTACACATTCCCTCACAACAACAATAATGGCTGTCATTGTTTGTGTTTTTGTTTAGCTTTTAGTTTGGGGTTTCAATCATCTTCCTATTCATGCCCTTGCTTTCTGCTTGTTATGTCCTTGTCTCGTCAATAATGCTGCTGGTGTCAAAGCCAGTAAACATTGGCTGAGGAGTCATTAATTGTCACCTGTGGAGGTGAGTCTGACTTCCTCCGTTTTTGGATGTAGAAATTAAAGTTACATCATCGTGTACTCCTGTTATCTTCATTTTTTGAAATGAACACCCTGCACTCTTGCCTTGCCCCGCTTGGGGCAAAAAGGAGCAAAAATGAGCACAAAAAAAAATCTAGGACTACAACTAATCAGCATTTTTTTAAACGGTTAAAAATAACAAACCTTCACTTAAAAGTAATTGAAACCGACTGAAATTAAATCATAAAAGTAACTATGATGAAAAATCAAAAACTATTACAACCCTAAATCACTGTTATAAGGAGAAGTAATGTCAATGCTGGTTACACCTTCATAAGAGCAGTTGTTGTTGGAGGCCTGGGACAGTTGTCGGATCTCCTCCAGCAGGGACGGGCGAGTCCGAGAGGAGCAACGGCTGCTCTCCTCCTCGTCTTCTTCTTCAGTTTCGCCAGGGTCTGGGGAGTTTTCCATCATCTCCGCTATCTCCTCAATGACCTTGCAGAAAAAAAAAAAACAGAAGACACACAAAGACTGGATGAAATGAGATGATGATTGAGTCATCCATCTGCGGTCTATGGCTGTTGCCAGGGTTACAAAGTTACTTTCTGATGACTTCATTTTAAAAGCCACAGCATTTGATTATTTTTTTTACATTATTATTCGTGGGCGGCTCCGGCCTCCCTGTGTGGAGTTTGCATGTTCTCCCCGGGCCAGCGTGGGTTTTCTCCGGGTACTCCGGTTTCCTCCCACATTCCAAAAACATGCATGGCAGGCTAATTGAACACTCTAAATTGTCCCTTGGTGTGAGTGTGAACAAGGATGGTTGTTCGTCTCTGTGCGCCCTGCGATTGGCTGGCAACCGGTTCAGGGTGTCCCCCGCCTACTGCCCAAAGACGGCTGGGATAGGTCCAGCACCCCACGTGCCCCATGTGAGGATAAAGCGGCTCGGAAAATTTATGGATGGATTATTATTTGTTTCGTTCAGCAGATGCCGACGACTCCACTTAACATATAAATATGTATAGACGTAATTACTTTTGGCAGATTCAGGTTATTTCTATGACCACTGTGGGTTTTTTTCGGGAGCTTTGTGTGTCGCTCATTTTCCCTTTTCTACCTTTTGACTGGGATGAATTGAATGCGGCGAACGCAAACACGCACCTGATCTGCTGTGATGAGAGGCTCTTCGTTCAGACAGTTGGCATTGTCGTTCTTTTCATTCATTTCTTCCTCCTCCTTTTCATGTATCTGGAGAATAAGAGAGGAAATAGAAGAGGGTGTTGTCATGTTTCGGTTTGTGACCAACAGGTGGCACTGTGGGGCTTTTCTCTGCAGCTGCACACCTGTTGGTCGTTAGGTAATTAGTGGCTTTAAAAGGACTCCCACCCTGAGCATTCATTGTGGGCTCATTGTTGGTTTGTGTTTGTTGCTTTTTGCTACTGTCATGTTTGTTTGTTTGTTTGCTGCTATCATGTTTGTTTCGGTCATGTTTTGGTCACGATTCTGTTTTAGCTTCAGTTGTGATTTTTGTTTGCTACTTTGGACTATGTTTGTTTTGGATTTAGTTTTCTCTGTTTCAATACAATTCATCAAGTACACTCTGCTCCTCCCTCGTGCCTGCTTTTTGGGGTCCACCACCACCTCGCATACGTGACAGGTGGTGTGGAAAGAGTGAATTGGGTTGACATGAGCTCTGTTTTAGGGTTTAAAAGTCAAACCTGACATTGTGTGATCTGTTCAGCAAATAAAATGGGAATTATTTCCCATTTTAAATGGCATACATTTGCTAACTATTTTAATTATAATTAATTACTTAGTGTCACTGTCAATTGACAATGCATACAAAAGTAAAATGTTTTATTTTACTCACAATTCATTTAAATTATTAACATATTTGGAATTACATTATTAAAAATCATAATTTTTCAAATGAAATAAAAACACAGTCAATATTAATGTATTGTATGTTATTTGTATGTAGTCCATCAAACACTTATTTCATGAGATCATTCATATTTGAAAATATCAAAAAGGCAAATTATAAAATATGAGGTCAGATAAATGATTTCTACACTGAAAAAAATGTGTGTTGAATTTACTCAATTTGTTTTTTGTTCAGTGGGTGCACAAAATAAAATCATCTGTATCCAGTATGTGTGTGTGTGTGTGTGTGTGTGTGTAATATATATATATATATATATATATATATATATATATATATTCATTCATTTTCTGAACCGCTTTATCCTCACAAGGATCGTGGGGGGTGCTGGAGCCTATCCCAGCTGTCTTCGGGCAGTAGGTGGGGACACCCTGAACCGGTTGCCAGCCAATCAGTACCAGTTTAGTACCAGTACCTTTAAGTTTCCAGTCTTGGTGGGTCAGCTCTGCTGTTAGGACCCTGCCACATAGCGTACACTTTCGCAGGTTGTGTTGCGAACAGCCTGTTTATTCGTCTGGCCTCATTCTCTTTCGTGTACCGCTTTAGGCGGCTGGACAAGGCTTGGAGCCTTTGTTTGGCAGTTTCGAGTGCTTCAGGTATGGTCATCTGGGTGTACCTCTCGGTATTGGCCTTTTCATCACACCTCTCTGGGCCTCCGTCAATTGACTCACATCTTTCCGAGCCGCCTTGATCTTAGCCTCCAACCGTCTTTTCCATGGTGGGTAACGTATCTCATGGCTCCCATGGTTGCTCTTATAGCCAAGCATCTCTAGGATCACTGATGCTTAAGCGTATATCAGCTCATTGGTTTCTGTGATTGTTACGGTAGGGATCGCCCTCAGTGCTGCATTCACACTTTCCATGAGACTTTCAGGTGGTACTTCACATAGTCGTTGTAATCGGTTTCTAGGTTGCCCAGCTTTCATTCTCGCCTTGATTTAGCTTTCAGGTCAGTTGCTGCCTCGCTCAGCATTTCATTCATTGGGGCTTGCCTCCCAATCTCTGGTCTGACCTCCTCCTCTGATCTGGCAGCCTGGGGCCCTTCACCATGGAACCTGCGTTGTACCTCATTAATCTCAAGTTGTGACAGCAATTGCCGTTTGTGGATGTTGGAACACTGAGCTACTAGTTGTTTCGTGGTCAACCGTGACTGTGGGTTTCGAAGTAACCATTTAGCCCACATTCTCTGCATGTAACCCCTCTGACTAGGGTTGCTTGAGTAGTAGCATTCCAACAGAGCCATGTTATCGCATCTCGCCCATCTCCGCTTTGTTCCAGTAGCCCATTTTTCATCAAGGTGCTCTGGTCTCCCAGCACCTGACGCAGACCTTGTTTGGCCGGGCGACGTCTGAGCTGGCATGTCATTCGTTTTATTGTCTCTCATCATTGTATGAGGTAGGCATTAGCGTGAAGGGTCTTCGAACCCCCGTCTCCCGTCACGCCAGACCGGTGTGTGTATATATATATATATATATATATATATATATATATATATATATATATATATATTTTTTTTTTTTTTTATTCTTCATTTGCTGCTCAGTCCCAAACAACTGTTTAATACATGTACCTGCTTACATATTATTTTTTTCACTACTTGAAATTATTTCCAACAAGCTGCCTGAAACTGCTTCCATCCATACATCCAAGTAACATCCTATTGAGGAAGGAGATGGGTTTTCAGCTGAATTGTCCACTCATCATGATTGGTTGAGAAAGTTAAGTGTCAGCATCATTCTTTTCCTTTCCAAAGAATGGACCAGCCAGCAACTGATCTCACCCTGTCATGAAATTATCACTGGTCCATGAAGCCATAAATATAAATACCGTATTTTCCGCAGTATAAGGGGTTTCCGAGTATAAGGCACACCTTCAATGAATGGCCTATTTTAAAACTATTTTCATAGATACGGTGCACCACATTATAAGGCATATAGAATAGCAGCTGCAATAGTGGCTGCGGTTGCATTATGCATCCACTTGATGGAGCTACACTAAAGGGAATACAATACAAAACAATGCAGCTTTATATATATAGAGAGAGAGAGAATTTTCACAACTGGCTGCAGCTGTAACAAAGCGCTTGACAGAACATTTCAAATACTATGTCCAAGAAATCAGAATATTGATCCACATATGACTTTTTATATATTGATCCCTTCTATGACTCTGTGGTGGCTTCAGCCATCCATTATGGCATAGTTTGCTGGTCAGGCAGCATCCCAGCCCGGGACAGAGAGAGACTGGACCGACTGGTCAGCAGGGCCAGCTCTGTCCTGGGCTGCTCCCTGGACACTCTGGAGGAGGTTGGCAACAGGAGGATGCTAGCTAAGCTAATAGCTATTATTGACAGACCCTCTCACCCCCTCCAGGCCACCCTGATAGCACCTTCGGCCAAAGACTGATACACCCGTGCTGCAAAAAGGAGAGGTACCGCTGCTCGTTCCTGCCAACTGCTGTCAGGCTACTGAATAAATGCAACTGAAAACCTGGACTCTCCCCCACTCACACATTGTAAATAGCACAGTCACCTGATGCAGCACATACACAATTGCATAAATGCTTATATCTTATATTTTGTATTTTTATATTGCATTCTGTACTGTGTACAGTTAATTTTTTTTTACTTATTCAGGGTGTCCCCCGCCTACTGCCCGGAGACAGCTGGGATAGGCTCCAGCACCCCCCACAACCCTAGTGAGGATCAAGCGGTTCAGAAGATGAATGAATGAATGAATGAATGAATGAATGAATGAATGAATGAATTAATATTTTGTGCAAGCCAAAACTTGTTTTTCTACTTTTTCTACTTCTTCCCTCCGAACTTAACTGCTGTGCATTGCAAATTTCTCCATTGTGAGACAATAAAGGCTTTCTTATCTCATAAGGCGCATCGGATTGTAACGCGTACTAATACTATATCCCTGCTACTGGCGTAACCAAATAGAAAAGTGGACCTGATATAGCAAAGAAAGGAGCAGAAAGTAATCAAAGTCACTCTACTCACATCAAGAAAAGAAATAAAATATCACAAACGTGTGACTGGTTTCAGTGACCGCTCAGTGTAAATATGATTGACAGTGAAGGGCACCTACCTCTTTGTCAGAAAGATTTCCGTTGAATCCCTCTGAGTCGGCACCGTCCCATGCAGCTATGTAATTGTCAGTTAGAGCGTCCCACACACTGTAATGTAAACAGAAATATTCACACAAAAAAGCTCCTCTCAGGCAGCAGAAAACTTACTGAACAGTTACAAGTTTCAACTCTCAAGCGGCTATTTCAAGCTGCTTTGTCAACACATGATTAAACTGGAGCGTTACGTAACAGGATTAGACGAGAGTTGAGCGTGATGCTTTCTGCTCGGTTCAAGTCTGTATATTTAGCTCTTGATCTAGCCGCACGCTCACTCAATGGTCAACATTTAACATACAGTATTAACATTTGCATTTTCATTTGAGCAGAGTTGTGGGCTGCAAATGAACAAAGCACACGAGTAAAATGAACATTGCAAAACTGTTAGCGATGGAATGCGGAGGAGAAATGTACCCAATGTCGCTCACATAAAACACTGCCGGCGGTTGCTGCAGCACCAGCGTAAAGCATCTGTTGGAGGAGGAATGACATCAACTGGGAGAGAAACATCCTTTGTTTCAGAGCTATCCGTTTTTTTTCTTTCACCCCCTTCCTCCACTGAGAGGCTCTCTCAGGACCTGCTTGGCGCTGCCCACGCTCGGCTCGGGCACACAGTGGACGTTATTCAACTCACGACAGAGTCTGTAAGCATGGTGGCATGCACCCACCTCATAAAAAGGTTGCACTGTTGTTATAGCACAGTCTATGGTGCCTTGAGATGATTACTTTTTAAAAACGTTTTTACTCTTTTTTTTTTTTTGTACAGCAAAAATTTTGGAGGCACTCCCCGCCCACTGCAACATTAGGTGTGATTCCACTTTCAACCACTAGATGGCAACACTTATTTAATTTGACACAATGTGCCTTTGAAAGAAAAACAAAAACAGGAACCACAGCCAGAGTTTGTTGAAAATTATTATCCGGTGTCACACCACTTTTTACACCTACAGAAAGTGATGGATGTAGGTTAATTTCATACTGTGAAGTGCATCTTTGGGCATGATTATTGATGTTTATTATGAGATGACAAGTGTAAACACATTTCGGGATCAGTACAGTGTTGCACTGTTTGTACAATATTTTTTAGTTATCCGTTACTCTTGCTCTCTCTCAATGTATTGTAATTCTTTATGTGTTTGCATTACTTAAACATGAGTTTGCAGATCTTAAAAAAATGAAGTGCTATGCTATGAAAACATGCCAAGGGAGTATTTTTAATTTGGGTATTTCGGGATCTCACGTATTGTGGGGCTGGTACTTAATCCCTGTGATGGAGGAGGATTAATAACACAATTCAAAAGGATGTAAAGAATTCAAATGTTTGTAAATTCCGATTTCATCCTTCAATTCAATTCATTGTGCTGCTGCTTATGATGTATGGCTTGACCACCAAGTGGGGGATGACACAGTCATCTAGATGCAAATAAAGAATAGTTTCACACCCACTGTGGCTCAGTAAGTGTGCCGTAATATTAGCTGCTTTTTGCAGAGAATAAAATACACAGGATGCCTGTGAGTATTGTGACATTATCTGTTTACATGCACTACTGTTTTGGTTCAAATGTCAGTTGCATTAAAGGTTATAAACACGGAAGCTCTCGATTCTCAGTGTCGGCCCATCAGTGTTGTTCTCCATGATCTGTTCGCATCACGGTAGGGGGGCATTATCAAGGCAAAGTTGCTTGGTTGTTTTAAATACGCAACATGTAATTCTCTTTGTATTATGTTTTGTGTTACGTTTGATCGTCACTTTCAACTGGGAGTGACATTAAAAGCTTGAGGCCTCTCTATTCATCAGGCAAGGTGACACCTGTTATAAATGTTATACAAATCTCAACAAAATGATCCTGCTATCCAACATCAACTGGAGGGATCAAAATAGTGGCTCCAGTGTTTCCAAAAAGTCAGTAAAATAAGACATCTGAAGTGTTACGGATCATCGTTTACAACAACACCCGTACGGCAGGCTGCATGCAGGGTATGTTGGAGTCATTTGGACAGTAGGAAGGGGAATGTCACGTGACAAAGCTGCCCTGCTGTGTTTGCTGGCCTGCTGCCACTGAAAAAAAAGTTGCTCTGTTTAATATTCTGGCCTGCTTATCATGCACACTCATATCTGTGTTTCTAATCGAGCATCTGAAAGGATTAATGCCAAAATCCACATCTCTGACTTTTCAACTCGACAGCTGATTTAACTTGATTATTTCAGTGCATCTTCCCTCTTTCGAGTCCACTCACAGCAGGCAATGGATACATAACATGATTTTACTTCATAAAAAAAAATAATAATAAGAACTGTCTTGTAAACTCGATCGCTAGACAGATAGAAATAATTCAGGCAGATAATCAATAATAATCACATTATATATATATATATAAAAAAAAAAATCCTCGTCTCACCCCTCGGGTGTTGTCCGTCCCCCATTCAGCTCGGGTCCTCTACCAGAGGCCAGGAAGCTTGAGGGTTCTGCGCAGTATCCTTGCTGTTCCCAGCACTGCACATTTCTGGACTGAGATGTCCGATGTTGTTCCCGGGATCTGTTGCAACCACTCATCTAGTTTGGAGGTCACTGCCCCGAGTGCTCCGACCACCACAGGCACGACTGTCACCTTTACCTTCCAGGCTCTTCTCTGAGCCCTTGGTATTTCTCGAGTTTCTCGTGTTCTTTCTTTCTGATGTTTCCATCACTTGGGACCGCTACATCCACTACAACGGCTTTCTTCTGCCCTTTATCTATGATCACGATATCCGGTTGGTTCGCCATTACCATCTTGTCAGTCTGGATCTGGAAGTCCCACAGGATCTTCGCTTGGTCATTCTCCACCACCTTCGGAGGTGTTTCCCATTTTGACCTTGGGGTTTCCAGTCCGTACTCGGCACAGATGTTTCGGTAGACTATGCCAGCCACCTGGTTATGGCGTTCCATGTAGGCTTTCCCTGCCAGCATCTTACACCCTGCAGTTATGTGTTGGATCGTCTCGGGTGCCTCTTTGCACAACCTACACCTTGGGTCTTGTCTGGTGTGGTATATCTGGGCCTCGATGGCTCTGGTGCTCAGGGCCTGCTCTTGAGCAGCCAGGATGAGTGCCTCTGTGCTGTCCTTCAGGCCAGCCCTCTCTAGCCACTGATAGGACTTCTTGAGATCAGCCACTTCACTTATGGTCCGGTGGTACATCCCGTGGAGGGGCTTGTCCTCCCATGATGGTCCCTCTTCCAGCACCTCATCCTCTGTTCCCCATTGTCTGAGACATTCTCTGAGTACATCATCCGTTGGAGCCTTCTCCTTGATGTATTCATGGAGCTTGGATGTTTCATCCTGGACAGTGGCTCTCACACTCATTAGTCCCCGGCCTCCTTCCTTTCGTCTTGCGTACAGTCTCAGGGTGCTGGATTTGGGATGGAACCCTCCATGCATGGTTAGGAGCTTTCGGGTCTTAACATCCGTGGTCTGAATCTTTTCCTTTGGCCACCTGATTATTCCTGCAGGGTATCTGATCACTGGCAGGGCATAGCTGTTTATTGCCCGGGTCTTATTCTTGCCATTGAGCTGGCTTCTTAGGACTTGCCTCACTCGCTGGAGGTATTTGGCCGTAGCCGCTTTCCTTGTTGCCATTTCGAGGTTGCCATTGGCTTGTGGTATACCGAGGTACTTGTAGCTGTCCTCAATGTCTGCTATTGTTCCTTCAGGGAGTGAGACCCCTTCAGTGCGGACTACCTTTCCTCTCTTAGTCACCATCCGACTACATTTCTCAAGCCCGAATGACATCCCGATGTCGCTGCTGTAGATCCTGGTTGTGTGGATCAGGGAGTCTATGTCCCTTTCGCTCTTAGCATACAGCTTTATGTCATCCATGTAGAGGAGGTGAGCTGAATGGGGGACGGACAACACCCGAGGGGTGAGATGAGGATTTTCATTTTTTTTATAATGTGATTATTATTGATGATTATGGATACAGATTATTATTATTATTTTTCTCCGGGTGCTCCGGTTTCCTCCCACATTCCAAAGACATGCATGGTAGGCTGATTGAGCGCTCTAAATTGTCCCTAGGTGTGAGTGTGAGCGTGGATGGTTGTTCGTCTCTGTGTGCCCTGCGATTGGCTGGCAACCGATTCAGGGTGTCCCCCGCCTACTGCCCGGAGACAGCTGGGACAGGCTCCAGCACCCCCCGTGACCCTAGTGAGGATCAAGCGGTTCGGAAGATGAATGAATGAATGAATATATATATATATATATATATAAAAGGTAGATATATATAAGATAGATAGATAAGTGTGTGTGTGTGCGTGTGTTTATATGCCTTGACCATAAACTGAATGAGACTGCCCAGTTCTCATCTGCGCTCTGCTTGGTAACCCAATAACAAGTGACTTTCATTTAAAAATACCACAGCACTTCTTTTTCTTTTTTGTTCTTTCCTTGCACCCACAACAAGGCTATTTTTAAGCCGATTTGCCCACTCACTCCACAGAGTGTGACGATTCAAGCTTGCGGCAAGGGGGGAGGATGTGACACGGACAGACAGATCGAGCCAAAGACAAGGAAAGCACACAACACTGCTCAGTGAATATTTCAACATGGAGTCTTAAGGGGGAAGTAGAGAGTGGGGTGGGGTTGCCACTTCTGACTCATTGGAATTTTTCAAAAGTTTAATTGTGTCAATGGCAAGCTTGTTAGGACTTAATACTTGAGGGCAGGAATGGACCTACCATTACATCATACATAGTCTCTCTCTGATATTGGTTGACTTGTTCATCATAGTTCGACTGTCATTGTATAAATGAAATGTAAAAGGTGTTCAAAATTAAAGCTGCAAGGTCTTGGCCGAGGACCCGAAGGTCAAATGATCAATACCTGACGCAGGTTGATCAATTTTCCCATTTGCATGTTTATCAGCATTTATAGACCAACACTGGATCTCCAGGTTGGCAGATAAAATACACATCCAGGTTTGGACATTTTTCTCATTTCTTGCATGAGCAAGTGTGCCTGAAGTTTTGGAGTAGTACTGTCCACTGTAAACTGCAGTTGCTGGGTGGCAGATAAGTAAATAATGTAATACTGTTCTTTTGCAATGGTTAATCTCATTACGAGCGGTACAGTGGTCTGGTGGTGAGCTGGTGGTCCACCTCACAACCAAGAGGTTGAATGGATTTTGGTTAGTACGTCCCGACCCACCTTCATATCTATCCATCCATTTTCTGAACCGCTTTATCCTCACTAGGGCCGGGGAGGGTGCTGGAGCCTATCCCAGCCGTCTTCAGGCAGTAGGCGGGGGACACCCTGAACTGGTTGCCAGCCAATTGCAGGGCACACACAGACGAACAACCATCCGCACACACACTCACACCTCGGGACAATCTAGAGTGTTCAATCAGCCTGCCATGCATTATTTTTGGAATGTGGGAGGAAATGTTGGAGTACCCGGAGAAAACCCACGCAGGCTTGGGAGAACATGCAAACTCCACACAGGACGGTTGGAGCCGGGATTGAACCCACCCACTGTGAGGTCGACGCGCTAACCACCGGACCACCGGGCCTTCCCAAAAACATGAAATTCCCCTATTGAGCCTAACCTTCCATCGAATTAGCAAAATTCAGCATTTCTCCCATCAAATGTAACATCCCAAATTCCTCCGACAAGTGCAAGTCATCAAAAGCTGTTGTTTTGTTTTTCTGTCACTGCTGAAGTGTTTTTTTTCCCCCCAGACACCACACTGTACCTCCCAATGGGAGCACAGTTTGGGAGTTGCCCCCCCCCCCCCGTGTGTTTTTCACCTTTTTTCTAAGAAATCGGGATGCTGTCAAGCCACCCATCAGATTTCCATTGCTGTCTCCCTGCTTTAGGTATCATGTTTTTCATGCTTTTCTTTGGACGTGTTGAAACTGTAAAATGACTTTCATTACTCTCGACTTGCATCATGTGCAATGAAAAAGTTGATTCCAATCAATTCCATCCGAAAACTTAAAAAATCCACATCATTTGGCATCGCGGGCTTTTTGGGGAAAATTGAACAGTGTCGGCATACTGGTGATGAAACTATGAACTTTGTAAAATGTAGCATAGAGCTCTTGACAACCAAACTAAACAGAATAGGACAAGCTTTGTGCGTCACAAACCGTGTTGTCCACAGCGGTCACTTACTCTTCATCCTGCAGCCGCTCCTCCTCCTCTTGGTTTTGTGACTGGTTGCGTATTGGCGCCAGGCCCTCGGTCTTGGTGTTGTAATTGTGGAAGCAGACGTTGAGCTTCTCATCAAACTCGTTGACCAGGTCCTCCATCGACTTGAAGCTCATCATCTCAGAAAAGTTCTCCAGCTCGGAGAAATCCTCTCGGGTGATGGAGACCAACGGGACGGTGCTGGTGGTGTAAGAGGGGTGGTTGAGCGCCGGGTGGTCAAACTCCTCGATACGGCAAGGCCGGAGGTCTTCAAACTCCTCATCCAAACACACAAGAGGGGCTTCCATGGTATCCCCTGGTGGGTCAGTTTCTGAGCCCTGCAGGACATACACAAGTATACAAATGTCTTAGAGCAGCACTAGCATTACTGTTTTAATGACCTTTTTTTTTTTACTGTAAAATACAGTAGGAGTGAGGGTCCGTTATTGTCCAGGATGTACACCTTAGACCGGGGGTCGGCAACACGCGGCTCCAGAGCCACA
This sequence comes from Hippocampus mohnikei, assembly GCA_026261675.1. Taxonomy (NCBI): domain Eukaryota; kingdom Metazoa; phylum Chordata; class Actinopteri; order Syngnathiformes; family Syngnathidae; genus Hippocampus; species Hippocampus mohnikei. Next base: position 4,604,364 of record JAKGUB010000325.1, read on the forward strand.
TGCGACTCTTTAGCGACATCTAGTGGCTCCCTGGAGCTTTATAAAAAAATGTTTGGAAATGGAAAAAGATTTTGATAGTAGGCTAATATAGCTCTAAATAGATATAGATACATGTTGCAGCTCTGAAAAAGGAGAGCTGCGGTGTTGTTTTTTAAAAACGTACACTTTATTTATGCTTTTAAAAGTCTCAACAAAGACAGACACTTCTGCGTCCGACTCTGTGCCTTCTCTCTTCCCGTTCGACTCGAGAGGCGTTCAAAGACAGCCTCAGAAAAAGGGAAATTAATGATCACTTCACTGACACTAAGAAAAGCGAAAATAATTCACCAAAACAAAAAAATCAAGCGAGGAAATGACAAAATACATTCTATGAGGGCGTTTGTGAACACACAACAAAGGAATGAATAACATAAACAATTCTGAGACATCCAGTCTCCTCCATACATACAGCATTGTTTCCTTCATTGTAAGTTTAATAAAGGCTTTTTTTATTTGTTTTTTTGTCCTATATGGCTCTTTCAACATTTTGGGTTGCCAACCCTGCCTGAGACCAAGTTGGACAGAGCGACATTCAAAGTAAAATGCAAGAATTTCTTTTTTTGTTTTCTTTTTTCAAAGGATATTCAGTTTTACTTTGATGTGCCACAACACCTAATCAGACCATAATTGTGTCAGCAGTCCCCATCTGCTCAACTGACTGATCTGCAACGAGGTTTTAGCGGATGTCTCCTAAATTATGTCTTTCCAAACCTAATGAGGAATGGCACAGTGTGCGTTTGTCTAGACAAAGAGGTAATGAAAGTGGCTCTACCAGAAGGGGACCTTGTCCCAAAGGGAGTCCAATTAATTGGCTTTTGTGCTAAACCGCAGATAATGAAGTACCGAGACTTGAATTTTCACCGATGCGTTTCTGGAACATGAACACATTATTTGTCAAAATACATCTTCAACAAAAGGATCTTCATCTATTTACATTCAATAGTACTGGTAAATGGTGTTGTTGTAAATGTATGTAGATATTCATGTACACACCATGCCAGGGTGATAATAATTTTGGATAGTTCATTATAGTTAGTTTTTATTTCGTTGTGTTTGTTTTTGTCAATGCTTCCTTTTAGTTATGAGTTTATACATGGAGTATTTGTCAAGTGCAAGATGAAATTTTATAAACAACGGTCACTCAGTATGTGTAATCAGGTAACGTAAACTACAATTCCCAAATGACAGTTTGACCTTCCTTCTTCTGTACGGCCGAACAGTGATACAAAAAAAATAAATAATAAATAATAATAATGAATGAACACGGGCATCATCTATTTTATCAATTGACAAAAAATAAAACGAAGGACATTTTCGCAACGATGGTCTAATTAGTTTTACAAATGTAAAATGGACTTCAGTTTTGTTTTTTTTAGAGCATTTTCCTGATTTCATTTCGTGACCATGCATTTCTTAAAATTCAACCTAGTGGAATTCAATTGTAACTTAAAAGCTACTGTAAGCTTCCCACTGTTTAGATTTATTAATACATAATACATTTGTGGGGGCGTATAACATAAATGCTCCTAACCTCGACAATGTTTGTGTACCCTTTTTTTAAAAATCATGATTTAGTTCCTGGTTTAGTACATAACTTGTCATGAAATACACAATAACGTTGAACGCTATTTTCCAAAGTAAAAGCCGATGTTTGGAGATGTCTTACTCTGATTTAATGGAGAACCACACAAATCAGAGAATATTCAATGGAGGGAGACTGAAATTTTAAGAATTTGGACACTTTTAGCTTCAACGATCTCTCGAAACGTTTAATTCATTCTCAAAATAGTTGACGATTATTTGGAGAATGGATTACGGTAGTTCTCAATTCGTTGATTAATTGTGGCACCAGTAGGAAGTTTACAGTACATGACGTATTAGGACTGTTGAAATGTATTTTAGAGTTACACGTACAAATCTTTTTTTCATGCTTGACACACAGGTATGAGACATCCGCAGCGGCTTTTCTTGTTTAGGTTGAGAGGAAGAAATTTCATCTGTGCTGTATGTTACACATACTGTACGTACAGCCCATTTGACAATAAAGTTGTTTTCAATTCAATTCAATTCAATAACAAAAAGTGTTTTTTTTTGGTGGGAAATACTTTGACTCTTTGAATAAAGAAAAACAATCATGTTGAATACCTTGGGGTTTTTTTTTGTGTCAGAGTTTATTTATTTATTTATTTTTTTACCACAGTAGATGATATATGGAGGCTCAGTGACCCAGTGGTTAGTGCGTCGACCTCACACTGCAGAGGTATCTGGTTCAATTCCAGCTTCGGCCTCCCTTTGTGGAGTTTGCATGTTCTCCTCAGGCCTGTGTGGGTTTTCTCCGGGTACTCCGGTTTCCTCCCACATTCCAAAAATATGCATGGCAGGCTGATTGAACATTCGAAATTGTCTCGAGGTGTGAGTGTGGGCGAAAGGTTGTTCGTCAATTGCCCTGTGATTGGCTGGCAAACGGTTCAGGGTGTTCAACTGTCCGAAGACAGCTGAGATAGGCTCCAGCATCCCCTTGTGAGGATAAAGCGGATCGGAAAATGGATGGAAGGATGGATGGAGTAGATTAAATATACTGTACAGCACAGGTGTCAAAGTCAAGGCTCGAGGGCGAGATCTGGCCCGCCACATCATTTTATGTGGCCTGCGAAAGCAAATCAAGCCATGTCAAGTTCCATGATGCTTGCTAAAGTCTGAACCAAAATTTCAAATTGTCATATGTAATCTACATTACCAATCCCAATTTTTGACTTCTGATTTTAAAACTAGTTATTCATCAATTGGTTGTGTGCTGTATATGTAATATGTGGCGGTGAATAAACATTTATATGGTTTCCCAAATTTCATAACGGCCCTCCAAGGCAAACCGTAACTACAATGTGGCCCACGACAAAAATTTATTTGACACCGCTGCTGTACAGGATGTGCAAATGTGTGGCCTCATTTACTCCTATGTCCGAAAGCGTAGGATTTTATTTTTTTGTAATGGAGGAATGCAGAGTGCATGCAGGAGGTGTGGCTTTAATCACTCTCCATTTTTACAGTACGTGAGTGTGTGCGGTAGTGACAAATCCAATGTGCAGGGTAGAAATGCAACACAATTTGTATAAATTTGGCTTGTTTGGTTCCAGTCACACTGTTGTCATTCTGACGATCCCCGCAGGTCGATTTGAAACCAATCAAACTGATACGTGCAGTACATAAGTGGTGAAAATGTAGCATATGATGCACATGTCTGAGATATCATGCCTCCAAGTGTGTGACTAGAATGCCTGCCAGCAGATTTCTATCGAGCCTTTACAAAGAGAGAAGCGGATGCGATCCAGTGATGAAGACGTGGAAAAGCACTCATCCCATTTCCGTTTCCAATGAAAAGGACCTCGACACCACTTTGACAGATTTTTGAATTTAAATAAGAGCTCCTGTTTTACTTGAAGAACCATTGTAATGGTCAACTCTTTTCATGTAAAGCCATATCTCGGTGATCTTTTTTTTCGCAAAATATTACATTGCAAATACCGGTCCAATCATTCAGATGTTTTATTTATATGTGCAGTACGTTTCTAACATCTAAGATGGATTCTGCTTTGAATCAGTGTTTGGATGGTGTCACTTGGAGGTAGTAATGGATGACACGCAAGTGTATGTCATGAGCTCATCAGGGAGAGAAAACAAGGAAGGGGGGGGGCAATAAAGGAGGAATAAGAGATGGAGGGAATGATGGGTGCAAGGCCTCCGATGGACGGATAGTGATGTTGGACAAGAATCACTAAATCACGCCCCGCTGATGGTGAAATGAATAGCAGACTGATGATTACCTGCAGTGGAGGATGTGATGTTCCTGTTTGTTGGCAGGACCTTCTCAGGCAAGAATAGGCGCTGTCTCAGCCTTGCTCTGTTGCTAATCTCACCGAGGAGCAGATGCTACATTCAAAACCACAGTGAATAAGAGGCAATCTTGAAAAAAGTGAGGGCAATCGAGATGTCTTGAAGCTCCGTCCGTATCCCTTCCCTCACACGTTTGCCCACAGCCGCCCTGATCTGTCCTCCCCCAGTCCCTTGTTTTCCCATCAATAGGCGGTCAGCCCAGCTCACGCAGCGCCTGCGCACCAAAGAGCCTCTGACGACATCAGCTCGGCCCCTCCCGCCGCTCTTCCCTTCCCTGCATCTCTCTCCCTTTGTCACCTCCTCAATGCAAGCTTTCGTGCCCAAATATTAATGAGAAGGAGGGAAAGAAGTGGGAGGCTTTGGGGGAAGGGGATGTTTCTGCATGCTAAGGGAACACGCCGTCCATCTAACTGTCAAGCTTACCCCTTTCGGGGACGGCGGTTACTACTGTGGACAGTTTATCATGTGATCAGCTTACAGGGTGCATGAAAGAGTTAAAACATAAAAATTCAGACATTTTTACTGTTTTATGATGTCACTTACCTTCATCCGTTCTTCATTCTCACGAACCAGTGTGTGTTAGTGTAGCACGGTGCCGCGCATGGAGAATAAGATGAAACATATTAAAATATTTTTCTAATCTGTCAAATCTATACTTCTTCCTGGAGTTGTCCCTTTCTATCATCTTATTTTGAAATTTCACTTGGCGATTTTTCAAGGCGCAAATAATCTAAAAAGTAAAAACAAGCTGTCCAAAAAATACCAGCAAATATCATCAGGCATCATTATTCACCATCTTTATTTCATGAGTGAGCGTGATCATTTGAAAGGGCTCAGAAGAATGACGGAAATCACAAGAAAGCAGATGATTCTTAGAGAATTCACATCGATGTGATCAACTAGATCGAGATTGCTCGTTATTTAGCATTTTACAGAAAATAGCTGATCAACTGTCGTGTCATAATTTGTGCAATCAATCAACGGCGTTATTGATCAGAGCCGCAAAATATGACATTACAGCAAAAACAACCGTCGGGTAGGTTTTGCGCTGCCATAGTGCAGAGGTGAGCCCAAAAGCTAATCTATGGCTATGTTCACACTCCAGGACGCCCAATTCGCATGTTTTTGTTAAATCTGATCTTTTTATGTAATCGTTGACATGTCTGTAACGTGACACGCAATGCACACAAAGCAAAACATGTAAGTGTGGTGTACCAATAAATGGCATCATGTGGCGCAGTGTTTACAAAAGTAAACAGTCATTATTTTTTCCTCCTCCAAAGTTACAAATGTAATTACGCACCAAAGTTACTGCCATTCAATTGATGCTTTTGGTGCATTTGTCGCTGAAAATAACCCAACGCACAAAATGCTCTACATCTAATCTGAAAATGCTGTCAAAACACACAAAAAAAGAATGTTCTTATCGGTATGTGTGTGCTTTTAATCAAAATACACAAATCGTCTCCCATAATTCCACACATCCTGAGAATTTTGTACAGTTTTGTGCTTGAAAACAACCTCACAAATGTGTAATTATTAATACTAAAGCCTGTAAAAAATATTGTATAAAAAATATTCTGATAATAATGCAGCCAAGATTTCTCTTCCACTGTGCCTATGGCAAGTGTGTTTCAACCATAATAGGGATACATAATTTATCCATGTATTATCACACATTCAATGCTTTCCGGATGTAACGTTCTGTTTGAAGGCATCTAAGGATCGAGTGCTACGTTCACTTCCTGAGGCAAATTTGATGAGTGACATTCACCAACATGAAGCCTTTCAGGGACAGAAGTTACTACAGTGGACAGCTTACCATGTTTTTCCGGTTACAGGGTGCATGAAAGGGTTCAATTATCACAGCGTGTTTTGAAAAAATGTTAATTCGTCATCGGAAAAGTTCATCAAACTTGAAGCCTCCGCCAGCGTAATGCGGCTTGTTGAGGAGCTGAGGTAGCACCAAGTGTTCCCCTTTGGTTTTGGACTTGTCGCTGAGATGAGACAGAAGCAAATACATTGAATTACATTGCATGGATGTAACTTTAGGTGTCCGTGTAGACAAAGATCATTTCAATTACATAATCGTCAACTCTTTTCCAGCTGGTTCTGCAATGGTCTTCTATCTTCTCAGGGAATCAAGGGAAGATTGACGATTGTCCCCAGAATACAAAACCAAACACAAAGATTAACATTTGCTTGGTTGGTCAAGGCATTGAGGTTCGGACGTTTGAACCAAATGATGTCAGTTAGGTGAGCAGAGATCACAATTTTGAAAGGTCCCTTGCCATTAAAATTTTTTTTTTTTTTTTTTGACAGCTGTCTTCATCTTCCAAAATACCGTATTGGCCCGAATATAAGACGGTGTTTTTTGCATTGAAATAAGACTGAAAAAGTGGGGGTCGTCTTATATTCGGGGTCGAGACGTTATACCAAATTGAGACGCTAGATGGCGCCAGATATCATTGAAGCGAATGCTGAACTTGACTCCCCAGGCCAAAGTGAACCCGTGTCACGAAGAATAAAAATAAAAATAGCGGTAGCATGAAGAAGAAAAATAAAAAATAGCGGTAAGAAAGAAAAGAAAATAATAGAAGAGATAACAGAAAATGGAGAAACGTAGCGACAATCAGGAGAAAAGTGGGTCGAAGATCGGCCAGGTTAACGTGCAGCTGAGGAGAAGTTATGATGTAATTTACATTTCAAAAACCAGAAGCCATACATTTACGAATGTGATTGCACTTTAGTTTACATATTTAAATGTTCATATATTAAGATTTGAATGATGCAAATTAAAATTAAAATTAAAAATTAATTTGGTGTTCAACAAGTCTTTTTTCAAACTTGAGTCTTGAAAAAGAGGGGGTCGTCTTATAATCACGGCTGTCTTATATTCAGGCCAATGCGGTATAAGTTATAACATCATAGTAGGTGGTACTTGAGGTATGTTGGGAATTGTACCAAACATTGCTTCATTTTGACATGTTAAGTTACTTTTAAAGCCAAGTAATCAGTAAAGTAACTAAGTTACTAGGTATTCACTAAGGTAACTTACCTTTTTATGCATAAAAAAGTTGCAATATTGGATTTTAATGGCATGGGACCTTGAATATTAATGATCAGGCAACACCTGTCAATCTGTCAGGTAATTTTGACCAACCCAAATTATCTTGCAAACCTGATAAACAGACATCCATTATTATTTAAAAATTAACAATAAATGAATGGACATTAGATATTTTTTTAAAATGACAATAAATCAAACTGGCATCGGACCATGAACCAAATATATTCCGTCTTTCAGGGAGAATGTATCATTTATCAAATCCCTACTGATGATATCTGGTCCTCACTGCTAATCAATTGGGGACTACACACAAATACTAATGTAATTGTCAAAATAGTACTTAAACGTGTATTTGTATCAATGCCAGTTTTCAAAATGGGGGTCCGCGGTTTATGATGGGGATCCAGTTCCACAGCGGCAGCATAAATTAAATTTGTCATAACGTGCTGTACTCCACCACTAACCTTCACTAAACGTCATATTCATAGTAAGTAGAGAGTAAACATTTCGGCAATAAATGTAAAATTATCGTAGGCTCCAGCACGCCCCGCGACCTGTGTGAGGATAAGCGGCTCAGAAAATGAATTGATATAAAACTGTCAAATAAAAAACCGCAATTACAGCCGTGACTCAACATGCCTGATGACAGATTTTGAAGCCGCTTTGCAAAGTCGTTCATTGTGCGCTGTTTGTATCCTCGAAATGTTGAATGTCTGGATCATAAGCCAAGGACCCACTGGAATGTTTATGCCGCTTTTTAAATTCCACTTTTATTCTCCTTGCCATTCAAATCTAACTCAATCCAATTAACTCTGTCATTCCACAAGACGTACTTGTACGGCTTTTTAAAATTAGGCCCCGCCTACCAAGGACGTACTTGTACATCTAATTCTTTTTTTTGCGTCATAGAGAGAGGAGGGTCTGATGCAATCGGTGAATGAGACGTTCGCATTGTAAATGCATGTAAAAAAACTGACCAGTAGGTGGCAGTGGTGCCTCACGTGATTGAAATGCATGCTTATACAAAAAGCTCTTTTTCTCAGTTTTTTGCACAGGAATCGCCATTTCCATGAAACTTAGACATTTTGTAATGCCGATTGCTGAAGAATGGAAAAAGATAGAACCAATTTTTTTTCTGCCGAAAGAAGAGAGTCCAAACTTTATTTTGGTAGGCTCCATGTTTATACAGCATTAGAACCAAATATTCTGTGGGCCTTGCAAGATCAGTCAAAATCCAGTAAAATGCTGGGATTGAATGAGTTGAACGTAGCCTACCTTTGTAACTTTTTCTGAGTGAAATACTTCTTCTTGAGGTCTGCCAGCTCAGTGATCAACTTTTGATTCTCGCTTTTGTACTCATTCATCTTTGAGTCCAGCACTCTCACCTCTGCAGTCAGTGCCTGTGAAGTCAAAACCCATTTGTCAAAACCGTGACCGTATTTTATCTGTAACCAAAAATTGCGGTATATGATACAGCTGCAGGTGAGGACAGGCAAGTATTATTACGCTTGGATACCATGAGCTTTTTGGTCCTTTCCCTCAATGTCCATTGGCAATGCTGAAGCTGCTCAAGTGCCTCTGTACCAGGCTGTCGAGCCAAAATTTGCTGCAGCTCGACATACAGCTTCTCCTTTTCCTATTTTGCCAAAGAGGAAAGAAAAAACGTTTTGATTTGAATTGCCAAAAATACTCATACATGTAATAAGAAGAATAAAAACAAGGATAAACTATTTTAGGGTCCATGCTGGCCACACAAGATGAAACAATTCAAGCACTTCAATGAAACTAAACAAAACTGTCACCTGTAATAAGAATTCTTGTTCTTCAAAGTCTTCAGTCTTGTTGATGAGTCTTCTCTGTAAAGTGTGAACCTTCTGGATCAGTTCATACTTGCAGGGGTCGCTGCCCTATCATTGACAACCATTTCAAATGTGTTAATGGTTTGTTGAAGTTTTAGGATCAAGTGATAATGTTCACATGTGGTGATATTTTCTACTCGAGGTCAAATCAACGCCGTCATGAAGACAATACAGTGGCACCTCTGAAATTCTAAAAATTTGGAACCCGGTGATGACGAATGTAAAATTTCAGTCTATGCCAAGTCAAATTCATTTATATACTCCAATATCACAAAAAGTTCTCAAAGAGCTTCACATTCCCACAGTTGATAAATATTCACAACATCCCCTGATCCTAAACCCCTGGAAGGGCAAGAAAAAAACATTTTAAACCCATCTGTACAGTGGTGATGTCATTCATGAGGCAGTTGATGACAAGGGTTGAGTGAATGCTGGCGCATTTGGCTGCCGCTGCTCAACCCGTATTGTTTTGTGTTTTTTGTTATTGTAAAGTGTCCTTGGGTGTCTTGAAAGGCGCTTATAAAAAAATGTATTATTATTACTGTTCTTCTTATTATTATTATTATTATTATTATTATTATTATTATCTGTGGAAAAATGAGAAACCTTGAGAAGGGGACGCAGATGGGGAAATCTCCCCGGCCAGGATGACCATACGATGCAAAAGATAGGATACAGTACACTGACCTCCAGTCGCCTCCATCTGTGAATATTTATGGGGTTTAGCTGTTCCTCAAGAACACCGTTCCTCGTCCTTTCTCGAGCCAGTTCTCTTTGCAGGGTAAACAGCTCTTGTCTACAACACATGAAACAGATAACCTTTATTTGTCATGTGCATGGGGATTGGTGTTATTACCTTGAAGCAAATGTGGCTAAATGCCAAAATGTTTTTTAAAAATGCGCTGCCCCCACCCTGTTTTTCTTAGCTTAGTTTAGCAACTACCATTACTTCTCAGTCTTTCATCATCATCCCTTCTTGATTGCTGAGTTAAACTGAGAGCGACTCTGCAACATTTTTAGCTGCACAAGCTAGCCAGCTAACGCTCTTTGCTAACTAGCTTGGGACGTGTGATGTCACATGAGTGCATCCAGCCCAGCAAAGCTCTTTTGAATTGTCTCAGTGATTGAATAATCGGGGAAAAAATTGTGATGATCTGTTATTTTCAGTTTTGCTATTCAATTTGTTTTAATGAAGCACAAAAATGTACATTTTTAATCACATACGGCACAATGCATATCCGTTTATTTCGAGACCTGGTTTTCTAATATTGAGTTATTATTTCATATTTCACACGGCACACATTTGCATCGGTGCTGTACCGACGTATTTTGTTGCGATATATCTTACACCGGTGTAAATTTTGTGGAGCGTTCACACGTAAAAAGATGCTGACCAAAGAGAAGCGTGTTAACCCCAGTGCAGCCCCACTTGCGTTCACACGGCAGCCTCTGCGGCCGTGCAATACGATAGTATTAATACGGAAATAAAACAATGAGCTGTCGTGTTGGTTCTTTTTAAAACATACGCACTTTAATAATTTGTTTAACTCGGGCAACTACAGGAGCGTCTTTCTTCTCCGTCTCCATGCCTTCTGCTCGAGAGGCGTTCAATGACCGCCCCCGAAAACGTAAATCAACGATGACTTCAATGACACTCAGAAAAGCAGACATGTAATGTGCCAAACAGAAAAATCAAGAGAGGAAATCACAAATTAAATTCCATGGGGGGTTGTGAACACACAACAGAGGAACAAACTACACAAACTACTCCAAGGCAGTCCAGTCTCCTACAAAAGGAAAGATGACGGAAGTACAACAAAGCACGAAAGCAAACCATATGTAATCAACTCTTCTCATGCTTAGCGAGTCTACCCCTGTAGCGTTCACACGTACCGTTTTATATCGGTGCTGCCCCGCAAACGAGCATTTACTCTGGAGTAAATTTTTAAACCACCTCCTTGAGCAGGGTTAAATTTGCTCCGGTTTAAGCTGTTTTCAGGGCTACACCGGTGTAACTTTGTACGTAACTTTGTACGTGTGAACGCTCTACGAGGGCAGTCCCAGTGCTGCACCGGAGTAAAAGTTGCCATGTGAACACCCCTATAGAGAGCCGTAGTTACATTGCAAGCAAACCAAAAAAAATGGTCAATGTTCAAACTGATAATCAGCAGTTTGAACATGAACCCTTTGAGGGACAGCGGTTACGACAGTGGACAGCTTGTCATAATATCAGGCTACAGGGTGCATGAAAGAGTTCAATATCTTGTCTTTGTAGTCTCTTCAAATCAAATATAGGTTGGATATGATTTTACAAATCATTGCATTCCGTTTTTATTCATGTTGAACACAATGCCCCAACTTCTTTGAATTGGATTTGTAAGACTACCAGAGTCGCTAAGATGTTCAGTGTTGGTCTTTCATATAGTCTTACGATTATTTTGGACTTTCTTACTTCAGATCATCTGCGTTGGGTACAGCCTTGTCCAAGATATTCTTTTCACGCCTGATCCTCTTGATTTCCAATTTGAGGAGGCGGATGTCTTCCATCTTCTGGTTGTGGTGAAAGTCCCTCTTACATATGATGGATTGCTGGATCTTGACCTTCTCATACAACAGAACTCGTTCTTCGTTGCGCCGTAGCAGCTGCTTTCCCAAGTTGTCCCGTTCCCTGGTCACCTTGAAATTTCACCCAAAAAGTGAAGCGGAAGTTGAGTTGTCTTTGTGCATTTTAGCTTGTTTCCAATTGATTATGGTATTATAATTCAGGACTCTTTTCTGACAAAAATCAAATAATAACCTGATCTTACTACGGCATTGTATTACGTGCAGACTATAGATCCCTGTTGAATTCATTTCTGGGAATTTTCATGGTCTGTGGGTTAAAATGCTCCTTTTTGAGATTTTACGTATAAGTTCATGGAAGTGAAGTTTTAGGCTTTTGTGATTGAATTACCTTCCAATTGTGTTTACTGGGTACTCTTGTGCACTGAAATTGTTTTTTTTGTTCAAAGAAAATATTTTTCTTCAGGGGAGCAGCTTACGCTGTGCAATTTTCAAGGTGCTCTGGCAGCACCCTTGAAAAACATCATGCCTATCTTTTTTGCTTTTAAAAACATATCTTTCAGTGAAGGATACTTAATATGGTTATAAGAAGGAAGATATTGTCAACCATCAACTTGAAAAAGAAACTTGGGAATTCCAGGTGGATTATGTGTTCATTTAGGTCAGTGGCTGCTGCTGATTCTATCTGGACTGCCAGATGCCATTTATGGTTAAAAACAAAACAAAAATAATAAAACGTGATTATTAGGATGCCACAATGTTGATGGATTAAAAGTGCCTCAAGGTCGTCGTGGTCTTGTTTCAGACGGAAATAATGAACCGTTCTTCTTAAAATGTCATTTTGTTCAGCATGACACTTGGAAGCAGCTACATTTCCGTGTTTTGTGTCATTCAGCCAATCGGGTGCCTGAATTCACTATAGTAAAAGCAAAATGGCAGCTCACGTCAGTCTAGTCATTTGACCTGTCGACAGTTTCACATTGAAATTGCTCTGGTTATTTGCTGCAGTATGGGGGGGCGAGCACAAGTACAATTCATGGCATACACATAATCTATTCCTTACTTGATCCAGTTGCTTTTTCAGCTGCATGAGTTCAGTTTCTCTGTCAATAATAATTTTCTGAAGTCTTTCTTGTTCTGTTTTCTGCTGCTCAACACGTCGAATTTCTTCCTCCAGTTGCTGAGTTACCAACTTCAGCTGTCCCTGGAATTCCATACGATGGGAGCACACCATGAACAAACACGATACACACACACACACACAGCCCCAATTTACAAACAACAAAGAACAGGTCGAGCTGAGGTACCTTGAGATTGTCATTATCTCGCACTAAGCGCTTGTGGTGCTGCTGTTCTTTGTGAATGATCAACTCCTTTGCTTCTATTTCATCCTTCAACTGAGTATTCTGGTTGTTCAGCGCCCTCATCTTGATCTTCAACTTTGCAATGCCGTCCTGGGTGGGGTGGAACCATCTTTCAGATTAAACAACAGCAGGAAAAACGACAAAGAAAGTACTTGGCATTGAATCAAATGGATCAATGTCAACTCCGTTGATACCTGAGCATCAACAAGGTTTTTGCTGTAGTGGTTCCTTTCAGATATCACAGAATCCAATAGCTCCTCTTTCCTTTCCAGCTTGCACTCTTCCTCCGTGACTCGCTTTCTCCAGTTATGGATTGCCATCTCACTTGTTTCAAGTTCATTTATTTTTTGTTGCATCTTTTTAAGCCCAAAAAAAAAAAAAACAGCAGCAACAAGTCATTTCAAAGTTAGCACAACATTAAAATAGAAAAGTGTCATTGAAAACAGTGTGTGATCCACACCAAGGAATTACTGACACTGCATGTACTGTAACAATACATTATGAGCTTTCAACCCCTCTCAACTGGTCACGTGGGTCATCCTCAGTCACAGATATGATTTCAAATTTATGGGTTTCCCTTTAAAATAGGTAATTGCAAAATGCAGGGAGAAAATATGGAACTGCTGGGGCCTCACAGTTTTGCTCCATGTTATTGTCTCAATTTTGCATTTAAATATTTTTATTCATGTGCTTTGGGTTGTTAGACACATTATCGTATCATTTGACGTGTTATTTTCACATCAACACGCAAGAGAGCGCTCAAGAGTCTGCCTTCAGCGACCTAGAAGAGGAAGCTCCGCATCTTCTACCTCCGCAGTTGACAATGTTGTTTAAAAGTGACATGGAGGATGAAGATTTCATTGTTTTTCGGGATTTGGAGTGACACTGATGGTTTGGTAAACTTGTGAGCACGTTCTTGATGCGATAGTTATCTGAATATTTTACGTGAATAGAGCAGGCACGTTCTCAATTCATTTTTTATACGTCATATAACGTTAGCATATCTTACATTTATTCAGTCTGTTGTTCTCTATTTTATTTTTATTTTCAATTGCCTTTCAAGATGACATGTCTTTTCTTGGTGTCGGATTTCATCAAATTTCCCCCCAAAAATGCAACTTTTACTGCAGTGTGACTTCATTTTTCTTTTTTTCTTCTTTATTGTGCATTTTATGGCTAGTGCAATTTATACCCCGGAGCGATTTATAATCTGGAAAATTCAGTAGTAACTGAAGTAACTGTGCCGATTTTCAAAAGTCAATTCATTCATTTTCCACCACTGATCCTATTCAGGGCCACCGATAACACGGAGCCTCTTACAGTCAACCGTTGTCATACATGACCGACCTTTTGCAAAAGGTTGTTGTTGTCGTTGATGTAGCGGTCACGGTCCTTTTCCAGATCCTGGATGAATTTGCGCAGCTTCTGTCCCTCCACACAATAGCCAGTAATCTCTTGTTGGAGTACCTTTTTGTCATTCTCAAGCTCCATCACAAGACACTGCTGTACCTCCACTGACTCTGTAGCTTTGGCCACCGTCTTTTGGTTGGGATCACCAAAACATGTAAAAAAAAAGAGGCACGATTAACTGTAAACGTGTAAAAAAAGGGGCATGATTAACTGTAAACATGAAGAGTGTGAAGCGAGAATTACCTTGGTCAAGAGGTCTCGTTCCCTGGTTAGGTCAGAGATTACTTTCTTGTCAGCTTCAACTTGCTTTTTTGCACCTTCAAACTCTGTCAATGGACAAGTAGGAGAAGTGGAGATTTCCGTCAGTCTCAAAGTCTGTCTGTGTGTTTGGATGCACAAGAGAAGCTTGCATACCTTTCTCGAGACCGGTGATCCGAGCTTTTAGAATCCCTCTCTGCACTTCCACGTCGGCTTTCTGTTCCTCCACTAAACGGAACTTTTTTTGGATGGCCTCTTTCATCTTTCTTTCTTTGGAAATCTCATGACGCATCTGATTAATCGCATCTTCTTTCAGCTGACGAATGTGGCAGGAGAGCAAATTTTATGGACAGTCACGCATAGGCAATAAAGGGGATGAAGTGAATTAACTATTGTAGTAACAAAAACATGACATATATTATTTAGGGTAGTTCGTGAGACATTCAAGTTCTCTTTGTTCTGAATCAGGTTTATATTTGAATCGAATGGTAAACTTTATTTTGGTTGGTTGGTTGTTGTATGCTAGTTGGCTTACTCATAGGCATCAGCTACAGTTGTGTGTGTTACGGTATTTAAGTACCGTATTGGCCTGAATATAAGACGGTGTTTTTTGCATTGAAATAAGACTCTGAAAAAGTGGGGGTCGTCTTATATTCTGGTCTAGACATTTTACCCATTCACGAGGCTAGATGGCGCCAGATATCATTGAAGCGAATGCTGAACTTGACTCCCCAGGCCAAAGTGAACCCGTGTCACGAAGAATAAAAATAAAAATAGCGGTCGCATGAAGAAGAAAATTAAAAAATAGCGGTAAGAAAGAAAAGAGAAGAAAATAATAGAAGAGATAACAGAAAATGGAGAAACGGAGCGACAATCTGGAGAAAAGTGGGTCGAAGATCGGCCAGGTTAACCGGCAGCTGAGGAGAAGTTATGATGTCATTTACATTTCAAAAACTAGAAGCCATTCATTTACGAATGTGATTGCACTTTAGTTTACATGTTTAAATGTTCAGATATTAAGATTTAAGAGGCAAAATAACATGCTTTTTCTCTGAATTATATATTGTTATAATCATTTGTTTCAGATGTACTGTAATTATTTTCTGTATAAAAATTAATTTGGTGTTCAAAAAGTCTTTTTTCAAACTTGAGTCTTGAAAAAGAGGGGTTCGTCTTATAATCAGGGCCGTCTTATATTCGGGCCAATACGGTATTTGATTCGCACTCTGCACCTTAATCTCATTTAAATTCTTCTGATTCTCCCAAAAGTGGTGTTCCCTGAGCGATACTAGTTGATCTCGGTCTCGCTGCAGCTTGTTGGTTTTATTTTGCAACAGCTCCAGATCCTTGGTGATTTTCTCAAAGCCAATCTGTTGGAAAAGAAAACAAACATTCAGTTACGCTGTCATTGAAATCAAATTGGGAGACATCGTCTCTCCGGCATGACCCGGTTCATCCCCGGGGCCTCCTGCCACTGGGAGATGCCCGGGAGATGTGTCTGAGCCACAGGTATCAGAGAAAAGGCAGGTCATAAATACCTTCAGTGATTTCAGTTGTTGCGCTAATCTCAGCTGCTCATCTTTGGAGGTTTGGAAATCCTTCTTCACCGTTTGGATCTCTCGAACCTTTGTTTCCAAATCAGTGGCCATTTCATTCACCTCTTTTTCCAGTTTCTCTTTTAACCTCTGCTCACGGGAAATCTCATTCTGTTGCAACTGAATCTCATGTTGGAGCTGCATAGTGAGAGAGAGAGCAACAATTTGGCAGAGAAATTTCAAACTTCATTTCCAGAATACAGATATCAAGCTGGAAGGTTTAGTAGACGGCATGATATCTTTTCCCCATGTACCTGAGAAATATTGTTCAAGGCTTCCTCCCTTTGTGCCTCTGCTTTCTGCTTGCTTGCGCTGGCAATGCTCAGCTGTTCTCTGAGACTCTCCACTGTCGTCAGAAGCTGATCACGCTCGTTCGTCAAGTCTTCAATCATTTTCAGCAACTCACTGAAAACACATTTGGGACTCAGCGTACTTACTAAATTACGTAATAAACACAATACACACACAGTAGCATTTGCAAGCGGTTTTGCAGGTGATTGGCCGGACCCACCTCTGATCTTGGTTAGCAGAGGCCATACTTTGTTGTTCTGCTAGCTGTGTTAAGGTGGCAACCTCCTCTTGTAAATTCTTGATCGTCTCCATATTGGCTTGCTCTTTATTGTAGGCAGCATCAACCATTTTCCAAGCTTTATCTAATTCCTGCATAAGTGATTTGGGTTAGCTGATTTCACACAGATAAATTCATATGTATTTTTTATGTTATACTTGTGTTATTAAAACTCTGCGTAATCTATACCGTCTTGAGTGAAGTCAATGTTGCCTCATCATCTTGAGACATCTTGTGGGCAGCTTCAAATTTGGTTGAGGCTGACGCCATCTCTGCACTAAGTTCCTTGCATTTGGTCATGAGCCTTTTCTCGTTGTTGTAGGACTTAGTCAGCGCATTGAGGAGTTTCTCATATTCTTCACGGATCTTGCCCATGTTTGGCTCCTCTTGGTCCTCAGTGAGCTCACTGAGAACCATCTGGAACTCCTCCAATGACTCAGCCATGTCTTCTCTTGTTGGACCTTTTCCCTCCTGTAAATGACAAACCAACATTTAAATCAAATAACATTAAGATATGACTTGTCAGTATTTTCCTTAACGTCAACATATATTAAAACATTTCAGACACAGTTTGTTGTCCCTTATTCAATTTTACAAATAAGAATAGTCTTTTTGAAAATGCTGCTCATGTGGAAATTGTCAGTTAAACTATTTAAACTCTCGAAGACCTACCGGTCTTTATGATTAAACTGGCGAAAATAACAGCGTATTTTGGAAGGCTGTTGTTGGCTGCAGTTTATGTTGGTTGCCAGACAACGGCTAATCTCGCGAGAGAAAGTGGGCTTCGCTGGCGACCAGGAAGTGACACTGACGTCACACAAGTTTCAAATGACTGACGTTACTCCGTTGCGTGAGCTGTTGGACGAAATCCCCACGTTGTAGCGTGGTTACTTGGGGGATGGGATATATGATATTTGTAGACGTAGACTGTAGTATTACCAATTGGCCAAGTAATTACCGGATTCTTTGGGAACGAAAAAACCCAATTTACCTGGTGTAAGAAAATAGACTACGATGCAGTCAGAACATTTATGCGCAATGTGAGCGGAAGACAACATGAATTGCGATAAAGAAATGTGTATAATTTGTGTGGCGTGACGTAAGTCTGCATGCCCGTAAACATCAAATGTGATGCATCATGTCATACGTGCTCCTCATAAATATGACCAAGAACAAGAGCCCATGACGTCATGAGAGATATTCTGGCCTGTTTGCTAATGATAGGCGTGTTTTTTTTCTTCTTGTAACTATTTGTGATTGCCTTGAGATTCGAGTTTGTTGTGCCTGCCTATCTGTCCAAACTCTTCCACTTGCAAAGATCAAATTGTTATTTCGGTCCAATTGTTTTATTTGACGCCAAAAGATACAAGAGTAAATAATTTTTCGATGATCAAGTAGCCCAGTAAGAGCAATTATCGTCAGCGTTTTAATTCAGTCTTCCTGTTTCTATTGATTTGGGACTAACGTGTCATATCCCCCCTTCTGACTAACTCAATAAATTGTCAAAATAAATAATACTCGAGATTCACACTTTGACATATTAGGTTGTGTTTTGGATTTGTACAATAACAGACGTCTTGGAAAATTGAAACATATTTAATAAATAAAAACTGATGTAATATACACCATTATGAATGTACAACTACAGTACAAGCATACCAAGACATTTGAAAATACAAATAAAACAACTGACAGTTTATTTATGTTCGATCCTTCAGTTTTTCAGTGTTTGGGGTGAACAGGAATTCTAAATAATAGCCATTGTGTGTCTGGGCAAAAAAAAATCAAACATTTATAAAAAGAAAGAACATGAAACAATTTCTCGCAGCCAGTGAACAGACTGGAGAAGACATTCCTGGATGAAAACATTTGCACAAAGAGACATTTTGAGGTACTGAGTTGTTTGAGTTAACATGAGCACGCTCAAAACATTTGACAGTGACAAAACTCAAAATGGAAGCCCAAACTATGGTGATGAGTTCAGTTTGTCCTTCTCCCACGATATTGCATTTGCTTTCTGGAGTAAATAAATCAGCTTCATGAAACTGATTTTTAAACTTTTGGAAAGGGGCTCCACAATTGAGCATTCGAATAGCGTTTACAGAAATCGGTTTTAGTTTGAAAAAAAAAAGTAATATACTGTCTCCAACAATATGATTGTACAGCATATGCATCGATGTAAACTCCATAATGAACTACAATGGCAAATTCTGCTGTTGCAAAGAAAGCAGTATTCGGGATGCACTGACAAGAAAAACAACTTTTCAAGAGAAACAAAAAACATATTACAGGTCTCAGACTGACTGATTTTCGAATTATAAAATCTCCTAAAATCTCTTTATTTCCAGAATTTTAAAATACATTTTCTTCTTTTCCTGTCACTGCAGCGCAAATACAGCTTTTTATGTATTTATATTTTAATAGCTTTAAGCAGGTACGTACAGTAAGAACAGGTGCATTTCAATACATTTGAATATCGTGGGGAAAGTATTTTTTCTGTTTTAATGATTCTGTGTAAGAAACAGTTTTGAGATTGACTTTTTTGATCTACAAGTAAATTTCTATTTCTATTTTCAACGATATTAATTTATTGAAAGACACTTGTGTAATGGTACTGAAATATCAGGTTTATTCCGACTTAGTGGACAATGCTTTACTTTTCAGAGAGCTGTCTCCATCTAGTGGTGAGGTTTGAAGATGCAGGGATTCCGATGACCGATTCGTTTTTATTGACCTGATCAAATAGCCGTCATCAAGGTTATGGGGAGCATATCCGAATTTCTGAATTACTTACATGCAATTAAAGCACCGTGTTGACAATAAAATGAACAATATCACAAAGAAATTCCAAAGGCAAATGGTCATGAGGATGCATTCAAAACAAAAATGGCCTTGCTCGAACATCTGCCATTTTGTAACTCTTGTCATGTCCAAGAAACAACAGCAGAGACTGCACACGGTCAACTCCGACAAGTGTAACACGCAAGTAGTGTGTAGCTACATTTGGTCTGAGGCAAGGAAATACAATGAACTTGAAAAAAAAAAAAAGCACCACAGCTGTTTGGAAATAGCACCAGTTTTCAGAATGTCCAGGTATATGATGTGTTTGTTTTTTGGCAAGTGTGCTGAGTACCTTAAGAAGCTGCTGAAATGCTCAAACCAAATTGAGTTAAGCAAACATGACATGACCAAACACATGCTCGTGCTTAAGCAGAAAAACAAAACAAAACACATTTGTAAGTCCGAAAGTCAGTTGATAAAGCAGCCATCGCGAATCAAATGTTTCATATGGTGAATACATGCATGTCAAACCGTTTCCGGTTTGAACCCAACGAAGCTATGGAGGACCGTAGTAAAGGTAAGAGCGCCGTCATTCTTGTAAGCTTCAAATACGAATACAATAAATTCATATCTCCAAACGATGAACTAAACAAAATGGCCCACATTCAAATTGATATTCGCTATTCAATGGCAAGCAAACGTTGCTATAAAAATAGGTTGCTGTGTTTGTATACAGTACAGTGAAATCCATTAGAATGCACCATTCTGTGATTTTTTTTTTTGTTTCTTATTCCTACCGCACCGCTACAATATAAGCACAGATGAATATAAAAATAAATAGACTTGTACATTCTTTTAAAACGTTAACTGTCCTCAAATGAGATATATTAGAGACGGGCCATTCGAGGCCCCCACACGTACATGGATATATTATATTTAGATAGAGATTGTTTATATTTCCTGGCTCTATTACAACTCACCTAATTTCTATTCTTGGAGGATATCTTTTACTCACATTTTGATGTTGGTCTGTTACATCATGGTAATCATGTGTCACTTGAACCTACACTACTCCGATCCCCACTCGAGTCTTCAAGATGTGCATTATAAATCTGTTCTACCAAATGAATAAATGAATAAATAAGACAAGCTATGCTTATTCAAGACATTATATACAAACTGTGAAGTAAAGTAGGGATTTTTTTTTCCGGGCTCTGTACATTGAAACAAAAAGTGATACTTAATCTGATCAATACTTTCCCCCCCTTGTGAGTCCGCGTTTTGTCAGCCAGGGTAGGATTCGGATCTCTGTTCCGAGCCAAAGTCTGGAGCCCATTGTGATAATATTTGCTGTTCATGGAGTAGCCATAATTTTTTTTCCCACCCGCTTCTGCTGGAAGAAGACTGATAAAAGGTATGGACCAACCGGTAATGACATTGCATTCTATTTCTAGGTAGTGTACTTGGATTAAAGAGAAAATGCAGTTTACAACATGACATAAATGATTATGTAAGAGAATTGTTTTCCTTGTGCAGCGTGGGTTAGCACCAGGTTGTCTACTTGAGCGCATGGCCAAAGCCTGTCAAGCATGCGTGACATAAAAGTGACCTTAAAAAAGTTTGTCGAGACTCGATGCAGGTGAAAAGCCCGAGTCAGATGACACTCAAGGCAGTCTCTTCACACCGCCTCAGATAAATTCCCAAGCGATACAGTACCGAGATTTATTTTCAAGTCGTGTGATTGAAATGGAAGCGGAAAGTAGTCGAACAGACAGATATAGAAAAAACACAACTTTCAAACAACGCCGTTGATTATGGCACCTTTCCAAAGGAAGGGAACTTTAATCTAATTTCCGTTATTAACAGATTTGATATATATTCTCAATGAAAATTTATGTGAAAAATATTTCTAATTTCTGCAGGTCGGTATGCATGTCTAAGTGTGTCAATTATTTTCTTATTGTTCACTGACTGCCGATTTGTAAAGCAATATCCGAGTTAATCATCTGTCAGGCTGGTGATGCGACGTTCGCTCAAATCTCCTTCATCTTGAAAGACATTAGAAAACTTTTGGGGGAAAGTCAGAGAGACAGCCCAGCCACGTTTAACTTGTTCAACCAGGAAGCGCTAGAGAGCCGGTTTCCGTTTTTGCAAACGTCTTTCTGTTTCTCTCGGTGTGATTCAAAATCAAGCAACAATACCAGCAAAGGACATCTCACGCCTTTTAGACATACGACACGTTCTGTCCTGATTTGTTGTAAAATTAGAGAGTCGTTGTGAACTGATTGGTAGTGATTCGTTTTCTGCAGAAATGTAGCAAGTTAAGGAACCGGCAATAACGAGTACGGTATTGCTCAAGGATTGCTGAGCAACAATGGTAACATGAATGTACATTTAAAAATGTCATGAGGCATGATCAATTGAGGGTCAATATTCTCATTTGTCTTACCAAATGAAAATATGACCGGTAATTTTCAAATAAAGGCACTTTTGAAATGTGAAAGGATTAACTACAAATAGACACTACTCGGAAAGAGTTAGGGATATTTGGCTTCCAGGTGACATTTATGCAAAATGTAAAAAGTTCACGCTACAGTGCTATCATATCATGAAAGTAGGACACAAGTTAACAAGAATGGGGGGGGGTCACCACAACAAAAAATGTCAAGGTCTCAATCACTCGTCATATGACAAGTTTGCGACTTTAATTAGCCGGGGGTTTGTCGTCCATGAAGATGAAATTAGGTTGTTCATGTAGGGGCACAATCACTGGATTAATGTTATTCGACTGGACACACCAGCCCACACTGTAACATTGCCACCACCAAAAGATCATCTGGTGACAACAGTGGCTGAGGCATAGCGCTTTTGGTGTAGTCGGGTACCCTTGCAGGGCATCTCACACGCAGACTAGACTACACTGATGTAAATGTTTTCCAAAGGTCTGACGTGACACTTGGGTGCCTCTCACCTCCCTTAAACATGACTGGAGTTGGGTGGCATTCATCGTTTAGTTTCTCAGGGCATTCTTTCTACATCTTTCTGTGACTCTACCAGTCTCTCAGTATCTCTCTTGTAACCTGCTGATGATACTCTAAGTGCGGTGGCCACTTCCATCGAAGAGCGTCCTGTTTGAAGCATCACAATCACAAGGTACTGTTGATCAATTGTTCGGTCTCATGACGTCAAAATGTGAACCGCATCATGAGGACGACTGTTTAAACACCAGCTCTAGTTGAACCAGGACGTTTATTGGGCGATTCCAGGACCAAGCGCTTGTTGTGAATTTTGCCGTTATGCTGCTCATGAGAGAACAACAACTTGTGCAAAATGTACTGAAACACTTAACCGTTGGACATGTGCATTCAAAAGCTTAGAGAAGGTCGCATCAAGTTCACCTGTAAAGGTTTGAATGCATTTTAGTGTCATTCTGTAATTTTTACCCAAAAACCAAATATCCTTCACTCTTTGTGAGTATATCTAAATAATGCATTTTTACCCTTAGTATGTCAGTTGTTTTGTGAGTCAAGGGAAAAATATCTATTTTTATTGTTCTTATTCCTGATTGTAAAGTGTCCTTGAGTGTTTTGAAAGGCACTTATAAATAAAATGTATTATTATTATTATTAGTAAGTGGAGTCTTTTCAAAAGTTTTTACGATATTGGCCATGGAAAACGCGAGAAAACAAAGCAAAATGTAATTATCGTAATTGTATTTGTGTATTTCAAAAGACTTTGGTGGTCTTGCAGCTGGATGAAATCTTCAATCAAATTGATTCAGAATACTCAAAGAAAATCTCTCTCATATATATATATATATATATATATATATATATATATATATATATATATATATATATATATATATATATATATAGTGTTTGTAATGATTCTATATATGGTTCACCTGGTGGTGATGTCCATTTAAGGTTGCATCCGACGGGTCAACTTCAGACGAACGCATACAATTCCATATGAAACTTATTGCACGTCTTTGCAATACGCATATTACACGTGCCATTATCGCGATGATGATATATTGTGCAGCCTTAATTGTCTGTCTGTCTGTCCATCCATCCATCTCTCACTTTATCCAAATGATTAAATCATGATGAAATAATGAAATTATTCGCTCACCAGCCTTGACTTGCATATTGCACTCAAATGGCCATTCATTGAAGGTGCGATTTATAATCCGTCAACACCTTATAGTGCAGAAAATACGGTCATCCTCAAGTCATTCCCACTGTAACTCAGTAACGTAAAACTGAGTAATCTAAGCCCGCGATGTTATGACAACTCCTGTTCTTTGTTTTATCCCAATAGTGTTCACTCCCTGGACTGTCGCGAGCTGATTTCAACGTCTCAACAACTTCCAAAATGAAATGATTATGTCGAGAAAAACAGGGACGAAAAAGTGGTCCTGAAAAATGTAGCTGCCTCTAATTGCCAATCCTATTTCTTCATAGGTGATTATTCTTTCACTTACAGCATGAGACTGCTTACAAAATCGAACAAAATGGAACATTACATTCACACTGTAAAGCAAAACGGCTCAGTAGAAATGACGTTCGGATTTGAAGTGAAGGGAAGCAAGCAGCAGGTCACTGATGGTGTCATGGTTCACTTGCCTGACTTCAGCGCAGGCAGCGTGGGGTCCGTTCCCCCTAGGTGGCGGTGTAAATGTGAGTGTCAACGGTTGTCAGTCTTTATACGTGTCCTGTGATTGACTGGCGACCAGCCCTAGGCCTAGTCTGCCTTTTGCCCAAAGATCAGCTCAGCTTGAATAGGCTCCAGCTCCCAGATGAAAGTAAATGGACGGATGCATGAGGCAGGCAACCAAACATACATTCATCTCAGTTAAATTTTCTATGTTGGCAAATCCAGTACTATGGCACAAAATCCTGTATAGATTTACTTTTTTCCTCAGCTATATTGGTTTTGGCTAGCTAATTTATTCTGAGTAGGATTTTGAGCCCTCTGTACTACCTACAGTAGAAGAAATGGAGACGAGGTTATAAAAACTGAAAGAAATGCAAGCCTGACATGCATTTCAATTAGCTGACACGATATGAGGGAAAACTCAGATTTCAAATAACGTTTTGCACTGGAGAAAATCGTTGTCAAACTACGGCAGGTATCATTCTGATTTGATTAGCTGAAAACGTAAACACATTGACGAGAATACTAAATGGGACCATCCAAGGAAACATGGCGATTAGCGCATTCATTCCAGAGGCCAACATTTAGAAATACGGATTCTGGATGGATTGTCGTCGAGATTGAAATGAATATTGAAGTGTTTGATCTTCATTCATCGTCATAAGAAAATGTAGAAAAGCCATCATAAATGTTTGAATTGCCCACTGGTTGAACAGGGTGCACCACATCGAAATACTAAAATGCAGTTCTCCCCATCTCAGCAGATAATCCAAGCAATTATTGTTTTAAAATGTGTCGACATACAATCTATTTTGACCTTCATTTGTGTGGATTTTTTCAGAGGAAGGTGGCATGGTCTAGTTCTACGTTGTCCATACAAGCCAAAATAGCCTTCTGGTCTTCTCGAAGGGGCCGGCGGTACAGCAGAGCAGAGAAGCGAGTGTAGGGATCAATGAGGACGAGCCGTTTCTTTTTCCTGTGGAGGTAGAGCGCTTCTTCGGGCTGAAGTACCTGAGTGATGTGGGCCTGCCGGGTCTGAGAGGTGGACACACCTGGAAGAGGAAACATATTCACTGGTTTACAGCCACAACGTCTGATGCGAGAAACTGTTTTCCAAACTCATACAGTTCGGTTGTGTTCGCTGTTAGGGTGTTTTTTGTCATCTTATAATCACATGAAGCTGTACAGTTGTGTATGTACAGGTCATATACACCCGCATATACCCACATAGATATTCACGCTTAATGTATCCCTACAATACATGTAATACATTCAGTATAGTCCTATATATGAGGTATTCATAATACAGTGGTACCACTAATTATGAAATTAATTGGTTCTGGAATAAATTTTTTAACGAGAGAATGTTGTAAGTAGAGATGCATTTTCCATGTAATTCCATGTAAATGCCGTAATCTACCCCCCCCCCATCAAATAAACAGGTTTACTAAAGCATACATGTTACAATTAGATTATTGCACAATAAATGGGAGTTGAGCATAATGTAAAAAACAAAGAATAAAGAATAAAAATGATGGTTATTTAACTTTCGACTGCGTCCTCATCATTTTTTTTGCCTTCTTTAGTTCATGTTCTCTCTTAGAACGGATTTTTGCCTGCCGTTTTGGAAAGAACTGATCCAAGGACATTTGCTTTTGTCGGCTTTTAACAATCCTTCGAAAATGTCCGACTGGTGAACACTTTTTCTGGGTGATTCACATTTATGTAAATCAGGGGTCTCAAACTCCGGTCCTGGAGGGCCACTGTCCTGCATGTTTTCCAAGTCTCCCGGTTGCAACACACCTGATTCAAATGAACAGGTTGAATGTGAGGCTTCTGCAGAGCTTGCTAATGATCTGATCATTTGAATCAGGTGTGTTGCAACAGGGAAACTTGGAAAACATGCAGGACAGCGGCCCTCCAGGACCTGAGTTTGAGACCCCTGACGTAAATCTATCGGAACGCCTCATGGCCTAAGGATCGAGTGACGAAGACGCTGCATAGACACAGATCTATCTGTCCACACACATAGACTCAAAAGTCGAGAGCCCTTTTAGCCAATGGGATGCCAGGAAGATGCTACGTAATAGCCAATGGCAGAGCAGCTATAAGTATTTTGCGTTCAGTGAACTCGGGAGCTGCGAGTAGCAGGCCATATTGTAGTTTTACCTTTCGTATCTTGAAATTACTTTCGTAACAAGAGGCAATATTTTCCTGTTGAGGCGTTTCGTAACTTGAAAATTTCGTATGAAGAGACGTTCGTATGTAGAGGTACCACTGTATACTTATGTTAATACACACCACACCATAGCAATACATGATTCATTTAAGATTGCGTGACCTTTTGATATGATTTTTATCAGTGGAAATGTGCACTCCTTGTCAAGTGGAGTGTCTTATCGGTAGGCTCTCTTCTCGTCTCTCTCATTTTGTAAATTTGTAGCAAGTTAACAGGGATATTATCGTTTATCCATTTCAATAGTTGTGCACGCCATGATGATGTCAATTGTAAAGGACATGGTCAATAAACGATATTAAGGGTAGGTTTGCAGGAAGACAGCGATTGATATGTTTTATATAACCCCCCAAAATTGGGTTTGCTTTATTAACCTTGGAAGATTAATACAGGTTTGTGACCAAGCTCATTGCCATCATTCAAGAGAATAAAATGGCAGGCTACAGCAAGGGTTTAGTAGTAGGGAAGAAAATGTTCAAATTTGCATGACAGCACTTTCCTGCGGCTGAAGTCAGCACAGTACTGCTTCTTTTATATTCCAGAGTTTATCATGAAAAGTTCAGAAGGACCCTTTCCCTAGTTCTTTGGTCTTTAAACCTTTCAGGGACAGCGGTTACTACAGTGGACAGTTTATCATGTTGTCAGGTTACAGGGCGCATGAAAGGGTTTATGATCACTACCTTAAGAGAGACGTTCAGAAGACTCCACATTCTCAGTTGAACTACTTTTCGAAGAAAGACTGAGAAATAGTTCTGGAATAGCGGCAGGCCAGGCCACAGGTTTGGCCTGTGTTTTATTTTTTGTTTCAGTTTTGGCTAGAGTGGAGGGTGTTCCTGCCAGTGGAGCACCTGTCTCTCGTTACAATTGCTGGGATATAAAAGGACTCTGACTACAACTGTGCTCCGTCAGATTATTAACCTTGCTCACCTCAAGTGTTGTTTTTCTAGACCTCTTGTCCATGCTCATAGTTCGCTCTCGTCCATATTGATCTCGCTTCGTATTTTCAGTTTTGTGATTATTCCATCTGGGGTTTGTTTTTGCGGGATTGGATTCTCTTTGTCTTTTGTTTCTAGTATTCCTGGGTGTCATTTTTATCTTGCCTATTGCAAGCGCTTTTTGTTTATGCTGTGTTTTCCTCGCTCTTCGTTTATAATTTGCCAGTTCTCCAGTTTTCTGTAAATTAACATTTCAGCTTCACATTTTATCCTCTGAGGGTCCACTGTATGCTCTTGATTTTGAAAGGTAACAAATCATGTTCAAAATACGTTGCCAACATACCTGCTTTCCTCCTAGTCTTGGAATTATTGTTATTCATTGTCATCTTCTTAGCCTTTCTAATACGTTGGTATCTCAGAGCATCAATCCTCTCAGACCCCGAACGAACACTCGGTGCACCTCGACGTTTTCTAAATAAGGAGAACAAAGAGGAAACAGGGGTAACTACATGCCAAATATTTTCAAGAAAATATAATTGGATACTAACTCTAAGCCAGTCCTGCTTGATCCATGCAAGAGGTGGAACACAATGTTCAAGGATCAACATGGGACACTTCAAGGTGCTGTCTTCTGAATCATTTTTTTGATTCCATGCGCTACATTATTTGAGAACTTTTTAACAGCCTTAAACATTGTTGGGAATAAAAATGGGACTCATTTGATAAATACATATTTTGATGATTTGATCCAATGAAATCTCCATATAAAACGGATATTTTTCATTTTAGGGCATATACGCTAAGTGATAAATGTAACATTTAAATGAATCTGACATTTGATGAACACTGCAATCACAAACTGAATGTCTATGCCTTTTACGTGAAAATTTCCTCCTCTGAAAAAAAAATTGATGCAAATACTCCATTGATGTGGCTTGTCAATGGCTGTTGCTTGTATCAAAATATATCGCTCGCTCTCTCTTTGTGAAGGCACTTATGACTTGGTAGCCCAGAGATTTCTGCCAATCACACACCGGCAGCCTATTTCTACGCCTTGAAGCACAGAAAACAATTAGCATTTACAGGGAGGGGGTGAGATGGGCATCTTTCCACAGTGGCTGCAGAGAGAAACCGAGGATCATTAGAACAGGAAGGAAAACCACAGCTGAGCAACAAAGCATTGTCGATATGTATTCATAGACATGGAAACTGTCTACAATGGGCTTCACCATGCTGACAGGGGGAGAGATGGCTGGAGGGGAAATGACTACGCGGGAACAGTCACATCATGAAAAATAAGCCAAAGAAAAGCGAAGCACTAGGACAAGAAATGTAACAAGAATTAATCAATAGAATTGTTTGTTGTTGGGGGTTTTTTGGAAACGGAGGAGGATTTAGCAATGGCATGCATGGCAGTTTGCACATGGAACAGAACTTTAAAGGGGAATACATTCCAAAGCTTTGATTCTCCATACAGGTGCTTTACAAGTTTTAAGGCAATGTACGCAAATGGGATTATCAAAAATACAAAATGTGAAAAGCGTTATATTTGTAATAAACTTGTTGATCAGTTTGCTTTTTCATTGGAATCCTTCCTGGGCGCCTCCCTGGTGAGATGTGCCAGGCGCGTCCCACTTGGAGGAGGCCCCGCGACCACCCAGGACACGATGGAGAAACTACAATATATTTCCCTACTGGGAACGCCTGAGGATCTCCCAGGAAGCGATGGACGAAGTGGCTGGGGAAAGGGAAGTCTAGGATTCCCGGTAAAGCTCCTGACCCCTCCACCTGACCCCGGCAAAGTGAAAGAAAACGGATGGATGGATCGATGGATGCTTTTCAATTATGAGAGCTTGAGTTCCCAAAACTGTCAATCTTAAATGGACGCTCGTTAAAGATCATAAATCTGCCCACTGTGAATTGTGGCTCCCAGTGGTAACACAGCTGAATGTTACAACACATGTACTGGATTAAAAATATTTTTATTTGGAATCATACAAAAAAAGCACATATGCGTAATTGGTGGTATGTGGTACTGAATCCCCTGATTCAGGCTATTTGGTCCCTATACCACCGATATCAGAGTTTGGTTCTCATTGCCGGCAGTAAATCGGAATCATTTCCAGTGAAGGTTGGACTCCAAGGCTGCCCTTTGTCACCGATTCTGTTCATAATTTTTCTACACAGAATTTCTCAGCGTAGCCGAGGCATTGAGGGTACTAGTTTGGTAGCCTCAGTATTGCATCTCTGCTTTTTGCAGATGATGTGGTATTGTTGGCTGACTATGTCTCCCAGCTGGCCTGTGAACGCCTTGGGATCTCCCGGGAAGAACTGGAACATGTGGCTGGTGAGAGGGAGGTCTGGGCTTCCCTGCTGAAGATGTTGCCCCCACGACCTGACTCCGGATAAGCAGTAGAAGATGGATGGATGGATGGATGAGTCTCAGTCAGTCATGGTATCCTGATGCCTAAATGTTTTTCCCAGGTGGTCAGTCAATGTCAGTCAAGGGATAATAATTCATAGTTCATTATTCTGTTCATCGGCTGTGACATTTAAATAGTTTGACACTACTGAAAGTATTTTTACACTATTTTTACCCTACCAGGTAATGATGTCAGTTGTTCAGTGCCTTCAACACCATCCAGCCCAACCTACCGGGGACAAATTTAAGCATGCCGGAGTTGACCACCACCTCATATCATGGATTACAGATTACCTCACAAACTGGCCGTGAGGGCACAGAGCTGTGAGTCGGACAGGCTTCTCTGCAGCACCGGGGCGCTGCAGGGGACTGTCCTGACTCCATTCCTGTTCACTCTCTACACCTCGGACTTCAGCTACATCACTCCAACTTGCCACCTTCAGAGGTTCGCTGACGACTCCGTGATCGTTGGCCTCATTACAGGAAGTACAGGGGACTGACAGAGGACTTCGTGCACTGGTGCCTGCAGAATCACCTCCAGATCAACCCCGGGAAAACTAAGGAGTTGGTTGTGGATTTCTGCAGTAAACAGTCCTCACCTGCATCGATGAACATCCAGGGTACAGACATAGAGAGGTTGATCTCCGACAAGTACCTGGTTGTTCTTCTCAATAAACTAGACTGGTCTCCCAACACGAACGCCGTGATCAGGAAGGGACAGAGCCGGCTCTTCCTACTCAGGAAACTGAGGTCTTTTTGGGGTCCAGGGGTCACTCCTTAAAACCTTCTATGACTCTGTGGTGGCTCCAGCCATCCATTATGGCATAGTCTGCTGGTCAGGCAGCATCTCAGCCTGGGACAGAGAGAGACTGGACCGACTGGTCAGGAGGGCCAGTTCTGTCCTGGGCTGCTCCCTGGACACTCTGTAGGAGATAGCTTAGCGAGCATCCTCCTGTTGGCCAACAGCTATGATGGGCAGACCCTCCCACCCCCTCCAGACCACCCTGACAGCACTGGGCAGCTCCTTCAGCCAGAAACTGTTACACCCACACTGCAAGAGGGAGCGGTACCACCCCCCATTCACCCATTGTAAATAGCACAGCCACCTTATGCAGCATATATGCAGTTGCTTATATGTTTATATCATATATTTTATATTGCATTCTGTACTGTGTACAGTTCATTTTAAAAAAACATTTATTTTGTACATGCAATAATTTCATGTTTACCTTTTGTCCTTTCTTCCCTCCAATTTTGCTGCTGTAGATTGCAAATTTCTCCATTGTGAGACAAATAAAGGTTTTCTTATTCTTATTAAACCACCGGGCCATACAAATATGTTCGTGATACATTTGTCTTGATATTCAATGCCTTACGACTGTAACACTGAGTACGAATACCAATGCTTAATTTGCGAAAACAGAAGAAAAAAATAAATCACTGAAAT
Source organism: Hippocampus mohnikei (assembly GCA_026261675.1). Classification (NCBI taxonomy): domain Eukaryota; kingdom Metazoa; phylum Chordata; class Actinopteri; order Syngnathiformes; family Syngnathidae; genus Hippocampus; species Hippocampus mohnikei. The sequence continues at coordinate 4,635,463 of JAKGUB010000325.1, forward strand.
GAGCTACTGTTGACTGAGGGAAGCAAAAATTGAGCAAAGACTCATCTCTTGTATTCCCCTTTAAAGGACGAGGTGATCAAAAAAGCCCCACCTGCTAACCCCTCCCCTTTCAGACATGGATCCAACCCTTACCTATTGCAGTGTAGAGGACTTGGTCACAACAACGCTGCCCAGATAGCTGAGATCAATCAAAAACAAAGCACGTAAGACTCCAGGAGCTATTAAAATCAACTTACCATACTGTCCCTAATTCATAATGATGAAAACATTGCGGAACATGAGAAGCGGACAGGCCCTGTGACACACTTGGCCCAACAACCTGCCCTTGGGAATGAGGTTGTCGTGAGGCAATTAAAGGGATCATTAAGAAAAGGGTTACAGAAACAGAAGGGAAAGTTAGATTGGGAAAGGATCTGAAAAGGTGGAGGGGGAGTATTGGTAATGAAAACAGGTTACTCAGGCCGAGGATGGGCCGCAGGGCCTGCCAAGATGAACTCTTCGTAAAGCATCCCTCTGCATGACACAGGCATCCTCAAACGCTTGGATCTAGACATAACAATGGATATTTATCTGGGGATTCAATTTGATGAATATTAGGGAATTCCTCCTGTTCGGTGGAAGCAAGATAATGTATGATCTAAATGGAGACAAGAACCCTGAGCTGATGTCTGCTGATCAACAGAATTTAATGGGAGTGTGGCAAAAAAAAAAAAAAACTCTCCACTCGAAATAAAAAAATATCGCTTGTCATCAATGATAGATTGAAGTTCATTAAGGTCAGACGTAAACTGTGGAGCAATCCAGAGTATAGTTGACTGTTTTAAATTATGTTCACTTAAAGATTCAATGGATTGAGCATTTTTGACTGCTCCTTAATACTGCTGTGACAAAATATTTTGATAGAATACCTAGGCAGCATTAATAGAGTTTTAGAGTTGGTGAGCGACATATATAATACACATACATTGTATGTACAGCTTTTTATGTACATGATGTATGTAGAATAGGTAGGTACTGTTCTAAGAGGATTTTTTGTTGTTTTCAAATTCAAATTTCAATTGTTGCATGCTACATTAGGAAGCAAAATATTTAAGTGAAGTCACATTAAAAGCTTATGGGTTGGGCGGATGACTCAATCCCTACCTACATGGCTGATGCACCTACCCTGAAGCTGACAACTGGGATGGTGAAGGCTCAGATGGAAGGATCTCCTCCTCGGTCCGCCTGTGCGATGGCACCTGCCCAAATATGTTCCTGCTTTCCATGGGTGGCGATGGGGACTGGGAAGCTGGATAGCTGGTTGCAGATGAAGCAAAGGCCATGTGGGAACGATAGCTAGGACTGGACCTTCTGCTACCCTGGCCTAGTGCAGGTGAGGAAGAAGGGGAAGATCTCCTTGAGAAGGTGACTGTGGATGGAGGTAGGAGGGTAATCTCAGACATCTCTGGGGGTATGGGAGTTTGAATAAGGTTTGGACGTGGCCGGGGACGTACAACAATCTCAGGGGATCCCTCATGAGAACTAAAGGGACTTTGGGTGAGAGGGGAAAGTCGAGAGGGCTGGAGAACCACCTGATGCACACCAGGATCCATCCTACGAGCCTGTCTTGGACTGAAATGGGGGGTCGATTCAAACCATCGGGTATCCAGGCTACTGAGGGTGCTAGGTCTGATATGGGCCATTGGATCAGTGTAAGGCATAACTGGAACACCCATACCGTGGCTTGTACGTCTTAGCTGCCCTATTTGAGCCTCTTGCATAGCTAAATGCCTGGCTGGAGAGCCATGAGGCCTGGCTTTGCTGGGAGACTTGCTCGAGTAGCTCTGTGGTGCTTCGAGTGGCAATACAGATGGATAGGTGGGCATTGGGAGGGAGGAGGTCTGGAAAGCACTGAGAGGAAGAACAGGTGGTGGGGGTGGATATGGAGAATCATGGCGGAGATGCACAGAGTGGTGAGGTGGAAAAATGAATTGGGGCCCCTCCACAGTTGAAAATGTAAAATCCATTCCCCGCCAAAATTCTGGTGAATGGGAGGAAGAACCTAGTGTCAGAGGATAAGGGAAGCCAGAGACAGCATATTGTGTGAAATCACCCTCCCCCATTTCTTCTGGAATCATGGGATAACCAAAGGGACTTTCAGTCACGTATGGAGGGGAGGACATGACAGAGCTCAGCGGACTAGTATCGGTCATGTAAAAAGGAGGAGGGGGATCATGATCCCCATGCGAGCCCAAGTAGCCATAGAAAGCCCTGTGTTGGAGAGAGCCTCGAATCTGCCCCGTGGCCTGGAGTCGACTGCTCTCCATGATAGTCATACCTTCAAAGGGCTTCTGGAAACGGGGGCTGTAGGCTGGAGGCTGGAGGTAGGATTCATGACTGGAGATGGGTGAAATCTGGTGAGGCCGAAGGGGGGCCATAACCGGTGGAAGAGGCCTAAGATCGTCATTCTCTTCATCCGACTGCCGAAATTCAGGATAGAGATCCGATTCTTCCACGAAAGGAAAACCCTCAATTCGGCGGGGCTTGATAGAAAACTCTGCAACAGTGGGATCGATGACAAAGCGCCCATCTGGGCCGCGACTGATGAGTTCAATAGGTGTTGTTGCTTCAGTCTCTTGCTTGGAGATGGTGTATCTCTTGCTTGTTATTGCTCTTTTGGTCTTCTTATACAGAGACAACTCCTCCTTCTTTCCTGGACTTGAGGGTGGTTTCTTCCCATGTTGATCATGACTATCCTCAGATGATTCCGATAGGGATGTCTTTGAGTGAATGCTTTCTGGACTCGCCTTTCCTGAAGATTGCCTGAAGAAGAAGAATATAATACATATGAAAATGTAGTGCAGTCATCTGTCCAATTCGGCTGGAAAATTTAAGACCAGCCCCCCCAAAATACACAATTGGCCCACTGGTAAAACCAAGTTCAAGAGGAACATAGTTTATATGGGAAGTCTGTCAGATATTTGCTCATTTACTTCTTGTCAGAGAGTTACGGTACTACCTTTTTTTTTTCTTCCTGTGACAGATTCCTGAAGGGTACACAAAGAACAGAATCGCTCACGGATATACAATTCATGCATAAAAATGACAACAACAAATGTGTTTGTTAGCATTAATACTAGGAAATACCCTTTTCTGAAATTCATTAGCAGAGACCAAGACTCTGTTACTGTCCAAGATGTTAAAAAAAATAAATAAATGCATGATATGAGTGTGGGCGTGGATGGTTGTTCGTCTCTGTGTGCCCTGCGATTGGCTGGCAACCAATTACTGCCCGGTGACAGCTGGGATAGGCTCCAGCACCCCCCGCGACCCTAGTGAGGATCAAGCAGTTCGGAAGATGAATGAATGAATGAATGAATGAATGAATGAATGAATGAATGATTCCAATCATGGGAAAATATTAACTATCTGAAAGAAATTATGTTTCAATACATCGTGATTGTGTTTAATGTCATATTTCCACTTTATAATGATTGACTTTCTTACATAACCATTCTTGTGTGCACGTAAATGTTCTGTTGTAAAAGTATGCAACTAAAAAAAGTATTATAATTAGCATTTTTTACAATGCTGTGTTTGTAACGAGAATCAAGCTACCCCACCACAACTGTTTGTATGAAGCGTAACATCTCACCATATGCTCAAGAAAATTGTTCCATGTAATGAACCTAATTGTCGGCAGCCTGAGAAAATCAATTTTATTTTTGAGCAGATTTGCCAAATTGAAAGAAACTCCTCTGAACCATGTCTGATTGATGCAAACAAGTTGAAAATGAATCAGCTTCGAAAAGTGTAATGCACTTTAATATGAAATAAATCATATCAGATTATTTGATAAGTCAAGGAATATATATATATATATATATATATATATATACACCGTGAATTCCGGATTACAAGCCGCTACTTTTTTTCCACACTTTCAACACTGCGGCGTGTAATATGAAGCGGCTTTTTAAAAAAAATTTTTCCATCACGGGAAAAACATGGACCAATAAAATGAATGAATAGTTCACTGAGGTCCAATGAGATTGTATGACTAATCACAACTTCCGCTCTTTTTGCCGTAGCGGGGGAAAAATGTGTTACCTGGCAACAGTCGACCAATAAAATGAATGAGTAGTACACGGGTCAAATGAAATTGTATGATTACCGGTAATCGCAACTTCCTTATTTCAGTCTTTCTTCTAACCCTAATCAACATGGAGAATACCAGACGAAAAGCATATGATGCAGCTATTAAACTAAAAGCGATCACTCTGGCAGTTAATGAAGGAAATCGAGCTGCTGCCCATAATCTTGGCATAGACGAGACGATGGTGCGAAGGCGGAGGCTCCGGCAAGAAGAACTGAGCCAGTGTAAAAAGACAACCAAAGCTTTTAAAGGTTTTAAAGGTGGGCCATCGTGGTGTTATAGATTCATGAAACGGAAAAGCCTGTCTATTAGGGCACGCACGACGTTATGTCAGCAGCTCCCTCCAAATTAGAGGTAAGATCGGGCCGCCCGAGCCCGACCCAAAATAACTTCATATGGGTGACAAATAAATTACTGATTCATTGTGCTCTGCTAAAGGGCATGTCCAAGCCAAAAACTTCAAGCGGGGCTGATTTCATGCCCTAGTCGAGCCCTGGATGCTGTTTTCCAAGTTCTATGTCCAATCCAGAATTTTCAGTCCATCCATTTTCCGATCCGCTTTATCCTCCCAAAGGTCGCGGGGGTGCTGGAGCCGATCCCAGCTGTCTTCAGGAAGTAGGCGGGGGACACTACGAACCGGTTACCAGCCAATCACTGGGCACACAGAGATGAACAACCATCCACGCTCACGCTCACACCTCGGGACAATTTGGAGGGTTCAATCAGCCTGTCATGCATGTTTTTGGTAAGTGGGAGGAAACCAGAGAAAACCCACGCAGGCACGGGGAGAACACGCAAACTCCACACAGGGAGGCCAGAGCCGGGATCGAACCCATGACCTCTGCACTGTGAGGTCAACGCGCTAACCAGTCGACCACCGGGCCGCCTCCGGAGTTTTCAGTCTCCAGCAAAAATAAAGGATTTGACCTCACTATTCAAATACCAGGAAGACGATCAGATTCATTTTCATAGTTATTTAATACCACTTCATTTCACATTGATTCCCACTTGGAAGTAAAGAGAGTGATCTTTTATTTTTTTAAATCATCCCTGTATGCTCCGGTTGCAATTCACTTTAAATATCCAGATTTAGGTTTTATGGGTGGTAAAAGGAGATGTAGGAAGACTGTGATTTGTCTTGGGAACCTCTGTTACACTGATCAATGGTTCGCTTTGCGTTCTACTCTGATGAGCCTGACACTTGAGGAAAAAAAACCATACCGTGTTTGTACAATAAAAATAAGTTTTAAAATTATGGTACGATTAGGGTAGTCAACAATTATTGTTTCCATAGAGTTCTGTGTACTTACGGCGTGGCCATACTTTTTCTTAAGTGGGTAATGGAAAGAGGAGGATCTGAAAGAAAACAAATTTGGCAAATTTCACTGGTTCATATGTCATGACTTTTAACAAATCAATCACTGAAGAAGAAATCATGGAAGAAAGCACACTCATTTTGATGCTGGTCTGTCTTTAAGATGTAAAAATGTATCTAAAATCTGTATCACACTAAGCGGCAAAGGGTTTAAGTGAACATATTCCAAATTTCTTGGCGACGAGAAAACCTTTTTGCCACCATTAAAACATTTTGCGAATGCATGGCAAACATCTTTGCGAATGTTTGTGACCTTGAACAAACCCAGAAGAAAAATCAACATTCGCTACCATCATAGACGCTCACAAACCTTCGCAGCAAAAGGGATATGATCTTAAATCAATCAACTCAGAATATTTACATTTCTTTAGACTTCAGAAATACTGTAAAGTTCAGGCTAAAAATTGGAAAAAAAAAAATACGCGATATACTGTATATCAGGATGTATTACATTGTATTGTATTGTATTCCTTGGTAATTATTGTGAGAAATCATTAACATGATCAGTCTCTTTCCATCGAGGAACATAAATTAGGAATGATCTTTTTTTTTAAGGTAATTTGAGTGAATTTGTTCTTCCAGGGATGTGTATGCAACTGATAGCCATTCCCAATTTTCCGTACCCCAAGAAGTAGCTCTCAATTTTAAAAAGGATGGTGGACCCTGTCAAACGGATCCACAGTATTATTTATAATTTTATCTGTGGTTTATTGTTCTTGTTTTGATTGTAAAGCGTCCTTGAGTGTTTTGAAATGCGCTTATAAATGAAATGTATTATTATTATAATTATTACAAAAATACCGGTGACCTTCTCCCTTACCTTTTTTCTTTTTTAGCTTCCGCCGCCGCTGCTTATTGACAAAGCAGGCTGCCATTGTACTGAAAAGGATGGCTGCAGCCAAGAAGCAGATGGTGGCTACGATGCCAGCCACAACTGGTCGCGCCAACCCTGATTCCTCAACCAGCTCTGGAGGAGGAAAGAAGTCTGCGGAGTAAGAAGAACCGTCATGTCATGAATAGCAAGAAAAAGATAAGCAAGAAGAAAAGAAAGAAAAATGCATAAGCAAAAACAAGTGTATGATGATGGTGATTAGTTAAGCAAGTGCTGGTAGTTATTCCGTCCTTGTGTTCGTGTGGGCTCCCGTTGGGCACTATGAGTTCAGAAGAACAGGACCTTAAAATGTTTGAACGTGTGAATGTGAGCATGAACGGTTGTCTCTCACTATGGGTCAGTACTATGATTGATCCAGCTCCAGAAAATGGCCTTCTGTGTAGCTACCCAGCAAAGAACTGTATAATCTAACGGTTGGGGGCAGCAGAGAACTTAAAGAGTACGTCAGCCAGTCAGAAACTCTCCTGACTGTTTGCTGCTTTGAGTAACTATTATGTACTTGCTTCATATATCCAGTTTTTGAGAGGTTTACATTTAGATGAAAGCTGGCATACTGCAACTATAAATGGTTGCAGAATGTGTCTTTGAATTCTGACGATAAGCATACTACCATGGTCTAAAGCAGGGATACTCAATTTCAGATTTGAAAGGGCCACAAAAAAAGTTCATTTGGTCAAAGGTAAATTAATTACAAAATTTCAGTCCATTCTTGTTTGAATTGCCGAATTTCACTGTCAACAATATGCTATCTGCTCCTAAAACAAAAGTGCATGGGAAGTAGTGAACTGAGTGACCCAGTAACAGGCTGACTGTGTATCATTGGCATGGAGACACAAGCTGCTCCAACCAGACAACACATGGTTTTCACAGCGGGTGGGGCTGCTTTGTTGCGCCATGGCTTGGATGAAGGAGCACTACGCTGTGCTAAGTGCAGTATGAAGAGGCTTACAGTGACGAACAGTTATGGGCCCACAAATAAGCTTCTAGCAGGATGGAAGCAGGCCGGGGGCTACTTACTGAGGTTGTGGGATGATATCATGGTGAAGAATGATGCGGTGAGTGTGCAAAGTGAGGCGGTGTAACATTTGTGAGTATGTATAGTACATAAACCTGACATATTATACTGCATATCAACATAAATGGTGCATTTGGAAAGGATTCATTATTTATTATTCTTTTAATCTACATTTTGTCATGTTACAGCCTGATTCCGAAAACTATCTGTCCATCCATCCATTTTCTGAAACGCTGTTTGGTATTTCTATGCGCTAGTTGATGAAAGCTATCAGGCGGGCAACATTGACTGTCTGCATTGACTGGACATGACAGTGCTGCGGGGTATCATTGGAAAAATCAACAGTGAGGTCTTTACTTTTGTCAGTTTTTTGTGCAAGGAAGTGTCTCAGCATTTTTTGATCGTCGATTTTGTTGTTTTCTTCACGGTAATTTTATCCTTCGTTTCTGAAATTTCATTTAAATCTTACAATATTAAGAATGCATTTTCCGTATAGAATGACATCGTCACACACTGTACACAGAGCTTTACCAGCGACATCGAGCTTTTTCACGAAATCCGATTCAAGCACAGACAATGGTTCCTCTTTACTGGTTCCTACTGGGGACACCATCAGCTTTCTATCCAACCAGTCCCATAGAAACTTGTTTTTCAGATCCGCATCTATCTGACGCACGTAGCTTCGTCACGAGTCTCGATAACATTCGGCATTTCTTTAATACAGACTACATACACGAGTAATTTCAATACACGACATCCCTCGTGCAAAACCATTCAGAATTCGCGGAAAAGGGGTTTAGGAAGGCGAACACGGATTGGTTGTGATTCTGCATTTGCCGATATAGCGACCAATCACAACAAGTAAGACATTGGTTTTAGCCTATATACGAAGTAACGACAAACTAACGTTTTGCGAGAAAAAACGGTATTCACAATGGATGCTTGCAAACTTTATTTACATGCATTACGAGTCTGCCGAAGTCAAGTAAGTCCGGCAGCCCAGAAATAACACCAGACACCCCCCCCCCCCCCTAAAATTTTCTCAACGGATTTGGAACAATATAAAATAAGGTCCATTTTGACTGGAAAACATTTGACTGGAATTCCGCCAAAAAGCGGAAGAAGTATTTTTGCGACTTCTGTCTCACCCCCCCCTCAATTCCTCAGCGGCATTTGAGTCAATATAAGTTTTATAATCATCAAATAAAGTAAATTGTTAAATTACTCATTTGTGTTTGTCAAAGCATGACACAAGCATTTATCTGAAAAGCTAACTGCTATGGGCTGACTGCTGACTGACTGCTATATGAGCAAACATAGCAACCTGAAAAGCAGGTTGCTATGTTTGCTCACATAATCCAAGGATGCTTCACATTAATTTGGAACAACGTAATGATTTTTGAACAAGGACTTTTTGAGACGCTTCAAGGGTGTAGATGACCGGCTGACAATGTATGTCAATGTACTGTATTTTCCGCACTATAAGCCGCACCTAAAAGCATGACATTTCCTCAAAAGCCGACAGTGCGCTTTATAATCCGATGCGATTTATATATGGATCAATATTCTGAATTCTTGGACGTAGTATTTGAAATGTTCTCTAAAGCGCTTTGTTACAGCTGCAGCGGTTTTGAAAGCTTGATATAAATGAAACTGTATTGTATTGTATTCCCTTTAGCGTCGCTCCATCTCGTGGATACATAACGCAACCACATCCATTATGGTAGCTTCTATCTATGCACCTTATAATGTGGTGCACCCTATCGATGAAAACAGTTTTAAAACAGGCCATTCACAGAAGGTGCGCCTTATAATCCGAAGCGCCTTATAGTTATAGATCCTACTTACAGATACAAATGTGCTCATTGAGACCATCAAAGCAGCAGAGATTCATTCATTCATCTTTCGAACCGCTTTATCCTCACTAGGGTGGCGGGGGGTGCTGGAGCCTATCCCAGCTGTCTCCGGGCAGTAGGCGGGGGACACCCTGAATTGGTTGCCAGCCAATCGCAGGGCACACAGAGACGAACAACCATCCACGCCCACACTCACACCTAGGGACAATTTAGAGTGCTCAATCAGCCTGCCATGCATGTCTTTGGAATGTGGGAGGAAACCGGAGAAAACCCACGCAAGCCCGGGGAGAACATGCAAACTCCACACAGGGAGGCCAGAGCTGGAATCGAACCCGGTACCTCTGCACTGTGAAGCCGACGTGCTAACCACTGGACTACCGGGCCACCCGCAGAAGAGATTTTCATACAATTCCTCTGACTTCATAGTCAGGTTGTCCCTTGAAATGCTCTTCTTAACCACAGGCTCTCACATAGACAGGTTTCTCCCTTTCCAAATTCGGTCCAATCAACTGAATTCACAGCATGTGTAGTCAAAGTTTTCAAGGAAGTTGAGCTAATACTGCATTTCATCTCAGTCAGGACTGTTTTGTTTCTAGGTTTCTAAAAATCAGCATTCCACAGCAGAACTCCCTACCTGTACTGGACACACCGACTATGTTGCTCGGCTCACTGATCGTGTCAGCCATGACGGCCATGACACGGAACTCATACCAGGCCTCCTAAGAGAAGAAGAACAAGAATGTCAAGGTTCAACCACCATTAACATTCTACCAGTGTGTTTAAACAAACCAAAGCAAATATTTTGCTTTAACCTCCAAAATCATCACTTTTCAGGAGACCCCAAAAACATTGCATCATCAAAGACAGCAAGCCATTTTCAACACTTTAGATTGGTCAATAATTTGTAAAAACAACACCGAGACATGGAGACTACCTAATAGTATGGATTTGTGAAAAAAATATGAATTAATTGTCCATTTTTGGTCGTTAAGTAGTGTTATTTGATATTGTTCTACAATTTGTTTTGTAACTAGAGGCAATATTTTCCTGTTGAGGCGTTTCGTAACTTGATAATTTCATATGAAGAGACGTTCGTTAAGTAGAGGTACCACTCTATAGAAAAAAGTTGATATCATCTTATTGAAATAAGCAACTCGTCGTAAAAAAGTTTCAAGCATGTGTGTGTCGTGCAAGGGTGGAGAAGAAATCTGAGTGGGTGTTTTCACTTTGATGCAAGGAGAGATAAAAGAGTCAGCATCAGAAGGAAGCTCAAACGTGTATTATAGCAGAATTAGTTCAGCAAGCAGTTGAATAGAAATCGATGTGACGTCAAGAACGTCAGAACTTTAGTCATTAAAAATATGTTGATTTTATTTACCTCACACATATATTTGAAGGAGATTTCTGAAAATGATATTCATTTTTTGTATTGATTCATTTTATCTGCAGTGTGGACGCAACTCATTTAGTGCTTTGCTCAACAAGAGCGTCTCTTGTGGATTCTTGCAGCACGAGGGACAGTCAAAATCCTTGCATGACACAACTATGCCTCTGCATCACTTGCAAACTGTTACGCCATCAAATAATGTAGGTGTGGGAGCACATTACCAATAAACCTTTTGGTTTGGAAGAGTGTTACATGCACAGTGAACCAATGAAACTCAGTCTTCTGTGTTTACCTGGATGAGGTCACGAGCGAGCATCTCTGTCTCGCCTGAGGGGATGCCGTCATCCAGAACCTCCCATCGTTCCCCTAAACGAAACTCCATAACATAATGCTGGATCGGTGCTGTGTGATTGGCGGGCGGAATCCAGGTAAGAAGGACTCCCTGCTGCGTGCGATTGGCTGTGAGGCACCGTGGTGGGGTAAGCAGCACCAATGGTTCAGGGGTACTTATAGGAAATACTGAAAGAAGACATTTGAAATTCCATGGTTAAGACATGAAATGAATGCTATGTAAGAAGTTGTAGCAGCATGACAACAGTGAAACATGAGCCAGTTCCTCTTTAGATCTGACAGCTAAATTAACTATGAGAGTGACTCAGTGCAATCAAAGTTTGATTTGACATGGATCTCCTCAGAAACCATTCCCATCATCTAACTTCAGTCATACTTTGAAAACCATTGCGTGAACGCAACCCTTGGCTATTGTAAAGTCGTTTTCTCCAATGTATTTACCGTATTTTCCGCACTACTATAAGGCACACCTAAAAGGACTAAACTTTCCCAAAAGCCGACAGTGTGTCCTGTAATCCAATGCGCCTTATGCATGGTGTTACACAGTCTCTTTCATTCGCCAACACACACTCAAACAGACAACTACTTTCTGAGCTCTGCACAGCCATGAAGAAACCAAGATAATACCAAAAGCATAGTTAACTACTGACCAAACGAAGGAAGAAGGAGACAAGTAAATTCTCTTCACACTCTATGGTTGCACACCACACAGATAACCAGATTACACAAATGCAGGCATGCAAAGCAGAGATGTCAGAGTGAAAGTGGTGCACAAACTTTTGTACGATCATATCCTTTTGTCCTCGGCAAGAGGCACCAAATATGCTCACCTAATGTGTTCACAGTGACAACCTCGCTGAAGGGTCCTGTGCCAAGCTTGTTTTGGGCTAGGACGCTGCACTGGTATGTTGTCTCGGGCTCCAAGCCAGGCACCACCATCCACTCTTGGCCTCCTGGCACGGGTACAGAGAGCCAGTCGTGTGGACCTAAACGCTCCCTTTTTAGCCTGCACATGAGTCAGGGTGAGAAGTGAGCTGGACAGGCAGAAACTGGGACAGTTCCATCTATATTTCATCTGACTTTGTAGGATCTAATTCAATGCCCATGCAATTGTGTTATTATTTCTAGCATTTATTTATGTATGTATACAATATCCTAACCAACATTCTTCAACATTTTGCAATACATGTAAATAGAACATTCAGTCAACCTTCATCCAAAATGACCTAATTTCCCTTTACACCAGTCACTCACAGTATAAACTGATGACATCATCAATTGCACTTTCACTTGATGGGAAGCCCATGCTGCAGTTAGCTTTGCATTTTTATCGTTTGCCCAGGCCATACAATCAGGAGCTGATATGATTAGCAAAAGATGCACATGCAACAATCTTGTCAAAACAATCGTTACAAATCTTTCTTATAAATACAATGAAAAAATATGGACTGTATTTTTGAGGTCATAAAGAGATACTTATAAAAGGCATACTAAAAATATGTCGCCATTTTCAGCAGTACAAAGATAATATTTTGTCGATAATGAATTTGTTCAGATAATTATTCATTTATTATGACAGAGCTTATACAGTGAGAGAAATGGTTAACACTGTCAGGTTATCAAAACACATGGAGAATATGAACTACAGTTAAGCAGAGCAAAGCAGCAGCAGAGGTCAAGGAGGTCATTCCTAAACTCAGGGTACAAATTTGAGAGATACCAACTTAATCTGCATTTAATATTTTATTAGGGAAAAAAAACTGTTCTGAATATACCCCAGAAGAAAATAGTTTAAAAAATAAATACGACGAGAAGGAAAAGCAGGAAGCGAAGCAGGCTGGGATGACTCACACATGGCCGTACCAGACTGAGAATGTCTGCTGGAAGCCTCCGTCGTAGCCCACCTCCCATGACACGTTGGCCCAGGTGGAGGATGCCACCACGTGGACGCTGGTAGGTGCATGGGGGCTTGTGCCTGCAGGGAGGACAAGCAGTGGGACTTGTTGATAAAACTGCATGTGAGTCATCGAAACTGTCTCTGTTAGGTTGACAACATACAACATCATAAGCCACACAAAAAAAAAAATCATATTTGTCAGAATAAAGTCTCTTTAAGTGCTAAAAACAAACCTGTTATCACATAAAAAAACAGGAATACTGTAGCAAAGTAGGCTTAAGGCAAATAAAACACTACAGAATACTTTAGTTATTAATAGAATATGCATTACATATATTAGAAGAGTACAAGCATCCATTTTGTGGAAAACCATTCAATAATGAAGAACGCAGCTAACAATTTTGGAGCACCAAATGTTCTTGTCATGTGTATTTTTCCCAACCCACCAACTTTATGGATGAATTTCAGAGACTTAAAGTACACCTTTGCAAAATATGGCCTGTGGGACACATCCGCGCCGTCCACAGTCCCTGAGTGTCTCTTGCAGCCTTTATGTATTGATCTTTTATTTCACATGTGGTCTTTATGAGCCGGAGACTCTTTCAGCTGATCAATGTCTCTTCTATTCCCTAAATCCCTAAAAACAATAGTTACTGATATTGTAAACCTGTTCCGTTGTCCACATCCATGAGGGTGGAACTTGTGTAAACTTACTGTTTCGAACAGTCGAACCTCATGACAGCGGACCTCGAGGGACATAACAAATCTGTACGTTACAATGGTAGTTTGTTGTAACCATTTCCAACAAAATGGCCACCAACTATGATGTATAATACAGTATAAACATTTATAGGTGTAAAAACATGAACATGTTTAAACATTCTTGTATACAGTATGAAGAAAAAATGATTTAATAAGACATGAAACAAACAACTGTTGCGGTCCTACTTCATCTCTGAAAACATTCTGTCAGTAAATGAAAATTGCCTTCTCCAGTTCAGGATGTGCCGCACCCCGAAGCTGTTTACGATCATCTTTCAATCCACTGGCCACAAACATCTGCCATGATTTTGTTGCCATTACGGATGATTGTCGCAATTGTTGACTTTTCCAAAACGTAGTCTTGGCTGAGCCTTGTCTGTGAGACTCTCTTTCGAAAGTGAGAATTTCAGCCTTTATAGACAGCGAGACAGCGAGATTGGCTTCTGTTTACCAAACATGTTTTCAGACTACGTGCCCAGGGCCGCACCGTGCCTCCAGAAATACAACAATGTATGAGTCGATCAGTAGCGTTGCTAAGTCCCGCACTGTACACTTTGTTTACAAGGAAGGTCGCAGCCGCAGTTCGCTTCCCATGGTTCGTTTACACTATTTTGTAGGAAAAATCCGGTTGTTATAATGAAGTTTATGTTATAAAGGTGTAGGTCACAGGTGTCAAACTCAAGGCCGTGGGGCCAGATCTGGCCCACCACAACATTTTATGTGGCCTGCGAAAGCAAATCAAAGATGTCGTCTTTCATGATGCGTGCTAAAATCTCTACCAACATTTCAAATCCTCATTCGTGATAAATAAGAGTGATACTGGCAGCATTTTCTTGTTACCAAACCCCTCATTACAGTCACTTAAACAATAAGTGGATAGACCGTTACTCTTGTCTTCTTTAAATGATTTCAGTCATTACGGACCTCCAAGGGAAGCTGTAACTAAAATCAGGCCCGTGAAAAGAATGAGTTTGACACCCCTGGTGTAGGTGGTAAGCAAAATCGGCAAATAGAAAATGAATCACGTGAAATTAGGACTTTGAAATGTGAACGTTATAGAGGTGAGAACGTAAACGGGGTACGTTAAAAAGAGGATCGACTGTATATGGTTTGTATTGGTCTGTTTATTTTGTAGCCTGGTTTGTTTAACAGATGCATAAGCTAAAGACAAAATGTGTGTTGAACCGTATGAACTTAATTTAGTTGTATTGTTGCAACTAGTGACTGCTGTTTTCTGTTTAAATGTGTGCAATGCACTGTATATGCATTACCTAAGACTTGGACATGCGTGCTGGCAGTGATGCTTGTAGCAACGTTGGTGGCAACGCACTCCCATTCCCCATGGTCCTCCTTTGTAAGTGACTTGAACTGTAAGCTGCCTCGAGGCAGAACATTGTGCTTGCTCTTACTGGGCTTTCCGACCTGCAGATCACACAAACATCAGACAAATAAAGACGATTAAATACTGTAGAATCCAATGATTCTTTTTTTTAAATTCTCACCCACAGTTGTAAAGACTTGCAATAATTTGACCAAAGTAATATTGAAGACAAACTTTCATGAAAAAAAATACTGTGTCCAAAATATTTTGTAAATGCTGATATCATTCGAGTGACAAAATTCTTCAGAAAGAATAAAGAGTCATGCATTTAATGAATGCTGGTTGTTTCCTTAATTCTAAATATTCTTTACCGTTGCTGTATTTCTGTACTTATATTGAATTTGTTCAAAAAAAAACATTGCTCAGTATGTCATCCGGCTCCATACAATTCCTTTGTGACAATTAAGGAAAAAAAAAAAGAAAAAATCCACAAAGAATCAATTTAACGTTAAAACTGAAAGTCAGCCAGTATATGATCACCGAATATGATGACAAAAGTGTGAATGCAGGCAATACATACCTTCCTCCATGTTATATTGGGAAAGGGGTCTCCTTCTGCCTCGCATGGGATAACCAGTTCTCTCCCAGCCTCCTGTCTGTACTCCCCTCCAGGGACCACTGAGAATTTGGGAGGGTCCTGCACAGGTTCAAAGTCAGATTAGGTGAGCGGAACAGATTTGCAATTTTGTTTGGATACCCTTCCACATGACAAAGTCAGACACGTAAAAAAAATATATATATTAAAAAAAATCAACTATCAAAGCCTGGCACCAGGAAACAAACATATGGACATTTAAATGTCACCTCACAACATTGGCCAGAACTTTCGTGTCCGTCAATCTAAATATCACTTTGCATGCCCATACGATTCTACTCTTAGAATATGAAACCTTTGACAAATATTTCTGGTTCGAATGACGAATGTCATTCCGTCAATCAAATAATCAAACTTCAGAATGTCACCGCTACATAAAAATAATCTGACCATCTTTAAAACTTTAAAAATAAGAAGAAACAGCAAATGTACCTTTAGCACCAGGGGAGCAGGAGGGGACCATCCCATGGAGCCCAGGGCATTGTAAGGCATGCAGGTATAGGTGCCGAGAGAGTCCTCTGTCACCTCTGCCACGCGGATGCTCCCATCGTCCATTTGGCTCCAACCAGGATACTGAAGAGGTAAGTAATTCCCAATTTTTAATCCCAATTATTAATGAATATACATCCATGTGTGTGTGTGATATATTTACACTCTGGAGTGTAAAATGAATAAGATGCATTAGTGCTTCTTCTTACCTTCTCTATCCGGAGAGGGAGACCATCTTTCTTCCACTTAACTAATGTTACAGGTGGGTTGGCATCTACAGGACATCGGATGAAGCCCGGCAGACCAATGGCCACATAGAGTACAGATGGCATGTTTACAACACGAGCAGGATCTACTCAAAAAGACATCACAAGAAAGGACAGCGGCGGTGTCTTTGTAATAAGGGTAAGGTGATTGCTGTGGATAGATTGGTTGAAGCGATGCTTAAAGGTCAAGTGTGAAGTAATTCTAAACAATCCCAAATGAAATATTTGTATCCATCCATCCATTTTCTAAACTGCTTATCCTCACAAGGGTCACAGGCATGCATCTCTGCACTCTGAGGCCGACGAGCTAACCAGTTGGCCAGCGTGCTGCCGTAATATTTGTATGTAACAAGTAATTAAGCAAAATACATTAAATAAAGCATGAAAAAATATTTCTCTTGCGTAAATTTGACAAAGTAACCGTTTCCTCAAAGTGACATGATGAGTGACAAACCCGCAAATGTGACTTTCAAGACAAGAATAGCATGGCTCACTATGGAAAGTGTACAAAGCAAGTGAGAAATCGATTCGGAAAGGTGATGTTTCAAACTTATCTGACGGGATCCTGGTGTTTGAAAAGTTGGAGGAAGAGGAGGTTGTTGGCTCGATGAACGCTGATGTACGTATGCTCCTACACATGTAAGAGCCCAATGATCAGGATGAGGAAAATGTTGTGCCCGAATGGCCGGACATGGAGTGGAGATGAGACCCATCTGGATTTGAAGAACGGTAAACTATATACCGTATTTTCCGGATTATAAATCGCAGTTTTTTTTTCATAATTTGGCCGGGGATGCGATTTATACTCTGGAGCGACTTATTTGTGAAATTATTAACACATGATTATGTCATTTCACATGTTATTTTCACATTAAACCACAGGAGGGCGCTCTCTTGCTCCCTGTGTTGATAAATCGACGATGAGTCTGACGTAAGGGACGTAGAAGAGGAATCTGCGCATCATCTACCTCCCGAGTTGGGGGAGTTGTTCAAAAGTGACAGCGAGGATGAAGATTTAATTGGATTTAGTGATTTGGAGTGAAACTGATAGTTTGGTAAACTTGTTAGCATGTTCTTTATACAGTGATTATCTGAATAACTCTTCATATGTTACGTCGTTACTGACATTACCAGGCATGTCAGTCATGTAACGTTAGTATACCGTACACTTATTCAGCCTGTTGTTGTCTATTTTATTTTTATTTTAAATTGCCTTTCAAGATGACATGTATGTTTTTGGTGTTGGATTTTATGAAATAAATTCCCCGGAAAAATGCAACTTCAGTGCGACTTATATGTTTTTTCCTTTATTGGCTGGTGCGATTTATAATTGGGAGCAACATATAATCTGAAAAATATGGTAGATTGCAAGTTTTAGCGTAGCGTTATTGGTTGCAATGTGATACTGTGCCGCGCTGTAAATTGCCAACAATGGGAATACATATTTGGTCCATGTATTCCCACTAGCACTCAAAGCACACGTGATAGTGGGTTGGTGTCCTACGTTGTCATTGCGATGGTAGTTCTGTTGCGTTGTTGGCCACTCCACACATTACATCGGCAGCATTGTTAGTTGTAAACCATTATAGAGGATGCCGTCCATGCACTCATATAGTTTGAATGTTTTCATCAAGGACGTGGTCTATGTGGCCCTTAAAGTTTTTATTGAAAGTATAAAGGGTCTAAAACAGAACAAGAAGATGGTGGTAAAATTATGAAGATAAAGAAAACGATCCACTATTAGTAAGAAAGCCAATAATGCAACCTAAATTAGATATCGTAAAAATAATAAAATGAAGGCGGTGGAAGTTAGAGGCGTTTGAGTGAAAATTATTGCCATGACAGAGGAAGGACCAGCGAGGTAGAGCATGAGAGTGAAAGAGAGAAAGAGAGAGAGAGAGAGAGAGAGAGAGAGAGAAATGTTACAGATGACGTAAGGTAGAGAGAAACCAGCAGAGGAGGTAGGAGTGTTGGAGGTGCTGTGACTGTGATAATGACATCTGGTATTGCGAAAGAGTGGAGATGGGGGGCAGGGAGGTGTGTGTGGGGGGTGTTAGGTTGGAACCGAGTGAATCAAGAAATGATTGTGATAATGCCGAATTAAAATTTGCAACCTCCAAAGTCCAAACCGCCAGCTTGGCAGCACTTTGGCATAAAGAGCCCAGAGGAGAGTTGCTACCACTACCACAGACAAGAATATCAGCCAAGTTTCTAAAAATAGCTCACAGACACAGCCATTGCTTGCAGACAGCGCTAGTGCTCACGACCTGCTGGTTCCCACTGCAAGATGCAGTTATTCGCTGGAAAGTACCTCGGGAGAGAGGCTGCCATAGACTCGATAGAAAATTGTGGGAGCAAGATTTTAAACAGAGTATGATCATTTTTTTTCAATCAAAATAATAATTCAGAGCAAATGTGGAATTCAGGAATAGCATTGGACTACAGTGTAGGCCGCAGAGCAGATGAAATGGGCATTAATGATGGACAATAATACTATCACGAGGGAAGGAGAGTGTGTGCGTGTGTGTGTGTGTGTGTGTGTGTGTGTGTGTGTGTGTGTGTGTGTGTGTGTGTGTGTGTGTGTGTGTGTGTGTGTGTGTGAGAGTGAGAGAGAGATAGAGAGAGAGCCCTCTGCAGTTGAACCGAGAAACACACCTGCTTTAACAGCAATGATGTAATCCCATTCCTCACTCTCCCTCCCTCTTTCCCCAAGACTGGTGTTGCCTGCTTCTGTTTGTCACACACAGCACACGTTGATGTAGAATAATCTGAAGAGGCGGGCCAGTGAGGGAATGCAAAACATCTGTTGCCTTGACGACTGCCAGTGTCAGTATAGTATTGCCATTCTGCTACACATCCAACTGTCAAAACCCTGTAAATGTGTTCTAGTAGTTACTTGCGATGAGTGACGGGTCACTGGCAGTGTGTTAAGTGGGGAGAACACGGATAGGCATATTTTTAGGTGGTCTGGTCTACATATTTCACACAAATGATAAGGTAGCTCTGGAGTTTCCTTGAATTGGGAAATTCCATTCTATGCAACAGAAGTGCCTCAGTCTTCAAAAATGGCTTGTTTAGCAATTCATTTGCATGATTTCAAAAGCCCTGGCGGTAAGATGTTTCTTCTTTTAAATACTGTACAACAATAGCGATGTTTAACTAAACACCATCTGTGGAATCATTAGAGCTGTTGCCATGGTTACTAGTCTTTATTGTGGCAAACAAACACTGATGTACCAGCCCTGCCAAACCATAGAAATTCACTTCCTGAACAATTCATCTTAATTTTCACATTTTCCGTCAGGAACATTACAGTGGGACTGTGCACAAGGATGGATGAATAGATAGATAAAACTCACTTGTATTCTCTGGCATTCGACTCAGCATGACTTAGATTTGTTCTTGGTTTTACTGTTTGGTGCTTTCTACCGTCTTTATTACCGATTTGTTTTACTGTTTATTGTATATGTTAAATTGCTCCATGTACAGCACTTTGTATGCGGCGATGGCTGTTTGAAAGTGCTCTATAAATACAGTTGACTTGACTTGACTTGATAGATGGATAGATAGATAGATAGATAGATAGATAGATAGATAGATAGATAGATAGATAGATAGATAGATAGATAGATAGATAGATAGATAGATAGATAGATAGATAGATAGATAGATAGATAGATAGATAGATAGATAGATAGATAGATAGATAGATAGATAGATAGATAGATTGATAGATAGATAGATTGATAGATGTTTGTTCTTGCATTTGTTTTATATCTCTATCGCTAAATGATTAGTACAATTACAAATTAATATATGAATGTTTTAAAGAATATATAAATCACAAGATTTTGTAAATATTGACTTGGCATTGAAGTTTGAACACTGCACATTGTCCACACACAAACATCCAGGCATAATTTATTGATAAAATAAGCAGCAGTCCCCAAGCTCTGTAGTTGTCACTAGCCATGAGAACATATTTTCAACGGCCAAATAAAAACAAACGATGAGAAATATCGCTCACCACTAGCTAGGCTTCAACAAGTCATGGCTGTTTGGCATATTCCAACTAGTTATGACCGTCACGACACACTGCTGTGTTGAGTTTTTTGTATGATGAATAACGTTGTCATAAGCACACAGTTGCTTTCTGTACCGTATTTTCTGCACTATAAGGCGCTTCGGATTATAAAGCGCACCTTCAATGAATGGCCTATTTTTATAACTGTTTTCATATATAGGTCGTGCTGCATTATAAGGGGCAGAGAACAGAGGCTACAGTAGGGGCTGTGGTTGCGCTATGCATCCACTAGATGGTGTTACGCTTAAAGGAATACAATACAATACAGCTTTATTTATATAGAGCCTTCACAACCGCTGCAGCTGTAACAAAGCCATGGTCACAAAAACCGACATCAACCATATAAATACAAATGGCATTACAAAACAATAAATGAAAGACAAAAGTTATAACGACAATTGATTCAACAGAAAGGCACACAAACCTCGTGGGCTCACATCCATAAGCGGCCCAATTAGTGTCGGGCAGAACCCTTTTAGCTTCCAATTGTCCCTGCTAATAATCCCCACTAGAAGGCAGAGGAACACTAACAGGAAAACAACTCAATGGGTAATATAAAGAGAATTACAGTCTCTTTATATTAAGCGCATCGAATTATTGGCTGCACTGTCGACTTTTGAGGAAATTGAATGTTTTTAGGTGCGCCTTATAATGCGTAAAATACGGTACATCTTTCAAGCACCTAATTTGCATGCGATATCTTTATGCTGTGCAGCACGCTGTATTAATATTTTGAATGTTTTGTCTCCATGTTCACTCTGTTTTTGCAGAATTTTTGGGGGGTGAATGTGAATCTATATTTTGTCCAGGTTTTTTTTTTTTTGTCTGCTATGAATATCCCAGGTCAGCGTGTACCTCACTCTCACCTTTAATCAGTTGGGGTAGAATAGAGCTCACCTGTGATTCTAATGACAAGTGGTACAGAAAATGGATGAATGGATATTCATGCCATGAGTTCATAAGAAAACGGAGGGCACACAAAAGTAGAAGAGAAGATGTCGACCACTTTTGCTGAGTAGCTCACTCACATTGCACAGTCAGGTAAGCAGAGGCAGTCGGTGGTAGGCCAAGGCTGTTGCTAGGAGCACAGGTGTATTTCCCAGCATCCTCTGGCTTGACTTGGACAATTATCAGGGAACCGTCAATCAGAACACTGACTCTCCGCTTTAGGTCACTGAAAAGTAAGTGGAAAATAAAATCACATGAGCTTATTAACCTCTCATTTTACAATAAGATTCATAATGTGACTAGCCTGACTATTTGGTGAGACGCTCTTTTGTTTCATTACTTTTCATGTAATATCAGATTATTTGGCGTCATGTAGAGAGATGAAATTTGAAATGATTTGGTGAGACTTTCCACAAGAAAAAAACTTTGCTCTCTGCCTAGCGTTTATTTTATATTCTTGCACTTTTCTTGTTTCCAACGTCTGCGTTCAAAGAAAAAAAGCCAATTTATGCTCGTCACTACTGAATATCATGCTGTACATATTATCTGATAGAAACCGAAATAAAAAGTATTCAAGTGCTCAGCATATCTATTTTCAGCAATGAGAGCAGTGCATAAACATTTTTTTTTTGTATTCATCTGTGCACTATGCTCGAACTGCCCTAGTTGGAGCGAGGGCTGCTATGATTATAACTGAGGGTGTCGAAGAAGTCTTTTGTGAAAACGAATGCTCCCAAAAAGACCATAATTGTGCAGATGGATCGATATTACAGGAATTGACGCAAGCACTATCATAATGCCTCCAATGTAGTCTTTTAAACTGTAAAAGAAAAATACGGAGACGAATGACAAGGAGGCTAAACAGAAGGCACACACTTGGGTGTGATGCGATGAACAAGAATAAATCCCATCAAAACTTTACTTCTTGAAAAAGACATTGTCTTCCTCCCAGAACCATGAGTAGGTCAAGTTCCGAGGGTAGGCCTCCGCCTGGCAGGTGAAGAAGGCGTCCTGCGAGATGTTGACTGTAATGTTGTCTGGTGGTGAGACAATGAATGGAGGGCCTGGTGTAGAACACACACAAGAAACAGGAAAAGGAATATGCAGTACAGTACTGTATCACTCAAACTGAACTGCCCAGCCCCATAACCTAGTACCGTATTTTCCAGACTATAAGTCGCAGTTTTTTGTCATCGTTTGGCCGGGGTTGCGATTTATACTCTGGAGCGACCTATGTGAGAAATTATTAGCACATTAATGTATCATTTCATGTCACTTTCACCTTAAACCGCAGGAAGGTGCTCTAGGCCTGTGTTGATAAGTCGACGATGAGTCTGACATAAGCGACGTAGAAGAGGAAGCGCCACATCTTTTACATCTGGAGTTGGCGGAGTTTATTAAAAGTGACACAGAGGATAAAGATTTCATTGGATTTAGTGATTTGGAACGACACTGGTGGTTTGGTAAACTTATTTGTATGTTATTTATGCTATAGTTATCTGAATAACTCTTAATATGTTACATGAACATACCAGGCACATTCTCAGTTCATTGTTTATATGTCATGTAGCGTTAGCATATCGTACACTTATTCAGCCTGTTGTTCTCTATTTTTATTTTTATTTTAAATTGCCTTTCAAGATGACATGTCTATTCTTGGTGTTGGATTTTATCCAATAAATTTCCGCTCAAAATGCGATTTATATTCCAGTGCGACTTATATATGTTTATTTCTTCTTTATTATGCATTTTATGGCTGGTGCGAGTTATACACCGGAACGATTTATCATCCGGAAAATACGATGTACACACTTTATTTCTGTTTTTAACGACCTTGCTTTGACATTAAAACTATGTCCATAGTTAATGTGTGGTAATATAAAGTAATACAACAGCAGCATAGACATTTTTTTCCATTCTTTTTGGACACAAAGAGATTAACACCAACACATGCACAGTTTCCCTTCAGAACCATCACAATTATTCTGCACTCAAAAATAATAGGATTATGACAATTTATCAAGTGATCCTTCCTATGCCAGATGGATGATCCTCCTTGCACAACATTTTTAAGTGTCTGGGGGCAACTTGATGTTGTGACTTTAAACATATTGTTGAACTTTACTTGGTCAAAGCAACTTGCAAACATTGGATCATTGAATTCATTCATTAAAATTACTGCATGAATACCCCCCTCCACACACACACACACACACACACACACGCATGCACACACACTCACGCAGATTGCTAGTCCCATATGTTAGTTTTGATCTGTGGTCCACATTCTGATCCTTTAACAGGCAGAGTATTTCCATCTGCCACCCCTTAGCCAGACAAGCAGTGTGTGCATGTGTGTGCGCGCCTGTGTGCTAACCTGCCCTATTTGGAACCAGCTGAGAGCTGGAGATTTGCTGGCACTGTACACTCTTAGTTGATCTGCAGCTCAGTGGCTTTCCAGGAGGACCTCTATTAATCCATCACTGCTATAAACTACACAGCTGGTCATCTGAACACAGAGGCTTTTCTTAGGCTTTGCCTTCCTAGTCCGAAAAGAAAACATCTCTTCAGGGTCACGAATATTGGTTCGACATACATTACATAATTGTTAATAGGGTCACAACACTTGATTCTTGTCTTAAGTCAAAAGCAATGTTTATAGGGATGAAATCATCACACTGACTTGGCTATTGAAAAATATTCCATTTACCGTATTTTCCGGATTATAAATCACGCCATAGTATAGGTCGCACCAGCCATAAAATGCATAATAAAGGACAAATAAAACACAAAAGTCACACTAGAGTATAAGTCGCATTTTGGGGGGGACATTTAATTGATAAAATACAACCCAAGAACAGACATCTTGAAAGGAAAATAACAATTGAGGACAGGCTGAATAAGTGTATGATATGTAACATTACATGACGAACTGAGAATGTGCCTGGTATGTTCATGTAACATATTAAAAACCCTCATGCCATATAGGTACACTTCATGTACGCCTGCATGCGTTGTGTCGCAAAAACAAATGCATGCCACAGGTTTAAAACCCATGCATGGCATGCATTTGTTTTTGCAACACAACACATGCAGGTGTACATGAAGTGTATCTGCATGGCACGAGGGTTTTAAGACTTACTCAGATAACTAGAGCATAAAGAACATGCTAACCATCATTGTCCCTCCAAATCACTAAATCCAATGAAATCTTCATCCTCTGTGTCAGTTTTAATCAACTTCGCCAAATCTGGAGGTAGAAAATGCGGCGCTTCCTCTTCTACGTTGCTTACGTCAGACTCATCATTGACTTATCAACACAGGCCTAGAGCGCCCTTTTGCGGTTTAATGTGAAAATAACTTGTGAAATGATGTAATAATGTGTTAATAATTTTACACATAAGTCGCTCCAGAGTATAAATCGGACCCCTGGTCAAATTATTAAAAAAATGACTTATAGTCCGGAAAACACAGTACTTGACTTCAAAATTTCTTGACTTGCGTTTCACAGAAAACAAATGATCTGAATTATTTCTTTGATGAAGAAAACGCCTCATCAACATCATCTAGAAAACTCTAGATGCTTGGCCATTATTTGATTTCCTTCACTGGACAAATAAAGTATCAATCTCGCCATCCATCTATCCATCCGTATCCCTTTGTTTATCCGGGCTCAGGTCATGGGGGCAGCAGCTTAAGCCAGGAAGCCAAGAGGTCCCTCTCCACTGCAAGTTTCTCCATCTCTTTAGAAGGGTAGCCAGGCCAGCCGTGAAAAGATGTACATGGTTGCCTCAGAGGCCTCCCACGAGCAGAACACGAAGTTGTCCAGGAAGTTAAATTTTAAAAAGTGGAGAAAAAAAAAATCAGCTTATTACTTACCAGGTTGACCCGTTGTCCAAGCAAGTGAAAAACAAGGTCTGCTTACTTTGATTTTCATAGAGGGTTTCTGTGCCATGCCTTGACTGGTCCCTTAACTACGAACTGTTTGCCTTCTGTAAGCCTGCCAGGGGCAAAAGCCCCAGACAACTTAGCTCCTAAGATCATTGGGACAAACAAACCCCTCCATCACCAGGAGGTGATAGCTCAGAGATCATTATTGTAAACATTAACAATCGAGTGAGAATGCCAAATCTAAACAGGCTGAGTTCACGAAAGGATTTAGTGGTTTTTATGTGGCGTTGAATGGTAAAAAATGGAGCAATCACAAAGCACACTGTGATGCCAAGCAAAATACTGCGCGGTGCACTGCTGGTAATTGCGTGTATTTAAATGAGTTAATGTGCATATATTTGGCAGAGAAATTGCCCACCCCGATGCAAATGAGTCTCAACGATAAACAACATCTAATTCACTAAGACCAGTGCTAATAGCCACACGCAATTAGAGTGAAGAAAATAACATCATATAGAAAGTTGGTGTAAAATTGGTTTAACCGCAGTAGCGAGGAGAAGGCATTGTGGGGGGGGGGCACATTGTGACTTGCGACATCTCACCGATGTCAGGGACATTACTCCCCCACCCCAATCGATAAATCAACTGCGAACCATGGAAGAGTGAAAGACAGACGTTCGGCAAGGCCATGCACATTATGGACGATTGTCAACATTTTTGTCAGCACTAAAAAAATGAATGGATATAACAATGTCTTTCTCTTCATAGGCACTCACTAAATCTTAATGTCGCTTCATGAGGAAAAGGCCTATGTCCAAAAATTATATTAAATGTGAGGGCTTTAGCTTGTCCAAGCTGTAGTTTAGCTTCTTGGACAATACAAAACTCATTTTTTGAAAATCTATTTTCAGGATTGTTTTCATTGAGGGCAGCGTTTACCCTTTCATGCACTCTGTGACCTGATAACACGATAAACTGTCCACTGTAGTAAGCACTGTCCCTGAAAGGGTTAGGTCAATCTATTTAGTTACAATTGTTTTACTATTTATTTTAATTTAGTTAACTAATGCTTTTGGCTATCTGTCACAATTCATCTCCATTGTTTTACTACTATGCTCTCAGTGCTCACTGATCATCAGCAGAGCCGATTACTGGGGCCGATATTTGGCATTTTGCCGATTATCGGCATCTATCTTTTTTATTAATCCGATGGCCACAGCAAGCCGATCTGTCTTGCAGTATGTGACTCCTTTCCAGCACAATCTGATTGGTTGCTCATTGTCAACATTTAATCCCTGGAGATTGCATCACACTTTGCAGCGTTCAGTTTTGGTTTCAGCAAGTCTGTGTATTTGGTGCTCCAATATCAAACTTAAATGAGGTGGGATATTTGCACACCATCTCTTTTGGTAAAGATGAGCCAATTAAATGTGCAGTTAAACCACAGTGTCAAAGTCAAGGCCCGAAGGCCTAATATTACAGCTTCTGTAATAATTTTACGTGGCTCGGGAAAAGCAAATCAAACATGTCAGCTTCTGTAATGCTTGCTACAATATGGACCAACATTTCAAATTCTCATAGGTAATAAATTGTCATGATTCTGTTTGGGACCAATAGGTGGCACTGTAGGGCTCTCCCTGCAGCTGCACACCTGTTGGTCATTTTGTAATTAGTGCTTTAAAAGGACTCCCAGCCCGACCGCTCCTTGTCGGGTCATTGTTGCTGTTGGCTACTGTCATGGCTGTTTGTTGCTGCCATGTATGTTTGTCATGTTTTTGGTCATGTTTTATGTTATTGATAGTGTTTTGCTTAAGTGTCAAGGGTTTTGTTTGCTACTTTGGATTCTTTTTGTTTTCAGGGTGTTTAGGATTTAGTTTTCTCTGCTTTCAATACAATTCATCAAGTACAACCTGCTCCTCTCTCATGCCTGCTTTTTGGGGTCCACCACCACCTCGCAACGTGACATAAATAAGAGAGATATCGGAAGCATTTTCTTGTTACCAAACCTCTCATTACAGTGACTGAAACAGTAGTCGAATAAATCATGATTCTTGACTTTATATGGTTTCACAGTCATAACGGCCGTGGGCCTTTTCTAAAAACAGCTATCCAGTGATGAGACATTGTGATTTCCTTGTACTGTTGTAGACGTGACCATTTGAAAATGTGAACACTGGCATAGATTTATCGAAATAAAGTGTTGTCTATTGATATTTATTTGTTTCCTACTTATTGTGAGAAATCACTAACATGATCAGTGTATTCACATAATTGAAAATCATTGATTATTACCATTGAAGCCCTGTCCATATTTGTACATACAACAAGTAGCGACTGTTCGATTACAAAATGCTGCCACCTCAGTCATTTTGTTTTTTTTACGTAGGGTGAAGGGATCATTGTTAAAAAAAAAACAAGCAGCCTCTTCCCCTTGGAATAAATGAATGCATAACATGAGCATGAGCATATGTTGCACATCCAGCACATTTTACAATAAAGTTGTACTTGACTTGACTTGATGAGATAGTGAAAAGAAAGGAGCTACCCACCTTGAACCAGCAGCCGTGTTGTGTGAATGGCCTCTCCTTGGGGGCTAAAGGCTCGACATGTATAGGCACCACGATCCTCTCGGGTGATGGATAGCACTGTCAAACTTCCATCAAATACCTGAACATACAAAGGGGTCGCTGTTAAGACCAACCATTCGTAGCAGTTAAGATTGTCCTATTTAGTTCCCTGATTGAGAGTGTCATTTTCCTTTGACATGTTGTAGGTTAGCCTTTGACATGTTGTAGGTGTAAATTTCAAGCCTTTTTCCTTTAGCCTCCTTCAATGAAGTTATTTCATGTCGGTTTGTGACAGACGGAGATGGGCACTTGACCCTATTTTGCCAGTCCGTCCTCCGTACTTCGTCTGCAACCTGGGCACCCTTCCATCATCAGCCCTCCATCCTTATTTATAAAATAATCATCCCCCATCCCGGTCCGTCCTTATCCTTTTAAAGAGCTACCGTACTGGCAAGTCACCAGTCCATCCCCCCCGCCCAAGGGGAAAAAAGCATCCGTGCATGACAACCGTGGGACAGAGGATAACAGCAAAGTGTCATAATTCCTAAACATTAATTAAAGCTCAGTAGCTGTGTTCGGCCCCCTACTGCTTTTCCTCCTCAAACTGCCCCCTTATAGGTGGGGTACAACCAATAGTGACATATTCCCCTTTTGGAAGACCAGCTTGACAAAGCTGGCACTGGCCAGGGCGGTCCTCTTTAGTCGGAGGATGTTGCGAGCTGTGGAAAAAACTCTCATAGCAGCGGAACTTTGGAATGCATTTAATAGATAAGTCTACCCATGCCTCCCTGTGATCCGCCAGTGCGTTCCCAATGCACTATCATGCGGAAGTGAAGTCACTCCCTCCCGCATACAAACACGGTGAACGCACGAGACAAGCGACCCGTCGTGATATTTCACAATTGGTCAGAAGTAGTGCATTGGCGTATTACACACGCAAGACAGGTTGGCCGTGTTTTTGTTAGTTGTCGATGAAATGGGCGTGTGTCGGTACTTGACGGTCAGAGACGATTATGGGGAAGGACGAAACCCCATTCCCGTCCTTGCTTAGTGCATCCTTTGAAAAAAAAATAATAATAATTCTCAATGCCCAAAATGGGTTAAGGTGAGGCTGGGGAAAAGTAAACACATGACCCAAAAGCACTAAGATGTAGTTTTATACCCCTCAGTTGTATTTATTTATACATTTCTGTTGTGGTCAATTTTACGGACCCACAAACATCACAGAAAACAGAAAGCTAACATGAGAGGAAGGTTGAATGTGTTTGAGTGTTTGGTTCATTCTGAAACAGCCACACCGCCAGTTATAAAGTGTGCACACTTGTGACACCATCAATAGCTGACTTATTTGTATTGCCCCTCTTTATCATATATTATACAGGTATATGTATTTTTTTTTAGGTTGAGTTGTACAGGTTATAGGTGATATTAATCGCGGAAAAAGGTTTTTAAAATATATATAGTAATATTTAAATATGTATAATATGATCTTGGACACATTTTTCTTCTATCATAAGAACCTGCAATTTGAGCAGAGGTTTTATGGTGTTTTTTTACAGTCACTGAATTGTGTCCTATTGCTGATTCTACAGATGAAAATGTTCTACATTTTGCATATTTATTCATGTGACCATCCATTCTCTATACTGCTAATCCTCACTAGTGGGTCTGCTTAAGTCTTTCCCGGCTAATGGTGGGCAAGCGGTGGAGAAGAAGAGAAGCTGGTTGCCAGCCAATCGCGGGATATTTATTCAATGTATTCAATAGTTATTCAGTTTTGAACAACAGCTGAGTGCCCTTCAATTACCTGCCGCCACTTTGCCAATATCATCTGGGAGAGGCAGGATGAATGGGTGAATGAATTAATGTATGCAGGGATGCATGAATCAATGACTACATAATTTGGCATCCACCAAGATGTTATTCAGTCCATATCCATTAAGTTCTGATCCACTGATGTCTGGTTAATTGATTATTAGAAAATTCAATGTCTGCAGGAAAGCTTAGTGGATAATAGAAAAGACTGCAACCTGCCCGGATAGTGTGAGGGAGATGAAATAAAAGTTTTAAAATAATAATGAAATTGGCTAGTGGAAATTCTGAATGGCTGGTATCTTTACTGAAAATTCTTCAGAGAGTCATCAGCCACATTGGCTGATGTTCAAATAAGTTAATTTGGAATTGTGTTTGTAAATAGGATATCATCTATATTTTGATTCAATGTTGTGTCAGCCTAAGGACTTGTAATAGTTTCTGTTTCAATCGGATTTGTCTTGGGTTGTCTTGGTCTTGATCTTGATTCAGTCTCGACTCCCAAAAAACTGGATTCAGGCTTGTCTTGGTCTCAAGATAGCGTGGTTTTGAGCAATACAGTACGCACAGTGCAATGAGTTTCTGCATTACTTCCACACGCAACTCATGACCCATTTCATGAAATATCTCAAGTGAGTACATTCAATATCGATACCTTATACTTGGCACTGGTGACCAGAAGGCTGCCGTCCCGCAACCAGCTGACCGAGGGTTTGGGGTTGCCAAAGGCAATGCAGGTCAAAATGATGCTTCCTCCCTCCTTGGCCTCAACATACTGAGGTGGCGTATCTGTGAAAGAGGGAGGGGCTTGGGAGTCGGGATGAAGAGAAGGTAAAATGTTTTTTTAAATGTTTACAAAATCCCGAATATGTATGAATGCTCCATTCTCATTGCCTAAGCGTGTTATGTAAATTGAGGACAACATAAAGAATTTGGATTTTTTGCACATGAGATAAAACAGCGGAACTTATCATTTTGATTGCCATCATTAACGGGAAAATTTCAAACGATTGCAGAAGATCCGAGAACAGCAAACAAGACCTCAATTCTTCCAGTCATCATTTTTTCTACACGTTTTAACATTCAGGTCACGGACGAGCCTTACTTTGAAGTAGAGGCGGGGTAGGGCACATACAG
Organism: Hippocampus mohnikei; assembly: GCA_026261675.1. Classification (NCBI taxonomy): domain Eukaryota; kingdom Metazoa; phylum Chordata; class Actinopteri; order Syngnathiformes; family Syngnathidae; genus Hippocampus; species Hippocampus mohnikei. The sequence goes on from JAKGUB010000325.1 coordinate 4,666,303, forward strand.
AAAAAAAAAATAAACATTCACATCTATGGAAAATTTGGAGTCTAGAGTAGGAATGGGCCTTGTTACTGGTTTGTCAGTTTACAACTGTTTTAAAAAGTCCTATTTTTAAAAACTGCTAAACTGTCTGTAACCATTCATTCATTCATTCATCTTCCGAACCGCTTGATCCTCACTAGGGTCGCGAGGGTGCTGGAGCCTATCCCAGCTGTCTCCGGGCAGTAGGCGGGGGACACCCTGAATCGGTTGCCAGCCAATCGCAGGGCACACAGAGACGAACAACCATCCACGCACACACTCACACCTCGGGACAATTTAGAGTGCTCAATCAGCCTGCCATGCATGTTTTTGGAATGTGGGAGGAAACCGGAGCACCCGGAGAAAACCCACGCAAGCCCGGGGAGAACATGCAAACTCCACACAGGGAGGCCGGAGCTGGAATCGAACCCGTTACCTCTGCACTGTGAAGTTGACGTGCTAACCACTGGACTACCGGGCCGCCCCTGTCTGTAACCAGTAACGAGCTTTTTTTTTTTTTTTTTGAGGGGTCTTTTAAGGAGCGCACGTCATGCTGCAATTGGCTTCTTGAAGAGTTGAAGACAGTCAGATCAAGACGTCTTTGAAGTTAATGATGAAAGACCAGCCACTTTTTATTTTCTCCTCCTCGGCTGAGCAGAGAGGGGAGGATTGGGCAGTTACACGCAGATACCACACAGGGAAGAGAAGGAGGAGGGAGGGAGGAAGAAGACAAGAGAGATTGAGTCACTGTGCTAAATCCAGCATGGATGTGCTTTATACTACAAAAACAAATAAATAAATAAATAAGTAAATAAATAAATAACAACCAAATAAATAAATAAATGGAAACATGGTACCATTGGGCACTGGTTAACATGACTAGCCCAGGGTTGTTGTTTTTTTTAATAACTAACCAGTGATGGGACACTGCACTTCAAATTAAAACAGAAGGTTAATGTTAGTTAGTTGGTTAGTTGGTTAGTTTGTTGAACTTCACATGGTTCATGTTTCTTAATGTACCAAATATTCAGTATTTGTTTACAAATAAAATAGTGTGTCCAATGGATTTTTCCCCCCAAATATTTCATTTGATTTGTTTTAAAAGGAACATTTAAGAGCTGTAATTTTGATACTGTGATACCACAATATATTTATCAGTGATCATACTGTCAGAATCGAATATTGGCCAATGACTTGTCCAGAGTACAATTAACCTAACAAGCACATGGTTTTGGAATGTGGCTAGAAGCTGGGGTACCTGGAGAAAACTCGGGAAAGCATAGGGAGAAGATGCAAACAAACAGGAAGGCTGGAGCCGGCTATCGAACCAGAACATTGAACCTGGGAGTATAGTGTGGAACTAGTATTTTACAGTGCTTCTGGCTTCAATTTAGCAATCGTCAAACAATTAATAATGCACTACTTTTGCTTTATCTTGCACTTTTCATGCCATTTTTGCAAGACAACCAGGATATTAAGAAGAAAAAAACGATACCCTGAAGGTTACGTGAATTAAGCTGATTCACATTCCAAAAGCAGTAAGATTGCAGTAGCGTTCCAAAATGTTCATCCAGTAGTTGCGCCGTTTAATGATTTTGCCCTTGATTTAGTCACACATTGCTCAGTATTGTGGGAGAGTGAAATACAGGTTGAAATAAAATTGCTGTTAAATGGGATACTTCGAACAATGTTGCACATCACGTACATTGGTCACCACTACATTATTTGTTGGCCGTTGCAGCTTGAGTTGCAATTCACTGTTGAATAAGGCATTTACGCAACTAAACGGCCAATGTAACCTCTTGTCCCATAGAATCTCCAATATTTGTAAGATATTTTTTTTTCTAAAAGAAAAAAAAACGGTAAACGCTTTTCTTTGGACAGCGACAAGTTTTTGCCTTTGGTGTTTAACAATTCAGTAGCCTGCATTTGTACTGCTTGATGCTTGAAGGCTCTCTGTGTGGTATGCTGCTGATGAAATTGGAAGGTTGCATGCCAGGTTGGAACTTCATGTCATGACATTCACAAGTACTTCAAATTGTTCAGGGATAAGTAATTGCAAATATTCATCCATAACCTCCATGCAGACAAGCTAAGCCATTTTGTACACTAAAATAGGCACACGTAACCCTCAGAAAATACACATCCACAAATGGTGCAATTGGTTTGACATTTCGTACAGAGTGCAGACATGAGATTTCAGCAAAAAAACAAAATAAACTAACTTTTGGTAGCCACCAAGAATTGATTTGCAAACTTGGGCTTTTTTTTTTTTGTTGCTTTGAAAGTTTAGTGTTTGATTTCAGGAAGCATTTGAAAATGGCAGTCAGTGTTTTCATCATTGATTTGCTACCTGACCAACGCAAATTTCAAAATCACCATCAATGGTACCAATCAATCTATATATACACACCATATTTTCCGAACTATAATGTGCACCTAAAAGCATCCATTTTTCTCAAAAGCCGACAGTGCGCCTTATAATGCGATGCGCCTTATATATGGATCAATATTCTGATTTCTTGGATATAGTATTTTAAATGTTCTACAAAGCGCTTTGTCACAGCTAAGCGGTTGTGAAAACTATATAAATAAAGCTGTATTGTATTGTATTTACTTTAGCGTAGCTTTATCTAGTGGATGCATAACATAACCGCAGCCACTATTGTAGCTTCTATTCTATGCACCTTATAATACGGAGCGCCCTATAAATGAAAACGGTTTTAAAATAGCCCGTTCATTAAAGGTGTGCCTGATACTCAAAAGAGCTTATAGCATGGAAAATACGGTATATATTTATTATGTTTGTCAAAGTGTACATTATGTGGGGTGTGCTGTATTCTTTCATTACCAAACTGAAACCGTCTTTTACTGTGAGCTCAACTAAATTCTGTGGAGGGATGGGCATCAATTGGTATGTCCTCTTGACAAAACACACTTAACATAATAAGGCTGTGTTGGAGGACCGCCCGCCCCCAGGACAATCCCCACTATGATACACAAATGATAATATCACTGTCACAGATTCTATACAGATTTTGTCCAAACATAATATAAATATTTCAAATATATATTTTAATATCCTAATTCTAATCACCTTAGTATTGAATCGGATCTGCTTACATGTCTAATCGTGTAGGTCGAATGTCAATTGCAAACCAGAATTTTTTTTTTCTGAAAATATAAACCAAGCCATGGTACTGTTTTGTATGCTTCTAGGGAGACACAACTGACATAAATCCTGCAACAATCGGGAACTTTACTGGCTACCCAATCCCCAATGCATCCAGTTCAAAGTCCTTTTTCTCACTTACATCGCATGCTATAATCATCCCCCTCCTACGTAAACTGACCTCATCCACCACCACACACCCTCCTGCAGCCTCCGCTCCCCAGACGCCAACTTCGTCTCTCCACTTCACCAAATCCAGCATCACACCTGGCGTGACAGAGCCCCGACCATCTCTGCCACCACCCTCTGGAACTCACTCATTAACCCCCTACAAGACTATTCGTTTCAATTTACTCATCCAAACAGCTGTTGATGTATAAATGCGTTTATTTTTTCTACATTGTCTTTTATTTTATTGTTTATTATCCATAGCGCTGTGCACAAATCAGTGGTGCCTTAAAATGAGATGGGAATAGGTCATTGAAAATAAACGGAATCGGAATTTTCAGAATCAAATCAAGACACGTGCGTCTTGGGAAAACGTGCTGGCTTAAAGCAGGACATCAACGAATGTTTGTGCGTGTATGTTAATATTTAGCCAGCTAATGAGCATTAAATAAATTGTGCTGCCTCCCCATGACGAATCACTTCTTTTCCTCAACTTTTCGAACCATTCACTGCTTGCTTTAAAATCAAACTCTTCAGGAGCAATGCTAGGATCCTGTTTTTTTTTTTTTTTAATCAAATCTCCATACAAGTGTCTTGTTTTGCCACAAATCGTATCTTGGCTAAGACTGTACCCTGCTAGCTGTTTCTCATTTTTGAAAATAAGCAAACGTTTCTCCACTTCCTCTAATATTTGTGGCCTTTGTTCAATAAACACACGAGACCCTTTAGCCACATCACTGACTTTATGATGGTCTTTCGTTTTTAGGATGCTGCAGATTTCGGAATGACGAACTCCTGAGCCAACAGAGACACATGCACACCTGATTCATATTTCACTATCAAATCTTTCTCAAATTCAATAGTTTTGCGCACTATTTTCCTCTTTTTTCAGCAGCTTTTCTACTTCCTTTTGCTTTCTTTGGTGCCATGCAGAAATAACAGTCCAATTTGCGTCGATCTCAACAAACACGTCTGCTTTTTTAAAAATCTTTATTGAACACGTCTGCTCACAATGGACGCTCTTTCTTTTTAAAAAAAATCTTTATTGAATACGTCTGCTCACAACGGAGGCGTCATTTCTTCGTCAACCCGAGGAAGCGTCACTTCCTCGTGTAAGGAAGTCGAGAGAAGTCGAGTGGCGCATTCAATTGCGCTCAGTTTGGTCGAGAACCAAAATTCGGTCATCATCCGAGGCATAAAAAAACTCAAAATTTTTGGTCGAAAACCGATTTGGTCGAGAACAGAAACGTTCAATAACTGACTGTACTTTATAATTATACTAATGGTTAGATTTTTTTCTATTTCTAATAACTATGGTTTTTTATGTCTTGAATTTGTAAAAAATCATATATTTTTTTTTCCACTAATGAAGGGTTCGGTGAATGTGCATATGAACCGGTTGAGTCCGGTACTTTTAACAAGGTTAAGAACCACTGAGCTAGAAGAAGTGGGTGGGGAGAGAAAAGTTTGAGCTTCTCTGCTTAAGTGGCCAACCAAGTCTGAAAAGACGTTTAAAAACGTCTTTGGGAGTGAATGAGTTAACTTCATTGGTGTCATGGAAAGGGGAAGGCTAATTAAAACAACTTCACTAACCAAGCCACTTCCAAGACATACATTTTGGAATAAAGCACTCACATGTGAGCAAGCATGAGGTGCCACTCCCATCAGAAAGTAACATTTGGGTTAAGACCTTTGGGATTTAAAGAAAATGGAGATGAGAAGCGAGGTCCAGCTGCCTTCTATTAGACCTTTGCAAATTACCATCACTGAAAATCTATCCGGTTTGGTTGTCGAGATTTTGCCAAAACATGTAGCCCGCTCGATTCTTTAACGCAAGCACAGAGCATTTCAGTAGTCTTTTTATATTAGTTGCGTTAATTTGTCTTTGTCAGCCTAAAATTCATTTTTAAAACGTATGTATTCATTTTTTTTTCATTCCGCTACTTAATTAGATAAATAATTGAGTTCACCACTTTTTCAATCGATAGCACCGATTGCTCTCACCATTGACAGTTAGATGCACCCAACTGCCATTGTAGAAAGTATCATACTGCTGCTCCAGCATCAGCACCTTGCATTCATACCAGCCTTGGTCATCTGAACGAACATTTTCTATCCGCAGGGAGGACTTGCCGTATAGACTGGCCCGGCCTAGAGAAAGAGGGAAAAAAAAAATGATGAGATCAGCAGGACGGGTGTGTAATGTCACGTGGAAGGTAAAGATGAGAAGTGTACCAGCTAAAAAGTCGAAGGATAAAAGATGGCAAGTGAATATTAAGAAGCGACTCAACCTTCAAATAGCTCAGATATAAATAGGCGAGGATTCAAATGTGTGCACTGTGGGTGGATGTGCAACATCAGTGTGTGTCACCTATTTCTCAACAACACCGCAATGGGAACACAACATCAAAGTGCAAAACTGACATGAGACATAAATACAAAGTGACACCTGTCAGCCTCGGTGGGGTTGCGATGTTCTCTTCACGAGCACGGCACTGTTTTGAAGATGCATTGTGGCAAGGGCAGGACTTAACTTCCCCGTCATGAGTGGCAAGTAGCCAAAATGTGACAACTGACGGCACTTCGTGTTGCAAGATATTCCGATGCAGCAGATGACAAATTCTGGCTGGACGATCACAGGGTTAGCGGAAAGGGCATTTTGCTCAATGCTAGCTGGTAAGTAGATCACAGCAGATTGTCTTTTGGCAATCAGGGTTCAACAAAGGATTTCTGGGAATGCGTGCCAGCTCAAAAACATCAGCATTATAAAAGCGAAGCTCGCCCTCAATAATCCCCCTGCTCTCCTGTATCTTTTCGACTTAGTGAATATTTCCGACTAATTTTGCATCGCTTTCTAAATCCGCTCTGAAAAACACAAAATAAATCAGGTGTATTGCATGGTACAATCATGTTTGCAGATAGACAGCTATTTTACATTTTATGAAAGAATGTTGATGTTAAATTTGCAATGAAATTCACTTCAAAATGTATATACAGGTGTGATGCAGTGGGCGTGTATGTACGGTTTGTTTTGGAGAACAGCTTCAAAATCACTCTGTATTGGTTTCTTGCACAATTTGCGTTTTGATTCATGTTTTGGATTAGCTGATGTTTGCTGGAGTGGGCTCAAACTCTGCGTTGAACACCATCCTCCCTGAACTCCCCTCCTCTAAGCTTCTCCAGCCCAGCGGCTCTCCTGCCATCTGCCAGTGGATACACATCTTCCTAAAGCCCCTGTCACACCTTGACGATTTAGCCAGCGTATGCCGACGTAGGAAAAATTTGGCAAATACGCTGGCGTACGTCGAATAAGTTATGGGTAAGTTTTGTATACGTAACAGCACGCTGAAGCACGTTGGTATACGTCGAAATCGTCGAGTCGTCGAGAAATTTTAAGCATGCTTAAAATTTTCTCGTCAGTATGTCAGCGTATGGCTATACGTCCCGTATACGCAGGCCATAAGTAATAGGTAAGTTATGCGATCGTTGCACACGTTCAAACACGTTAAGTGTAGGTTACTCATAAGTCCAAATACGTCGAGAATACCTACTAGCTGTTCTCCAACATCCGTGCCTTCGAACTGCAATACGCTGCTGCATAGCGTGCAGCAGCGTATTGCCGACGATTACGTGGCGTAGTCTATAAAAAGGCTGGCGCTCGACGTTTCAAATCATAACTGCACTAGACATTGCAGTACCAACATCTGTTTGGGGACTATCCCCGGTCTAGTTAAAATGGTATAACCCAAGAGGCAAGGTGCGGCTTGCCATCGTTACTGTGAGTTGCTATTCAAGCTATTAAAGCAGCAATCAAACGCCATTATGACTTGTGTCATTAATAAACCAAACAACATCAGCGTCATGGCAAAGAAAAGTCTGGGGAGCTCATCAAAGGTCTCGCAGAGGCTCAGCCCATCACAGCCACTGCAGCCTTCGCCAACTACGTGCGTGACAGCCTGGTCAGCATGTCCAAGCGCAAGTTCAAAGGCACGGATGTTGGAGAACAGCTAGTAGGTATTCTCGACGTATTTGGACTTATGAGTAACCTACACTTAACGTGTTTGAACGTGTGCAACGATCGCATAACTTACCTATTACTTATGGCCTGCGTGATACGGGACGTATAGCCATACGCTGACATCGCCGAGAAATTTTAAGCATGCTTAAAATTTCTCGACGACTCGACGCATTTCGACGTATACCAACGTGCTTCAGCGTGCTGTTACGTATATAAAACTTACCAATAACTTATTCGACGACGCCAGCCGTATTTGCCAAATTTTTCCTACGTCGGCATACGCTGGCTAAATCGTCAAGGTGTGACAGGGGCTTGAAACGTCGAGCGCCAGCCTTTTATAGACTACGCCACGTGATCGTCGGCAATACGCTGCTGCACGCTATGCATAAATTAGACTATCGTTGGGCACAAGTTGTGTACGCCGCAACACGCTAGGCATTCGTTGGAATAAGTTATCTATAAGTTATCGAAACGTTCTATATTAATTTCTGAATACGTTATGTATACGTCCAGCCCGTTATGAATGCGCTATGTATACGCCCAAAATTGAAAAAAAAAATCGATAATTCAGCGTATGCCAGCGTTTTAGGGAAAATCTGAACGTCGGCATACGCTGGCTGAATCGTCAAGGTGTGACAGGGCCCTAACAGGCGGGACAAAGCAGGTGAGGCTGGGGAAAGCCAGTTAATTATAGACACTATCAGCGTCCGTTCTCCGCCATTCTGCACCTCAACGGGGGATGTCGCGATCCAATCACATGATCGGAAATGGGGCTGATAATGAGATTTTTTTTTCCGTTTTTTTTTTTATACGATTGAGGAAAAGAGATTGTTTTCCTTAATTTCCAGAATTGTTTAAGGTCACAAAGTGACTCAATGAAGAGTTAGCTAGAGCTTTTATCTGAAGTTGCTACTACACAATTTTTGATTTTGTTTTGTTTAGTTTTTGTGTGTGTGTGTGTGTGGGGGGAATAGAGTGACCGTAAGAGCCACACACACTCATGTCTGTGCTTTCTTGTACACCACAGCAGAATGCAAACTGTATTTGGAGCAGCAGGCAGACACAAATGTTCAGGACACACTCAGAGTAAACCCAAAAATACTTCTAAAATCACCAAAGTCTGCCTCGCCTGAATATCAAGCCGGCACACTGAGCGCCAACATCGAAGAGTTGAGAAAAACAGACACATTATCAATTGTGAGACGTCCCAAATGACTCGACTTCAAATACAAGTTGAATGAGTGTAAATAATTTGGTGAAAAGAAAGCTTGTTCTCCATTGATTGCATTTGACGAGGTAATAAATTAATCATGTCATTTATTGATGAAAGAAGTCACGCACGTACCCACCAACGACATGGCTGTGTGGACTCATCGTTTTAGCCTGCACACGCCTAATGAACAATGAAAAAGTATTGTTTCCAATTAGATAAATCAAATTAACTCATACAGAGGCATCCCTCATTCTGTTTAATTTTACATGGGCCATTCCACCAAATTGGTGGAACTTGTGTTCCCAGGAAATAAACTGTATAAATTTACTGTACAATTACAAACCTGGGGCGGCAGTACACTGCAGAGCAGTTTGACAAACAAATCCCAAACTACTGTTATATACTTAGAGACCACTCTTTGGGACAGCTTGTGTTTTGTATGACTGTTTCTGTCAAAGGTAGAGGTTTGATTTCTATATTCGGAAAACATTTCTTTCAAAGCACATATAGTATACACAAGTCAATTCCATGTTTTTGTTTAAATCCAAACATTTTCATTTTATTAATGTACATTTGCTACAACTGCTAAGGGAAAGTACAGCTCCAGATGACTTTAAAGGACTTCCAAAGATCCGACCAACCGGCAGTTATGCCCAACCCTTGTCAAATGTCAAAAATGTTCACAGAATGTTCAATTAGCCATTAGTCTCAACAACATTTAGGAGCCTGCCGAACTTGGATGAGCAGGCTTTGGCCTTGCAAGCAAGTGAACCAACTAGGCTTTAAGTATTCAAGTCTCCAGGAAAATGGAGGTGGGCTGGCCGAAAGAAGTGCGACGGCTTTTCCTCTTGCCAAGCAAGAATAACGGATGAGGTGGAAAGGCCTGGGGAGAAGAAAACTGAAACGCTCGAGGGGAGCAACAGCCGCTTCATCATCATGAAATGTCAGCACTCGTGTGGGTCAAGACAATAGTCGACATTCATTAAAGCCGAGGGTTCCAGACTTCCCCTAAATATTCGTATTTTGTCCATACAATTTGAGACAGCGCGAGTAAATTTTTCATCTACATGCGCTTGTGAAAACTAGAAATTTGCCCTTTCTTAGATTACCGTATTTTCCGCACTATAAGGCGCACCTAAAAGCATTCAAGTTCCTCAAAAGCCGACAGTGTGCCTTATAATCCGATACGCCTTATACAGTGTATGCATCAATATTCTGATTTCTTAGATGTATTATTTTAAATGTTCTGTAAAGCACTTTGTTACAGCTGTAGCGGTTGTGAATGTGCGATATAAATAAAGATGTATTGTATTCCCTTTAGCGTAACTCCATCTCGTGGATACATAGCGCAACCTCAGCCACTATTGAAGCTTCTATTCTATGCGCCGTATAATGCTGTATGCCCTATACCAGCGGTCGGCAACCTTTGACACCGAAAGAGCCATTTGAACCCGGTTTCCACGGAAAAGAAAACACTGGGAGCCGCACATCTAAAATGAAAAAAAAAAAAACTTCTACTACTTTACCGCAGCATGTTTCTTATGAAATCCACGTGCTACAGAGAAAATTACATTTTATTCATTTAATGAACACATTTTGAACATTTTGAATTCTTGAAAAATAACAACAATGAATGTCTCTTTCAAATAAATTAAAAAGCTGAATTTAAATTGTCCATGTAGCAAACGAAAGCAGAAAAATGCCATGAGGCGTCATCCTTATATCCATTTATCTTATCTAAAATGAAGATAACACTGTATATATTGCTTTTTCTTACCTTTACACTTTGTATAAACAACTATAGTGTGGTTGTCTTATGAAGTGCTACGGAGAAAATTAAATTTTACCGATGTAATGAACACATTTTGAATTCTTGAAAAAATAATAATGTCTGAATGTCTCTTTCAAATAAATTAAAAAGCTGAATTGAAATTGTGCATGCAGCAAACAAAAGGGAAAAATCCGTGAGCCGGCATCCTTATATCGCCTTGGGCTTTCAAAGTATGCAGCGGAGCCTTGACCTGAATATATAAAATAAATTGGGGGAAAAAGCACTGTGTCACTAAACAATGAAAATTAAATATTTGCAAAATATCTGCATAAATATTTATTTTACCTGGTTAATGGGACTTCTGCTCCTGAACCTCTGCGCATAGCTTCTGCAAATCGGGGCTGTACGAAGTCACTTTCATCTTTACGCAGGACTGTAAACTGTCATCTGTGAGCCGTAAGCGGTGTTTGTTTTTGGTAGGCCACTCTCGCCCGAGGTAAATGCAAATGAATCTGCCCAGGCATCATTGAATGTTCTATTTTCTTGAGATATTTTTCTTTTCTTACATTTCTCCATTGGCTTTGCCGGGGTTGAAAGTCGTTCAAAATAGACGGTGTTTCAGCGAGTATACCAGCTTCCGCAGTGTGACGTCTATTTTGAGCGACGAAAAAATAATATCAAATAATTTAATTAATATTTTAATATTTCAAGATCACAATAATCTTCAAATGTAGAACTAAAATAATATAAAAACTAACACAAATAAAACACACTTCAATTAAATACAAAAAAAAAAATTTTAGTAATTTATTTTCCCAAGCCAATCAGAGCCGCATTATAAGGATGAAAGAGCCGCATGAGGCTCCGGAGCCGCGGGTTGCCGACTGCTGCCCTATACAGTAAATGAAAACAGTTTTCTAATAGGCCATTCATTGAAGGTACACCATATACTCTGAACCGCCTTATAGTGTGGAAAATACGGTCATATTCTGAAGTGTTTGTTGTTGCTGATCGCTGGTTTGCCATTGTTAACACTGACTACATGGAAGTGAACAAAGAGGAGGTAGTTTCCTAAAGAGCCAGCGGTTTGTCAATCATTTGGAATCGGTTCAGGCTTGCATTGTGAGACAGTGCGCAGCAAACAAAATATGTTTGGGGGTTGTTAAAACCAAAGCTATTCCAGCATGTAAACTAGACACGCTGCAGCAAAACGTTGTTTTGTGTGATACACGTATCTGTTCTGTTCTGATACTCTACGTAACCTCATTGGAGAGGATTCAAAACCCTCCGCATCAAGAGGAGACAGATCATGTGGCTCGGACATGTCATTAACATTAAAAAAATTTTTTTTTTTTAAAAAGTGAAAATGACAAAAATGGATATACAGTACATGTTTTTCACAGCGTAGTGACAACTGGTGGACAGACAAACAGCCAGCCAGACAGACAGACAGAAAGATTCTATTTGAAACAATTGCTTAGTTTCATAAGGGAAGCTGTTTTCAGATTGTTCTTTAAGGCAAAGCCTTATGGAGATTAGACGGACAGACAGACAAGAGTATTTTTACTGTATGTATTTATAATTAACAGTGGAAAATGTCCCGGATTTCTTCAAACTCAAAATCATTAAATGAACACATCTTACCAGCATACTCTGGGTCCACATGAGGAGGATAAAACCGAAAGTTGATGAAGAAAGGGATTGGCATTCCATACTTGAACCACTCCACCACATAGGGTTGGCCGTTCAAAGGGTGGGACACATCGCACCCCAGGATGATGTTCTCTCCTGCACGTGCCGTCACAAACTGGGGCTCCTCTCGCACTCCGTGGGCACCTGCAGCAACAGCAAAGGCAGGTCACTGTCTTCCGATGGCTGACAAAAAGGTCATATAAACGTACTTTTAATCAAAAATGTAATTTAACTCTTTTATGCATCCTGTAACCGGATGAGAAGCTGTCGACTGTTGTAACCACTGGCCCTGAAAGGGTTAAATGATGACAAACTGTACAACAAGCAAACCAAGCCAAATTAATCTTTACTGCACATATGGTATTTACCAATTCCCTCCAGTAACCATTCAGTTTGTGTTTGATGGATGTAAGGATAATGGATGGAAGGCGTACACCTCTCCAATTAAAAACAATTCGATATGTATCTTGATACACCCTTGCACAAATGTAGATATCAATGAAATAAGATGCATATAAATATTGCTTCTGAGAGAAATTGCTTTTAAAAAATAAAAAAATTAAAAGATGGGCTCTATTAGGTAATTTTGAGAACATTTACTGTGCAGATCTCAAAAGTCAAAAGCAAAACTCAGGGCTGTATTGTGAGTACAAATCACAATAAAAAGGAACAACAAATCATCAGCAACATCATACCAATATTTTTCCCGATGTATACTTGGTGTGCATTTTTCATAAAAGACAATTCAAAATGTATCTCGATATATGGGCGCAATACAATTCAAGGAAAGGTACATTCTAAAATGAAATGATTCGATTTTGTTTGGTTCAGTCAAAATCCTTTTCCATTTTCCAATTCCAATTGTTTTTTTTTTTGTTGCGTCCCGAGTTTTTGTTGCGTCTATAAGTTGCTTGCTTTTGAAAAAGCTATTCACCGACCTAAATCAATCCAAAAATCTGACAAGGGTCTGAAAAATTGTTCCACAAGTTTATCAACGAAGCAGCATCGGTAGGCACGAGTGGACAGGGATATACTAATTGGGATATTGAAAGTTGTGGTCTTTGAGGGATTATTTATACCTGCTAAAAAAAACATATGAGACACTTTAAATTCCATCAGTCAGGATATGCCTGGTAGTGATAAATTAAAGAGCCAAGCTGAACGCCTGAGGGCAGAAGGATTACAACACTTGAATGTGATCTATCACGACAGAATCTTTTCATCTTGTCTTGCCTTTGTCTTTATTTTTTTTTTAATCTTGGAAGAATGTATGCGACCAAAGTATGAAATATGATGAAACGAGGTAATGAGAAAAGAATGTGCTTAGTACTGAAGAATATGTTTTTTCTGGTTGAACAGAACTGCTTCAATAAATCAAATTGAGATGGGGTGCCCAGTGAAGGCTCACACTGATTGGGGGTAGCTTGGCTTTGAGGGCATTAGCCTGATGTACTAACATTTTACCTGTGAATATGACTAATCAGTATTAGCGCCTGTCTGAAAAATAGATTTATTGTTGTTATAGTTACAGTTACATCGGTGGACAATTTGCACTTCTATTTATTTATTTATTTATTTATTTATTTATTTATCTATCTATTTATGTATTTATTTATTTATTTATTTTTGCTCTGTTGGAAAAAAATACTCATCAGATGTTACTCAATGGATACTTGAGTATGACCCTGAATACTCATATCCATTATTTGGAGGACTACTTTTCACTTTTACTTGAGTGCTATTATTCTTCTCTTACTTGAGTAAAATTTCTGGCCAACTCCCAATCACACCCTTTCAGGGCAAGTCCCCAGCGGAACGAGGGAGTCTCCAGAGGAAGCACTATCGAGCACACCAAGAACTCCAAAAAGGGCGACAAACGGGTATCAAAGTCATGTTTGTCACAGGCCACACAGTTATGGTTTCCTATGGAGTGCCGTTCCAACTATGAACCCAAATTAATGTAGAATCATCTCATATTATGTGTAGGCAACACAACAAATTTGTTGTGTTTTGAATTCAGAGGCAGTTTTGAATTCAGAGGCCAAGAAAAACTGGGGGTGGGGGGGTGCAAATTCCAAATTCTTGCAGTATCTAAACATTTGTAAAAGTGAAGACAGTCTGCAATTTTGGTATTTTAGCAAGAAACATTAAGTGGATGCACATAATTTGCTTTGGCGGACCACATAAAATGATGTGGTGGGCCAGATCTGGCCCCCAGGCCTTGAGTATGAGATCGGTGTCTTAGAACAACGCATTTGCAAGTGAAAAGTAATCTTGAAAAATTAAAACAGAGAAAGTGAGACAGAGAGAGAGAGAGAGAGAGAGAGAGAGAGAGAGAGGGAGAGAGAGACCTAGATTCAGGCCAAGTAGTACATTTTTAAATGTACAACTAACCATTTTCAGTTGAAAAAAAATCATTTCTTCTTATTGCACAGTAAATATTTAGTTCACGAATAGAAGGGCTCTCATGCTCGCCAGTCGAACCAGATAATAACTGTGTGCGTGCCATTCCCAGTGGTAGAGGATACACACAGACTATTTCAAGCTTCACAATGTGTTGATTGGCTGCTGGTGACATCATCTTAGATTGCACACCAACAGGGCCCTTGGTGCTATGACTTCACTGTTGATGATGAAAGCGGGGGTCGGGGGCGGGGGAAGCAGAGCATCGAGATGTAAACCAGGGCAAATTTTCCTCTGCCACTACCATTCCAATTAGGATTTAATTCATTTACAATCTAAGACCCCCCCACCCCCTCCAAGGGAATAGACAGTTGTCATAGAAATACATTTTGATGATCCAGGCAATGATCCAAAGACGAATAACCTTTAAAAAAATAATAACTCAATACATTAGGTACAGTTTGACCAGAATTTGCAGGAAGAAAATACCCAACTCTCACAAAACCTTGGAGTTAGAAACGACATTATTTGGTGACTTTTGTGAAACACGTATTTATATTGCACGGAAAAAAGAATACAGCATATTGTCTCTGTCCTGTGAAAAAGAACTGTCAATTTTTTTTCATGTTTAAAAAAAATTAATGGAAACGCGGACACCCTATTAAAGTAAAAAAATATATATATAAAGTACACGTTTCTCACAGGACAGCGACGATATGTATGTCATCGCTGTCCAATGAGCACCATACCATTGTAGATTTCTTTGGGGGGGTAGGTGGGGGCAATTACAAACTGTTTTACAGCACAGTGTGGTATGACAATGAAAAGAAAAAAATAGATATAACTCGAAGGATTGAGCAACTATTGATGTTTCATAGCCATAACAGTTTTGTTTGTGTACATTTAAATGTTTTGATATTTTGAATATTATATAATGTATATAATACTGTACATTCCAGGCTCATGAGCATGTGTCAATCTCATGTTGTTAGCTAACACGACCGCAGCGCATTTGGCGCCGATGATAGTGGATGTGGCTGGATAGATGCGGTACTTGTCACATATTTCAGCACATTTTCTCATTTGCTCTTGTAAAATAACATTTTTTGTGTCATTTTAATTGTATTTTTTTCTTACTGATTTCAATTGATATTTCAGTTTTTATTAAATTCAATTGTTATTTCAATTTGTATTTCAGCATGTTTCTATTTGTCTTCTATTTGCTTATCCTCACAAGGGTACCGGGATTGCTGGAGCAATAGGTGGGGGTACACCCTGAACTGGTTGCCAGCCAATTACCAGGCACACAGAGACGAACAACCGTCCGCTCTCACACTCACATTTAGGGACAATTTTGAGTTTTCCATTAACCTGCCACGCATGTTTTTGGAATGTTGGAGGAAACCGGGGTACCAGGAGATAACCCACGCAGGCGCATGGAGAACATGCAACTCCACACAGGAATACTGGAGCCGGAATCGAACCTTGCACCTCCGCATTGTGAGGCCAACGTGCTAACCAGTCGAGCCATGAGAACTGGTCACAAACACGGACATGAAACATATAAATACAAATGGCATTCCAGAACTAAATGAAAGACAAAAGTTATGAAGACAATTGATTCAACAAAAAGGCACACAAACCTCATAGGTTCACATCCAGAGGGGGCTAAATATCCTTAGAAGTCTTGCTTGTCTCCTTCTTCCATCGTTTAGTCAGTAGTTAACTCTACTTTTGGTATTATCTTCACTTCATTATGGCTGCGCAGAGCTCACAAAGTAGTTGTCTGAGAGTGTGTTGGCGAATGCACGTGCCAATTAGTGTCGGGCAGAACCCTTTGAGGTTACAATTGGTTCCTGCTAATAATCACCACTAGATGGCAAAGGAACACCTACAGGGAAACAACTCAATGGGGAATATAAAGAGACGGTGACACCATATACAGGTATAAGACACATCGGATTATAGGGCACACTGTCTGCGTTTGAGGAAATTGAATGCTTCTAGGTGCACCTTATAGCGCGGAGAATAGGATTAATTAAATTTCCAAACTCTATTTTCAATCACATTTTCACACTTATAAAACCACAACGAGCTGGAAAGCAAATCTGCATTCCTTTAAAAATGTACAAAGAGGGTGTGAGTAACAGAACCCTAAAATTGGCATGTTGGGCCAATTTGCGTGTCCCTCAACACTCTTCGTTACTGTATTTCAGGGTCAGGCGATCTATGGCGACATCCTGGTCACATAAACACTGCTTCCCAAGGGGATGAGCGTGTGGATATTTGGCCACTTTTAACCTGACGGTGAGTGAGTTTACCTCAGTCTACAAGAAGTGAAGGGGAGGCTGACGAGGAGCTGAGTCAGATCTGTTAGAAAGGCGTGGGGCAACCTGGCTCCAGTCCAGGGTTATCACTGGCGAAAGCGGTCGGATTTGCCAGCTGCCAGCTTGAGACATCAGACATCAGCTAGAGGGATGCTGGTGTCCTGCCTGGCTGGTGTCCTCGTGGCTGTGAGCACACTCACTGATGCTGACTCAACCAGAGGGCACCATTAACACGATCAGGCCCGTGACAAACTGCAAAACCAGTCGGAATACCTGAGGCTCTATCTCTGTAAAACAAACCCAGGTGCATATCGAGATTATTGTTTCTTTCAGTTCCCTCATCCATGGAAGAGATGAGGGAAGCCGCTTATAAATGACTTCTTAAGTCTTCTTTTGGCAAACGATGTTCAACTCTATCCTCTTTGGGGAAGACATTATATAACATTTGCCATATAGTCTATCAAGCTCAGTCACGTGCAACAAATTGCAAAATAAATTTGATATCGAACAAGACTGCATTAGAGATCGATAACATTTTTTAAGTCATCAAACACTCCTCAAGTCCTTATCTCATCAGAGATTCTGACGCACACCATATGACCTGATTTCCCTCCATCATCTGCACTCTGCACGCTTAAGAATGTGAAGTAAAGCAGTGAGCATATGGGAGGAAAAATAATCACACCATAAAATCACAACACATCTACACACTTTGTCAAAAAAAATACATCCACAAAACCTCATCTTTTTTTTCTTTTTTTTAATATCAGGGTGGCCTGGTGGTCGACTGGCTAGTGCTGATGTGGGCAAACTACGGCCCGCGGGCCGGATCCGGCCCGTTGGTCTTTTTAATCCGGCCCGCTGAAGTTTGGTACACAATTAAGGTTCGATGTGAATGATTGCATTCATTTCATTTGGACTTGTAATGACAGGTTTTTCAACGCCAGGTGGCGCAGTTACTTGAAGTTGCAAAGCACTGGGAGGGGGAGATGAAGAGATAGGGAGAATCCTTTACCCCCTGCAGACCTCTTTTTGTTCAATTCTTCAATAAACAATGTCCCGAACCCGGTAAAAAAACAAAAAAAATCGTATGCATTAAACTTTCTACTACTGTATTACATTAACGATCCGATTCAGAACAATGCAAGTTCCGGAAGCCATATGGAAGCCCGCAGTAGCGCCAACTCCAGCAACTCCCGCTCGATACGACGGAATAAGCTATTTATAACGGCGACGTGCAAGTGACTCTTGATTGCAGTAAGTTTTACTGAAATTGCGAAATATTTTAATTTCATTCATTTACGCCCTGTAGACCATCCAAACAAAGAGGAACAGTTATGATCGCGGAAGAGAAAGTGATATGCATCTGATTACGAAGCGGGTTACAAAGTACGAAACATTCAGGAGACGCTTGGAGTTGGAAAGACTCAAATCTACGAGACTTTGAAAAACAAGGAAGTGATTCTTGCTCAGTCCGATTCTGGCAATTTCCCTGCTCGGAGTGAATTGCTTGCGGCTCGACGGACGGTCGAGTAAATAAACGTTTCCTGGAATGGTTTGACTGCTATCGTGCTAAAAACCTTCCGCAAACTGGACCGCTAAAAAAAGATGATGCGAGTTCCAAAGTGCTAACTACGAGCATCGAAGGCTTCGAAACGTCCCGTGGCTGGCTTCAAAAGTTCGTTACACGACATCAGCTGAGCAATGCTGTCATGTGTGGTGATCGGGGGGAGGTAAAGTTCGAGGCAATGAGTGAGTGGAAAGAAAAGCCACCAGGGTCTGTTACTCATCTCATTTTGTAGCAAATAGTCCTAACTTTCTTATATTTGTATTTTTTACATACAATATATAGGGTACATGTACCGTATGCTGCAGTTTTTGAGTTATAAACAGTTTTGGGGCAATATATTGTTGCACTTTGTTGCTTGTGTTGTCACACATGTACAGTATGTTGTTAACATACTGGGACGTTCATACAGGACATATACCGTAGTTGTTTCACTGTTCTCATTTAAAAAAGTATGTTAATACTGTAATGCTTTTGTTCTGTTGATGATTGGTATGGGCTGTCAACATATGCAGTTTTTTATATGTACCGTAGCTTGTGCTGACCCAGCCCACCTCAAATTTAGAAATCAATGTGGCCCCCGAGCCAAAAAGTTTGCCCACCCCTGGGCTAGCGCGTCAGTCTCACGGTGCAGGGTTCGATTCCAGTTCCGGCTTTCCTGAGTGGGTTTTCTCCGGGTATTCCAGAACCTCCTCAAAAACATGCACGGCAGGTTAATGGAACACTGTCAATTGTCCCGAGGTGTGATTGTGAGCACGGATGGGTGTTCGTCTATGTGCGCCCTGCAATTCGCTGGCAACCTGTTCAGGGTGTCCCGCGCCTACTGCCCAAAGACAGCTGGGATAGGCTCTAGCACGCCCGCGACCCTTGTGAGGATAAAGTGGATCAGAAAATGGAGGGATGGAAGCATATTATAGTTTGTATGCTTTTCAGGGCAAGCAAAGTACTGTATACTTAAGCAGACGTCTGTAAAATATCTTAAAATATAGTATTTCCAGGACAACACAAGATAAAAATGTGATTCAAATAATTAAGATTTTTGCAGATCTGTTGTAAAGACAAACGAATACTTTGTTATATTTTTTTATATTAATCAGACAATTTGATGCATGAAAAATATTTGGAAAAAAAGGAAGAAAAAAAAGCAGGAAAAAACACAGGATGACGATATGTATCATGGCAATGCAAAAGGAGAAAAAAAATTAAAATGTCCTCAGATGGGAATCAAGTATGGAAACAAATCTGATAAATATCAGATGTTGTACCTGTCAACATCTTCTTTCACTGAGTCAGCATTTGAGTGGCCATTGTCAGTCGCTTCCATTATACACCCATGAAGCAAGTAAACAGCTGTCTTTAGGGGTGTTCACACGGCAAGATTTGCTCCGGGGCTACGCCTGAGCAAATTTGATCCACCTCAGGGAGGTGGTTTAAAAATTTGCTCCAGAGCAAATGCTCATTTTTGCGGGCAGCACCGATGTAAAATGGTACGTGTGAACGCTACAATTTGCTCCGGAGCAAATGCTCCTTTGCGAGGGGGGAGTAGCCTCGCTACGCATGAGAAGAGTTGATTACGTACGGCGAGAATGCGTGGCTTTCGTGCTCTGTCGGACTTCCGTCATGTGTTTGTTTAATAACGACACAAGACGTGGCTGGTAACAGTAGCAAGCACCTCTTGGGTTATACCATCTCAACTAGAATGGGGGGGGGGACCAATACGACAGCTCATTTGTTTTCTGTCGTTTTGCTCCGCCGCAGAAACTGCTGTGTGAACACAAGTGGAGCTGCACCGACGCTGTGCCGATGCTGACACGCTCAGTGGCTTTGTACGTGTGAACGCTCCACAAAATTAGCTCCGGTGTAAAATATATCGCAACAAATATATATATATATTAGAGCTGTCAAACGATTAAAATTTTTAATCTAATTAAAAACTCAACTGTCATAATTAACTTAAATTAACTAAAAATTAATCATGATCGCTCACTCATTTTTTATCGTTTCTGAATTTCCTTTTATATTTTTTTGTCCTATTTTCCCCCATTTTAATGCTCTCATCAACATGGAATCATGAATCAGTTTTCTATGTGCAAAATGCAAATATTTACTAAATTAATAATTTTGATTTTCAATTTTACATGAACTTTTTTCACTTGGAGCAGTTATTCACACATTATCTCTCACACAATATTACTGTCCATCAACAACAGTGAAAACAATATTTTGTCACACAACAGCTGCTTGAACAGCTCTTTTTAGGGAATCAAAACAGCGCAATATAACATTATAAAGTGCACATCTAAGGTAAACTAGTACTCAGCCTATAATGGATTTAAGCCATGGTTGCATACTTCGTTTTTCTCCAATTTGCTGTGAACACAGCAGTCAGGCTATGCTGATTCTGTTGGTCCTTCTTGCTCGGAAGTCTCTCTACGGTTTTGTGTCGACATCATTTCGGATTCTTGTAATGGAGGCTCTCGCTGGCAATCAGTAATGGTTGTTCAGTTAGGGATTGTCGGTCAGCATGGAAGGATCTCGTTCTGTACTTTTGGATCATTTATTGGAGCACTTTGCAGCAGAAGTAGGAGTAGTAGTAGTTGTAACAGAAGTATCAGAAGCAGGTAATAACCTAAACTACACATAAATGCAGTAAAAAATTAATATATCTATCTTTCTGCATCGCAATGTAAATATGTATATAATTGACATTAATGAATACCTTTATATACGTTTAATAAATAATGTAATCAACCCTGATTTCACTATGTATCATTATCGTCATCATTATTCATTGTTTCAAACGTAAGAAACCATTCAACACAAACATAAAGTCGAATCGAACAAAAGAACTACAAGTCCCAATACTCAATCCCGAAGTGGAGCGCGGCATGAACATATCAAGTCGAATCGAACAAAGAACTACAAGTCCCAAAGGTCCAACCCGGAAGTGGAGCGCCGGCTGCAACGCACTTACTTCTTTAAACGTCAGATTGCAGACGGACAAACATGACAACTATGCACAAATGAGCTAAATAAAGACACCCCTGTTCTAGCAACATTTTAGCCAACGCTGTTTAAATTGCCGATTGCTTCAGCAACTTTGTTCTTTGTCGTGTCATCCATTTTCTTCGCTTTGAAATGATCCATAGCCGTCTGTCTGAGACGAGGGGGGCGGACTACCTACGTCAGCGGTGTGCTTGGCCATTAATTAAGTGGTATTTCAGACTCGACGTGCTATGATGATAGCTCAGTTTACGACTGCAAAACATCCAGGTCATTTTGGTCTTGTCAGTGGAACAATCTGGCAACTTTTTAACCCTATGTTGCATGGCTTCTGCAGGAGTTATTCAATTGTGGTTTGTTTTTAAATTTAGGGTAGATTATGGCCAAATATCATAATAAATTCACAATTTTGGGAAAACCAAAGTGCAGGTACTTCGTGTGCATAATAACTTAATCACTACAATTACCTTGCCAAAAAGCATGGCAGTACTGATAGGTAACACATAGAAACTGTTATTTATTGTGTTCTATATGTTCTATATACTCTTCTGCACAAGTACAATAGGGTATTTGGACCTTTTCATCTCACGGATAGAAATTATTCAACATTTTGTGGACCCTCTTTCACACTCACCTTTTCCTCATGGAGGCTGCCATGTTGCTTTTGCTGTTGCGCACGCTAGAGACATCTCGCGGTGGATTTAAAAACTAAAACTGGTAACTTGAATGTGGTTACTGAAGTAACCCGTATGCAACATAGGGTTAAAAGTAAACTTTCCATTCATAAACTATTTAAATATCCGTTTTCGGTGTCTCGCGCTGCCGTGGCTGGCAAAACAAACGTGCGTGGACTTGTGCAGCGCGCTTGATGTTTTGTTTCTGGTTTATTTATAGAGCAACGTCACATCCGCTGTGACGTCTGCCGCGTTAATCTCGCGAGAAAATTTTTGATCCCGATAAAATTCATTTAAATTAATGTCGATAAAACGCGCTAAACTGACAGCTCTAATATATATATATATATATATATATATATATATATATATATATATATATATATATATATATATATATATATATATATATATATATATATATATATATCAGTCTCAGATATGAAAAACTGGACAGCACCAGGCCGGACATGGTCCACACCTACTGGCTAAAGAAACTCAAAGCACTCCATGAGCGCCTAGCAACACAAATGAACCAGTTGCTGAAGGATGGGACTCACCCAGGATGGCTAACTGAAGGGCGAACGATCCTGATCATGAAGGATCCTCAAAGGGTACAGCCCCATCCAACTATCGGCCAATAACCTGTCTCTCCACAACATGGAAGCTCATGTCAGGCATCATTGCGGCTAAGATAAGTAGACACATGGATCAATACATGAGCGAAGCACAGAAGGGCATTGGTAGAGATACCAGAGGAGCCAAACATCAGCTCCTGGTTGACAGAACAGTCGCACAAGACTGCAGGTCCCGACATACCAACCTGTGCACAGCCTGGATTGATTACAAGAAAGCCTATGACTCGATGCCACATACATGGATCACTGAATGCTTGGAGTTGTATAAGGTGAACAGGACCCTAAGAGCCTTCGTTGCGAACTCGATGAGGATGTGGAAAACCACACTTGAAGCCAATGGCAAGCCACTTACCCAAGTGTCCATCAAATGTGGCATATACCAAGGTGATGCACTCTCCCACTGCTGTTCTGCATAGGACTGAACCCCCTAAGCCAAGTAATCACCAAAACAGGCTACGGATACCGCCTCAAAAATGGAGCTACGATCAGTCACCTCCTCTACATGGATGACATAAAGCTGTATGCTAAGAGCGAAAGGGACATAGACTCCCTGATCCACACAACCAGGATCTACAGCAGCGACATCGGGATGTCATTCGGGCTTGAGAAATGTAGTCGGATGGTGACTAAGAGAGGAAAGGTAGTCCGCACTGAAGGGTCTCACTCCCTGAAGGAACAATAGCAGACATTGAGGACAGCTACAAGTACCTCGGTATACCACAAGCCAATGGCAACCTCGAACTGGCAACAAGGAAAGCGGCTACGGCCAAATACCTCCAGCGGGTGAGGCAAGTCCTAAGAAGCCAGCTCAATGGCAAGAATAAGACCGGGCAATAAACAGCTATGCCCTGCCAGTGATCAGATACCCTGCAGGAATAATCAGGTGGCCAAAGGAAGAGATTCAGACCACGGATGTTAAGACCAAAGCTCCTAACCATGCATGGAGGGTTCCATCCCAAATCTAGCACCCTGAGACTGTACGCAGCCGAAAGGAAGGAGGCCGGGGACTAGTGAGTGTGAGAGCCACTGTCCAGGATGAAACATCCAAGTTCCATGAATACATCAAGGAGAAGGCTCCAACGGATGATGTACTCAGAGAATGTCTCAGACAATGGGGAACAGAGGATGAGGTGCTGGAAGAGGGACCATCATGGGAGGACAAGCCCCTACACGGGATGTACCACCGGACCATAAGTGAAGTGGCTGATCTCAAGAAGTCCTATCAGTGGCTAGAGAGGGCTGGCCTGAAGGACAGCACAGAGGCACTCATCCTGGCTGCTCAGGAGCAGGCCCTGAGCACCAGAGCCATTGAGGCCCAGATATACCACACCAGACAAGACCCAAGGTGTAGGTTGTGCAAAGAGGCACCGAGACGATCCAACACATAACTGCAGGGTGTAAGATGCTGGCAGGGAAAGCCTACATGGAACGCCATAACCAGGTGGCTGGCATAGTCTACCGAAACATCTGTGCCGAGTATGGACTAGAAACCCCAAGGTCAAAATGGGAAACACCTCCCAAGGTGGTGGAGAATGACCGAGCGAAGATCCTGTGGGACTTCCAGATCCAGACTGACAAGATGGTAATGGCGAACCAACCGGATATCGTGATCATTGATAAAGGGCAGAGGAAAGCCGTTGTAGTGGATGTAGCGGTCCCAAGTGATGGAAACATCAGAAAGAAGGAACACGAGAAACTCGAGAAATACCAAGGGCTCAGAGAGGAGCTGGAGAGAGCCTGGAAGGTAAAGGTGACAGTCGTGCCTGTGGTGGTCGGAGCACTCGGGGCAGTGACCTCCAAATTAGATGAGTGGTTGCAACAGATCCCGGGAACAACATCAGACATCTCAGTCCAGAAATGTGCAGTGCTGGGAACAGCAAGGATACTGCGCAGAACCCTCAAGCTTCCTGGCCTCTGGTAGAGGACCCGAGCTGAATGGGGGACGGACACCACCCGAGGGGTGAGATGAGGATATTTTTTTTATATATATCAGAGCAAATGTGTGCCATGTGAACACCCCTTTTGTCCCATCATCTGTGCAAAATCCTGTCAAACACGCTGCTTCTATCAATTTTTGACAACTCTGCCTTAAATTGTCATATTCATGGCATTATCATTCCTTGGACTCCACTAGTTTTAGCGCTCCCATCTCCCACTTCAGCTAAGACATGCCACATGATGATCTTTTCTGACTGGTTCACAATGTGCTATTAGACACGTTCGTGACTCAGGTCTGTTGAGTGTTTATTTTTTTGCTCAATCCAACATATCTTCACATGGCTCTGCTTGAATTGGAAGTCAATTTGTAAATGAAGTTATCCGACAAAAATGGAGCTCTCTGGAAATAAGGATTCAGCTTCTGAAAAGGTCAAACTTGTGATTGCAAAGAAGTGGGCGTGCTTAGAAGGCCAAGTGAAGAATCAATAAAATGAGAAAGCATGTGGTAGCCTGTGACAGATTTATGCAGAGGCGCCACAAGTATTCATGTACATTATTCAAGAAGAAGAACGGATACTGGAATTTAAGTATCGCTGAAAGCTTTTTTACTTAAGTGTAAAAAAAAAAAGAATTCTGTCATGATTGTTCTGTTTGTGACCAACAGGTGGCATGAGAGGACTTCTCCTACAGCATCCCGCCTGTTTGTCATCATGTCATTAGTTCTTTTCTTTCAAAAGCACTGCCACGCCAACCTCTCGGGTCAGATTGTTGTGTTACTGTCATGGATTTTTTTTATATCATAGTTTTTTTGTTAGTTTGTTACTTTGGTTTCTTGTGGTCTTCAGGACTTTCTGTTTTTGATTTAGTTTAACCCTGTGTAACCCTGCAAGTGTTTTTTGTTCACTCTACCTTGCTTCTCCTGCCTGCCTGCTTTTTGGGTCCTCTACGATCACGCAACATTACAGTTTCAAGACTACTTAATACTGTATATAAAAATACAAGTTGTGCAAAGCAAAAAAAAAAAAAAACAAACATTGGGGACCAAATCTTCACAAATACCTATTGTGTACTACCCAACTGTTATGATTCGGTTTGGGACCAACAGGTGGCACTGTAGGGCTCCCCCTGCAGCGGCACACCTGTTGGTCGTTTGGTAATTAGTTCTATAAAAGGACTCCCGCCCGAACACTCATTGTCGGGTCATTGTTGTTGCCACTGGCATGTTTGTTTGGTGCTGCCATGTATGTTTGTCATGTTTTTGGTCATGTTTTATGTTATTGATAGTGCTTTGCTTAAGTCAGGGGTTTTGTTTGCTACTTTGGATTCTTTTTGTTTTCAGGGTGTTTAGGATTTAGTTTTCTCTGCTTTGTTTCTGTCATGGTTCTGTTCCTGTTAGTTTTTGTCACAGTCATGGTTTTTATTGCTACTTTGGATTCGTTTTGTTCTTTGGACTTTGTTTGTTTGTTTAGGATTTAGTTTTCTGTTTTATTATACAATTCATCAATTACACTCTGCTCCTCTCTCCTGCCTGCTTTTTGGGGTCCACCACCACCTCGCATTCGTGACACCAACATGCCCCCAGAAACATTTTGTAAGGCCGTAGATGGGGTTGGCCCCTGATAAACGGGATTTGAGTGGAACCGGCGCTAACATTCCGGTTCTCCGGAATGTGCCAGAAAATGTCGGTGCTAAAATTCAATCTGTAGTTAGCCGTGCGGAAGGAGCACAAACAAACAGGGACCGATAGAGAATGTGTGCGCGCAACCCCCTCTGCCGCCACATCTCCTACGCGAGTGTACAGCAGCTCATCCCCACTGACCGCTCGCTCTCCACCGGGCACCATACGTCGTGCATATCCTGCGGATCTCCCGCGTCAACACATAAATGCACATGCCTAACTATTACTCTATTTAGCTTTTAGTGTACACATTTATTCATTCATTTATTTTTCGATCCGCTTTATACTCACAAGGGTCGCGGGGGGTGCTGGAGCCTATCCCAGCTGTCTTTGGGCAGTAGGTGGGGGACATCCTGAACCGGTTGCCAGCCACTCGCAGGGTACACGGAGACGGACAACCATCCTTGCTCACACTCACACGTAGGGACAATTTTGAGTGTTCAATCAGCCTGCCATGCATGTTTTTGGAATGTGGAAGGAAACCGGAGTACCCGGAGAAACCCCACGCAGGCCCGGGGAGAACATGCAAACTCCACACAGGAAGGCCAGAGCTGGAATTGAACTCGGTACATCTGCACTGTGAGGTCGATGCGCTAACCACTGGACCACGGGGCCTTCGTGTACACAGTTGCAGGATAAACACACATATACACATACAGTATATGGTATACACTGCTTAGATTAGATACAGATCCCTTGATGGCTCATCAAATGTAGCTTTATGTTTTTCTTTTTTTTCCCCTCTTTAAAGAAAGACTACGGTGGGGTATTCCATCATTCGATGTTCAGTTTCATGCTTTACGTAACGACTGCATTGTATTGTCTTGAGGTTCTGAAAAAGAAAGCTTTTGTGAAAAATTGATAGACTGGTTAAAGACTGAGTAAATCATAGAAAATTCACAAACATTAAAAAGTTCATGAAATTAAACAACGGATACAGTAACTTTCTATCATTTGTCCAAAAATGAATCTGGTTGGCTCCCTTAGTTATGTACTTATTCATTAAGAATCAGAATCGAGAATTGTTAGGAACCCAGAATCGAATCGAAGAACTGGAATCGTCCAAATACCAACGATGCCCAACACTAACCACATACCACGTGTCACTCGGACGTCGTAACACCACTCTGATAGTGTGTGTGTGCACTCCTCTCCCATGAATTGCAGAACACAGCCTATGTTAAAAACCAATCAGCGGCTCGCGCTTGAACTGTTTCCATCTGAATGATGCACTGGGCTTTGGCATTCCTTTGTTGTGGTACTTTAAATAACTGAACAGCACATTTGAACAAGAGTCAGAGTTCCCAAACGGTTGGAGTGAAGCAGTACACGTTCTGAGGTTATTTCTGAACTCACGATTAGGAACTGTGATTTTTGGGTGCGAGTCTGAGCTCTACCAATCTTGGCCTCGGTTTTTCTCAAATATATTTCGATGGATGGATCTTTATTGTCATTACACTTTCATGCAACGAAACATCACTTAACAGGCACGCTTGAAAAAAACAATGACGAACATGGGATACAGTGCAAAGGGCCTGTCGGTACTCGCTGTAAAGCGCCCCGAGATCTTAGTTAGAAAGGAAACCACAAGGGGAGGGGAGGGGTAAATTTTTCATTTATACTTTAGAGAGAATGATAATGCCAAAAATAAAGTAACTTTGAGAGTACCACTGAAAACCGAGGACCCTGTGTCATGGTATGTGCTCTGTTGCTTTGCATGTCTATTAAATTTGTCATCCACTTCCATCAACGGTAGGCTTTTCACATGTCACTTGAGACTTTTCACCCGTGCCACTCAGTGAGTGCATTAATGTATTTCTTGCATTTAAACATTTATTAATTCATTTATTTATGTATTCATTTCATCATTTATTTATGTATTCATTTAATCCACTTGCCACTCTGGAGAACATCAAATATTGTGGGAAAGAGTGGGAAGAAAGTAGCTGGGACACGACTGTATGTTACTGCTATGCACAATGCATGCAATAAAGTGTGTGTGCATGTGTATGTACGACTTCTATATCCCAATTGTCCTCAAAGGGTCACCAGTGAGCAGGAGTCAATCCAACTCCCACAACTGGTTGCCAGCCAAAGGCAGATTGCGTATAGTCCAACAAGCATTCAATCTCACATTCACACCATAAACAATTTTAATTCTTCAATTTACCAAACATGCTTTTTTTTCAATTGTTGGTGGAAGCACACCGCCTACTGCCCGAAGACAGCTCGGATAGGCTCCAGCACGCCCTGCGACCCTTGTGAGGATAAGCGGATTAGAAAATGGAGGGATGAATGGATGTTGGTGGAAACCGGAGTATTCTAATAAAACCCACAGAAGTGCAAAGAAAATGTACAAAATACATACATGAAGGCTGAGTCAAGACTCGAAACTAGAGCTTCAGAACTGTGTGTTAGACATGCTAACAGCTACAGTGTATTACCAATACACTATACTGAGAGAGAGAGAGAGAGAGAGAGAGAGAGAGAGAGAAAGAAAATTATTGAATGTATGTATTACTTATCTGATTGCATCTTTTTACTTTGTGAGAGCCAAACCTTGGATAAAAAGATTCAGACTAGTTGGCAAAATCATTTCTGAAAGTAGATTCCTGCGAAGCACACGATGAACCCTGGTGATTTTTTTTTAACTTTTATAACAGCTATAATATTGTGGCTAATGGCTTTTATAGTGGCTATAAAAACCAACATGAGGTAAAGAATGTCGCTAAAAAGTACAGCATTTTCAACCAAAGAAAATGTATACGTGCCTAAAAATGGATGGCAACCAGTTAAGGGTGTTAAGATCGCTTGCAGGACAATCACCACCTCAGTGAGGATAAGCGGTATTGAAGAGCTGGTTGGCTGGCTGGCTGGCTGGCTGGATGGATGGATGGATGGGTGGATGGGTGGATAGTAGATGACATATTAAGACTCATAGCATCTTGGCATTGCTGCCACTAATAAATGTAACTTAAAATAAATTACGATTTCATTCACACTACATTTTTCTACGATGTTGATCCCCGAGGGGGGTAGTCTGTTGTGCAGTGGCACAATAAACAATGTTGTGTCTGGTGTAGACTGGCCGGATCGCACTTTGAAAAGAGACAGCTGGCCAGATTTTGAAATTGATTGGCATCCCATAAATGTGTTGGATAAATATTTCTGACTGGTGCTTCTGAATGACAATGACAACCCACACTTGTGTGACTTTCATTTAAACAGCTCATCTTAAGCAGATTGTTTTTTTTTTATCAATCACAGTGGAAACGCAAGGTCAGAGGTCAGGGTTAAAGGTCTTTCAACCATCCCATTACACCGCTAACAGAACCAGCATGTTTGTTATTTAGCTTGAACATTAAGCTTGACAACATAAGTTCTTGTGACCCCCAACTTGAGAAGAAGCGGCAGTGTGGTAAGGGGAGTAGGGGGCGGGGGTCTATTACGTCAGGCCCACATTCGTACATCCACACTCACACAGGTAGTGCTCTCTCTGCCGGGCAAAAGTGGTAAGACTTGGGGCAACCCACCATGCAATCATATTCCAGCGCATTACCCCGAACGCTGACAGTCTGGGAAGCCGAGGTGCGTGCGGCAACCGCTGGCTCACCTTCCACTTTGCAGAGCTAATTCTCAAAGCCCCCAATATGCGAAATGCTCCACCTCAACCCCACCAACCCCATCATGCAGCCATTAGCGCAGCTCACTTGTGTATTGCAGTCAGCAAAAAGCATTTTTGCAGCACACAGCTTGTAGAGCGTCTGTTACAATGCATCGCTAGTGTGGATGGGTCTACTCAACACAGGTACAACTTTGCTTTGTAAAGTACGTCATTTTGAACACAAAGATTATTGCAGAAATTGTCAAATAAATCCATGTCCTAACCTAAAAGCAATTCAAGGGTTAAACTTTGGGCAGAAGTGGCCGGTACTTAAAATCGAATGTGCTTCGACTCACCTTGAGCGGCTGTTCCTCGGGTGCTGAATACACTTGCTATCAAAGTGGCCACATACCAAATCATAGTACTATTCCCGACCGGAAATAAACCTCATCATATCTCAAAGTGCCCCTTTCGGTGAAGCTCTCATCGCCGAGCGTTCCAGTGGATGTTGAAGGTGGCTGCTATCCTTTTTTATTCAAACCTAGCCCTGGACACTTCCCCATCAGAGCGTTCCCCTCTCTTCCCCTCGCCGCCACTCTCCTCTCTCATCCCGAGACGGATCACCTGCGCCAATGGGACTACAGCAAACGACTCTTAGAGACCGAGCATCAATCGTGAGGTCATCGCCAGCCCGCCTTTAAAATACCCCCATTGGTGGATTTGGGAGGAATCCAATCATTGATTGGTTAGATACAGTGTCCGTTTCTGTGCCGGTTTGATGCGTTAAAATGTCTTATATCGACTCGGAGTTTCTGAATTCCAATATGAAGAAATGACGTCAACGACGACAAAAACTAAACAAATTATATTTTGGCATTTTAAAGGTCGAATGACTAACAATAACTGTGTGAACCTATTGGAAAATACGATTATACTGCCCCCATTATGAGTGGTACAGTACTGTATGCCGTTTTATAAATCACCAAATAAAGCACAATTTTAAAACTATCTTGTACATTATGGGTAAAGTATCCATCATAAAACAAAGCTAACCGACGTATCCCTACAAATAAATAAAATAACCTTTATTTTTTATTTATTTATTTGGCAAAACGCCAGGAAGACTACACATGAACGAACAGCTTCCCTGTCAGATTGCTGCTGAGAATCAGATTTCCATGAGAACATTAATGCAACATCCAAGGAAGCCGTTTCATGGTGGGTTGGCTCGCGAAGCCTTTGCGGAGCTGCAGCATCATCCTGCGCAATAATATGAGAGGAAACCTCTGCCTGTTAATCGCTGCTCGGTGAAATCTATTTGTTGACATTTTTACTCCTTAAATGTTCACTCAGCATCAAATATTCCCTTTTGCTCAGACACTGACACTGACTTTACATGTTAATTCGTTGTGATTCATGCTGTTTGATGCACTTCAAAAACTGTGCGTCAGCTATGTAACCCAGATATGTCTAAATATGGACAGTTTGAAATTCAACTGACTCAGTTGCCCTTCACATCAAACATCATGTTTATGCATCATAACCTGCTGCTGCTCTGCAGGTATACTGAAGGGGCTCTACTCTTTGGATGCACAGGAAGTGCATAATAATATCAATGAGGAAATGTGTGGTGTGGACAAGTCCAGGACAAGCATTTTTGACATTAATTTCTACTTTGGTAGCATTTTGACTTGAAAAACACAAATTGCTGGACTTTCTTGATTGATAATGTTGGAATTTTGAGAAGTTACGAAAGAAGTGTGAGATCAGATCAGAAATATAAAATGAATAAGTCCCATACACAAATCTATCCATCTGTGTTTTTTTTCTAACAGCTTGTCCTGTTCGGGCTCCAGGTTGAGCTGCAACCTATACCCAAATGTGAGACTTTGAAGGAAAGATGATGGACGCCCTGGAAGATTTTTCAGATTCTCTTTATTTTCCTTTGAAAACAGACCTATGTATTTTCTACTCCTTCTTTTGCCATGGGTGTCTAGCTTTTTTCAAAGACCTCCGTTGTAACACATGATGTAAAAAAAGACAAATAGGGAGATGTAAAGCCAACACCCGTTGAGATTTTCATTCATTAAAATCTTGGTATCTTATAGTAGAAGAAAACAGGGACAGCAGCGACATAGCAGAACATGAACCAGCGAGCATTAACAATGACGCCAACAGATTTGGAAAAGCAAGAGATTCCCCAGCTATGGCCTTATTAAAAAGAATGGCGTGGAGCACACTGATGTCAAATCAATCCAACCTAAATGTAATTATGTTGTTTAACTCTGTGATACATGGAGATTATTAAAACATACTGAAACATGCCTTATGTTTTAGACATTTAACATTTAACCCTTTCAGGGACAGTGGTTACTCCAGTGGACAGCTTATCATGTTATCAGGTTACAGGGTGCACGAAAGGGTTAATGTACTTTCACGTTCATAAAATATGCATTGTAGTTTACCACATGTCTGTATGTATGTACGTCTGTCGACACAATGGTGTACTTTCCTGTTGGGATCGCGATACTTAATGTGTATTGAATTTGAAACACCAGTTCAGTGAACTTGTGCATGACAGCTTTTCCTACCGTCAAGCATCAGCAAAGCTTCCTCATCCTTAAATTAACTGGTGGCTGCTAATTTCCATTGCCTGGCAACTAATCACACATCAGTAATCAAGCCTTTCTGATAGAGGAAGAAAGAGTGCTCACATTTAGCAGCAGTTTTGCCATCCTGAATTAATTAGGAAAATAAATGTGTTGTCAAGGTAGGCATCTCGTGATCCTGCTTTCACGGAACTAATGTCACATATGTCAGTAGGTGGCAGAAATGTGTTTTATTTCCTCAGATGTCTCTCCGTTCTCTTTATTTCACTTATTCAACGCTATCAACTGAATGATAAAAATTCCCCTAAGGTACAGAGGCATAAATAGAGTGGACTATTTTGGTTCCCCTATGAGTCTTTGAAACATGAAATTCAATTTATTCGACTGATTTGTTTGGCATTTGTATGTTTTCAGCAAATCTTCTTTCAGGATGGCTATCTATTCATACAGCAATAAATCATCACCAAAAGTGATGTGGACATCTGTACCTATGCCCACTTCAACCTCTCAAATTATGAGAATGACCGCCTCAATATTTTGGATTTTATGGACATTAAGTGTTTCAACATTGACATACAGATGACATTGACTGTCATGAGAGTAGGGAACAGGTGGAGGAGGAACTCGAGAGGTGGACGTTTGCCCTGGAAAAGAGCGGAATGAAGGTCAGTTGCAACAAGACTTAGGACATGTGTGAGAATGAGAGGGACCCATGTACAAGAGTGAGGTTTAAGCGAGAAGAGATAACGAAGGTGGAGGATTTTAAGTACCTGGGGTAAACTGTCCAGAGCAATGGAGAGTGTGGAAAAGAGGTGAAGAAGCATGGACAGGCAGGCTGGAACGGCTGGAGAAAAGTCTCAGGTGTGATGTGCGATAGAAGAGCTTCAGCGAAGATGAAAGGAAAGGGGTATAAAACTGTGGTGAGACCAGCCATGCTGTTTGGACTGGAGACAGTGCCCCTGAAGAAAAGACAGGAGGCAGAGCTGGAGGTAGCAGAGATGAAGATGTTGAGGTTCTCTTTGGGAGTGACCAGGTTGGATCGGATCAGGAATGAGTACATCCGAGGGACAACTCATGTTATTAGAGGGTTTGGAGAGAAAGTCAGAGAGGCCAGACTGAGATGGTTTGCAAATGTCCAGCCAGAGGAGAGAGAGTGAATATATTGGGAGAAGGATGCTGAGTCTTGAACTGCCAGGCAGGAGGCCGAGTGGAAGACCAAAGAGGAGGTTTTTGGATGGAGTGAAAGAAGACATGAAGGTAGCTGGTGTGAGAGATGAGGATGCTAAAAACAGGGTTGGATGGAGGCAACTGATTCGCTGTGGCAACTCCCGAAGGGAAAAGTCGAAAGGAAAAGAAGAAGATGGACATTGTTTTCCTTGTGAAGTGACATGAAGCTGTTGTGAGCACCTCTGGAGAGGAACACATTAATGTCCATAAAATCCAAAATATTGGGTCGATCATTCTGATATTTGCAGCCGTTGAAATTGGCGTGAAGATTGGTATCAAGTGAAAATATGCAATGCCCATAAAATCCCAAATATTGGGGTGATCATAATAATTGCAGAGGTTATAGTGGGCATAAGTAGAGATGCGCACATGAATTTGGGTCATAATTGGTGGCAAATTCCAAGCATTAAGTGTCATTAAGCGTTTTCTCTATCGTGAGTGCCGATTGGTCGAGAATGATTTGATGTCCTCAAGATCCAAATTATTGGGACGATTGTTTGAATATTTTCAGTGGTGGAGGTGGGCATGACTAGAGATTTGCACATGAATGTTGGTCACAATTGATTACGCTTTTCAGACATTAGCAACACTGAGTTCTTCTGACATTGTGCATTGTTTGTTTGTTTGTTTATTGTTTATTGAGCATATATATTACACACAGTAACAGATTGACAAAAGGTAGGCAAAATTTATGAAAGGAAAATTTAAAAGTATGTAAAAGAAAAAAAACACTCATCATCACAGTTGTATGCTCAAAGGAGTAGGAATTATAGACTTTCCCCTTTAACTTTAACCGTTTCATGCGCCTGCAACTTGATAACGGGATAAACTGTTCATTGGAGTAATTGGTGTCCCTGAAAGGGTTAAGTTGAATAATAACATTCCAAGAATTTCAAATTCCAGTGTTAGGACAAATTAGTCTAGTGGTTCTTAACCTTTTTAGAGGTACCGAACCCAACCAGTTCATATGCACATTTACCGAACCCTTCATATAAGTGGAAAATAAATGTATATATTTTTTACAAATTCAAGATATTAAAAAAAAACATTTATTAAAAACAGAAACAAATTTTTCAAGACAGAAAAAATACATTTCAAGGCATAAGTATGCGAACTAAATTTCCCACAGCACTGATAGGATAACCAATGTCATGTGATCATCTGCAGCCAGTGATGGCCAAGCGGGTGTGTCATAACTAATTAACATTGTGAGTGTGTCTTATTACCCTCCATGGCCGAGGCTCCGTCGCACCTCTGAGACCGACTCACCGAACCCCTGGGGTTCGATCGAACCCAGGTTAAGAACCACTGGTACAATAAGAACTTGGTCGGAGAGATTGGACAGATATTGTGCTTGCGGGTAACAAATGAAGATTATTAATTGTTTGGGGTTTTTTTACATTTTATATGGGGATTAATCACACACATCTACTGATGTGTTTTACTAGGAAAGCTTGCTAGCATCAAAACGAGGTCCGGGATGTGCCTGGGAGCACTCAGTCTGGGCCAGGGAGATCAATGCCGTTTTAGTAACCGCTTGTCAATATCCTTTGTGTTTACCACCCACCACAATGAAACTCCATATTCTTAAAATGTCATTGATGCTGTTAATATCTCTGTAACATGTATCATGGAAACCCAGTGGTATGTTATGTTTCGCTAAATATTACATCCACATGTGCATTGATCAAGCAAAGAAAGGAAAACTGGATTGCAAGCTATTAATTTAATTTGATGTGTTAAATTCCTTCGATACTAGTCCGCCATGACACAGAGGTACTGGTAAACAAGTTGTAGTAGTAGTAAGGAGAAAACTCTGCACTGATACTACAAATTCCAGCCATGTCTTTCTTTTCTACTTCTACCGAGTGGTTGAAAGGCTCGAGTGTAGCTTCTGTACTTTTCTTCATTAAATCAAACAGGAGTCCGTGATAATGTAGAGGCGGTTGCTGATGTTGCGCTTTCTTTACAGGACCCACAATCATGTTTCTGTCACCCAGTGGTGCCGTTTTTCTTATTCTACCTGTTAAACAGTTCTTAATTTGTACAACATTGGAGTATTTCTTTGCTTGGCATTCCAAAAGGTTGCCCATGGGCAATGATTATGTCGGTTTTGATTGATTTTACATCCTCGCTTAGTTTTTTTCATCCATATATGTCATCCATATATTCATGATACTTCCATTAAGTCAGATAATCACATTCCATATAACGTAAGTAATTACATTCTCGGTAACGAATAATGACGTGAATGATTTTTAGCAGAATTCTTTTGTCTATACTTCGTCACGCGTAAAAATGATGATATCAAATGCAAAACAAGCTGCACCCTGCAGCTCAGCTCAGACAGACAAACAAAATGTGTGACAGTCTGCCGATCATCACGGATAATCTGCAAGTATCTTGAGGAGCAGTCCAGATGTAATAACTTGCTGATAGATGGAATTACAGCCCACCTGGAGAAACCTCAACACAGACAGAGGAGAAGGTGACGAAGACGCGCACTGAAAATGTTAAGCTTGGCACATCAAGGGTCAATAATATGTTCTATGCGCCCCTACGAGTCTAATTCTGATTAATATTGCATTTGTGGAATATGATTTTAAGATAACAACCTTCACGGCTCATCTGTGTTTTGGTTTTGGTCATATGGCATACGTCAGAGGAGCCCTTGGGCACCGTGATGTCATTTTCAGTCAACAGCAAGTGGCAGTACAAGGTCAGGGAATTTTTCTTTCTTGTCATGATAAAAACCACAAACATTGATTAAATGATTTGACCTGCATTTAGTTCATGGTTCAGATTGACTGATGGTAGACAAGATGTCTGCCATAATTCAATCCATATTTAATTGCTTTCAATAGTCACATTCATTGTCCAATAGCAGGACTGAACACATCATGCACTGTAATGAACTAGGTCGATTTTAGTTGTCTGGGTCCCCCACTTCCCCCCATCTCTCACTCCCAAACACATACGCTGCTTGTTCCTAATTCAAAATTTTCCATGGACCCCAGGAGAGCTACAGTCCAGCTGGCATTCAGCCCAGGAAATGCCTCCACCACTTAGACCACCACAACAGGGGAACCTAAATGAATCACGAACATATCCAGGTCAGCATTGCAACACTGGTAGCTCTCATGATCCTGTTTCTGTTTGTCTCCCGTAGGTGGCATAGGAGGGCTTTCCCTCCAGCGGCGCACCTTTCATTCCTCACAACCAACTGTGTATTGAAGCACTGCTTAGTTGTTATGTTGGGGTTGTTGTGTTATTTCACCTTGCTCATGGCTTTGTCTTCAAGTGTCAAATTCTCTCGATGTAGAGAAAACTACATGGCGTGTCTTGTTCACGCCATGTAGTTTCTCGCCTCATTTCTGCATTTTGATACTAAGTATTTTTGTGACGTAAACCTAGTCTCAGTTTTGCATCTGTCGTGGTTTGGCTAATTTCTTGTCTTTTCATGACAAGCAATTTCCGTTTATATCTTGTCCTTCACTTTTACAAGCGTTTATGGTTTTTCCTGGTTATTTTAACCAGCGCCATTGGTTAGACTTTGTCTGTCTTTTTGTTAAACCTTTTTGTCCCAAAATCTTATCCTTGTCTATATTTGCAAAACGTTACAGTTATAAGCGTTGGTATAGTATGTTTTATTGCATTTTATGTTTAATTTTTTTAACCTTATTGGTATTTAATTTTAGATCGTGGTACTCATACCGCACTTGAAGAATACACTGCTCCAGATATCACTCGCGAGTAGAGACCGCAATGGACACCTAAGCCTGACGGAAAATTTGCTATTGTTTTGTGTTTTTTGTTATTGTCAAGTGTCCTTGGGTGTCCTGAAAGGCGCTTATAAATAAGATGTATTATTATTATTATTATTATTATTATTATTATTAACTCCTAAAACTTGAAAATGGTCAGAAGATGAGTTCATTCAGTGACGGTTCTCAATATGAACAGATGAGGAGGAGAGTGAGTGGGTTGGTGCAAAATTCAAAATCCCTGGTCAAGCTAATAGCAGCATTCCAAAATTAAGATTTAATAGTTCAAGCCAACCCTACATATAGGATTCTGTCAAAAAGAAACTTTTGTTTTAAACTCATTTTGGGTGCTGACTGCCGTACTTCATATGTTAGAGCAGAGGTGGGCAAACTACAGCCCGTGGGCCGGATCCGGCCCGTTGGTCTTTTTAATCTGGCCCGCCGAAGGTTGGTACACAATTAAGGTTCGATGTGAATGATTGCATTCATTTCAGTTGGACTTGTAATGACAGGAATTTCAACGCCAGGTGGCGCATTGACTTGTAGTTGCAGAGCGGGGGTCGGGGGGGGGGGGTCTTATCTACCACCTACGGACCACTGTATCGCTCTACTTCTACTGGTCTGATCACAACCCATCTGCAGCAATGCACTGGCTAAAATAGGTGATCAGCAACACTGTTCTCATGAAAAAAAGTATATTAATACAGTACTTTCATGCTTTTGTTCTGTTGATGTTTGATGTGGACTGTCAACAAATGCAGTTTAAAAAAAAAAATCTCGTTTAATCTTAAAAGTGCATGACTATATTTTTCAATACCAATTACTTGTTAAGGTTTTGTGCCTTTGTACAGTCAGTGGGATCAGTTGCAATGCATATATGTGAATGATAAAAGTAAATTGCACATTTGTCTAAGGTAATCTTGGGTGCTTCATGAAATGTTTTGTAAAAGATATTTTCATAAACTGTCAACATTTTCCTGGTGTTCTTATGCTTCCTTTGACCCAAACAAAGGAAAGACATCTTATTTTGGTTATTTATAGCAGAGTATGGTATAATTTTTAATGGTCTGGCCCACTTGATATCTACCGAGGCCGTATGTGGCCCACAATGTGAAATGAGTTTGACACCCCACAGAATATTCTACAGTGTAGAATATTCTACAGTGTAGAATATTCTACACTGTAGAATATTCTGTTGAGTAAGAACTGGCTGCTTCTATGAACTCTGAACCTATTCATAACTTTTTAAAATCCACCGCTGCCATCCGAATGCTGAATTTTCTCCCCCCACCCCTCTTTATTCAACTGATCTTCTCTGCAGCCTGTGAAGAATATGTATCTTCTCATCTTCATAGGCTTCAAAAGTATCCATCATTGCAATATATTTGTGCTTAAAAAACATCAAATGAAACATGGCACCGTGACTGAATGCCTCCATTTTTGATTGTGTAAAACATTCATTCGTAAACAGAAATTCCACAGCTCGTTAAAAAAAAAAAAGAGCCACGATGTAAAATGTTTTATTTTTATGTAATTTGATGACGCTTAAAAGGCATAAAATATAAATGAAATAGCAAATAAAATAATGAAGATGAGAATGTTGACTTTTTCTACAAAACCGGATAAAATATAATGTTTTTTTCCAGTAATATTGCATAAAAACAGCCTCACTAGGATCAATTAGTCAACTCAAGCACCTCGATGAACAGTTTATTTAAAATCTTGGGAAAGGTAATTTCTTGGATCGTTCATTTGCTTGAGTGATTGTCGTCAAACGATAGTTAACAGATATTAAAGAAAGCATCTTGAAAAAGCATGATGAATTTGAATTCTTTGTTACTTCTTTACTTGCACGACCTAACATATACAATATATTCCAAAGTTCCCATCTAACAGCGCTGACTCACAACCAGCAAGAAACTTAACTCATCTTCAGTGTGTGGGCTCCAACTATGAATAATCATGACTAACGTTACTGACCTTTCTGGTCCAGCCTACTTCACGCCAGGTGAGCTAATGCTGTACGCTGAGCCCTCTGAGATCACGAGCTCTGCAGCCACCGACGGGCACCTAAAAGCAAACAAGTAGCCTGTCACTGCTGTCGTCAACAACCCCTGGCCAGTTGCTCATGTTGCATGACCCATGCGGGGAAAAGAAAAGAATGAGTCACACAGGACAACCTGTCCTCCTTTTTTCTTTCAGTGGGTGATCCACTACGCATCCTTGCAGACACTCCCAAAAAAAAGAAAAAAACAGTGACGTTGTATTTCAATGTCAAGCTGTTTAAAGTTTAAAGTGTTTCATTAACCTGCTCTGCATGTTTTTTTTTTGGGGAACATGGGAGGAAATCGGAGTACCCAGAGAAAACCTACGCAGGCACGGGGAGAACGTACAAACTCCACACGGGAAGGCCGGGGCCAGAATTGAACCCTGCACCTCTGCACTGTGAGGCGGATATGTAGCGACGCCACTCGAGTGAAGCGCGACTCAGCAGTCGATAGTCCGCTGCTCTCCGTTGTGCGTGCATCAGCGCGGACGTGTACGCACGCACATCATTTGGCTTCAAGCACCAATCAGTGCTGACGCAACGGACGTTACACATCAAAGAGCTTTGATCTCTTTCAACAACTCAGCTAGCCTAGCCACGACAACAGCTAAGCTAGTGGAGTTGAGAGACGACACGACGCTCGAGGTCGGGCGGACACGCATATCTTTCTCTTCTTCTCTTCTTTTCCTTTTTCTGTCCAAATATATATATATATATATATATATATATATATATATATATATATATATATATATATATAATATATATATATATATATATATATATATATATATATATATATATATATACCAACAACAGCTGTTCTGTCCATGTCTTTTTCGATCCACCGAGGTTTAGCCAGTGTGATTATAAAGAGACCAATAATCTCTTTAGATGTACTACCCAGCCGGCACCGTACCGCCGCTAGGCTACATAACTTTTTCATATTAATCACAAAACAAATGGTTAAATGATTGAACAAATTCAATCAAACTCATCGAAAAGACGATTTTCACATCACATTAAAATGGTCATATGATATTGTCAATGTGTGAAAGCAATTGACATTGTTACACCAAAGATACTCAACCCTCTTCATGAAACGAGATTTGTGCTAATTTGCCCACTTTCTTCTTTTAAAAATGAGACATTTTTCATGTCTTGTTTTTGACACTATTACTTCTCATGTAATTAACATTTTATGATTACTACTGTATTGGATTATTTGATTTTCTAGGATTCATTACAAATAATTCTTTTGTGTCCGTACTTCCTTTATACAACACTGCTTGGTTCATGTTAGGCGAGAAGTAATGTGGAGGCGACTCACTTAAATCTCGTCAAAGATTAACAATGCATGAGGCCCTTGAGCATAAAATCTCTGATAAAATCAAAATTTGATCAAAATCAAATATGCAGTACTTGAGGTCCAATTGCAGACTCACAGAACAAGAGCAGCCAGAAAGAAAGGAGCAGATTGTGGACAGAGGAAAGCGCCTTAACTCAGATAAAAACTTTTTTTCTGCCTGATACAATTCATGCATAGCAAAACATTGAGCTTGTGGTAACCCGTCGCATAATTGCTGCACATCAGAGGCGATTGCTCTAAGCGTGCAAGGGAATCTCAGCTTCCCCTAAAATGTCAACAAATAAGTGATCAAATATATGTGTGTACATGTCTTTGACTAAATATGCGCTACAACGCGCTCAACTTTTGTTTCGAATCGGCTTCTTATTACTGGTTACGACGCGACTCTCTTGTCATTCATTCCTGCGGCTTCGCTGTGCTTTAAACTGTGGACGCCGAGCGTCTACAGCGCGGACGCTGGGCGTCTCCAGAGTTCTGAGTAGGTTGTCCCAATGAATTGAAACGAGACGAGTCATTGGATAAATGCTGGTTTTGTCCCGCCCATCGGACGCTCAGCGTCTCTGGGAGTCTATGGATAGTGGGCGTTTATCGGCCAGCCCGGACGCTCAGCTTTTCTGCATGATGATTGGATGATCTGTCTGAGGCTGAATCTCTTTTTGATTGACAGAGAAATGAGCCAATCACCGATCTTTTGGTGTAGGCATCCGCGGGAGCATTTTTCAATTCTCATTCTGTTCTGAGTTGAACAGGAGACTTCTTGTAATCATTTTAGCGACACTCTCTTTGTTGAAAACGACTAGCGACAAATTAATCTTTTATTTCTGGTGGGTTTTATTGTAGTTGCTTGTGTTCGCAGACTGACTTATATCACCACAGGGTCACAGATCATTTTCTTGAAAAGGAACGGAGAGTAGAATTCACGTATAAATTAAAGGACACATTTTATGATGTAGGCCGAAATTGAGCCTCCCCTCCTTGACAGACCAGCATCCGCCACTGCTGTATATCCGCTAACCGTGGAGATATATTCACAAATCAGTTACAGGAACACATCAAAAGATCATTTGCTACATACAACAGAATCAGAACAACAGAATCAGAATCATCTTTATTCAAATGTAGAACACACAATTTAACACACACACACACACACACACACACACACACACACACACACACACACACACACACACACACTGCATTTATAACATTTTAGCTTGCTCAGTGTTGTGTTAAAAATGCAAAACTGCATTTGGTGTTGTGAATAATCACTTTTTAAATATATACAGGGTTTCTGGCATCAAAATGTATCAAATTGTTTTTCAAGATCTAAAGCAGGCCGTCTGGCTTGTGATGATTAATATTATATTAGCTTGCTCCGGCACTGGGCATTTCATTCCATTTCTATTGGCAGCGTCGTGATGAATTCACCGTTGCAAATAATTGGTTTAAACAATCCATATTAAATTATGCGATGTGTACTTGAGGCTTTGTTTTCTTTGCAGCATACACACGCAGATTAAGTTTGTGTTTGCTCATTTAGAATGACAAGTCAATTAGACAAGACGTGCAAATTTACCAATGGAAATTAGATGACAGCGCTATCATACAGGTAGATAAGAAGCATTCTGGGCAGCGCATGAAATATGGACATGAGCACATTTGCCTGGCTGTGGGGCATGTGTGTGTTTTCTCTTGGTACTGAGATTACCTCCCACCTTTCAAAAATATGCTTGTTAGTTTAACTGAAGACTAAAGTAAAGTAAAAGGCGACTCATTCATTTATTTACTTATTTAGGAAATAAATCCGCGACAGAAATGCGTTACTGTTTGTGATCGTCCGCAAAATGTTTGATTTCGTTGAAGAGGAAAAAGATGGAGAGAAAATGGATGGATGGGGAATTGAATATTTCTGCTCTGCAAGAAGGAAGTTGGATGTCAGTTTACAATTCACCCCCAACGAACATTCAAATGATTAAATTGGTGATGGAATCACGCTTTCGCCAGCCGTTTGTCAGTTTTGGCGCTGAACTGTCACCAGAGGTCGCTGCTGCTTTATTTTTGTCCACACAAGAGGCGACTTGACAGAATTTGGCTGTCCCAATTCGGTGTGAGCGTTCTGTCTGTCATTCATTGGCCGCTTCGAGAGGGCTAGGTTTCTCATGGGATTAAAAGAGAGAACAACGATTTTGACTACATCTTGACATTCCATAATATCATTGTTTTGCAAGCCTAATTTGCTAACTTTATGGTGTTACCATTAAGTCACAAAAGGCCCATATGCAACAATATGGCTGCTGTCGGTTAGCTTAATTTTCTAAAACTATGTAGCTCACTTTTTTTTCCTACTTTTTTTCAAAAATGAAGCGCGGAGAAAGTAGTAGTAAACAATTTTCAGAAGGGAAGGATTTCCTACTAGTCCGTCTTCAATGACTGTAGTCACAGTGATACAGTACCTTGACTCACAAATTTCATTTGTTCTCAAATTCTGGTCTAGCAATTATTTCCCTCATTGAAATGAATTGAAATGCCAATGGATTATAATTCGTTCCACAACAGGCCCCCAGTCCTGAAAAACAGTCATTACTGTATTACTTGTTTTTGGTCCGATTCACACCATAAAAAGTGGCATAAAATCCAGAACCCTTTTAACCCGATTCTTTCACACCAGGGCTCATATGAGTTGAATTTCAGATCTTTTTTCAATGACTTCTTGTATTTTGATAGACAGGTGGAATTTTTATTATTTTTTGTGAAAATCCTCTTTTCGATGAGTTTGATTGTCTAGCTTTTGGATCATTACTAGCTCTCCAGGCAAGCAGCAAAACAGTCCAGGGTCAAATGACACCTAATAACCAAACTCAACGTGGACCATACTGTACATTTGTTCAACGACATGATTCATCCAACAACTGAACGCTCTGAAGGGAGAAATACTGTCCTCGTGCCAGATTGCTAGCTACACCACAACTGCAAATAGCTCTCAGTCAATCTGTATCTGCTCCAACAGTAGATAACAGACACTGCCATAGTATCTGAGGCTTGTTCATGAAGTTTTCCCCACTTGTTTTGTTTAAACTTGGGTGTCAAAGTTAGGCAGTGAACACATTCAATTTTCTACCAAGCAAATAGGCAATGTTTACATGTATTTACAGTGTGCGGTTCATTCTTCCAAAGACCATCACCAGCAGTAATTTGGCTACTATTATCACATTACATGACTACTGGAGTGCATAATTGACAGTAATGAACATAACAGGGCGGGTAGGATGTGCCTTCTGTCAATGGGACATCATCTTGCCTTAATTTATAAAATTATGAT
Organism: Hippocampus mohnikei; assembly: GCA_026261675.1. Lineage (NCBI taxonomy): Eukaryota > Metazoa > Chordata > Actinopteri > Syngnathiformes > Syngnathidae > Hippocampus > Hippocampus mohnikei. The sequence continues at coordinate 4,710,522 of JAKGUB010000325.1, forward strand.
AGCAAGGTATGGGTATGAAAGTAGGATTTTTGACGCAATTCAACATGTGTCTTTCAGCAAATTCAAGTCAAGTCAAGTCAACTGTATTTATAGAGCACTTTCAAACAGCCATCGCCACATACAAAGTGCTGTGCATGGAGCAATTTAACATATACAATAAACAGTAAAACAAATCGGTAATAAAGAAAGCACTAAACAGTAAAACCAAGAACAAATCTAAGTCATGCTGAGTCGAATGCCAGAGAATACAAGTGAGTTTTGAGGAGGGTTTTGAAGATGGGCAGCGAGTCAAAGGTTATTACAACTTGACTCTCAAAAAATAAATTTCTCAAAATCAAAATGAAAAATGTGAGTTTGTTTCCCCCAATATTTAAATTGTTCTATGACAATTTTATTCTTGTTATTTTTAATGTATTTTCAGTGTGGCACGAGGACGTCTTTGAATAAGCTGCTCCATGTGCAACCCCTTTGAACCCTCCGGGGTCATGAAGTTCATGCTGGTCTATTGAGGGAGGGGTAAAAAAAAATGACACACATGACTGACAAGGGTCATAAAAAATAGTATTTCCAATTTTCACTCTTGAAGTAGTGTGCCCCGAAGTGATATTTTAATCCACGGGGCAGCATATCTATTGCGTAACTACGCGTGTATTTGACATGTGTCCGTTTATATCTTGAGGGCAGTCATTAACTGACCACAAGAGGGCGCTACCTCTAACATTATAAACAGGCTAATAGTTTTCAAACAGAATTTATGAGTGAACTCTTGTTTAAATAAATGCTGCAGATTATATTCACGCAATTGAAAAAATGTCTTAATGTGATGTCTTAAAGAAATCAATAAAACCCTCGAAGTTTGTCTTTATTTAAGTCTATAAATCAATGATGCATTGCATTATTGCCCTTCTTAGGTGAGCAGAAAAACTGACCATGTGATAATGATGCACATGATTTACCTGCCTTGGTATGTAGCTTTAAAATTAATCAAGGCTTCTCGGACCAGGCAATAACACTTAGAAGGCTAAAAAAGAACAAGAGGCAATAAATCTCCGGGGATATTACACAGTGGCAAGACTGGCCAGTGAAGTCAGGCTTAGCCCCCCCATTATTCTTCATGCTGTCAGAGCCAATTTACCAGCCCCCGGTGCCCTTGTTTTATTTGACAGCTAGTGGTTTTGGCTGTGGGCAGGAAACAGGTATAGCCTGTGAGCTCTGATTGACCAGACAGAGCAATTAATAATAAAATCAGCTCCACAGGTTCATCTGATTGCGTCCTCCAGTGAATACCTTCATTAGCAAAAGGAAAAGCTTAAATTTCAATCGAAGTGGGCAAGGGAGAAGAGAGCTGCAGCACAGTTTTGCTCTCTGGCATCTAGGCAGCAAGGAGCTCAAAACAGTGCATTAATAGAGAGGTCATGGTCTTGCTGGTAGGATTGTTATGAAAATATACACTTCCCACGAAACGTATCGGAACAGGTGGGCCAATTTCTTTATTTTTGCTATAGACTGAACACATTTGGGGCTGACTAAAGGCCAGAAATGGAAAAACAGCCCAACAGTTACACTTTTAGTTCCAGCTAGGGTAGTTACAGCCGCCTCTGATCAACAGTTGAGGAAAAAGGCTATAGCTTGATATGTAATGAAAAAAAATGATGAAAATTATTGGAAAATACTCATTATTCTTTTGTGATGCTTTGTAAGACAGATAAAATGCATGCTCTATAGGATTTAAGTCTGGAGATTCATTTGGTTTCTCACTGCCTGATTAAGGACCTCCCAGTTATTGCTTATGTCTTGAGAGTGTCTTGGTTTGAGATTTGTTGTATTTCTCTCTCTCTCTCTGTCTCTCTCTATTTATTTATTTATTTATTTATTTATTTATTTATTTATTTATTTATTTATTTATTTATTTATTTATTATATATATGGGCGGCCTGGTGGCCCAGTGGTTAGCGTGTCGACCGGGTAGTCCGGTTTCCTCAGTCCATGAAAGGCTGATTGAACTTTCCAAATTCTCCCTAGGTGTGCGTGTGAGCGAGGATGATTGTTCGTCTCTGTGTGCCCTGTGATTGGCTGGCAACCGGTTTAGGGTGTCCTCCGACTACTGCCCGAAAACAGCTGGGATAGGCTCCTGCAGCAACTCAAATTTAGCTGAACACCATCAGACACTCATGCAATATAAAACCGCACCCCAACCCACCATGATCTATAGTCTATATGTCAGTATTGTGGTGAAATGTAAAACTGGAGCGTTTTACCACGTGGCACATAATCTAGGGATCAGAAATAGACAATGTAAACACAAGGACCGGTGAGAATGGTGCATATATTACCTTTGTACAAATGAAACGCAATGAAAAAAACAGTATGGCTTCACAATCAATGTACAATGAAGTACGCTGTATGTCATGTAAATTTGAGAACGGCGAGATTGGATGGTTGAATGGATGGATAACTGATATTAGTCATCTGCCCTAATTTTGTGTAGCTACGCATTGAGCTTTAGAATTCCTCAATCCTGATCCACAACAGAAGCTGGCCTAGTTTGTTCGCATTCCTCAATTATTTGAATACACCCAGGCATTCACTCTCACCACCTTATTTTCTTCCACACATCATCATATTAGGCCAAATTAATGAACTAGTTGTCATTGCAACTTCATTTCGCTTTCAGGTTAGCGCTCTTTAAAAGAGTATACATCTGCTTTTTGTTTCCGCACAAAGCCTCTGATTATAAAGAAAAGCGATCCTGTGGCCCAGAACACAAACAGAAAGGAGTAAAGAGGTGATTCAAAGAAAAATATTTCAGGGGGTATGGGTGTGGGGGTGGGGGGTTAAACTTTCACACTGAATTCAAAACAATCAATAAAATGGAATTCAGTTCATTTGAAAGGTTAACTATCTTTGGATCCTTTGTAGAGCTTTTTCAATATTCATAACACACTGACAGTGTTGTGTAATATTTACAAGCGCAAAAGATATTCTCCATCTAAATATAATCCAACGGGACAGTGACACTGAATTATATCAAACCCTTTTGACAAGATGAAGGTAAATATGAAATCATACTAATGGATCATGTCTGCCAACTTCTGCGGCTGTATTCTAAAGCTATCCATCCACCCATCCATCATCCGAGCCGCTTATCCTCACAAGGGTCGTCGATGTGATGGAGCCTGTTCCATTCCTCTTCAGGCAGTTGGTGTGGGACACTCTGAACGGGTTTCCAGCCAGTCACATGGTACACATAGACAAATAACCATTTACACTCAAAAACAAATCTAGGGACATCTGGACAAATTCAACACATTGTGACAGTCACGAGCAAGGAGAATAATCCGACAGAGACATGACAACATGGGAATCCTTAAAAAGTCGGCAGATTACATTGGCAGCAGGTGTGCAAGCTGGAGGGACGGCCCTACGCTGCCACCTGCTGGAGAAACACAAGAACACGATCATGACAAGAAATGCTCTGGGAGGCAAAGAAGACCGAACATTAGCAGTCAGACAATCCCAATCATGCATGTACACGTCATGAATAGAATAGAATAGTTGCTGATAAGGGCGGTTCACACGGGCAGATTTATTTCGGACCTACTCCGAAACTGCTCCCCTCGAGCGTTCATACATGCAACTTTGTTCCGGCGTAGCGCCCAAAAACAGCTTGTTTCGGATCAAATTTAATCCACCTCAGGGAGGTGGTTTAAAAATTTGCTCCAGAACAAATGCTCGCTTGCGGGGGAGTGGCCTCGCTACGCGTCAGAGGAGTCCATCCGGGTACTTGCCAACATGCATCCTGGGTATTTTGCGCTTCAAAACATGGCGGGTCTTTTCTCTCTCTCCTGCGGCGTCTGATTATCGACCACATCGTTGATTTCTCCGGAGAAGAAGCCATTTTGTCACAAAGAAGGAGGGGAAATGGTACTTCCTTTTCCCCGCCTTCTTCTTTCTTTACGCATGCGCATGTTTTACTTCCGCATTCCTGTCGTTTTGTTCCGCAACAGGAACTGCCCGTGTGAAAGCAAGTGGAGCTGCGTCGATTCTGCTCTCGTGCTGTTACTCTCAGCGGCTTTGTACGTGTGAACGCTCCACAAAATTTGTTCCGGTGCAAAATTATATCGCAACAAAATACTCCGGTGCAGCGCTGAAACAAATCTCCCCGTATGAACAGGGCTATAGTGTAGTGGTACACTCGCCTGATTGTTAGCGGGCAGCGTGTGCTAGGTTCCCACTCAGCAACGGTATGGATGTGGGTGTGAATGGTTGTTTGTCTCTATGTGCCCTGCGACTGAATGGCGACCAGTTCGGGGTATAGTCCGCCTTCTGCTCGAAGTCAGCTGGGATAGGCTACAGCAACCTCTGCAACTCTATCCATGATCAGGTGTGTTGAAAATGGATGGATGGCGAATTTAATCAAATAGAATAGAAGCTGAATCTCAATGCATATAAGATACAGTCAAATATACAGGTATAAAATTTAACTCAATAAAAACCAAAATTATGCACTGCAGCTAGTAGCTATAATAGTGGACTGGAACCCCAAAACTCAAATGCCTGAGATATTTCATGTGGCCTCCATGTGCATACTCATGCATCTGTTACAATCTAATTTAGATGTTTCACTGTTCTGACAGGTTGGCATTCTTTCCTCATACCAAGGGCTGTGACAGAGCCATGCTATTCTGAAGCAAATCTGCTCACAATCAACCATAAAAAACATTCGCCACCAGCATGCTCACTGAGGTGCGATGTAGTTTGTTTTGGGCGAAATAAATGGAATGCAAACTTAGCAGCCAACAGATGGTGTGCACGGTACTTAATAATGTCAGCTCGAAGGAAGTGCTTTACACGGTCATAACTTTCTCAAATAAATTCCACTGTCATAGTGGTGATGATTGATGTAGTGTTTTGCTGTCGCAATAATCATGTTCTGCTAGACACAGATTGTGTCTAGCAGAAGTCCCTTTATTTTTTGATGTTTCATCTGAGTGAGCAAAAATCAGTCGAGCCTTGAATATTAATTAGTTGTAAACATATGCACACAACATATGTACACGAGCCATTTGCATAGAAATAGTTCGGTCTCTGGAGTGCCTGCCCACCCATTGTGTGTGAAATTGAACTCGTCTTTGTTTTTTGCCTATTTCTGAAATGGTGTCTGTGATCAACCTGGAGGTCATGGTAACAATGGCCAACTCACCTTATAGGCCAGCAGGCTATATGAGTTGTATCACAAAAGAACTAGGACTGGTTTACAAAAGGTAATACAAATACAGTGCTGTGAAAAAGTATTTGCTCCCCTCCTGATTTCAGTTTTTTTGTTGGTGGGTTTAAAAAAAACTATTTGGGCACATCTATCCACACAAAGGGGTCCTGTAGTCTAATGCGATGTTGGTGAATTGAATCAGGGCACAGGTATTATGATTCTGAACCTCACAGACATGTGCATAGATGCTGTGGTATTTCTTTCATGAATATGACAACTGTGGGCATGAAAGCCTTTGAATCATTGTACAAATTGATTAATTAAACACATTATTATGATTATTATTGTTATCATGATTGTCATTTTTATAGTGGGGAGTTGCCAGTGGTTGTCACCATCTCATGTAATTGTATTTATTTAATTAGGGTACCTGCTTACATTGCCTAGTGCCACAACGGCGAGGAGGTGGCATTGCTCTGGTCACACATGGATCACTGCGTCCTTTTCCACACAGAGATGTCTCCATGGGAGATGTTTAAATTGAATGAGAGGAGTTGTTTTGAATGACGCCAAATAGAATTGGTGTTCACACCCACTACGGCACAAACCTCCCTTTTTTAGATATGCTGTCTTGCGCGCATCTGTGAAATTACCACCATTGGGTCGAACATGCAAACTCCAATTTACACGTTTTCCTGTTCAAAGTAATGCTCCTGGATTCTGACGGACTTTCGCAGGCTGCTCTGCCACACTTTTATGGACTCCAGATAAGATTCGACCATTTTGATGCGTTACATGTCTTCTTGATAACCTCCTTGATCTCACAAATCAGTCTCTGTCAACTTTTAGGCCCTCACAAATGTTTGGACATTTGACACAATTGTAAATATAACCACAATATCTTATTTTTAGATTATATTCCCGTGTACTGACCAAACCGATGGGTGTCAACAAATGCCGAGTTTCCTCCTGGGGCCTTCACCCCCAGCCAGTTGCTGCTTCTTTGTGTATCTTGCGGTCTTCATTTCTGTCTTCAGTCAGTGAAAACAATCCTCAATTTGCTTGAAAAACATTTGAGTTTTTTTCTCTAATAAATGATTTGTTATGATCTCGTATTCCGCCTTGGTTATTTAGGTGATCCAAATACATTTTAACAAACGCCAAAACATCAGATCAAATGAAATGCAGTCAAATCTTCATCTACGCCACTTAGCATTAGCTCAGTGAGCTTCTCGCCTCATCAGGGGTAAACAGAGGCGTGCAGAGAGGAAACAGTGGCGCACACTGTTGGAAGACATCGAGACTAGTAAAGCTGTGGCAAAGCATCTGGAAGGCCGGCACAGAGCCAGTCCATTTTTCTCATTTTGCTGTTTATATCCGAAGCTGACTCATGTTTTTGCACAGATGTTTGCACATTCACAACATAGAAGTGAAGGCCCACAGGCAGCTGGAGAGGACCGAATTCTGGCTACGTGCCTCACTGGAGGTGGCAAGGGAGCATGCCGTCGCTATGAAGTGCTCACTCAGACTTAACCAACCAGGCAATTTGTTGGCTTGACTGTTCTGTGTACAATGCATGCCAAGAATGTTGAGATTCGTGACAGCTGCAGGCAGGCGGCACACAGATTCAGGCAGTCTTGGGCAACGGGAATCAAGGACAGGTGGAGTTGGCGCCGTTTGATTGGAGAACGCATGCGTGACTAGCATGGACATTATCATGATAATCCTAAAATTCTGACAAAGATTAAAAATGCATGTTGGTATATGAGGGGAGTGAAGGGTGAAACACAAGGATTTATCAATCCATTGTCAGTGTGCTTTGTGACTGTGTGTGTTTTTCGCTGAATGTCTATTCACACAAAACGTTGAAGGGTTGGTACATGGGTCAAGGAAGAAACCATTTCTATATGGTACAAATCCAGAACGCAAGATTAATTGAAGACACCTCAACTGAATGATTGTTTATTCATATGTGCTCAGTGATTGACTGGCGACCAGTCTGCAATGCACCCCTGCCTTGACCTTGATCCTCATGAAGAACATACAGAAAATGGATGAATATTGACTACGATGCAAAGATTGTTTGTTGGAGTCATGTTATAACCATCCTTAGTAATTTTCCTTGATGAGGACATTAAATAAGTGAATCAACAAAAGCCACTCTTATCAAGAGGTGGATATCGATGAAGGTGTAAAATTTTCAGTTAAGCCCTACTCCTTTTTCCCTTTATTTATTTGCTTATTATTTATTGATTTATCTTTACAGTGGAAAAGCCGAAAGAAAAGTGTTTTTTTTTTTTTTACCATGTAACTTCATTTTAACAGACTATGAGGGCAAAGGGTTTGTTGGATTGAGCTGATTTGTTATTTACATCAAATTGGCCTAAATACACTAAATAGAATACAAAATTTGTGTAAATGAATACAGTACTAAAAAAAAGTACACTTTTTGAAAGGTATCCAAACTTCCCTTGTTGGTGGTTGGGGGGAGGATTGGATTGGATTGGATTGGATTGATACATTTTATTGTCAAATGCCGGTAATGGCGTGCATCTGGTCACTTTCATGAGCTAGCGATAGCCCTTCCTTTTTTTAACCACCGTTCTGATTAGATGCCATACAAAAGGGCTTAAAGACAGACACAGAAACACTTTCTATCCCTGGGCAGTCAGGCTGCTGAATCTCAATTCCTCAAATCGTGTGCATGTGAATGTGTAGGCCTGGGGGAGGAGTGCAATTTTACTATATACCTCATGATATCTCCGACTGTATTTCAATGAGTCCGAAATAGTCCACATACTGTCATGTTAATAATGCCTGATTGATATCATTTTGTAAGACAACTTTGACTGTACCTTAATTAGTGCCGAATATTTTATTAATTTTTAAATGTGTGCATATGATCGCGTGTAAGTCCAGGGGAGTGCAATGTATTTATATACTTTTTATACTTTTATATTTTTAGATTTCACGACACTTTGGGGGTGGAGGCATATGATTGCGTGTAAGTCCAGGGGAGTGCAATGTATTTATATACTTTTTATACTTTTGTATTTTTAGATTTCACGACACTTTGGGGGTGGAGGCTCCTGCAAAATTTCGTTGTAACAAGTGTGCAATGACAATAAAGTATTAATTCATTCATTCAAAAAACAACAACTGTGTCCTGTACCGAAAATAGCATGTTCGAAAGACATGTACATAATTGCCGTTTCAGTCAAAAAAGCCAGCTGAATACATAGGTACAACTTTCTCCTTTTGAGCTGCGTGCTTACGGCAACGCTAAGCTAATGTCAATCCGTTGAATGACCTTAGAAAGGAACATTGCCACTGCCAACGTGCCCGCCACATTGATCTCTGTTTTAGCCTGCTCTAGTCTACACTGTAAATCTGTTTATTTATGCAAACCGGACATATATGACCAGTCTGTCTTTTGGGTGGCACCACTGAGCTGTTTTCTGGCTTTGTGGCTAATTGTGACTCATTCTGGAGCTAACAGACTTAAGCATCTACTCTAGCAGGGACATTTTGATTGGATTGGACTCACTTTCTTGTCCGTTGAATCCAGGGTCCGTTACTTACAGGTCTCTTAAATCAAGATTCCATTGTCGTGTGAAACTAATTTAAAAGTGGAATGTATGTGAATGGCAATGTATGTGAATGGCAATATACAATCATTTAACTGCTGTTGTAATACACATTCTGGGCCCTCAGTAAGCACTGAGCTTTGAGATAACACATTTTTTTGAAGGTATGATCAAGAGCTGAAAGTGCGTGTGCAAAAAAAAAAAAAAAAAAAAAAGGAACTGAACGGCGGGAACCTCGCATGCTCGTTAAACAGTTTATGAACTAACATCTGAGGAGTAGATTCTGCGAAAGAGAAGAAGTTCAAATTGGAGTGAACAGATTGGACAAGTTGCAGAGAGGACAGATGTGCAAAATTCATCCAGCCTGAATGCCTTTAATAATGAAAAGATTAGCATGGCTACGTGCGTGTGCGCGTGTGTGTGAAGTCTGACCGAGAGAGACGAGTGGGGGTTATTGTATGTGCAATTAATTTTGATCTTGTTTTGTTTGCATATTATATATTAACTGTATTTTTGATTTAATTGTTCTATTTTGTTATTGTATTGTATGTATATTGTACTATTAACTGTATTTTTAATTTAGATGTCTTGCTTATTTGGTTCTTATTTCTGTCATCGTGGTTTTAAAGTTTTATGTCTCTCACTATGCTATTTTAGAAACCCGCCTTGGGACTGCGGCTGAAAACTAGCATTCATGCTAAGTCCGGCGCATTGACGCTAATGTGCACTGGCCCAGTGGGGGGCGGGGAAGGGAGTTGAAGTTTTGTTTCTTTTATAAACCCTGTTAGGACCGTCATTCCTCACCTCACGTTCCACCAGACTGAAATTATAATTCAACACTTACATTTTTGAGGTGGAACCACCTGCCATGAGACGTTGGGTCAGCGAGTCTGCAAAATGCCGTGTGTAAAGATCCACTGAGCCCCTCTCTCTGGCTCTGGGTCTCTGTGTGGCTCGCTCATGCCTGCTGTCAGCTCCCATTACCTAATTGGAATTGAGATGCATCTGGCCGGCATTTTTGTTTCTGCTGCACTCTGTTGGAGATACTACCACCTCCCCCCACTCAAACTGTTTTCCATGCCATCCCACTCGGAAAGGTTTCCTCTACCCGCATGTGTGGTCAAACAGTCATTTACGTTGGACCAAAAAAAAAAAAAAAAAAAGAAAAAGGGAAGGCACCGAGCAGATCACAGGCAAGTACAGAGAGGTAACTTCTGTGGTTCACTTTAGTTAATAAGAGCGTTGTTTAATTCATGAGATCTGTCATGCTACAGTGGTTTCATCTTCATCCTTAGTCAAATTTACAGGAGCTCCCACTTCAAAGTCTTTATCTGTCAGGATCACTGACCTTGAGTGTCAAGTTCAGAGATCCTGAGTGACATTGCTGCAGCTACACTTCCATCCAAAACGGCTTCCAACATCATATGGATGTGCTTCGGGGGCACGAGAACCACAGACTCACATTATTCACAGTCATTTTCTTGCCACGGCCCCGAGAGAATCAGCCATCCCTTCCCCGCTGAAAGTCTGATCAGTCACTCATATCAAATTTTATACATTCATACTAAATTTGGGTTCATTAAGATCCATTCATTTGGCAGAGAAACTGTGAGAAGCTGAACTAATGTCTAAATGTGTATCAGGACATCAAAAACGAGGGCATTGGAAACAAAAGAGTAAGCCTTTTCTCCCATGTATTTCAAATGAAACTGGTGATAAACTAGAAAAAATATTAACAACTTAAAGGAACTAATGTATTAGCTCAACTGGATTAATTGTTCAAGTTCCTTCAGAAATAAGGGAATTATGTTAAGTAGGACATTTTCTCAGAGGTTTCAAGATTCATTCTCTGCCAGCCCCTTTCATTACGCACACTTCTTTCTGAAGTTAATCTTTTCTGCCCGGTCCGAGACTGCTCAAACACAGACACGCGATTTGAGTTCGATTTTTCCACATCCCTGAGGTTGTGGGTTCAGCTGCTTCTCTTAGCATAAATGAGCTTGAAATAGCTCGACAATGAGCAAGCGTGATACAGCACGAGATTTACAGCCTGGCCTTGAATACAGAATGGTACTTGGTCCTTAGTGTGATGCGCCACAGGAAGAGAGGCTAGCAGGCTTCCATTTTCACTGAGCGCAAATGTCAGAGGACTAAAAGAAAAAAATGGGTCATGACCAAAAGAACAAGATCCTGGATACAAACGGCTGAAATGAGTTTTCTCCGCAGGGTTTCCAGGCTCTCCTTTAGAGATAAGGTGAGAAGCTTGGTCATCCAGGAGGGGCTCAGAGTCGAGCTGCTTCTCCCCGTTATGTCAAGAGGAGCCAGATGAGGTGGCTCGGGCATCTAATTAGGATGCCTCCTGGATGCCTCCCTGGTGAGGTGTTCCAGGCATGTCCCACCGGCAGGAGGCCCCGAGGATGACCCAAGACACGCTGGACAGACTATGTCTCTCAGTTGGCCCGGGAACGCCTCGGGATCCCCCAGAAAGAGCTGAAACAAGTGGCTGGAGAGAGGGACGTCTGGCTTCCCTGCTAAAGCCGTTGCCCCCATGACCCAACCCCGGATAAGCGGTAGAAAATGGATGGATGGATGGATGGATGGATGGATGGATGGATGGAGTTTGTCTACATGTGCTCTGCATTTGACTGACAACCAGTCCTGCTGGCATAGGCTCTAGCTCATACCCGACTCTCATGATGACAAGCTGACACAGTTTGTGGATGAACTGAATGGTTATTGGATCCCACAAACATTGACACAAACAAAATCCGGAACAAAAATGTTGATTCACAAGAAAAAGCGTGCCGACAAAGCATGAATAGACATTGCTTTTCACAAGGAGCCAGGTAGAAGGAGGCATAAACAAAAGCGCTTACACAAAACAAGGTAATAGTAATGCTGAGAATATAAACGAAATGACAAGAATCCAATCACACAAAAACAAAACAAGATCAAAATTGATAGATTGATTGGTAAAATCTGTAAAAATTCAACAAAAGCAACGCAACGGTTTGCCGTTGTCAAAAGAAAGTCTATTCCAACCCACTCGGAGCAATACGGTTCAATGTGAAAGTGCATTTCTGTCAATCACAAGAAACCAACCTTTTCCCCCAAAATGCATTTTGTCACTGTAGGATACTTGATTGTCCGTAGCAATGACTTGACTTGTCTGAAAGGGTCTGCGTGCATGGGTGACGTAAGCACACCGAGGGGGCTTCAACCTCTTCAGCCTTGTTGACCACCTCCCGCAGTGCCATCTGGCATCCCTTTTCAGAGGAGACTACAGCTCTTTGTCAGTTTACTGTGTGTGTGTGTGTGTGTGTGTGTGTGTGTGTGTGTGTGTGTGTGTGTGTGTGTGTGTGTGAGAGAGAGAGAGACCCTGCCCCTTTGTGTGGACTGAACCATACAACAGCTCTCCCGTACTATACATGAAAACAAAGCTGTGGCCTGATTTATTATTCTCACCTTTTATCACACAACACAACCTTGATGCTCCACCGAGTCAGGGTGCACATTTTTCACCCGCCGTTTGTCTTGATTTGTTGGTTTGTTTTGATTTGTAAACTAACATAGGAAAAGCCGCCTTGCCCTCGGAACCGATGTTTATATTTTTCACTGTGTAATCAAATCACGCACTTAGGGAATATTTTATATGGATATAAATAGTCCCACATTGATAATCTGGGATTATTCGGTCACTTCAGAAACTGACCAAAAACCAGCTATGTTTGGAGCAGATGCGGCGGAACTCCACTGCACGAGTGGTTCAACCGCAAGATAGCGGTGATTCAAAATATGAATCGCAGTTGAGCAATAGGGCAAGGTCGAAAATTCTAGCCAATCAAATTCCACAAAGGCTTTTCCACGGACGAAAAATCAATTCCCAGGTTTAGGCGATGGAGATACAGCCACCCACTGCCTAGAACTAAAACTACAGAAGAAATTTATTTTTGTTTGTTTTACAACATCACTCAACCAGAATTACAATTTTATATCTACGTGTGGATGCCATAGCGAAGCTTGTGCTAAAAATGTGTACATACCGTGCTAGTTGCATTCAAGTGAATGTAAGCGAGCCCTGCTCCCCAATGCCGTTTACAGTATGCCCATTTTTTTGTCTTTATTATCACCCACGTTTTTCTATCGCACCCAGAGACTTCCTTGACTAACTTGATTAAAAAAAAAAAGTCATACAGTCCAACATATGGTATGAGGAGCTACAGACCGCGTGACAGGCTTGCACAGTTCACATCTCAGGGAGTCCACACATTACATCACCCAATGTGCGGGAGCTGAGCGGCCAACTTTCAGTTTTTGCAATGGTCAATTCTAGTGATGTTCAGGAGCTCGCGCAGTGAGCGGCAGACCTCAGCATCCACATTAACTTAGTCATTGTACCTTAACAAGAAGGAGTACTAGCATCACACTTCTAAAATGTTTCAAAAAAATTTACAAGAATAAAGTAAGAAGTACCGGTACATTTTTTTTCTAATTCCTGGCACAGTGGTGCACATGACGCATTTTGTAGGGAGATTCAGCCTAACCGGTAGTTCTGAATGGGAAAATATGGTGTGGGGTGTCGTTGTTCGGATTTCTAATTTAGCATTGATTCAACACATTACAATGTGTGTGTGTGTGTGTGTGTGTGTGTGTGTGTGTGTGTGTGTGTGTGTGTGTGTGTGTGTGTGTGTGTGTGTGTGTGTGTGTGTGTGTGTGTGTGTGTGTGTGTGTGTGTGTGTGTCTGAACAGGCAGATGTAAACCTCCCTCGTGAAGTAACTTCCAATCATTAATGTGCGTTCACCCACTCCGAGTTATAACTGCATCCGGCTTCAAAGTGCAGCAGTTCATGGATGCGGTGAACTTCAAACATGCAGCTCCACTAGCGTCAGTAGTTGAAGAAATACCAACATCATATAAATCTGCGGTGTGGATTAATTTCAGTTTTGCCGTTGAATAGAATGATGAGGGGTGAATACTCTTGACAATTTAGGGCAGTGGTTCTTAACCTGGGTTCGATCGAACACTAGATGTTCGGTGAATCAGTCTCAGGCGTTCGACAGAGCCTCTGCCATGGAGGTTAAGGCACACCCGACTCAACATGTCAACTAGTTATGACACGCCCGCTTGGCCATCACTGGCTGGTTCATTTTGTGCACAGTTAATAAACGTATACTTACGTCTTGAAATTTTATTGAGGTTTTTTTCAGTTTTTAAGAAATGCGTTTTTTATGTCTTGAATTTGTAAAAAAAATAATAAAAAATCAGATTTTTATTTTTCACAAATGATGGGTTCGGTGAATGTGCACATGAATGTTTTTGGAATGTGGGAGGGAACCGGAGTACCCGTAGAAAACCCACGCAGGCCCAGGGAGAACATGCAAACTCCACACAGGGAGGCCGGAGCTGGAATTGAACCTCTGCACTGTGAGGTCGACGTGCTAACCACTGGCCCACCAGGCCACCTGTTCTCATCACTACAAATTGCTAATTTACGTTTACAAGCACACTAAATAGATCATTTTAACAGTATTGCAATCTTATTCTAACACGATTTTGACCCTGTTTGATCATGCTCTTAATCCGTTTTTTTTTTCCAGTGTACTCCACATCCATAAATGTTTTCCCCCCTCAGCATCAGTGTTGTGCCTTGAGGATGCGATGGTTGAATAAATAGTACAATCGTACATAAATACAGTAACATCATTTGTGATCCTTCCATGACAAATTTTCTGAGCTTGAGAAATGATTGCTTGTGACATACTGTGTGACCTATTTATTTTTTTATCTGAACGTGTTCCTTATTTGGCTTTTATTTCCCTTGCCTTTCGATTCCTTCATCCTCCACATAATAGCCTTGAGTCAAAGTTACTTAGATTAGATTTTTAAGTAATCCAAATATTGCCTTGATGAGGGAAATTAACCCTTTCTGGGGCAGCGGTTACTACAATGGACATCTTATCATGTTATCAGGTTACAGGGTGCATGAAAGGGTTAACATCATTTTTTTTTTTTTTTTTTTTTTTTTAGCTTGAAGCCGGGGCTGAGGCAAGAAAGAAGGCTTTTGGTGTGGCAAATATCATGTGGCAGAAGCGTTCGGTTTACTTTTCTAAGATGTGAGACATGAGGGATATACTGAAAATAACCTGCCTACATACTCATGTTTCTTTCCTTCTCTCAATCCTCTGCCTGTCAGTCATGGGTAACATACAGACAAACAACTACCGGTAATCACACCCACATTCACACCCATGGACAATTCAGAGTTCACGTCACTTCAATATTTTGGGGCTGTACAATTACAGTATAAGGAGAACATGTTTAGTCCACACAGGAAGGTCTGAAATGTAGAGATTCAAACCTCTCTACGATGAGGCACACATTTTAACTTCTAGCCTACCGTGCTGCCCTGTTAATAAATAAATTAAATGAGGGCACCACATTATTTAAGGCCTTGCAATGTCTGAAAAGTCACCAATTTTTACATGATCATATAGTCTGTTAAAAGTGGACTAATGTGTGCTAAGTAATGTTTGGGGATAGATTTTGGGTTCAGGTTGTTGTTGTTATGGTTCATCTTGCATTTGAATGAAATTTTAAAAAGTAGGAGCGAACGGCACAAAGGAAGTAGAGGAACCAAACCAGGCAGCATAATTATAACCACTCCTATACACACTTACAACCAAATTTGAGGTTGTTGTATTTTCATCTTCTGGGGGCGGCCCAGTGCACCAGTGGTTAGCACGTCGGCCTCACAATGGTGGGGTGTAGGCTTCGATTCCAGCTCTGGCCTTCGTGTGTGGAGTTTGTTCTCCACATGCCTGCGTGGGTTTTCTCTGGGTACTCCGGTTTCCTCCCACATTCCAAAAACATGCGTGGCAGGTTAATGGAACACTCTAAATTGTCCCTAGGTTTGAGTGCGAGCACAGATAGTTGTTCGTCTATGTGTGCCCTGCGATTGGCTGGCAACCAGTTCAGGGTGTCCCGAGCCTACTGCCCAAAGACAGCTGGGATGGATTGCATCACACCCTGCGACCCTCGTGAGGATAAGCAGATCAGAAAATGGCACATCAGATTATGGGGCGCACTGTCAGCTTTTGAGAAAATTGAATGCATTTCAGTGCGCCTTGTAGTGCGGAAAATACGGTACCAGTTTATGCTGTCAAGATGTTAAACCCACTCGAAAATCAGATTAGTTATACTTGAAGGTTTTTCAAACCAAAGTAACGCAATAATTATTTTCCCTAGTCACTAATTACATTTAAGGAGTAATTCAGTTACTAAATTGACTACTTCTATGGAGAAGTAATCGATAACTAGCACTATTTAAGTAATTTGCCCAGCACTGAATGTAACATGATAACGCAATGCAAAATAATGAGCAAGAGACCCACCTGGTCTTGACTTTCTTCAATGACTGCTATGTGGGTGACCTGTGCTGAGCCTAAGATATCTATCAAATGGCAGTGTACACAGGCAGCTTAATATGGCTGGTTACACCTTTCAAGAGAAATGTGAGCTTGTGGTGTTATAGTGCAATGCTGTCTCACTGTTGTGGTACCACAGACAGGCTCAGGCTACTTACATGGAGGATGCAGTTAACCAGAACGAATGACGTTGGGGGAAGCACAGTGGATGCTCAGACAAAGAGTTACATTAGAGCCCCACTAACTAACATGTTGGTCTCAAACTCGCGGCCCACGGGCCATATGCGGACCATGCACCGCTAGTTTGAGGCCCCCGCCTTGATATGAACGTTTAATGTTCGTGCAATATGGATGCTGACTGTGTTAGCAACACCTCCGTGCTAAATAGTTGCAGAATCAAAAGCACAGGAGACGATTAAAAAAAAATGTTTTTTGAATAAATGCATTGTTTTTGGAAAACCTGATGCGGCTCAGCCTCACCCAGACGCTAGCTCCAGTGGCCCCCAGGTAAATCGAGTTTGAGACCCTTGATCTAATGCCAGCAAAATTAGCTGTACAGTATATCTGATTTGGTTCTTTGAGAGTGGACAGTATTAATTGGTCAAATTAATGTACTTTTTTAATGAGCTTGATTGTTCATACTTTTTTGTGGGTTACATAAGTTAGCCTACAGTTTTATCATTTGAGTTGGAAATAATACATTATTTGTAATCAAGTAAAAAAAAAATTTTGGAACTATTTTGTATACATATTGTTTGTTGGCAGCATGTACATAAATGTCCTCTCTTTGAAATGCCAGGCACATAGAACAGGTTGTTGCCAATGTCAAAATGCATCATCTTGTTGTTGGTGTGTGCATATCTGTCAGGAAGATGAAGATTGCAGTTCACACTCAGCTACGCTGCAGTACATCCTGATGAAGGAAGAAACGTCTGGCCCCATTAGGCTACAGTTCAATTTGAAGGAGCAGCGTAAAACAAACAGAACATGAAACATTAATGGAACAACGAGTTGAAATAAATTGAGAAATATGAATTCTCAGCCTCGTCAAAGTTATGATTGAGCAAGATACTGAACCTGCAGTTGCTCCTGATACCTCTGCCATCACTTGGTGGAATGAAAAGACAGTGTGAAAGCACTTTGAATACCTCAAAAGGTAGAAAAATCACAAAACAAAATAAATCTCATCATTCTGACTTCTGACTTTGTGACGTACGTGGAGCTATGAATTGTGTGTGTGTGTTTGGGGTGGTGAGGTGTCAGCATGTGGTGTGGCTATGAGCAGAGGACATAATCTCATCACCTAGCAATTTTTTGCGTGGCCGAGTGTCGGAGGACATCGGTTCACTTTTGGAGGAGCAGAGGGTGACTAAACAGTGCGTTGTATTTGTTAATTTGGGGTCAATGAAGAAAAAAAAACAATGTTGGCAAGATTCTCTGACTTCAATATGAGAATTCTGACATTAAAGTCAGAATTCTGACATTAAAGTCAGAATTCTGAGAATAATGTCAGAAAAAAAACAAGACTGTCAAGATTCTCAATTTTAGCTCAGAATTCTGACTTTATTCTCAGAATTCTGACTTGACAATAAAGTTATATCAGAATTCTGAGAATAAAGTCAGAAAAAAAACAAGGTTGCAAGATTCTCACTTTGATCTCAGAATTCTGATTTTGAAGTCAGAATTCTAATCCTCCTCCATATGGGTCATATTTGGGAAAAAAACTACATAAAATAATTTTACGTTTACATTGCATGAGAAAAAAATCTGAATTAACCCGCTGTGTCAACATAGCCAAAGTGAATGTCAAAATAATCGCATGATTAAAAGTGCCTTTAACAAAAGGAAGGGCTGAACAGGATCATTCTTTAACACATGGACACATCAAAATGATTGAAAGGGCAGCTGGTTGCTTTTATCTTTGTGATCATGCCAAATGCTCGGATATTCTGACCTTTGCTACAAAAATATTGTGCAATCCTGAATGTTTTCCATCCATTCTGCTTCCAGCAAGCTCCAATATGGGACTGGGTTTGTTTTGTTACTCACATAACTCAAGTCAATGATAGGATGGTTTATCTGTTATACAGATATGCTGGTCCCTCGAATTGCAAATTTGATTCTGAATGTTTTATCGAAGGGTGACTAGTTAGCCAAGGGAACTTCCCTGTGCGGAGTTTGCATGTTCTCCCTGCGGGATTTTTAAAAAGTGATGCTAATGGATGATAAAATCCCATTGTGGATTATATTTACAATGTGTGGAATAAAAGTTGTCTTAGAGTCTGAAATAACTTCGTTGTGATTAAGATTTAAAGATCGTGCTTGTAATTTATTTGAACCTGAAACCGATGACTACAACTTTTGTCTTTGTTTAGCTGTAGAAAGTTTTCTACCATCCACAATTTTCTGTGTAAAATGAGTTTAAGAGTGCATGCAACAGGTGTCATAAAAAGAGCCATAGATGTACAGGTGATAATACAGGTTATATGCACCTGCATATAATCTGCGTGATTTTGGAAGTTCATGCTATGCATCCTGATGACACCAAGAGGGACCATATGCAAATTTAAAAATACTGGGTTAAAGATTGATCCCTGTGGCACACCTCATGTTATTTCAAAGACTTTGGAGTTACATGCATTCAAACTTAACATCCAAGTGTGGTCGGATGAAAATCAGACACACACACACACACACACACACACACACACACACTTTCTCGAGCAGCCAGTTAGATGCCCTACGGGCATATCTGGGAAAGAGACGCTGTGAGCGGCCACCTGCGCTGTGGCACCGGCTTCCCTGGTGAGAGACAATTCAGTCGCTGTTTTTCAGTGATCGTCATTTCTCAGAGGACTACCTGGCGTACCTTGGCGAGTCCAAAGTGGATTGGCCGGGAGACTAAACCTCCTGGAAAGGTCAGAACTGTAAGTAAATTAACCCTTTCATGCACCCTGTAACCTGATAACATGATAAGTTGTCCACTGCAGTAACCGCTGTCCCTGAAAAGGCTTAAGCAGTAGCTAAATGATGACATAATATTTACGTCAATGCACGTTTGCTCAGTTGTCAAGCACTGTATGTCAGACGTATTTTGTTGTGTAAAAAAATAGTAATAGAACATCAATGCTGAACAGAATATCAACACTAGATAAAGATTGTCACTTGAGTCTGGATGGAGGGCATAAGGCTCAAACAATGTTCTTCCATCATTATTACTATTTACTTTTTTCTGGGTGGCGTGCACAGGAGTCGGCTTTAGGACAATGTCATCAAAGCGGTGTGGCAGCCACACAGGGAGAGGCGGGGTTTAAGTGAGCTGGGAATCTTATTTCCGGTTAGAAAAGCAGCTACCAAAATTCATATTTCATAAGGAATTGAATCACCATTGTGCAACAGGTAATATATAATCATATATACTTCTCGTTAACTGTGGAAAGCTTAAAACAGCATGATATGGACCCTTGAAATTAATAGATTAAAATTCTGCACCTGCTATGAACTTTGGATGCTGTACAAGCTGTGAGTATGTCAACATTGCATTCATTCCTAATTCAACAGCCATATATGCACCTTCGGGAAATGCATCATTTTGCATTCACATAAACATTTATTTGGGGTGACGTTGTCCCTTGCAAACACAGAATAAAAAGACGGATTTGTGAAATCAGTTGGGGAGACAGATGCGGGAGCTAATCAGTAATATAATCAGTGTCAACATGGCATACTTTCATGTATTTTTAGCAATGCAACCAAAGCCGTGACTAAATTCATTATTCTATTTGAAATGTCCTTATAAATGGCCTCTTTCTGTAGGAACTGTTCTGTTTTGCTTGGACAGCTCTGTCATCCCATAAGGCTAATAAGCATCTTGGTGGCCCTGGCTGCAGGGATATGCATCTTGTTTCGGATGTAGGGCGACTCGTGGTTTTGCAGTCAGCAATCACAGCTTAAATAATTACTTTCTATGGCTACGCACATTATCTAGTGATGTAATTTGATTCCAGGTAAATGTATTAAACTAGAAATTTTACTCCATGCTGTAAATGATCAATCATTCGTCCAAACCTTTCCTGGAAATATTGTAAATGAACACACTGCATCATAAGGTCTTGATAATGTAGCAGGGGAATACAGGAAAATTTATTTTTGGGAAAAGGCAAGGAAAACTTAACCAGCGGTTACTACAGTGGACAGCTTACCATGTTATTAAGTTACAGTTAGCATGCTCAACCGACAGTATGTTTGCTCACTTTCTGTGCATGGCAGTTTGACTTAATGTTTTTTATTTTTTTGGGGGGGTAGCACATCGGCCACAAGTTGATGAACACCAAATTGCAGACAACATCAAACCTACTTATACCAATTTATATATTGTGTGCATCTTTCATATCAGACAATTTAATACATATCTCGATACATGAGAACACTACATTTTCATTCAACTCGTTTCGGCTGAATTAAAATCGATTTTCTGATTCAAATGTCGCCGGTGCCCGCAAATTAATCCCATTAATTATACCTTCTTGTTTTTTTGTTGTTGGTTTTTTAACCTTGCGTTGATGTGCCTGTCTGGGGAATCAATTTTATTACCAGGTCCTTAGTCATAAAAGTCTCTGTGTGCAGCTCAGTGTTGTTTTATGAATATCCTCGTGATCGAACATCCAAATTGCTTCATCCGAGGGAAATGACAAGGCATTTCTTCACCCTGCAAAAATGACCGTCTGTCCTTCTGGTATTTGGTAAGATTCACATCCATGTTGTGGTTGCAGTCACCATAAGGCAATATGTGTTTGATTACTGTGGGAAACATTACGTGTGGTAAGCAGCGATGTATGTCAGTGTGTGAGGAATGACAAATGGCTTGCCTGGGGAGAGAATGCAGCAGAAGGCTTTGCTCATGTGCACATGGTGGCACACATGCCTTGGTTTTGCTGTAATGAGGACACCACTGTGCCACAGTTCACATTGTTTACAGTGGCGGGTGCCCCTCAAGGTCATACGTTCACCCCACTGCAAAAGTCTTGGAAGAGTTAGTTGAAATCCATCGCTTTTACGAGAGACTGAAAAGCAGGATGTTAAAACAAGATCATGAATTCAGCTTTTCTCTCCGGGAATTTACATCTGGATCTGATAAAGAAATTCAACATTTTTTTATGTGAGCAAAAGCATTGTTCGTCTTGTGTTGTGACTGAGAGGTGTGTTTAGTTGCGTACGTGTGTTGTAATACTCATTCAAATAATTTATAGTGCTGAATGTTTTCTCTAGCTTTCAGATTTGGAGTTTGCCAACATGAGGAGTAGAGAGAAGTTTGTGGGTGGAAAAACAAGCAATTGTGAATCTGAATGAAGATGGAAAAACATCAGAGCTATTCCAAAAGCAGTCGGCACGGTCAGTCTCTCAGCCCTTGGAATGTCTACAAGATGAAAGAAACTACTGGTGTACTAACTGAGGTGGAGTCCAAGAAAACAACAGAAATGCAACATTGTGAGAGCCACAAAGCCCCCCTTCCATTAAATGTGACACCGGCAACAACCTAAGTGAATACCCCAAAAGATAGCAACCTCTCATTAGCAAGGAGCAGTTTGAGCTATCTCCATTTTCTGTTCTATTTTTCATCTGAGTTTGATCACAGTTTGTGTTGCTTGCAGACGGGTATGCATTAACAAATAGTCATGTGTCCTCCTATTGGTTGAGACAACAGAGAAGGAGAACATTACTGATTCTCTGGAGTCCTGGTTGGCAGGTAAACTTCGAGATGTGGACCAGCTGGAGCACATCTGGCTGTAGAGTTGGAGGCACAAACAAAACGTCTTCAGGAGGGCAGGCACAGGAGCCAGGCAAGCCCTTGGTGGCAGACCTCATTCTCTCCTCAAACTTCCAGGTTAACGTTGCGACCACATAGGAGGCAAGGAGAATGGGATTATCTGGTGGCAGATTTCTCTGCATTCTGGAAGTGGAGGAACAAGGTGTCAGGATGATTTTACAGGATCCAGGTGGGTCCAAGGGCATTAGGAGAGGGAGTAATTGAATTGAGTGTAAAACAGGGAATAAAGCGTCTTGATGGATGTTCAGTCTCTTTGCTGTCTTGATGTACTCAAGGTCCTTGTGATATGTCTACACCAAAAATGCTTGCTTGGTTCCCCCCGAGCCAGTCACTCTTGCAGCACCAATTTGTGAACCAGCAGCTGCGTGTTGCAGTTTTTTCTTAGCAGGTGGCAGTTGCTGAGAGAAGAAGTCACAAGGGTGGAGTTTCTGGTTGGCCCCAGCACGTTGTGATAGAACGGCCCGGACTTCCACATCGGAATGGATCCAACCTCCATGAAAAACTGCCAGGTAGGATTGGGTACAGGGATGATGGGAGCAGAAGTGAACCTGGACTCGGATCGGGTCCAGGGACGATGGGAGCAGAAGTGAACCTGGAGTAGGAGTGGGTACAAGACCAGAAAGATGGGAGCAGAGGTAAACCAGGACTTGATGATCTGAAAGGCCTCTTTGGTGGCCTGAATGCAACAAAGGCTGCGGATGTAGCACGGTAGAAGTTCATGAATACCATGAGTAGCTGCAGCTGCTTGCGGGAGTCCGGAACGACCAAGAGGTGACTGCAGACATCTTGGCTTAGTCCATTTGCATTCTGCCTTGTGCCTCCAGGAAGGAGACGAAAGGGGCATGGAACTTACTTTTATCAGTTTTTCAAGAAGTTAATGTATGATAGTGTGCACTTGATGCACATTTTCTTCCTGGACTTTGGAGGACAATTTGAACATTGAGGGGCAGTGACGTGACTTGGGCTTTCCTATGAAATTGTGGTCTTCCAGAAGCACTGGCCTACATGTACGACTTAGGTGAAACTGTTTTCAGATATTCAAGTATACACTATATTCATTTCAAAGTTTCTCTGTTGGCTGCCCACCCTCCAGCAGTGTGTATTTTACTTTTATTTTATTTATTTTTTTGTCCAATCAGATTTCAGTTTCTGTGTTGCCAGGCCAATGTAATCTCTTCAGAATCTAGAGGGCTGGTCAAACAGAGGTCATCCGATGGGGTCCGTGCCCGAGGCTCATGCTCGCGCAACCAACATACCCCGGATTGAATGTCGAATATTCGAATGGTTCAGGGTGTAGTCCGCCTTTCGCACTCCGTCAGCTGGGATAGGCCCGAGCACCCCCCTCTTCTGTACTCCATGACCCTGTTCAAGATCAGTGGTGTTGAAAACGGATGGATGGATGCACACACACACACACACACGGACGGGACACGCACACACGCATGCATGCACACACGTCTGTCTTTGGATGGATATAGATAGATAGATAGTGTGTTATTCTACATTGCCACAAATGAGGCAGGTAAGCAAAGAAAGATTTTCAAATCCAATTTAGGCCTGAGGCAAACTGCTTTTGGATGTTAGTGCTGGAAGTAAATCTGAGAATTCAATACATCTCAAGTCACTTCAATAATTCAAAAGACACAAGGAACACAATGAAAACAACAAGAGGGTGTGTGTGTGTGTGTGTGTGTGTGTGTGTGTGTGTGTGTGTGTGTGTGTGTGTGTGCGTCTGTGTATGTTGCAAAGTTCTATTTCTCTCCATCAACCACACGAAGTAGAAAGCTTGATGCATTTGGTGCATAATTTAGCTGTGTTGTATCTGTCTGTGCTCTGGGGGACGTAACAACATTGTTCCTTGGAAATAACCGAACTGCATTAGGTACATGTTCAGTGTAGATGTCTCATAGTGTACCTGTTCACTCAACTACACTCAACTACACTCAAAATAGAGCTCGCCCATGCTTACACCATTCTATTTTACTAAAACAAATCTAAAAATATGGTGACTGTACCGACCAAAGGGAATGCAGTCACATATTTAGAATACATTGACATTTCTAAAGTGACCCTAAAGACCATCTGGAAGTCAATGTTGACAATGTTTGGGGAAAATATTTCAATAAAGTCCATCAAGGATTAAAATCACAAATGTATATTGTTTCTTATTTTGTTTTCCGCAACCGCAGAACGGTACCTGTGATGTCAACGCAGATAAATAAGATGAAGACCAAGGAAATGGTAGCAGCTGTACACACATCTCTGTCCTGTCTGCTGCTCACTATAAGATTGCATATAATATAAAACTGCATGAAAACCAAAAAGTGAAGGGTTTCTGATCATTTTTGCAGCCATGGAGCTTGTGAAAATAGCATGCTATTTGTACAAATTGGTGGTAACCTGCAGTTTACAGTTTTGCTGTCATTACAAATCAATAAGACCGATCAATTACACAGTCATTTGGAGCCAGGGACAGAGTTTGGGGACAAACTGAATGGCAATCGGATCCCACAAACGTAGACACAAACAAAATCCGTGCAAAAAAATATTTATTTAATAACAAAAAAGCCCTGAGAAAGTATAATCAGAAATTGCTGCAAGGTAATACAATACATCTGAGAATATAAACGAAATGACTCAAGTCCAATTCCACCCAAAAAAAAAAAAACCCAAGACAATGATCAAAAGACAATCTAAATGCTTACAAGCAAGAGACTAGACAGCAAAAGATGACAATGACGAGTTTGAGAGGTCTAGAAAACGACACTGGAGCAAGAGCAGCAACATGGTCAAAAATCGGAAACATGCCGCTTAAGAAATCCTTAAATACTCGGCTAATTTGATGAACAAATTTGGAGCAGATGTGCAGACTGGAAGGAAAGCCCTACTCTGCCACCTGCTCGAGACAAACAAGAATTGGATCATGACAGCCAGGGTGTCCTAGCACAATAGTGTGCAGCCGGAAATTTTCCAGTTTTACATAATTTGTCCAAATAGAGTATATCCTTGATAATCTGCCTATACCAGCAATGTATAGTGTCAGACAGAACAATTAAATGCTTCTCCATTTGACGGCAGAAAGTACTGTACACCAAAACTGTTGCCATTCATACAACAGCTTATCAAGTCGTGGCCTGCTACCAGTATATCAGCTTTGTGATTTATAAACCAGGCCCAGATTTGACATTGATTGAGTTAATTAGAATGAAAATATTGACAAGATCACAATTTTTTTTCGACAGCATTCGCATTTTTTGTTAGTTGGTCTGCTGTGAGAAGAGGTGCCTTGGCTCACTTAGGGTTTGGAAACACTTACTTTTAATTTTGATCATTCTACTGGAAAATGTGTCAAATCAGTAAACTGTTTAAACAAAGATATAGCCTCAGATTACAATTAAACACATGTATCATATTTTCAGAAAATGCCCAGACCATTCTTGTAATATTAAGTACATATACATGTAATCACTGCATACAAAAGGAAGTACTGTATGTCCCAAAAGGCTGATAAAATGAAAAGGGACTGTTTGAAGCTGATTCCAGTTTACATTTAAAATTGCAAAATCAAGTGATACGTATGGTTTCAGTTTGATCATGATTTTCCTGAAATTGTGGAACACTGCTTATAATGATCATATTAATTTCTTGCTCAGAAACTGTGCATTCATTGTTTTCATGTCAAAAAATATACTGCTGGTCCAGCCGCAAGCAATGCCTGCAGCATGTGCATTCAAGTCTCTGACCTTTAGCTGACTTCCATTTTCGCACGACAATTACCTGAGGGTTTGCCTGCTCGACGCCATTATATACATGGTGTCGATACATGTTTTCACATCCAACAAATGAATGGCACGTGATTAACATAAGAGAAAATATTCCACATTTGATCATGCACTTTATAAACAGAAATTGTACTAGTTGTAGTTTGGTCCTGTTGAAGGATTATCTCGGGCATGACAGCAATAACAGACAAAGCTGGAATTTCAGATCCATTGGGATGCCATCACCGATTGCCATCTGGCAGGTTGATCCATGGATGGATAACTCGCGTGTAAAGACTTTCCATACATCAAATATTCAAGCTGTAATAACAAATGCCTACCTTGCTCACTGTACACAAATCAGATAATTTAAAACTAAATGTATCTGTTGTTTTTCATTGTCAGTACAGATGGAGTGTTGACATTTGTAACTCCAAAAAATGTTTTAAGCCATGACAAAAAGCTCAGCTGAGAAAATTGCATACATTCATCAGGACACGTTTCAACTTACATTTACGTGCTCACTCGAAAAGCCATGGTGCACATTTTTAACCGTACGTGAGCAACAGCAAACAGACGAAATAGATTAAAGCTTACCAAAGAGTAATCACATTCTTAGTGCCTCTGTCCTGAAATCCTTGATAATAATTTTACACACACACACACACACACACACACACACACACACACACACACACACACACACGGACAAGCATTTTCAATTGTACAACTCTACCCCAAGGCCCATGGGAGCAGAGTACATGAAAGCCCTTTGGTGTAATTCTATTTCCTTTCGACATGAAGGGAAAAACTCTTTGTGTGCTAACACGTAAGAGTAATAAAGGCAGATTCTGTCTCAAAAGACAAAACACTGTAGCTTCATAAACTTAACAAGTTTTAACATAGTGTCCAAGCAGAGTGCTACACTAGGATATTAAACAATTGAGGCACGTTAAAATTAGGCCTGTACTATGCTGAAGCAGAGATAAAGGCCAGAAGTTACGGTATGCTTTTTGATAACTGTGAAGGAATTTAAAAAACAGCAGCGACTGTGCTGAGGGATGACATCAGAGCAATTTCATGGGATGTAAAGTGCTATGATCTGCCATGATGCCATAAGACAATCACGGTGTTGCAGCATTGATTGTGTTTATTTAAAGAAATATACATATAAATGAATAGATAAATCATGTCCAAGAGGAAATACTAGGAAAGCAAATGTTACTATAATGCTTGTAATGCTATTTATCATATCATAGTAATCTCCAGAGACCATTTATATGTACTCCATCGGACCTGGAAGCCGCGGAAGATCGCATCTTGAGCAGGAATAAGAGATAAAGGGTTTGGGAACTCAGGAAAATAGCAGTAATATGTTCACCTTTCATGCACCAATAATAATAACCTGTAACCTGCTAACACAAAAAGCCGTCCACTGTAGTAACCTCTGTCCCTCAAGGGGTTAAACAAAAAAAAATGTGGGCTATAATGAGCTTTAGATTCTTCAGATTTGCATTCATCCAAGACATACAGGTCGTCATACCCATAAGTAGGTGTTTGTTTGATTCACAGTTAACATGATGAGAAATTAATACGCTTAAGTTATAGGAAGTCAACTAAAACGTATATTTGCCAAATCCATACCTGCATTTCATCACTGGATGAAAATAAAGATCAGCAATTGATGAAGGATTGCAATAATACAGTATTTTTTTAATTAGTGTAATTTCTGTGGGTTGTTTTGTGCCACCACCAAATGTCATGCATGGATGTTTAAAAAAACACACTACAGTATATTTAAGAAGATATAATCACTTAAACTGAGATAGCAGAGCCTGAAGGGAAAATTGATGTTAAAATTACTGCACCTGATTCATTTCAGGGTCTTACTTGAACAGAAAATTGATCTGTTTTGTGTGGGACACTACACGTGACAAGAAATGTTTCTTACAGTGTTAGCTTGATTCTTTGTTGCTTTGTAAAAAAAAATTACTTCCTCCACAGGAAGGAGGCAGGTTGTGTGTAGTTTGGTTGTTATTCCTGCTTCATTCCTCTGGCAATATGTTATCAGTTTGTTGATCCTGGAAATAGTCTGACGTGATACTGCTGCTGCGTCGACGCGGCGGTAGTCTGCTACCACTTTGCCAACACAATGATTCAGAGGGTTTGATGACTGCTGTTCACATCCATCCATCCATCTTCCAAAGCGCTTATCCTCATAAGGGTTGCCGGCTTGCTGGAGCCCATCCCAGCTGTCTTAGTGCGGTAGACACGGCACACCCCGAATTGGTTGCCGAGTTGGCAAATCAAGGCAAAAAAAATCGTCTGAAAAAAATATAAATATATTGATGAATATAATATGAAAATACAAATTAATTCGGTACTATTTATTAATATATTTCATTATATAATGGTATTGTATTTGTGTAACTTGGCTGTACTGTTTTACTTGCATTTACATTCCCCTTTATTTTCGTCTCTTTGGATAGATAGCAGACACTCTTCTGCGTCAGGGGTTGCGCGTGTTGGAAATCCCAGTCAGGATAAGTTCCAGTTGCCCCACGCCCCCCGGGCTCTGCTCACTCCCCGGTGCAACTGCACTACAGCATAAGGCCACAGTAGTTTAAAAAAAAGCCTCCCACGTCGTATCGACTATAAATTCTTTGCAACTTGACGGATGCTTTCCGGTAACTATGGAAACCCACTATAATACATCTCACACCCTCCCCATGCTCAGCCCCATCTCTCTCTCTCTCTCTCTCTCTCTCTCTCTCTCTCTCTCTCTCTCTCTCTCTCTCTCTCTCTCTCTCTCTCTCTCTCTCTCTCTCTCTCTCTCTCTCTCTCTCTCTCTCTCTCTCTCTCTCTCTCTCTCTCTCTCTCTCTCTCTCTCTCTCTCTCTCTCTCTCTCTCTTCCCCCCCTCTCTCTGTCAATCCGATGCCAAATCTGTTTAGGCTACTTTGCGCATGTACTGCAGGGCAAAGCGAGCATAGCATCGACTCCAAGATGGCGAAAGCACGTCTGGTTTACCTCCTGACTCTCCTCTCAACTCACTGTAAGTACAAAAATCAATCCAGGAGGTTCTTCTCTGTTCCTTTTTTCTCACCAAGAAGCACGTCACTTAAGTACAGTTTACTCCTGCCCCTGTTGTCTCGAATTCTGTTCCGCGGTGGATATAAAAGCGATCTCTCATGCCTTTGAAGGTTTGTTAAACACTAAACTCATACCAGACCGACGAGTATCTCCGAAAAGAGACTTAGTGTTTTTACAAATATATGACACATATAGTCGCCATTTTTGGTCTAATTTACGAAGAGAATACCAAGTAAACAGGTCGAGTGGTTTTATATGACCAGTTTAACCAAGCCATCGATTTACTCCCAGTTTGCCGTTTCGTTGTATTCACCGTGTGTGTATCACGGCGTTCGCATCGCACGAACATAAACGCTGTCATCACTTCTAGCGTGTGCACCCATCGGGTTTTGTTTACTTTTGGGGAAAAGTTTTCGTCGTTTTAGTTCAAAGGACGCTTCGGCACTTGTGAATTAAGTATGATTTGCGGACGCGCCGTTAACTATTTAGCGTGGCTGTGGGGCCGTCGCGATGTTCGAAGTAGTGATGCGAGATAACGGTTTTTTCCTGCCGGCTGAATAAAGCAGGCTGTCCGCGGGAGGAGTCGGGCCAGTGTCCTCTGCCCCCTCCTCTCTCCGCTCTCCTATGTGAACTCTTGAAAGCGCGACGCGACCTAACGGCTGAGCAGAACTGGTTCTGTTATCGATGTTTTATCAGCATGCAACTGGAAGTGACGAACACAAACCTGTGGAGGCGAGGGCGGCGTTAAAACAGATGTCCATACATTACGTATCATCGACCGCTTTAGAAGACAAAATATTACAGGAAACTTAATTTCTCGGTAGCCTCGTGTTTTTTAATGACTCATCGTGAAATGAGCCACTTGTTGCTGTCGTACGTGTGCAGTCGTTCTGGGAATCAGGGTTGTTTGCGTGACCTTTTTTCCTTCGAGTCTGATTTAGTTGTGACCAAGGAAGAAAATCAGCAACAAGTGAACGTGTTTTTGTCGTAATGCAATTACCAAATGAAGTAGTTTGTACATCGCGTTAATGTACCGTTAGTAAAACAATGCCAAAAGTTGGTTTATGCCTATTTTAAACACCGCTCTTCACCTTTCTAGTGAATACATAACAGTACAAACTTTACCACGGTTTGGCATGAATTGTATTTCTCTGCCTCAGCCTTGGACACAGGTTTAGAGGCATGAGACGGACCAAAATAGCAATCAGAGTACAGACATGAAAACCTCTCGAGATCGTTCACGTGTACAAATGGTTTAATCCTAATTACAGTGCAGCTTTTTGGAATTTCTACTCTAAACACTACTTTGTTGTGAAACACAAGTGAGATACATTTACCAGGAACCTGTGCCTTTCAGTGAGGGAGTGAGTTTACATGATTCTGTGGTTCAAAGAGTTGATAGACTAAAAGGGTTGATTGAGAATAACATTCAGCAAACACTACTTGCCAAAAAAGTGACCCACCATTTACAGGATCCTTACTGTATAACTTAAGGATATGGGGGTTTTAGTTCGTACTTTTGATAGTGTTTCTCCCAAATAAATCTTTTGACAGGTCATGGCTGGAGCACAATTGACATTTTCAGAGGGAGCAGTGAGCCGGTGAAGATTTAAGAATGTCTTTTGTCTTCCTTGGACGGGGGCTTAGCCATGTGGTCAACTGGCTCTGAGACAGCATTGCCTGTGTCTTTCGAAGCAGCATTAATCTGGCTAGATCGAAGCTAGCTAAAGGCTGTGTTGTAAAGCCCTGATAGCTATGATAATACCACTAATTACATTTATGTCTGGAGTTGCACTGCTTAAAATGTTGTTTTCATGCGGATGTCTTTTCCTTCAAGTTACGTTACGTGATATTGCGTTGTTGTCAGATGTGTCTTTTAGCTGTAAATTGCTATTGTATTCAATGGGCTCCTATCTCCTGAATGGCCACGGAGCCTCAGCTATTCCAAGTGAAGGCTAAAGTCAATGTGACTGAACATAGCTGCAAATATCATGCTAGTCATCTGTCGGCAAAGCAGAAGACACAAGCCGTTGTTATTTTAAGTGTACATGCTTACAGCAGACTTTCCAATCTGACCTCATGGAATGCATTGCCGTTTTACATTGTTGGCTTCATCTGAGCAGTTTCACTTCTAGGATTCCATAGAAAAGCATCTGCTCTAACTGTCTTTGCCAAGAGTGGAGCAAGGGTATTTGAGACCCTGGAAGAAGTTCAAAGTGGATTAGAATTGATGAAATACAAACTTTGAGTATGCACCTGATATGCATCAAATACGTTGATGCACCATATTTGGCTCGAGAAGCTGTGAAGAGCAAGGCAGAGCATAATTAGACTAACATTTTACTCGAGAATTTGATTAGATTCCAGGACAATTGCCTCATCCGTGGCTCTACTTTATCTTTGTTTTCACTCGAGGATGACAACAAAACCAATTGGAGCCATTTCTTTATCTGACTGATAAGATAAGCAAAGGAGCTGTCCATTAGATGCTTGTTTGTATGTACTCCACCGATAAGCCAATTCATCACTCATCAGAGTTTCCCTCTCAGAGAACCCTCTCAAAGATACACATAACTGGGGTTCTCCACGGATGCCGCCACCCAACCACACTCTTAAAACATTTGTCCAAACTAAAGCCAAGGGTTGACGCTTCTCTCATTGTTTGGCATGTGCGGTGCAGCCGTTTGGCGAGACAGGAGTCAATAGCCTGTAAGATAACCGATGATAGTCGCTCCCTTAGGAGCCGTATGTTGTCAGATGTTTCCTGACCCACCCAAAGCTCGTTGAGCAAATGTTTGGAGGACACTCTGAATGGCACGTAATGTCCGCTGTGGGCAAGTCACAGTCTGACATTTCACTGGAACGAGAGTAAATGGGCAAGCAAATATCAGGCAGCAGACAGACAGAAAGAAGTCCCCGGATACTCTGCATTTTGTTTGTTGCAAGTCAGGAGTTATTCATATCAGAAATCCCTGAGTGAGAGTCAGCTCTGGCATATTGATATTTTGCTCTCGGCTCAGGAGTCACCGCGAGAAAGGAACTATTTTGGGGGACAGAGTACCGTTAACTCCATTTTTTTTTTTCAAAGTTGCCAATTGATGATTTGTGACCAAACGAATACCTAACAGGCCATCATAAATATTGTTCTATTGTGGCCGGCGACGCAGTACAAAGTCAATGTGGCACATGGCTGCTTACTCTGGAATTGCCTGAAACAGCTGAGCAGGAGTGGGTGGAGGTGTTTCAAGCAGTGGCGCGGGCAGGCGTCACCAGAAATATCTACAGCGTCCCTCCCAAACCTGAGTGTCCATGCAAGCAAATGTAGCATTCCAAATCGAAAACACATGGAGCCTGAAAACCCTCCTCCATGATGTGTAACAATCTTAGCCACCTGTTTGCCTGAAAGATCAAAGGCGGTCCTGTTGATGAGCTTGCTTATCGAGCAGAAAGGAGCGGTAGCCGTGAAGAAAGCGCAGCCATGTTGCCAGATGAAGGCATTTATAAAACATGCTCGGTGTGATCATGCACATCCCGAGGCAGAAATTATTGTTAACGTGACACAGACAAGAATTCAGCACAGCGTGCTGCTTTTATTACAACATTTAATTCATGCTGACATGCAGCAGATGTTAATGTTGAAAAGCAACAGTTGTAATAGAAGGTGTTTGAAAAAGTGGGTCATTTCGGTCCTTATTGAATTTAGATCTTCTACGACGATCTATTAGCAGACAACGGCCTGTCTTTTTCCCCCCCTTAATGTCTGTACTATTTGTCCCCATAATGTTTCAGTTTTTTGAATGTTACTTGTTTGTTTGGGTTTTTTTTTTTGGCTTGTCAACGTTGACAGAGCCGGCCGGTCACAGCGTTTGTAAATGGAAGAGCAACTTGCAATGAAATCACTCATCATCGTGTTGACAAGCTGTGAGATTTTATTTCTACAAATCGGTGAATTGTGTCTGTTACTTTTCCACTTGCAGTCTGCTTTTACCCATGTCAGTTGTTTTTGTAGTTTAAGGGAAGGATGTTGCTGCGGATTGTTAATGTAATCTGACATATTTAGATTAGTCATTCATACTCACATATTCACCTTGGCCTCAATGCGGCCATGTTCCCAAAATGGCACAAGCCGGTACCTGTTTCAAATTTCAAGATGACCAACATGTCAAAAACAAACGATAATAAATGACATAGTTTAACGCCATTCAAAAAGAGCAGGATAGCATTGAACAGGACTTTTTCCTCATGATGCACTGAATTGATAAATATCAGTGACAAAAAGAATCTCCTGGCCAATAAGCAGGCTGACACTAGCTATTTTGTCTCAACGCAACATAATTGTTTGGTATTTAGACTACTGGATCATTATGACAATATGCAAGACCAGCAAACAAACGACTTCCTGTTTGATTATATTTATCGGGGGTCACATGCTCTCTTGAGTGAGGGCGGGGAAAGTGCAGTCAATCCTTCTTGTGTGTTTACTGGATACCAACAGTACATCAATAGGTCAAATGAGGCCACCATTGATCAAACATTGCGAAGCTGTCGGTTAGTAAACTAATTAGCTATTTCAGCAACGACAAGGCTGAGGCAATGAACGACATGTAGCTTGGTCAGTGTTACCCGGAAAAGACTTTCACACTAACAGTCATAACCAGATAATGGCTCTGGAGTCATCTTTTGTTTACCAGGCTGTAACGAAAGGTGCAATGACTGTCTAAAAATAACCACAAAGTAAACCTCTGACAAGCTCAGGTGTTCATCACAAGTTTATTCCGAACCATTGGGTCCACCTGGAAATGGGTTCTTTGATATCATTTCTGGAAAATGACTTGCCTCAAACAACGGCCATCCATTCATTTTCAATGGCGCTTATTCCTATTGGGGTCATTGCTGTGCTGGAGCCTATCCCAGCCCACTTCAGGCGAGAGCCAGAGCACACCGACGAACACAGACAATCAACCATTCACGCTCACATTTTCCTGGAAACATAATTAACCCTTTCATGCACCCAGTCACCTGATAACGCGATAATCTGTCCACTGGAGTTACTGCTGTCACTGAAACGGTTAAAAAATGGAAATGTTAAAAACAGCATTTAGAAGAAAAGCAACACATTCTTGGCCCTGTAAACACATCAAAAATGGTACTGACGAAACTCGAGTTCAGAAACCCAAAATGTACACGAACCGCCTGATTTCATTTGTCTTTGCCTTTGGATCAGAACAGTCACAAATCTAGTGCATACTGTGAGAATCGTAAATCTAATTTCCAGCGAATCATTTCAAATATATCGCTTCTCTGCAACATCATCAAGCTACGTATTTCCGAATAGTATTTGCAAGCTCTCGAGGGAAAGAAATTATATGTTCAAAGCATCATCGCTGACTTCATTGCACAAATGAATGACTCAGTACATCCACACTTGGCAATGACGGTGTACTTCAGTGCTTGGGGTTAGACATGATGCAGAAATCTTGGTGCCCATTTAAATGAGTAATTAGTGATGTGTGTGTAGTAGTAGTATAACAAGGCTAACACTTTGTCCTGCTTTGCAGCACTAACTCAAGTTCATTTTGCGAGAAGAAAAGGTCAAGTGTTGAAACAACATTCCACAGATGAGCAGAGTAATAATCTACACACCAATAATTCAAATTTGGTTCATGTTGGAGGACGAAATGTTCGACAGTGTTTCCAATGTGATAGAAACCAGATGCCGGTGTCTGTTTTTGGTAAAAGAGGTACGGTAGAGCAGATGATCCCATATGATGGAAGCCATGAGCAACAAACAATAGGTTGCTATAAACCCATGATTTTCAGACTGCAAGGCACTGGACAATGACTGGGGAGGTGTGTGACCTGTTTTTTTTTTTTTTTTTTTTTTAATGTTTTGAACACGTTTTGATGTTGGACGGCCCTGACCCATTTTGGTGTGTGAGTCACAACAACAAATCACTCACACCAGGCAATCTGTGCCATGCTTGGGCACACTTGAAACCTAAAGTCCGGTTCATTATGGGAGTCGTGTCTAGCCTTCAGGGGAATGTGCCCACGGCCGTGATCTTTGTCAGTTATAACCGCTACTGGGTTGTTGGGTTTGTTTTTGTCCATGCACGACAGAGAAATACATCAAATTGCAGAGAGCTTGCAAATATGTTGAACTATAGCATTAACGTCAACGGCTGTTCACATTTACACGTTCTATTGATTGTTCATTCGAAGCGCATAATGATTTATTGAAACTGGTGCACCAACAAACTCTTTGATCTTGTCAATACACATAAAAGTGTTGTTCTGGGGGGAAAAAAACGCTCATCATGGAAATTTTCAAGTTGGGGCATTCAAGTATGAATCAAGTATAATTAAAGTATGTGAAACTAAATATGTATAACCTACGGCAAAATTTCAACATTATGACCACTTGCATAATATGATGTCCAATACAAGAGCTGTAGTCGGATTATTAATTTCAATTGCTCTGTTTTGGTGTAGAACTTCAGTATATTCATAATGTGAGTTGTGCCTCTCAATATTTTGAGACTGGTAGCAAGACTGGTAGCTTGTTTTTGTTTTTTTTGTTTTTTTAACATTTCCAGAAAAAAAAAAAATACCTTTTGTCATAGAAGTGCTGTCAAGCGAAAAAAAATGCCACATCTTGATTTTGGAGTCCGCGAAAGCCTTCTTTAGCGTGTTTGAGAATTTAGCAGACGGCTTTGCACCTTTCTTTGACATGCCCAAGGCCCATCCGACAATTTGCCGACTGAATAATAAACAGGTACTGGAAAAAAAAATGTGATGAATTTCAATGAAAACATTTTGATTAATTGCTGGAATGATCAAAAGATTAATTGATTTTAACCTTTTCACGCACCAATAATGATAACCTGTGACCTGATAACATGATAAGATGTCCACTGCAGTAACCACCGTGCCTGAAAGGGTTAAAAATGTTCGATAGTGAGCTGAATGAGGTTAGTCTTATTTGTTGCACAATTAATAGTTTTGGTCTTCTTGTCGGAAATGAAGGGTGCAGAAAAGTACAAAAAAGTGAGCAACTAATTAATCAGCTTTGAAAAGACAAATAATGTCATTTGTTTATTTCCGTCAGCGGCCTGGGTACCCCGTCCATCATCGTCAGTACCTTATTTTTTCAAACCAAACCAAACTGTAATTGTCAGTCGATCAGTCATGTTATTTTAACTGTGCTACTGTCATCGCTTCCGGGGGTAAATTTCAAAGGTCTGCCAGTCCATCAGTTAGTCCATCAGACAGTGTGTGTGTGTGTGTGTGTGTGTATACTGTATATGAATTTATTTATTTATTTATTTTTACATGGAGTGACAGTGCCAGATCTTGCACACAGGCCATGAGTTTGACACCTGTGCGCAAAATAGATATGCCTGTGAGAATATGTAACGTTAAATTTGGACAGGGGTTGGACTGGATTTGGAACCGGATTTCCATGATATGAATTCCTTAATAGTGAGGCAAACCGCTCCAACTGACGCAGAATTGTATCTTGTACCATTGGTATTTTTTGGTCAAATGATTCAAAGAAAATTGGACCGTTTAGCCCTTCGGGCTGTTGTTATCGTCACATATTTTTTCAACCAATCCAAAACAAAACTCCTCATTCCGAGACTTGTTGAATAGAAGGGGAATAAATACTTGAAGACAGATGAAATTGTTGATAGCTAGCAGCATTAATGGACTTTCTTGATTCTGTCAGAAAACATCACCTGTATCCCTGAACGGTCTGTGCCTTTTAGGCTATGCTGGGGCTCTTGCATGAGTCGAAGCTCAGATGCAGCTCACACGGGCGCACACACGTGGCGTGTGTGTGTGTGTGTGTGTGTGTGTGTGTGTGTGTGTGTGTGTGTGTGTGTGTGTGTGTGTGTGTGTGTGTGTGTGTGTGTGTGTGTGTGTGTGTGTGAGCGGCATACTTTGGGGTAAGTAAGTGCCTCAAATAGTTTTCAGGATGCCAGACATAGGCGATGCGTTTGTAGCATGGTGGCTGGCCTCTGTCTGAGCTCCAATAGAATGGGGGGCTTTGCATGTGGGTCTGCTTGCTTTCTGTGTCATAGAAACCAAAAGTGAAAAGGGAAGCTATTTGGGTGGATTTCACCAGCCGTATGTTTATCAGTTTATCACGTGTCATCACAGCAATTAATAATTCTGAGTTGACTAGTTTTCAGCCCGATATAGAACTTCACTGGAAAAACAGGAGGAAGGAACTGACCGTTAAACAGTGAACATTCTACAGACATCCGTGTGAAGGGATTTCCTGATTTTATTCAAATTTTTTTATGTTAGCTGCAAAGGTTATAATTGGTGCTATTACAAAACAATTCTAAACGTTAAGCTTCATGCCCCATAATCTTGAGTAATTGTCCAAACGACCGCGTTATCATGTTTGCCATTTCCGCTCTCAGACTTAGAGACATCAACTCAACATCAATTCCACGGTCATTAGCAAAGCGTAAACATATGACCTGGAAAAAAAAACGGATCTACAGCAGGGATATGCTTCCTCCGAGAACCATAATTATCACAGCACATTATTATCATGGACCTCCCATGATTTAAAATATTCATTACTTGGGACACAACTTGAAACATAATTAGCTAGTGACCCTACTCCCGACATAAGCGATTTAAAAGCCATCCGAAGTTTCAACCACTCTTTATCTAATCTTAACTGTTGTTTTGAAGAAATTCTCGATAAAACCTTTAATTCCTTCATTGCTGTCACAGTTAATTGGTTTGGGACCAACAGGTGGTTGGCTCTGTTAGGCTCCTCCCACAGCGGCACACCTGCTGCCCAACATGTCATTAGTAGGTTTTCTGTTAAAAGGACTCCCGGCCCGCCCACTCAGTGTCGGGTCGTTGTTTCTGTCACTGTTTTCTTTTGTTGCTGTCACTGCTTCTCCTTATAGATGATTGTGCCTTACTGCCATAGATTTTTGTTTGTATTGCTTTCACCTTGTTTGTGCGTCTGCCGTGGGTTTTTGTTTGTACTTTGGATTTTTGTTGTTTTCAGGTCTTAGTTTGGGATTTAGTTTTCTCAGTGTTTTGTGAATACAGTTTGTCAAGTTCACCCTGCTCCTGCTTTCCTGTCTGCTTTTTGGGGTCCTCCACCACCACGTTCGTGACAATTTCCTTGGTGATGTGTTGCGCCAAATTGAGTTTGCCTGCGAACTGAACGTTCAAAGAATGCTGTGAACTGTTGCAACACGGTTCCTCTCGGGTCACTGTGATAAAACAGTTCCCTGTTCGTATTGGGCCATTTTTTTCACGAGATGCTATCAGCTTTACAAAGGGTACGGAGAGCAGTGATATTTAGTTTAGAAAGTGATTCCTAAATTATGAAGGATCCCATAGCAAAAACCTCGCCAATTATTTATCAAGAAAATACACAGCAGAAAATACAATAGCAACCGTTTTAGCCGTTTCAGCCGAAAGGTTAACTTGAACTCTGAGATTGTGTGCCTTTTGTGTGAAGTGAATCACAGGAAAAAAAGAAACACCTGCTGCCCACACCTACACCCTTTGCTCCCCACATCAAAGCTGAACTCTTTTTCTTCACAGTTACTGGTTTGAGCTACAATAATTACTGTATGGTTTTAGGAGCCTTCCATCACACTTTTCACTGTGATTCTTTTATCTCTGCGCTGCTGATGGGTGTCTCTAAAAGGTCTCCATGCAGCCATTGTAATGAATTCCGTCCGCCCCCTTAGCAACCCGCCCTTCTCTCCCCAAGGCTTAGTCACACAGAACTGAGCACCGTTAGTTTTATTTCTGATTCTCAACGTAGAGATCGTTAGCGTCCACCACGCTTGTGGGCAACTTCCTTTGGGTGGGCGTGATTGCCGTAATGTTGGGCTGTAAGGGAGGAGTGATCTTCTAGGATCTAAATTGAAGTTCCAACTCACAAATGAGTCAGTGTTGCTTCAAAGAAGATTGAGATCATCTTTTCGCATTTTACCATTAGTCATGGCTTATTTGGGATGGCTGTGTTGTGAGCGCACGTTCAAAGAATTCAACGCAGTCAGAATATTCCTTGCGGGCCCATCCCGCTGATGGAATATTCCACTGCTTATTTCCCTGTACTGATATTTTTTTATAGTGTAATTTAAGTGACAAAATGTATATTGTGACACCATACCATTATAAAAAAAAAACAACTGTGGGGACACAGTCAATGTTTAGTAAAATTCGTACAAATTAGGTACCCCTCTCAAGTCTCTGCCCCCTTCAAATAAGCACATGGTGCTGTAACGCATTCAAAAGAATAAACTGCCAACTCCGTTTGTGAGGAAACATGGAACATGCCATAGTTATCTTCCGTTGTCTAAACAATGTGGCATCTGTCACTTTCATATGCGTCGGCTTCAAGTTTGTCCTCGTTCATTAACTTCAAATTCAACGTGGCAGCACATACGTGTCACACTCTGAAATTATGTTTGGCACCAGTAAAGATAGCAGTCGACTAAGGTTGCCAGCTGTCCTCCATTCTATCAGCACATGTCATGCATTGTTTACCGCATCATTTTGTTTGTACATTCTACCTTTGTTTCCGGTAGAAGCGTACACTTGGGAGTATGGTTCACAATACGGCCTGAAAAGCGACTGGGCGGCGAGTTGTGGCGCTTCGTCTGTCCTCTGTTTTAGTTTGGGATTTTGGAGGGAAAAACCATCAACCATCATTCCACCCCGAGCAGGTGATGGAAGCACGGCTCCAGGAGGGTTTGGTTCTGGGGGTTGGTGCGCAGCAGCAGAAGCCTCAGATGGTTTCCCTCCCCAGCTGTTGTTGAAGTTGCATTCCCCCTTCCACAACTCAGCAAGCCTTCACAAACTATTTACTATTTAAATCTTTGTATGCACATTTGTTGTCCAATGGGGCTGTGTTTTGAAAAGACTAACAGCCCCGATTTAGTCACAGACTTTGGGCTTTCAACATTGGCATCAGTTGGCATCCTTTTTTTCTGACGAAAGCACCGCAACAGATTTAACGCTGAAGAGCATCATTTATATTCATCATTTGACCAAGGTGGTGCTTTAAATGATCCTCCAATCATGTCTGTCAAAGCTCACTTCACCTGTGGCCAATCACCCCACGGGGTCAATCATTTTGGCCCACCCCACATTCTTCTCTCCTCCCCGTGTTCTCAGACTGCTTAGGAAGGAACAATGAAACATTCCAACATTTTCCACATTATAATGCAAATGAAGTGGTTGACGGTTTACCGATAAACTGAGATAGCTTTTCAAACGTTAAGCATCCAGATTGTAAAAATAATGGTCATACTAAATGTTTGCCATGATTACTCTCTACATTATATAATAAGAAGGCCTTTTGAATGGTGCCTTTAAAGAATTCTCTACTGACCCTTTCAACTCTTTGACCAACCATGCTGATCAACAACAACAATAAAAAATCCCCAAAAGTCACCAAGTATAAGCTGAACCTCACATATAGTGGTTCAGTATTTTGATGGGTACAACTAGCCATTAAGTACCGTATTTTCTGCACTATAAGGCGCACCTAAAAACATTCAATTTTCTAAAAAGCTGACAGTGCGCTTTATAATTCGACGCGCCGTGTATATGGTGCTGCAGTCTCTTCATCTTTCCCATTAAGTTGTTTCCCTGTTAATGTTCCTATGCCATCTAGGGGTGATTATTAGCCAAGGAATAAAACCTGCATTCGTATGGACTTCGTTTCGTGCTTCATGCTACATCCTGATGACGCTACATATGGATCAATATTCTGATTTCTTGCACGTAGTATTTTAAGTATTATATTCCCTTTAGTGTCGCTCCTTCTACTGGATGCATAACACAACCACTATTAAACACACAGTTAAAAGTTTTAAAATAGTCCTTTCATTGATACTCCGGAGCAACTTATAGTATGGAAAATACGGTAATCAAATAAGATTCCCATCTTTGTTTGTCTACATTAAACAAATGATTCCTTCAATATCAAATATCTACCAGGTCATCATCTGCATGAAAAGCTCATATGGCAATCTGATTTAGGTGTGGGGGGAAAAAATATATAAATATTGTGATGTATCGTTATTTGGATACACCAGCCTGTCCTACTGGTGGAACTCGAAAGCCACCTCATGATATGATTCAATTACAATTCAGAAAGATAGGATTCAATTATTGATAAGTGCATCATTATCCTCATTAATGCATCAAAAATTCCGCCAGTTAGACTGCGCCCTATGTTTTTGAGCTCTAAGTAATATAAACGTAATGGTTGGACTGAAGAAGTGAAAAAATAATTTCAGTTAAAAAGCTTGGGCGTATTTGCGTGTTAACCATTACGGAAACATTATTTTGGTTATTACCAATGCTGTTGATTTCGGACTGCTGTGACATAACCTTATATTGGAAGGTGGTATCGTATCTCTTTTAGGCACTTTGTATTCATTGTGACTTTGCTTTCACTTGTTCAAAGCATAGAGAACAAAAACAGAAGTGTGTGTGTGTGTGTGTGTGTGTGTGTGTGTGTGTGTGTGTGTGTGTGTGTGCATTTTGAATGGAATTTTCCAAAACAGTAGCATTGACTGTTCAATGTTTATTTTGTAAGCGGACATATATGAGTACAAACAGAATGGCTTGTGCCATGTCTGTTTGCACACAGTACGTTTAAATGAGA
This sequence comes from Hippocampus mohnikei, assembly GCA_026261675.1. Lineage (NCBI taxonomy): Eukaryota > Metazoa > Chordata > Actinopteri > Syngnathiformes > Syngnathidae > Hippocampus > Hippocampus mohnikei. The sequence goes on from JAKGUB010000325.1 coordinate 4,752,095, forward strand.
TGACACGCGAAAACTGCCGATGCAGGCAAATGAAATCGAAGAACGACTGAATCTTATGCAGCCAGAATGCACAACTCATGAAAAGAGAATAAAAATTCAGCATAGTTGTGTGAACAGTTTTTGTGTGGCCAATGACTGTTTGACAAAAAAAAAGCACCCTTGCAGTTCAGCCCTCATCGGGCATCCTTAACCCACGCAGGAAGTGAGGCGGACGAAGCATTTCGGACCTGCTAAGTCAACATGTCTCTGTTGTGTGCCTTTGCGTGGGTATTGTTCTCTTGTCAGTTGAGCATTAGCTCATTGTGGCTGTCTGCACTCACAGTCCATGCTGATGTCGGCAAAGTGCTTCTGCTACCTCCAACGTCTATGTTAGTTTGTCGTGCAAATGGACCATTTTTAGGTCCAAAACTACTTAGCTAAACAACACATGTTGCAATCCCGATTAGCCTGTTATCTGCGTTGTTTTGGCAGATCTCTGATACCGGACTGAAATTCCTTGGTGAATTCACAGTGACATGCTGATTGTAAGCTTTCGGAAAGGCTTAACGTTTTGAAGAAAGTGTGTGTTCGTAAGTACATGAGATTTTTGAAGGAAGAAGCAGCAGAATGTTTATCCAGGGATTTAACTCCATTCTATGACCTGTGGTTCATGCCACACAAATATCAGTGAAATGTTGGAGTGATGCAACGTTACCCATAATCCAATGTTGCGGTCATACAAATTTATTTTCATCACGCTGGAAAGAGGCCTGCGTGGAAATTGCATTCCTAATTAGGATTAAGAAAGGGGTCGGGCGGCCCGGACTAGAATGTGAAGCATTTGTAATGAGCGCGAGTGATGCCATCTGTGCAGTGCAGTGAGAAGCTAATTCTGGCACCGAGTGTGGTGTGATTGAGCACAAATTTTTCGTGATAGCAGCCCCCGAATCAAGCGTGGCATTTGTATTGACTGAGAGTTAGACAAGAGCAAAAAAAAAACGGTTGCTGTGATTTGAATGAGCCAACTCCCCCCAAACCCCACCCATGGCCACAAGATCTTTAAACTGATGCCACAGAGCTCTCCAATTCATGCGGACATCCAACATGTGTGGCATGTCAGATTGTTCGCATAACTGAATTGCTGCGCCAAGGGAGGCCCGCTCACATGGTTGGTTGGCCATGTGCCCGAAACTGTTTTGACGAGGCTTTCACTGTCTTGCTTCAAGTGTCAGACCTGGACTCAAAATGAGCAGCCAATTATTTCATCATTAGATTATTCACAAACCCTGTGAAAGGCTTGAAAACTGTGCTTCCTATGGATCCCAATTAGCAGGCTGCGAGGGCTCACTCTGGTGCTGATAGTCTATATATAGAGCTGACCTGCTCTCATAAGAGTTCTTTAGTTTATTTATTTTTCTTAGTGTACTTGATTTGAGAATGAATTCAAGTTTTTTTTTTTCATTTTCTTACCTGTAGTACAGGTAAGGAAATGGAAATTTGACATGTATGCCAAATAAAGGGTTCGCTGATTGCCCCTAAAAATAAAGATGTGCCCTTCCTTTGACAGCAATGATTTGAACACCAGCTCAGTGCTATGTAGCTTTCTGTTCAGCCCACATATTGCTGAGCGGGCAATAAATCCACCGTGAATCCCCTGCTGAATGGAGAAAAAGTCATTAAAAATGGCTAAATTAGCCCTCAAAAGTCCTTAAAAGTCCATAAATAAAAAGCAAGTGGAAGAGTGGGAACCCTGTAACTGGCCTTGCATAGACTGGACTGACAGAAGAAATTATGCAATCAATTATGGCTTTATTTCGCCTTTCGTAAGAAAATAAATAACTGACAGTGTACTAATACATGAGTAGAATCAGTTAAATATAACATAACACACGTCTTTTTCTCAACATGTCTTTTAAACCGTCATCGTTCAAACGGTCCCGATATCCAGCAACCATTGGTCTGCTTCATTATTTATTCACTCCTGTAGTCCAAAACTGTGTCACAAAACAAAAGTCCGCATTTGCACTCGCGGCTGCTGGGAACATGTGAAGCGGCAGTATGACAACGCCACTATTCTTACACAGTGTCCAGGATCTGATAAGCTATTTAGGACGATGCTTCACATGACTTGACGGATGAGTCATTTTGGCATTCAAGATCATTCTGTGAAAAGTGATTATTCCAAAATACTTGACTTCATAAAACACATTTTGCAAAAGTGTTTCGCTTCAGACAGTGGAAGCTTTGTCTCTAAAGAGTGCAAAAACTAGATCTGATGTTTTTGATGGGTAAAGCATATTTTTAAACCTTTCATGCATCGTGTAACCTGATAACATGATAAGCTGTCCACTGTAGTGACCGCTGTCCCTCAAAGGGTTAAAGGAAAAGCCAACCAAAGATGTCAAAATTGATGTCAAAATTCCCTGTTATATTTTAAATGTGTGTATCTTCTTGATATTACACTGTTTATGTCAATCTAGTGTTCACCCTATTTCTACACTTTTTAAAACACCAAATCTACTTGTCTATGAGTGCCGCCATAGTTACGTCATTACGTATTTGAAATTGCAAGAATGTAACGTCGATCAACTCTTCCGGATTACCGTATTTTAACGACCATTCGGCGCACCGTGTTGTAGGGCGCAGTCTCAGTAACGGGTGCTTTTTCTGTATTTTACACATACACAAAACGCACTGTATTATGCAGCCAGGGGTGGTAAAACATACGCCAGTTTAAACATACGGCATGCATGCACGCACGCTAAAAACACGTTAGCTTGAAGCATAGCGTAGCATGCTAAGACATGCTAAAAACACGTTTTTAAAAAGGCAACGGAAGCAAAACTGAGATCGGTTGTACTTTATTTAGCCATGTTACAATGTACTCACGTTTTTCAATCAATCATCACCCAGAAATCCATCAAAGTCCTCATCTTCTGTGTCCGAATTGAACAATCCATCAAAAACGCCGGGTTCCCTCTCATTGTCAGAGTCACTCTCATTGCCGTGTGGATCCACAGAAATTATGCCGGCTTTGCCAAAAGCTCGAACAACAGTGCAAGCAGACACGTTTGTCCAAGCAGCCACAATTCATTCGCAAATAGTGGCGTAACTAGCCCGGCGCTGCCTCCCACTCTTCGTAAAGCTGTGTTTGCCATCGATCATCCATTGTTCCCATGCCGCTCGCAACTTCACTTTGAACGCCCGGTTGATGCCGATGTCCAGCGGTTGGAGTTCTTTCGTCAAGCCTCCGGGAATGACGGAAAGTTCAGAGTTCATTTGCTTGACTTGGTTTTTCACCGCTGCTGTGAGATGGGCACGCATGGAGTCGCAAATCAAGAGTGACGGCGAGGCATGGAAAAAGCCATCCGGTCTCTTTACATACACCTCACTTAGCCACTCTCTCATCTTCTCTTCGTCCAGTTTCGTCAGTTTGAACTGAGCTTCGTAAGCGTGTCTCTTTGGTGTATTCATTTTCGGGGGTTCTTTGAAACCAAAACCGAAGTTGTTTTGCAATAACGCACAAACTCACACTATATACAGGTACTGGCACCTGCCTTTCGCATCCACTTACACGCCCACCATTCACTGATTGCTGCTTTACGTCATGGCTGTCCTCTCTCACGTCCTCATTTACGGCCACTTACACGCCCACCCTTCACTGATTGGCGGCTGTTTCCCAGACGCCTGGTCACACTCGCGGGCTACTTACACGCCTACCCTTCACTGATTGGCTGGCTGCATTCCCGCGTGCCTGTTCACGCCCACTTCCGCCTTTTCTCTATATAAACAGCGTGTCGGCTCTCAGTCAGGATTTGGAACTCGGCTCATACACTAGACGCTCCGCATTATAAGGCGTCCTGTCCACTTGGGAGAAAATGTAAGACTTTTAGTTGCGCCTTATGGTCGTGAAAATACGGTACTTTTTTATTTCTATTTTTTTATTTTATTTTATTTATGCTTTTTTTTTTTAATTTTTACCAAGACAATCGATACATGGGTCAGATAAACTTATCGAGCCAGTTAATAGCAGACGTGCTTGATCGCATAGCCCTATCCACATCAATCATTGGCATTTGCAACGTGTGGTAGTAGCATCGCTGCGCAAACAAGTACTTCTTGTACTGAAAAGACCAGGATTCCTTACGAATAGAGCATGTGCAGAACATAAAGCAATATCCCGTTCAAAAGAGGTACCCGGATCACGTTTGTGACCAAAAATTCAGGGTAGAAAAGGGGTAATGCAGGGACATTATTTGGGTTTTGAAAAACCCAAATAAGAGCATATTCGAGTTTATGCGCGTGTTTACATGGCCTTTCAAAACCCTAATTCTGCCAATATTTGGGTTTTGAAAGGGTTATTGACTGCATGCAATCATAGTCAGTGACAATTTCAGGAACATAGACACAACTACAGTTTATATCAATGTGCACTGTTTGTCAAAGACTTGTACTGAGAAAGGAAAACTACTCTGATGGACCAAATTAAATACAGAAAAGCTGTAATATGTCTGTCCGGGAGCCTTGCTGACGGCGAGTCAACCTTCTGGACTGCAAGTCAGTTTAAATAAATCTATTCAGGGAGTACAAATACCACAGCCTATGTCAGTCTTTGTGTACAACTTGTTCTTTGTGCATGCTTAGTTACTCCAGATTGGTTGTTGAATGAGGAAAATAATAATAAATAAATAGCAGAGATTCAGCCACGCATTTATTATGTACGGCAATGGCGTGACATCATCTTTTGCAGACGTCTCCGTGAAATGCGGGGATCGAAAAGCCTCGCCAAATACCCCCAAAATATTTCTACCTCCTCCCGCATCGTTCCTCTATTGACATGAGATGATAAAAAGATGAGTGCCAACACGCTGAATCATATTTACTTCCAAAAACACTGCTGCGTGATATCTTTTCTGAGACTGTCTCATGCAAATACTGAGTTACAATGATGACAAGGAGATAGAATGAGAAAACTACTACGACTATCACTACTCACTGGTGCCAACTCAGTGACTTTGTTTATGTATTTTGTGATTTTATGTATTTTGGGACTCCCGCCCCAAAGCGCGCATTTTTCAAAACGACTGGCAACAAATTGAGCTGTGGTATTATTGAGACTCAATTACACGTTGTCAGTCAGTGCAATGGCTCCCCATAACCATCGCCACACAACGCACATTCGAGTATGTGTATATTAGCTAATCTCTGCTAACTCTATAACTCTCTTTACCTTTGTCGGTTTTGACGTACCGTATTTTCCATACTAAAAGGCGCACTGGATTATGAGGCGCACCTTCAATGAATGGCCTATTTTGTAATTTTTTTAATATATTGGACGTACCGCATTATAAGACGAAATCTACAATGCATCCACTAGATGGAGCTATGCTCAAGTAAATGCCAACAGAACACTACACACTGATTTATATGGCAACGATCAGATGTCAGTAAAACGTATTTAATAAAGCAGCGACACAGTTCACTTAACCAACAGCAAGTTATGAGATTGACTCGTTAACGTTGAACTCTCTTGCCGCTGCTCTTTTTCCGTGTGCAACTGCGAAATCGATCGCCTTAAGTTTGAACTCTGCATTGTAAGGATGTCTCGAGAAAGGAGCCATTTTTGAGTTGACATATTACTGTAATGACCATACACAAGGCGCATTGGATTTTAAGGCGCGCGTGAGCTTTTAAGAAAATGGAAGGCTTTTAGGTGGGGAAAATACAGTACTTGTAGTACTGTATAGTGTCTGATAATGGAAGCTATCCAATCAGCCTAGCTGCCAAGTTTTGGGTGAAGAAATTCAATTTGTGGGTGGTTATGATGGAAATGCCCATACAATTTAAACAATCCCGAAATGCTCGCTCGCAGACACATTTTCAGAATCAGTCTGTTAAATCTACATTTACTAGGTATTTAACCCTTTCGGGGATAGCAGTTACTACAGTGGACAGCTTATCATGTTATCAGGTTACAGGGAGCATGAAAGGGTTCATTTCAAATTGGATGGGTGGCATGCATTCCAGAGAGCCAACTATTGGCATACAAATGATTAAGGGGGCACACCGTTCATTTCCTGAAGGGAAAGGCACTTTGTGAAAGGTGGAATAGTAGTAGAAGTTGCCTTCCCTTAATCCACGCCTGTGAATTTGTAATTATTGGAAGTCAAAGCGGGAGCAGGACACACGCAGACATGAACACTGACGCAAAGTGACAGGTTCCTAGGCATTCGGTGACACCAGTGCCTCTCCCAAACTCCCCTCATTTGCTTTGGCGGAGTATTTGACCCTGCCGCGATCAGAGGGCTCACCAGCAGTCAGGCCTAGCCTAAATCGGCTCCTAAATTAGGGCCTCCAGTCACATATGTAAATGCAGCATAAATGAATACACAAAGAGGCCTGGTGGCAGAAAACTGCACCTTGTGAGTCGACACCTGGGTGACATGAAACAAATTTAATTACCTGCTGATCCTCTGTTATACAACTGAACTGGTCTAGTTCAGTTGTGAGTCACTTGTGAGTCAGTTAACATGAGTATATATTTAGACCAGTGGTTCTTAACCTTGTGAGAGGTACCGAACCCAATCAGTTCATATGCACATTCACCGAACCTAAAAAAACACATTTATTAAAAAGAAGAGAAAAACATAGATAGATTTTCTCTCTTCTTTCATCAGGAAAAAAGTACATTTCTACCTTTCACCATCCGTTAAACATTTGAACATTGATACATTTCTTGAAAATACTAATGTCCTTGATAAATTTGAACGAAAAGAGCTTTGTGAAGGGATGCATTTCAAGCAGAACTTTCACTTTGATGCAATTTTTTTTTTTGCATTTGTGATACCTCAAATATCTAAACTATGCTTTCCTACTAAACAACAACATAAACAACACAAAAAGGTCACTTTGATTGCAAAATAACAGTTTATTGCAAGATAAACACTGCACTGATGCATGACCTATCCATGACGTTTTCAGTAAGTTTTCATGAACGTTGAACTTTGTGTGTGTTTGTGTGACCGCGTGCATGTGTGCGCTTGTTCAACTATAACAATGGGACTTTGTCATCTTTTTTTTATTTGAAAAAGCTCTGTTGTAGAGATCGCTGCTGGTATTAATCCATGTTCTCAACACACACTGCTTCCGCAAGTCACCTCGCGACGTAGGATCGCCGTACCACACCCCACACAGAATCTAAATAAATTACATATTAGCGTGGTAACAAAGAGCTAAAGTGTTGAATTAATAATGGATTTAAATGTTAATCTGTTGATTACTAGAATAGTGATGAGTTTAAATGGCATATACATTAGTGTGAATTTTTTTAAATTAACATTGATTTTGTAGGAATAATTGTAAATGCATTGGAGTGTAGACAATATGATTTGGATTGTATGCTCTGTTAGCAAATTAAGTTGACATTTAATCTTCATTTATTTATTTATAGTGTAGTGTGTATGACTAAAATGTATTGTAAATGATCATAATGAATATGGAAGAGACCAGTGGAAGACGAGCTCCTGAGCTGAGTCAGGAGCTAATGCGGTTCTGAAGAAACTAAACGAAAACTGTGCTGGTCTATGAAAATACCAAAAGAAGGATAACACCACTCATACGCAATTTTATACGCCATCTTCGGCTAGACTTGGCTGGCAACAAAAATAGAGCCCTTTCTATTTATTAATTAATTTTTTTACAGTGTGGTCCTAGCACTTCAAAGTACAGTTTAAACAGTATGCCATAAGACATTCTATTCAAGCCGATCATTCTCAGGATTGGTTCAATGGTCTGTGGTCACACGTTCTATCATCTAAGAAGGTGTGAGCGTGTTGAAGACATACTTACGATGGGATGGGGAGCACAGCTGCGACAAACCAACCTCGGGGCAATCTTCACTGGGGTCATCCACTTTGCAAACTCAGCCCTGAAACCTTCCCCTCGCCGTTGTCGTGTCACAAGGTTACTACTATTTAAATGGCAGAAGAGAGTTGTCTTACTCACTTTCTCCCACAGAGGCTCGAATAGGTGGGATCCTGTCGTATCACAAGCGGGTCGAAATCAATGACCGTCCATCCGTGTGTGTGTTTTACATTCTGACAAAAAACTAAAAAAAACTAAAAATAAAACAGCCATGTTGCAATATTTTCAACATTGATACACAGTATATTCCTTCTTGACACAAATTATTGACAAGGAAAATAATGAATACATCGTAGCAATGTTTAGATTTTTTTTTTCACTACTGTATACCCAAAAGTTCAGCAGAAACAAATTTGATTTGGATGTATTTTTTCTGTATTTATTATGGTCAAGGTCATCTTGTTGTACAGCCACCTTATGCAGCATATGTGCAGTTGCATATATGCGTATATCTTATATTTTATATTGCATTCTGTACTGTGTACAGTTCATTTTAACATTTACTTTTGTGTATGCAAATACTTTATTTTCTACTTTCTTCCCTTCAAAATTTTGCTGCTGTAATTTTCCAATTTTCCATTGTGAGACAAATAAAGGTTTTCTTATCTTAAGAATAAAACATTACCACTTGCACTGAACTGTTGAGGTGCTGACAGCGATGTGACTGTCTTTTTTTTCTCGTTTATGCTGCCTCCAAACAGTTTTGTTCTACCCTCATTCCTGCTTTGGTCATACATTTGCTCGAGGCCTGCATTCACCTTTCGTGCGCTATAAAACGAGCGGTCATGAATGTAGTGCCAAAAAGTAGCTTGGTTTTTAGAAGAAATGCGTTGCATGTACTTTGATCAGAATTCCTTAAATTGATTCATTAATTGAATTAGGTCTGAAATGAGTCCTCGGGTAATCTGGGTACCTCGGTACAAACGGCATTTTTTTTCTGCCTCGGGTACTCTCTTATTGAAGTGTCCACTGTTACAAAGAAGTCGTCAAGCTAACTGCAGCAACAATTGCTCAAGCTCAGCCTGACAGTAACAGGCCACCAATCCCGTAAGAATTTCAAAATAAACCTAACCTTACCATATACTATATCAGGGGTCGGGAACCGTGAAAGCAAAATATTTGGAAATGTATTTCAGTGAGAGATATATATATATATATATATATATATATATATATATATATATATATATATATATATATATATATATATATATAATATAATATGAACACTATTTTAAAAATGAATTCAACAAAATGTCAGTATAATAAGCCTCTGAATGTATTTTTAAAACTAATTTTGTTGTAATACTCACCATTAATGTACATGGTTTTCCGTTCCTCACGATTGCTAAAGCCAGCGGAGTTGAGTTCCCAGCCAAATTTAGGTCCCTAGTAGAGAGCCATACGTTTCTGTCCAAGTCTGTAGGTGGGAGCAGGACAGCAACAGTGCTCAGCAGTCTGCTTATTGCGAGTGGCAGAATGCGACAGGGCTACTCTGGGTTCCCTCCAGACATGATGGGTGCGCTTAAGATGGTCCTGAATTGATGGAATGTCAACTTGGCCTTCCTGTGATGGAAACAGAGGTGGTTGATAGCCATAAGCTGCCATGAATGGTGACTGACCTGTAGTTGAGACCAAGGTGCTGTGGGCATATTCCACCCAAGATGATCGACCCATGATTCAGGTCGGTGGAGGCAGACACAGCGAAGGACAGTTCCCAGGTCCTAATTAGCTTTTATTTGTTTGTTTTGTTTATTGTTCATTGAATATATAAACATATACAGTAATGAGTTGACAGAAAGTCAAGATAAGTAAAATTGTAAAAAAGGATAAGAAGTCAGTCATCATACAACACAATTATATGTTCAAAGGAGTAGGAAGAAGTAAAAAACGTATCGAGTCCTACCCCTTGTTATGTATTAATATATAAATAGATCATTTTTATCCATCCATCCATCCATCCATTTTCCGCCGCTTATCCGGGGTCGGGTCGCGGGGGCAGCAGCTTTAGGAGGGAAGCCCAGACTTCCCTCTCCCCAGCCACTTCTTCGAGCTCTTCCTGGCAGATCCCGAGGCGTTCCCAGGCCAGCTGGGTAACATAGTCTCTCCAGCGTGTCCTGGGTCATCATTTTTTATATCAATCAGAAAAGAAAAGGAAAAAGTCTGCATATAAACAAATGCTTTTACCCTTGTATGTGCAATATTTATCTAATTTTACAACTTTTTATAGGGACGATATGCATACACACTCTAGCACATTTATATGTCGATTTTCTCTTGTATTCATAACGGATATTGCATTACATTACTACATTTAATACTTATATCAACTTAATTCAGATTTATTACTATGTTTAATAAATGTATCAAAGTTATCAACTTAATTCTGATTTATGTCGGGTTTTTTTGTACTATTCTCTTGAATTTGTTTTGGAACTCAGCAAGCGAGTCACTCATTTTCAGGTCAGTTTCAAAATTATTCCACAGATTAACACTGATTACAGATACACTCCTTTGCTTGATGTTTGTTCTTGTTTTGGATTTTTTGTTGAGGTTGGTACCCCTTAAATCGGAGCAACTTTTTCGAATTTCGAAAAGCTTCTGGATGTTTTGGCAGAGCAGGTTATTGTGTGCTTTTTACATTAATCGGGCTATTTTGAAGTCAACCAGTTCATAAAATGTCATAGTGTTTAATTTGATAAATAGTGGATTTGTGGGTTCCGTATATTTTGATCAAATTATTCTGTTTACTTTTTTTTGTAGTTTTAAAACGGAGTATGTTTGTTTTACAGGCGTTTCCCCATATTTCCACATAGTACATCATATATGGTAGTAATAATGAGTACAATGTGTACAAAGATCTCTTCCAGCACATCCTTGGTTTTGTGGAGGATCCCTATGGTTTTGGATATTTTTCTTTAAACGTTATCTATATGTGGCTTCCAACATAGTTTTGAATCTATTACAAATCCAAGAAACTTATTTTCATACACTCTTTCTATTTCAATTGAAATTGCCATAATTTTAACTCAGGTGTTTGATTGGTCTTGTGCCAAAAACAATTAATTTAGATTTTTCCAAGTTTATTGACAGATGATTTCTGTCGAACCAGTTTTTCAATTTGTTTAATTCATTTTCCACAGTTATCAGGAGCTGTTTAGCTCTTTAATTTTGCCCGTGGATGATAACCTGATGACAAACTTAATCAATAGTGACCTCAGTCTGTCTGGTGTGTGAACTAAATGCATTCCCAAAACGACGCACATTCATAGAAGAAGAGACGGTGTCACTCACAGTGTAGTGTCATGTGGCTCATTTTTTAATCATTTCATACACAAACAACAGCACAAATGTCAATGAGGTTGTTCATCTTGTCTTTGTATTTTATATCTAACGTTGGAAACTCTCAAATATGGTGATTTATTTTAAAGGGAAAAAAATATTGACTATTAAACTGGGTCACCATCCCCTGCCCTGGCCGGCCGGGGCAGACCACTATTTTGGTGAAAACCCCATGCTGTGTACATATCATGCAAACTTCCCCTTATTGTTACTTATTAAGGTTGTCTTATTCCTCTTTGTATTCTTGGCTGATGAAGAAATCTAGTTACAGGGCATACCTTTTTCTTGACAGTCACGCCATGTTGTTTGTAGTTCACCAAAATAATATAAGTGGTGCTTCAAAACGTTTCCCGATAAGAACGCCAGTGTTCGTTTTTTTTTTGTTGTTGTTGTAGCAAGGAGCGATGTGTGTGAGTGTCAGTTGCTGACTAATTGGTATGCGATCGTCCAGTTCTGGATAGTTCAGCCATGTCACATGCCCCGCATTATAGTGTTTGTTTGCCAGTATTTTCTCGTGAATACCTGTCAAGAAATATTGTGAAATGGATTCACACAGACTAGGCTCATAAATGTGCCCTTGGCCTGTGGTATGCATCCCTGTTTGCCTGTTTAACTGTGTTTAAATTGGAAGCGCAGCACTGCATAAATCAGGTATGCAGGACACGTGGTGGTTGCGCATATACGTACGGTACATGCATCTGTCTCGAGACGTGTTGCTGAACTCACATGCTCCCTTTTCCTCTCATGTGAAAAAGGTGGTAAAACCTCTGCTGGCCTCTGATAAGTTCAAACAAGGTCAGACATTTTTAGACGCGAGCTGTATGTCATGTTGTCGTTTTTATAAACTGTTGCAAAATATATCACTTGGAGGACACAGCCATGGAGGTACGAGTGCTTATTCTGACGGGGTGATCCGGGAACAGCAGCAGTGTTCAGTTGGAATGAAAACTGATTTTTGACTAGTGGAGAAAATTAATCTTCTGTGTCCATTTATTGAACTGACTGGACTCAGATGGATGAATAATATCATGGATTAAAACATAAAATCCCAAACTGCTCCATATTTGGTCATAACAAGAGCTCATTTCATTGTCGTGTTTGGGGCGCGTGTCAAAAACAACAACTGGTTGATATCAGTGGAAGCACGTGCATTTACTTTGATGTCGGTGCTTTGAAAGGGCGTGGGAATAGACTTTGCATGCACGAGGCAGAGATGCTTCACAGGGAATATCACTGGGTTGCTTAATTGAACCTTTCTATTTATGATACCCACCTCACCTCTCCGGATTCAACACCTAACTCCACAGCGAACAAGTGCATCTTTCCCAAGGGGCACAATAGGACAAGGAGGGATTTATTACACAGTGCAAGAATGAAGAAAACCCTGGCTCATTGTATTACTCAGTGATATAAACCTGAAGGAGGGGGAGTTTAGAACGGAATTAGACAAGAAGATTACAGAGAAAACCCTGTGCCCATGATGGCGTCAGCAAGGATTAAAAAAATAACTTTGATTATACAGTTGTTGGCTGCCAGAGCTCTCTCCGCAGAGAAAAGAAAGTGATCCCAAATATAGGTCGCTGAAGACCCCATTGTTAACAAGCCGATAATGCAAAACAAATACCTATTCACACAATGTTTAACTCTAGTCAGGGCAAAAAGTAATATGAAAAACCCCAGGAGATGAAAATATGGAGTTTGTCTTCCATTTGCAGTGTAACATTCTAATGCAGTTTTGGGGAGATGTGTCTGTGGAAGTTTTGTCCGTTCATCCAGAAGAGTATTTTTGAGTTGAAACATTGATGTTGAATGAGAGCGCCTGACTCACAAGCACATTTGCAGTTCATCCAAAAGGTGTTTGATGGGGTTAGGATGCGGATTGTGTGCTGGCTAGACAAATTCCTTCACACCGACCATATCCACCCATGCATTAGGTGGTGCATTGTCGTAGGAACTGTCTTGTGTTTTAATCACCGTAGCCAGCATCTGAATTTAGTTCTATCCCACGATCTCATTTTTTTATCATTTCATATCAACAGGGGAGCGATGTGGGAGGAGGTAGAAATGTTTTGAGAAATTAGGCAAGGCTTTTCAATCTTATTTCATCGAGACATATTCTACAGATGACATCACATCATCCGTCTATCCATTTTCTAATCTGGTTATCCTCACGAGGGTCGCGGGCGTGCTGCCTTCAGCGGGTAGGGTTGCCAGCCAATCTCAGGGCACACATAGACGGAACAACCATTCCCGCTCACAATCACACCTAGGGACAATTTAGAGTGTTCCACGGCAGGTGCATGTTTTTGGAATGTGGGAGGAAACTGCAGTGCCCGGAGAAAACCCACGCAGGCGCGGGGAGAACATGCAAACTCCACACAGGAAGGCGAGAGAGCTGTAATTAAACCCTGCACCCTGCACTATAAGACGGAAAGGCTAACCAGTTGACCAACATGCCGCCACTTCACACAATTGCCGCACATAATAGATGAATGAACCGTCTGCGAGGCTGACTTGCTACGTCTATTGCGATCGGAACTGTTTTATGTGTTTTAAACACAGTAGCCAGCGTTTGAATTTAGTTCTACCCCACCATTTAATTGGATATTGATTAAATACTTTTAACGTCTTTATGAATTTGTGTATGCTGGAATTGCCGACAAGATAAGGAGACTAAAACAAGTACAATGGTCCTAAGAGCAGAACCAGCAAATGCTTTACGTCACGATCTTGTCATTTTAATGGCATCATTGTCGCTGGATAACTTCTGTCTGCTTGTCACTGCCACCAACTGGATTGGGTGTGTCGTGTGTAGTGCTCTTACTTATGTTGCTTTTCCTCCGAGAGTCATGGGTTCATTTGAAGTGTGGCAAGAATTTGTTCTCTTTGGTCACCCGAAACAAGATAATTTTGTTGCAAATGCATGTCCAGATCAAAAAGGCCTTCCCCAAACTGCTTCTTCTATGTTTCGATTGATCTAATGACTTTGGTAAGGCAGCAGTTCAGTAGGATGTAGGCAGAGGACTGTGTGGGGGCCCTAATGACCTATCTTTGGCACTGTTAGTATGGAAAAAGGGGGTGTTCCATTTCCTTCCAAGGAGACAAGACAAGATGAGTCTGGTGTGATCAGAAAAGCATGTGTCACCCACTCATGGTAAGATGGAAAACAAAACAGGGTCAGAACTTTTTGAGGCTTCATCAAGTTTCTTGGGAGTCATCAATTCACCTCGGTTTCAGAAGAAACGACCATCAATATTGGCTTAAACAGGCCTAGTTTATAAATCGGAACATTTTTAGACTCCTCTACTGTGCACTGATGATTGAATTGAATATTACTTTAAATTGGAACGCCATCTTAAATGTATGTCCTCTCTGTCATGGAAAGGAGAGGCACTTGGAGTGACATGTACTTTAAATTAGCTCAGCCAACTCTAGTTCGAGTTTCGGGGCTGAAAGTTCAGTCCAGATTGAATACAGTAGTCTGAAACTTCTGCTTCAAAATCTTAAAGACGATACAGACATCTGATTCTGCAGCATGAACATCTCAGACCTTAAGGTTAAGAGTTTATAGACTAGAGTAAATCAAGATTAAATGTAATGAGGAGTGCAAATCATTAAAGCAGTAGCCCAGTATGTGCTAATTTTACCTGAAAATAACCTCTTTGAAATCATTGGGAATGGTCCATGTCTTGTAAATAAAGAGAGTAGTGTCTCCCTTGGTTACCATCTTTCGTGATCAAAAAGATTTTTCTGAAGTGATTTTTTTATTTCCCACAGCACACTTGATGTTCTCTCACAGCATGTTCTCATTACAACATGCCTGATTTTCTTCCATGGCGGAAGACTGTGACCTAGTGGCTGCCATTTTTGTTGTTTCTGTATTCCAACAGGGGAGCCCGCAAAAGGCACATTGGAATCTTGATCAAGTTTTGTATTTGTGTAGCAGTTTGTAGCTGTACTTGAAATCTCACTATGGGTAAAAAAAAAAAACTTTATTGAAAGGCGTAGTGTCAGTTACGGATGCTGTTTCTGTATTTAACACATACACAAGATGCATTGTGTTATTGGACGCAGGCATGGTAAATAAAAATATGGTAGCATGCATGCTAGCGTATGCTTTTTAAAAGGCAGCAGGAGCCAAACTTGAGTTTGGTTGTACTTTCTTGAAGTATTTAATAATGTACTCAGGTTATTTTTTTAATCAATCCTCATCCTCAAGTCCATCAAAATTGTAATCTTCTGTAGCCGAAATGAACAGCTTGGCAAGTTCACAAACAAACACGCCAGGTTCCGTCGCGTCATTGTCAGAGTCAGTCTCGTTGCTGTGCAGCTCCTCAAAAATTATTGCTTTTGCCAATCCTTCCACAAATTGTGTATTGTAGAGAATTTTTAGTTAAGTGTGCCTTTTAGTCATGAAAATATGGTATATTTAGTTATTTTTATGGATGTCCCGATCACAATGCACCCAAGTCTGAATCCCAAGTCACTTGATTTGGAATATATGCCATTCTATATTGGTTTATGACTGTTAATCAGCAGTAGTTCAAATCAAGTGAGGAACTAATATATAAATTCTAGACTCAAGAAATCAGGAATTATGTAATAGCATATTTCAGTCTGTTAGCTAGCTATACATCATAGTCATGACCCTTGAAGCATCATGCTGATCAGCCTGAAATAGTTGCTTAAAGTCACATCCCGATACATATATTTGTGATCGTTTACTCGATACATAAGTGCAGTGACTTTATCCTTTTATGCCGGGCTTTCATGTGTTTTCCTGGACAGCTGTTTCCATGGGAGAGCTCTCAAGCTTTTTATCTCCGCGTCAAGCTCACTTAGGCACCTAATCTGTACTAATACCGGCCGAATTAGTGATGAGGACAGGAGGTAGACTGCCCACACTCTTTCGATCCAAAGAGGAAACAAAAATTCGACATTTAATAGAAATTTCTTGTTTTAAATTCATCACATGGAATAACTTACTATCGT
Source organism: Hippocampus mohnikei (assembly GCA_026261675.1). Classification (NCBI taxonomy): domain Eukaryota; kingdom Metazoa; phylum Chordata; class Actinopteri; order Syngnathiformes; family Syngnathidae; genus Hippocampus; species Hippocampus mohnikei. The sequence continues at coordinate 4,768,331 of JAKGUB010000325.1, forward strand.
CTTTGGTTTCTATTTCAGCAGCATATTCTGATATTTTGGACTTATACGCATGCCTGGCCTAGTTAGATGTGGTATAAAGTTACACAGTACATGTAGTACATTTGATACTCAATCTCAGAATAATGTGCAGTCAGTCATGCGTCACATGCACACACAGGCTTTTGTCAGATGGCTAAAAAGGCATATTTTCCAACTAAAAACATCATATCCCGGTATATTTCACGTGAAGAAAGACAAACTGGTCTTCAGTTTTTAACTGTGGCGCTCGGCATGGGAAGGCAGCTTTCATACACAAAACAACTCAATGCGTTCCACACAAGGAAATGACGCCGGCAATTTTTTGCCAACAGTTAATGACATTCAGAAGCAATTCAGATAAAAGTACCTTTTCAAAATGTACTTAAAAAGAGCATATATTGACAAAGTTTAAACACATTAGTAGAAAACTTTAAAAAAGATGTTAAAGTAAACCAAAGAAACACGAGTTGGTTTCTAAAATAATGAATTGAAAAAAAACAATGTAAAGATGCCCTTGATAGCATAAGTGGGTCAGAAAATGGATTGTGTGTGGGTGTGTATTTTTATTCTTTTTTGGGGAGGCGGCATTTGCCTTCATTTGTTTCCCTTTCAGGGAACTGTTCTGGGCCATCAGCAGTTTTCATGTTTACATTATCTTTCCAAAGCATTCAACAGTAAATAAACTACCCTAAAACTATAATACAGTCAAGGCCTGCCGGTTGAAAACCAGATGACACTTGATTCAGACTTGATTCAGAAGAAGGTTAGGTTACTCTAAAATATTTTCAAATAGAAGTGGGATCTACGTTTGCAATGTTGCTACCTTCTGTACTAAACAAGTTGTCGTCTTGTCATGATTTCCAAAGAGACAGTGGGCTCATCAGCTTAGATTGTCTGCTTTCACAGGCAACCCCCAGACACTTGGCCATATCTATGTCCAAAGGTCGAGGTCGGGTTATCCTAACCCAGGGGTGTCAAACTCATGTTTGTCATGGGCATCTTAGTTACCATCTTCCTTGCACGGCCGTTATGTTTGAAACCATATGAAGAAGTCAAGAATAAATGTTCATTCACCTATTGTTCCTGTAATGAGGGGTTTAGTAACAAGAAAATGCTTACAGTATCACTCTTATTTATTACAAAGGAGAATTTGAAATTTTGGTAGCGATTTTTGCAAGCATCATGAGATTTGCCATCCTTGATTTGCTTTCGCCGGCCACATAAAATGATGTGGCGGGCCAGATCTGGCGGCCGGGCCTTGAGTTTGACACCAGTGTCCTAACCTAATCTTTTTTAATTGAGACCACATGCATGGACGGCGTCATTGCTGCTTGTGCCACGTACCTTAGCACAGTTGTTGTTAAGTTGATTTTGGGATCGGAGAGTTCAGACTGTCATCCTTGAAAGCGTGATCACGAGCTTTGAGTGTCCTTGTTTGCAATTATTGTGGAAGCCAATTGGCATGAATTTGCATGCAGACGAATGGCTGTCAGAAAGATTCAGATGGCGCTCCCGACCGAGGACGGAATTTATTTATTTTTTTAACCATCAGGCCCGCACAGGCAATAGCATCAGGCCCACAGAGACGGAGGGAGAAAGAGAAAAGGGCTCGGCAGCCAGTTGAACTACTGGCATGGTGAGCTTGCCCTGAAAGAGCACATGCCTCCCTGCACAATTATCCACTGTATGGAAACAACTCCCCCCTCCCTCAACACACACAGACAATAGTTTGACAAACACATCTATAAATGGAAGATGGGGAGAAAAACAAAAGTAGGCCAAAGAGCAGCAGAATGTAAGATCATGTCACTGATGTGGGATTGACATTTATCTCCTCCAACTGAGTTGATGGTATTTGTGACGAGCATATGCTCAAGTATCCCCAAGGAGAGTCTTAAAATGAACCCAGCACATCGGCGCATGTCAGCTGGTATTGTGCAAATTAGCGTGAGATCACGACTATCACGAAGATTAATGCAGCGGAAGATCTTGTTTTGCATTGCCTCGTCTCTTTGGTTTGCAGGCTACTTCAGCGTGTTGGCAGTTGTACTGAGGACAGACAACACCTCACCGTGGACAGATGAGTTTGACAGTAAGCGCCGTGACGAAAACTGGATTGTTGTATTCACTGCTTGTCGGGACAATCACGTCTTTTCGTCTCCTCCGTAGGAATTGAATTATCATGTTTGATCGACTCGATTTCCACAAACAATCCGAGAATTGAGTGGAAAAAGATTAAAGCGGAGGGACCAAGCTATGTGTACTTCAACAAGAAAGTTTCAGGTAAATGAATCAAAACGAGAATACCGCGCCTCGCTATTTCCTCACTGAGAAATGACATTGGTCTTTATGTTGTACTTTGTGCAGGTGACTTGGAGAACCGAGCGGTGATCAGAGAACCGGCCACATTAGTGATCACCAACGCAACTCGTTTGGACACGGCAAAATATCGCTGTGAGGTCACGGCTGCTGATGACCTCAAGTCCTTTGATGAGATTGCGATTGACCTTGTTGTTCGAGGTACAATAACTCTAAATCAGTAGATCACAACCTTTTTTGACTTGCGTCCCACCAAACCTTTTTTTTGTTTGTTTGTGTTTTTTTTTTTTTGTCGTACCGTGACTGCCTCACCCATACGATGATGAGTCTTCGAAAGCAGAGCGTAGCACAACTGAATGATGACACTGGTCAACAAATTTTACCTCACTTTTCATCAGATATGCAAGTCAACTTTCCAAGATTCTTTTTTTTTGCGCTAATTATATTTAGTTCTATTTAGGAATTAACGGTTTGCTCCAGCAACAGGTGGATGGTCTTTCTGAAACGTCATAGTTTTAAATTACAACACAAGGTAAAATCGTATTGTGAAAACTTTTAGATGTGATATATTTTTGTCTTGTACTTGAATACTGCAACTCTTTGTATTGTCTCTTTTATGATGTCTTACCTATTTGTTTTTTATTTCTGTCCTTGTGGTCGTAAAGTATGATGTGTCTCACTGTGCTATTTTAGAAACCTGCCTTGGGACTGAAAACTAGCATTTATGCTAAGTCCGGTGCATTTACAGTTTATTCTTGTGTTGATTAATGTGCACTGTCAAATGAAACATAAATCAAATCAATATGATGCCTTGAAAAGAAATAATATATAAAAAAGGGGATCCAAAAGAAAAAAAACTGCCTTTGTTATAGCTAAGGCGTAGAAAAAAAAGTAGTGTGTTTCCGGTAACCCGACCGACCGAGAATTTCTACCTAGAACAAAAACTTTCCGGTCGGCATTTTTTCCAAACCTTCTACATTTTTGTGTAATAATAATAATAATAGTACATTTCATTTATAGGCTTTCAAAACACTCAATGACGCTTTACAATCAAAACAAGAACAATAAAACCACAGACAAAATTATAAATAATAAAAGGAAAGATGTTTACATGTGCAAACTCTCGCGATATTCACGTTGAGCATGCGCGTCATTTGCCGTCGTGTGTCAACAACATTGAATCATGGCGGCGCCGCGATCTCGAAAATTGTTTAGACCGCGTTTTGTGTGTTGCAGTCTAGCATTACTACACTTTGTGACGAATATTTTATTCATGAAGTTACCATGCTACAACCAGTAAATTATAGAATAACCAATACATTTCATAATATTTTTCACAGCGATTAGACGACAAATCTCTGACCAATTTGCCATGTAATTTGCCATTGCTCTCGTGTTCTGTGCATACGTCACAGGTGAGTTTAGTGATATTTTATTCATTTGGCATTCCATTTTATGACTTGTAGACATTGTGAGTTTTTTTACTCTCAAACTTTCATGATTCCTCAATTTGCGGACTAAATAGCAAATCACCTATCTGTTGCGCCCCCAACACTCAAAACGAAAGTAATATTCGAAGAAACACATCCACACACCACAAACACACAGAGGCACAGTGAAATCGCGTCATCACACAGTCAAGTCGTGTGCGGTGACTTGAATGGTTAAACTATGTTTCGTACCGTAAAATGACGCCACGGAAACGACACGCTACCGGTAACTATTGTTACGTGAAATCCTCAGGCTTGCCGTAGTTTTTTGTTTGTTTGTTTGTTTTCCTTCGGCGGCGAGCGGGGGTTTCAATGTCTCCTTGTTTTATGTTTTATGGTTATTTTGTTTACATTTATGATGGGGGCGTGGCAAAAATATTTTAAAAAATAAAAACATTTGTCCGACCTACCGACCCTATGCCGAAATTTCATGTTACCGGAAACACACTACTATTTTTTCTACGCCTAACGCTTAAAAAAAATGTCCACAAAAATGTGCGGCTCCTTTGAATAAATCCCCGTTAAACGGGCCTTTCCAATACAAGAATAACCAGACCCGCAGTTTTGCTTTTGTTTCACCAGTCATCTCAGCTTTAATGAGACACAATAATTTTATGAGACACTTGAGCTAGCGCGCAGCTTTTCGGATTTTGCCCTATGCAATGTACTCATCTACCCCTGCTTGTGAAACACTGCTCCAAAATGACTTGTGCTTTTGCTTTTTTTCTGTTATAAGTCTTGAAGAATGTAAACTCCGAGTCATATAAACATGACAGTACGTCAAGATTATTCTGAATTTAGGCTAATAATAACGTGATCATTTTGCCCTTAAAAGAGAGACCTTGCCCGGTCGGTGAGTTCACACTTTGGATGCGGTAAGATGACACCGTGTTGTAGGTCGCACCAAGCCTTTGGCATACATGTGAGGATGTGTTGTGACCAGACTAGACCTACCCCAGCTGCAAAGGCATGTTCTGGGCTATAAGGGGAAACCTCTGAAACTGCATCTGCGCTGAATCGCAATGCTAAAGAAAGCAAGCGCCACATGTTTTGGTAGCATTTTTTGGCATTGCTCAAAAATTCATGCTCCCATCCGAACCATGAACGATCAGCATGCGCCCGGGGGTGGGATCACTTTCAAGCATCCTAGTTTTGAATAAGGCCCAGCAGCATCACACTGCATCTACTTTTCGAAAGCGCAAACCGCTCTCCTTCTTGGATCCTGCAGTATTGTCACAATCTTCCTGTTTTGTTTTATTTGCACTCTAGTAAAGCCCGTTGTTCCAAAATGCAACGTCCCCAAATCGGTCCCCTTTGGGAAGTCAGCCGAACTGAGTTGTGTGGAGGAAGAGGGTTTCCCCAAGTCTCAGTACCAGTGGTTCAAGAACAAAGAGGAAATTCCTGATGACCCAAAGAGCAGCATGAAGTTCTTCAACTCTTCTTACACTCTCAACTCGGAAACAGGAATTCTGGTTAGTATGTGTGTGCATGTGTTTGGACAAGGACACGCATGGGCGAGGAAGGTGGGGCAGGGACGGTGGCCGGTCGCCCAGGGGTGGGCCGGATATTTTGGGTAGACAGTTGATGGTGAAGGAGGGCTTGAGCCACAAGGGGAATCTGCTGTCCTCGCTTGCACATTCCTCAATGGACTCGCTTTGGAGGACGCTGCTCAGTCCACAGACTTTCCACCACCCAAGTCCACGCTGGGCTCCCGAATGTGAAATCTCACACCTTTACGGCACTCTCCTCCTTTGTGTGAAACTCCCAAAAGCGAGTGTTGTTCACATCGGACAGCACTCGAAAGTGCACGCTGTAAACTAATGAGGTGTGAATGATAGTTCTTCTGCACCTGTGCTCGCACCATTGGACTGTTATTTATGTATTTATTTATTTATTTGAATAGCTCTACTCGTGGGAAAACAATGCCCACCAACAGATGGATAACGTGGAACTAGCTGACTGTGTGGTGGATTGAATTACATCATTGGGAAGAAATTACTTCCTGTTTTTAGATCATTTCATCATCACAAAACATTTATATAATGTCATATATTTATAAAACATGAATTCATCATAATGCATTCAATATTTTGAATAAGATTTCATGAAATGCACACTTTTATCACTTACTTAGAACTTAGTAAACATCTATCCCCATGTTTTTTTTTTTTTTAAAGGCCAGTGTAATATTGCACCCCAAGGTTGGTATGTTGGTTTAAAGGTTGACTGCTCTGCAAATGGAGTGCACTTAAATGGGCTGCGCAGACGGTAGTGAATGTAAAACTTTGCCAACCGAGATATCAGTGCAGAGGTTCGATTCCGGCTTCGGCCTTCCTGTGTGGAGTTTGCATGTTCTCCCCTTGCCTGCGTGGGTTTTCTCCGGGTGCTCCGATTTCATCCCGCATTCCAAAAACATGCGCGGCACGTTAATGGAACGCTCTAAATTGTCATTGGGTGTGATTGTGAGCGCAAATGGTTGTTTGTCCTTGCGTGCCCTGCGATTGGCTGGCAACCGGTTCAGGGTGTGCCCCACCTACTGCCCGATGACAGCTGGGATAGGCTCCAGCACCCCCCGCGACCCCTGTGATGATAAAGCGGATTGGAAAATGGATGAATAGTTATATATCATAGTCTTGTCCACTGTTGGGACTCAAACACAAATGCACAGTTAAGTTCACTTTGTTATCCGTAAAGCTGTTATCTTTGGCTTAAATTCTGGTTATCTGCCAGTCATTGACATCTGAGTGGTAAAGATTGTCATCCTCCAGTTTGTTCGGTGAAATGGCTATACTCGAGACAACACTGACTGGCTCTTTTGTACTTTCCCCAATGTAGAAGTTCACCTCCGTCAGAAAAGAAGATGCTGGCGAGTACTACTGCCGAGCTAAAAACGATGCAGGATATGCTGAGTGTGCGCCGCAGAAGATGGAAGTCTGTAAGTGCTGCATCAGCACATAGTTTAAATCAGGATTCCGAGAATTCATCGGGGTCCACAGACTATATGGAATTACTTTATCTGTACATGACGCGCGTGAAAAAATGTGTTGGTACGACTCTTTTAATAAAAGAAAAAGCCACAGTGGTCACTCAAACAACTTAATTCTGACAAAAGTAAAAATAGAAACAAACGTAACAAAAATGTGTCTAGGAAAATCAGGCAACGTTTTTAAACTGTGGTACATCAGAATTCTTTTAACTCTTTCGTGAACAAATAACGATAACTTGTATCGGGATTTTTTTTCTCAAGTGTTTTTATTCGTCTTTAGACATTAAAAAATAACGGTAGCGGATGGCAACACACAAGGGTCCATTGTAGCGGTTGACGCACAACTGTGACATTAAGATTAATATAAGAGAAAACAAAATTTGAATTGCTGTCCACTCTAGTAACCGCTGTCCCTGAAAGGGTTAAAAAAACAAATTCATGAAATTGGGGCTGGGCCAGTACCGATACCAGATCTTGTATGGGGGTAGATTCAAGTTACTTTTGTGACTACTGTAGGTTGTTTCTTTCATTTAACAGCTGAGAGTGCATCTGAAAAACTTTGCTGCACTGTCCTTCTTGAACCAATTGCCATTGTTGCATTATTGTTTCCGCAGATGATATTGATGTTGTGGGGATTGTACTGGGAGTGGTGGTGGTGGTTGTGGTACTTATATGTATATCAGCCGGGATCTGCTGCGCATATAAGCGAGGTTACTTCGCAAGTCAAAAGCAGGCAGGGAACAAGTAAGACATCGGCCCATCCTCCCGCACAGATTGTCAACGACTACATGTTTGACACGTATTTACCTCCATGTGATCTCTGTGTTGTAGCTACAAAGTTCCAGCAAAAGGAGATGGGGTGGACTATGTCAGGACAGAGGATGAGGTATGTATACTCCACTCAAATTGAAAATGATCGGCATTTTAGGGCGAAACTTATCCTCAATTCCCGGCATTTTTTTTAACCTATTCTGTTTTAATGCTCATGCAAAAACCATATCTGATCAATTTGAAAAATTATTGTTTGGGGATCATCTGGTGGACCCTTGGTGACAAATATTGTATGTTAAACTGATGGGAAGAGCTCGTCAGGTCATACATTTGTGGAAATTGAGTATGCTTTGTCTCCGCGAGGCCCAATCGTCAACTTACGTCCTTTGAAGTTTTTGTCAAAAAAAAAAAGAAAATACAAGCAAACTAGTGCTGCCATAAAGGGCCCCCGTAACCCTTATTGACCACCTTGGGGTACTGACACCTAAGACAAGAACCCTCAAACATTGGTCTTATTTGTGTGCAAGGTCTCATGAGGATTTGCCTAGATTTAGACCCACAAAAACAGCATTGTTTTTGTTGATTAACAATGCATCGCCTCAGCAACAGCGTGTGATGAAATCACACACTTTCAATACATTTCGTCTTAAACGGCTTTAGATGAAACACCCAGAGTTTGAAGACGATAAGACTTCATTGGTTTGATTGGTTTGACTGGTTTATTTATTTATTGAACATAACATAAAACATATACAGTAATAATAAGGTAAGTAAGAGAAATCAGTCATCATTCAACACAGTTATTATGTTCAAGGGAGTAGGAAGAAGTAAAGAACTTATCTAGTCCTACCCCGTGTTATGTGTTTATATCTAATAAATGGTTTTGATATCAATCAGAAAAGAAAGTGAATAAGAAGAAAAGTCTCCATTAAGGCTCATGCTTTACCCTTAACCTTGATATTTTTACAACTTTTGGTGTGTATCGTGATTTATACATACACACCCTGGCACTCTTGTGTCAATTTTCTCTTGTATTCATAATGGATATTTCCATACCTTTCTCTATTTATCAACTTAGTTCTGATTTATCATTATATTTAATGTTTAAAACTTATCATTTTAACTCTGATTGATGTAGGTTGTTTGTACTATTTTTTTGAATTTGTTTTTGAACTCAGCAAGCGATTTACTCATTTTCAGGTCCATTTCGAAATGATTCCACAGATGAACACCTTTGATAGATACACTTCTTTGCTTGATGTTTGTTCTTGATTTTAGTTTTTTGAATACGTTGGTACCTCTTAAATCATAGCTGCTTTCTCGAATTTCGAAGACCTTTAGAATGTTTTGGCAGAGCAGGTTATTGTGTGCTTTGTACATTAATTGGGCAATTTTGAAGTCAACCGGGTCATAAAATGTCATCGTATTTAATTTGATTAATAATGGATTTGTGGGTTCCGTATATTTTGATCTATTAATAATTCAAATTGCTTTTTTTGTAGTTATAGAATCGGGAGTGTGTTTGTTTTGCAGGCATTTCCCCATATTTCCACACAGTAGGTCATATTTGGATCATAATAATGAAGAGTATAATGTGTACAAGGATCTCTTATTTAGCACTTCCTTGGTTTTGTAGAGGATCCCTATGGTTTTGGCTATTTTTCTTTTTACGTTATCGATTTGTGGCTTCCAACATAGTTTTGAGTCTATTACTAATCCGAGAAACTTGGTTTCATTCGCTCTTTCTATCTCAATTGAGTTTACCATAATTTTAGCTTGGTGTTTGATTGGTCTTGTGCCAAAAACAATTAGCTTCGATTTTTTCAGGTTAAGTGACGATTTATTTCTGTCGAACCAGTTTTTTAATTTGTTTAATTCGTTTTCTACGGTTGTCAGGTTGAAACATGACACCCCCCCCCAAAAAATGGGACAAATTCCAAAGTAAAATCAAAATGGTGGACTTCCTGTTAGCTTCAGTGTATCAGTCCAAATACTTTTTTGTCGGTCTTGGGTAGTTACGTTCACTCATCCATTATCCGAAGTGCTTATGATGGTGCAAATGTTATTTAACCCTTTCAGGGGCAGCGGTCACTACGGTGGACAGCTTACCGTGTTATCAGGTTACAGGGTGCATGAAAGGGTTAAAATGTTGTCTTTTATACTCTTTGTAGGGAGACTTTCGACACAAGTCGTCGTTTGTGATCTGAGCGTGACGCAAGAATGACAATGGGGAAAGTGCCAAGTGAAACGAGTGACACGTGCGGCTGCCGTCCTCGCAGTCTCAATCACGGAGCCGCCAACGGTTCATGCTCTGAGCTCTCCAACTTTTTCACGTTTGCCAAAGGTGACAAGATTTCAAAAGGACAACAGTTTGCAAAAAAAAAACCTTACCATAATGAGTACACAGGGGACTGTTTTCTTCAATCGCTGTACTAAACCGTGGACTTGAACGTTATTTTCCAAACTCAAATCCACTTGGATGAAATATTTGACAACACGTAGTCCCACCAAAATCAGTCCAACATGACACATTTCTACATGACGCTTCACAAGTTGTGTCATTTGTAATAACATTTATTTTCTACTGTTGAAATTTGTCAGACTATTTTTGATGGGATATATTTTAAATGCCTATAGATAAAGGTTTACTTTTTTAAATATTTGTAAAATACTAACTGTGCTTTTTTTTTTTTAATTGTAATTATCTGTTTGTGGGTTTAAAATATCTGCGATTGGCTGGCAACCAGTTCAGGGTGTACCACGCCTGCTGTCCGAAGACAGCTGGGATAGGCTCCTGCACGCCCCGCGACCCTCGTGGGGATAAAGCGGATTAGAAAATGGATGGCTGGGTTTAAATGTGTTACTTTCACCACTTTTGCATTCAACCTGTCAGCATTTATACCTTAGCCACCGGAAAGAAAGAAGGACGATCAAAGCAGGTTTCCGTCAGCATATCAACGTGTGGTTCATGATCAGCGGTCTTGCGTCTCGAACTCTCACCGCTGGGATCGCCCGGGTTCTGTTTGTCAAAAAGCAACCAAAAAAACTCTGTTTTGTTTGTAGTCTTAGAAAGAGGTTTTGAAGAGTGCCAGTCAAATGCTGTGAAACACTGTTCCACAAACAGTGCTGCGTTTTCTTGATTTTTTTTTTTAAGTGTCCTTCTCAGCTTGCTGTTCATTTTTGTATATATTGAATTTACTGTCCTGTAGCTGTAATACATAACGTACGTTCGGTATTACATTATCAGAAGAAAGAGGTGGACAGGGTGTGTGAGTTAGTCTTTTAGACCCGTTGCCCCTTAAAAAAAACAAAAAAAACGTGCTGTAATACTTTGTTTCGACAATAGAAATGCAGTCAACAATCTGCGAGAGTCTGCGACCTTTACCTGCTTCTTTAATTCACGGTTAAAGCCTATCATCAACAAAGCCTTTCATCACAAAATATGCTGCACCCGAGAATTGTATCAAGTACAATGTAACCTGCCAAGTAATATAATTAATAATAATAAATACAATATAAACCTTACTCATGCTACGCTCAATGTTCAAAGTCACATTTGAAACGAATAGCTGTTATATCAGTATCAAGAGAAATGAATCACTGCAAAATAAATCCACACACCCTTTGGATCATCATGAAGAGAGAACAAGAAGGTATTGGCTGAGCGATACTGTGACCTTATGGCATTTTATTGGCACTGCTGGAATTAATAAATTACGGTAATGTTTGTGCCGGCCTGCAAGCAGCGTAGCGACGTAGCTTGAGCTTTTGCCTCATCGGTGTGTACTCTTTCAAATTGAGGATAGGCTAAGACAAGATATCACCAGGTTCGCTTTGACACACAGTTTTAACTCTTGTGCCAGTCCTCTTGAGACCACCTCCCTGGCTAGAATCAGCAGTGTTCAATTATCGGACTTCTGTGCTCATCAGAAACTGCCTATAACAAACACCTTGTTCGAACAAAAGAGTATCCACGTGTGCATTTATGTGTATTTAGCAGCAGGGTGGGACAGAGGCCGCAGTTTGATGGCATGAGCTATCAACTTTTTGACTGGAGCTGTGGCTTTAAGGTAGCCGTTGCTTGTTGTGGCCACAATCTCTGAACCCATTGGCGGACACTGGAGGAGACAAGGAGTCTTTTCAAGCCTTTTTGGCCTGTGGAACGTGGAGGCAACTGTTTTGGTGGTCTCTCAGGCAAAAACTCAAGCATAGGAGGACCCTGATATGGTCTGTGTAACCCCTTATGACAGGTGTCAGAGTTTGGTCTGCATTGCCAGCTGCCCTTTTGTCACCAATTCCGTTTATAACCTTTTCTAGGCACAGTCGAGACATTGAGGAGTCCCAGTTTGGTGGGCTGAGAAATATGTCTCTATTTTTTCCAGAGGATGTGATTCTTTTGGCTTCCTCAAACCACCTTCTTTATCTCTCATTGGAGTATTTCGCAGCCGTGTGTGAATCGGTTGGAATGAGAATCATCACCTCCAAATAAAAGACCGGGTCTTTCATGAAAATGGTTAGAGTGCCCCTCCAGGTCGGGGATGAAAAAAAAATGAGTTTCCTCCTCAGAGTGTCCGGGTTCCCCTTTAGAGAAGCATTTGTCATCCGGAATGGTCTCAGAGTAAAGCTGCCACCCTTCCTTATCAAGAGCTGCCAGATGAAGTGGCTCGGGCAAGTGGGTAGGATGCACACCTTTTTGGTGAGGTGGTGTGAGGATGTCTCACTGGGAGAATCCCGGGACGACCCAGGACACGCTGGCCTCAAGTCCTCGGGATGCCCTGGAAGAGTTGGATGAAGTGGCTAGGGAGAAGAAAACTAGGATTCCCTTCTTATGCTGCAACCGCAACCCCATCCCAGAAAAGGAAATGAAAATGGATGAATCTGTATTCTTCTGTGATGGCAGCTCACAAAAACAGGCGAAAAAAGAGAAAAAAGCTGTGCCATGCTTGCGAACTTAATAATTCAAATTGTGTGTTCAACTCCCAAATTTGAGATTTTGGTGGACTTCTGAAGGATAGTTTTCCAGAAACTCCAAATGGTACATCATCGTGGGCATTTATTGAACTTTTAAGCTTTGATTGTTTACTTTAGTTCCATCACTATCAAATAGGTGTGTTATTCACATGAAACCTGATCCATTCATTTTTATTTATTTTTTTCTCCCATGCTTTCTCAATTTACAAACTAAATCTCATTTAACACGTCATCGATTGATTTGCAAATGATGTGGGGCGCGCCGAGGAATATCATTTTAGATGTTCTATTCATTACTCGTAGGGCTCTGGAAGGTTAACAATTCTACTGATTGTATGTGCCAGTAGGTACTTTGTGTTGTTTGATTCCTGTCAAGGTAATGAAAAAGAAGATCCGATTAAAAAGACGATATGAAACTCTTTCCATTGACAGTATATGACTGATCAAGTTCAACATCAACCCATCACATTCACAGCATGTTGACAGTAAAATGTTACACGCGTCTCCACACCGAGCTTTGACACTCCTTTGTATTCTTTTAACGGCTGAGCGATTGACTTTCATGAAGTCATTTTTCTCGTTATACTTTAAAACACGACAATTCCATAATCCTTTATGATCATGGTTGCCTGTGAATGTGTAGGAAATGTTCTCCAAATATTGATTATGGTAGGGAAGATCTGCCCAAGCATCTGTACATTGGAATTTGTTCATACCGCTTTGTTAAAATATTAACCTTTGCCAACCACAATGAGTTTACCGCAAACTCTTTTGAGAACCGCTAATGGATCCACACTGAAGTAAAGGAGTCACGCGGCCTCCCCCTTCATTTCTACAAATTTCATTCCTCCCAAGTGCCTTCTACCATTAAAATAGATCTGTTTCTCTCGCCTGCTTGTTATTCTGCCCGAGGTTTCATGTTGTTCACGCAGTTATCCGCAAGCCTGGCGTTTGAGAGGAATGATGTCACCACAAATTTCCGCTGTCCGTCGTTCCATATCTGCAAATTTGTATATCTATATATTTTTTTTCCGTCGATTACAATAGACAGAAATATATTACTGTAGTGCCTAAATCTAGTGGAAAATATTTTGGTTAGGACACACAGTATTAGGCAAAAGGATAGTATGGGCTTATTTCGACTGTGGTTTGTGAAAACAACTCTTTGATTGCCATAATTTTGCAAATAGAGCTCTTTAACCCTTTGAGGGACAGCCGTTACGACAGTGGACGGCTTTTCATGTTATCAGGTTACAGTTTATCATTATTGGTGCATGAAAAGGTTGATTCTGCATTTTACAAACCACAAGATATGTCTGCGTGAAACGGCAAATCACGTACGACAGTTACATGTCGTTTTACACAGAAGCCAACCGTGCTAAAGGTTCTGTCATCACGCTGTTACTGTTGGGTTTTTTTCTATATTCAAGGGCAATCTAAACTGAGCTGTCACAGAGCACTGTTTGTTTTTCACTCAATACCATGAAATACTGTCATCTAAACTCTCACATCTTCGAGGGCTTGATAGGGGTGCGGGGGGAATTTGTCCATTCTAGTACCACTCTATTTGTGATGAATAAAACTCACTTATAATGCTAATAGCGATTCCTGTGTTTTTTGTCGTGTGCATGCTGCATATTACAGACTTTATTTTGTGCGTACACATGGACAATTTACTGGCAGTATTGGGAGTAACGCGTGACAAAAGTAACGCTTGACAGTGAGATTAGGGCTGCCTTGGAAAAACATGGCGATAATGCGATGTGCGTGTTGAAGATAGCAATAGAGATATTAATGCAATATTTAACATGTACTGAAAGAAAAATGACATTTTTATAATCTATTGAATGAATGAAATTATTTTTTTCCTGTGTCAAAATAATCAAGCTCAATGTATTCTTAGCTAATCACTTGTAATGCCCCAATATACTGTTCAACTCTTGGATGGTGGTGTGTGTGTGTGTGTGTGTATATTTATACACACACACACACACACACCATATATATATATAAAAGGACAAAAGGGTGCTTCTCTGATGTATATATATATATATATATATATATATATATATATATATATATATATATATATATATATATATATACTGTATATAAATGGGCGGCCCGGTGGTTTGCGCATCGACCTCACAGTGCAGAGGTTCAATTTCAGGCCTTCCTGCGGGGGAGTTTGCATGTTCTCCCCTTGCCTGCGACGTGGGTTTTCTCCGGGTACTTTTCGGTTTCCTCCCACATTCCAAAAACATGCATGACAATACAATACATCCTGATTTATATCGCGCTTTCACAACAGCTGCACAGGCTAATTGAAAACTCAAAATTGTGAGTGTGAGCTCGGATGGTTGTTCGTTTCTGTGTGCCCCGTGATTGGCTGGAAACTGGTTCAGGTTGTCCCCCGCCTACTGCCCGAAGACAGCTGGGATGGGCTCCAGCACCCCCCGTGACCCTTGCGAGGATAAAGCGGTTCAGAAAATGGATGGATGGATGGATGGATGGATGGATGCATGTCATCTCTCTAACACTTTTAATTGTTCGACCAATTGTCAATTATATTTCAATACATAAAAACAACAGCCTCTTATTGATAACTGGAACACATATTGGCAATACAAATGTATCTTTCCCATGTGTGTCAATTAATTTAAGTTTGTTGATAATATTTTTTATGGTGTACAGTCTGTGATTATTTATTTATTCATTGGACCAGAAATCAGTTGCAATGTTTGTATTTGTAAACGGGAAGTCAACCCCAAAATTTTCTTGACCAAATAATATGTTTTATACAGCCCCACTAGTCTAAAAACTGCATTCGGATTAGTATTGAGTTTGTGGAATAGGAGCTAAGCCGTAATATCCACCCGTTTTTATCCATTTTTATTTTGCCACTTGCTGTCAACTGAAAATGACATCACAGTTGCTCGGGGTTCAGGTAATGACCAATCATGGCTCAGCTGCGGAAAACAGGTGAGCAGTATATAGACTTGCGGAGGCACATATTGTAAAGAAAATTTGTGGCTCGACTTCCCCTATAAAAAAATACATCTTATTTCGAGCCTCATTACTGACAAAAGGTTGAAGAAGGAAGTTGTCACGTAAAATTAAAGTCATAATCAACAGTGAGGTGGTGTTATTTGTCTTGGTCAATTATGAGATCTTGTTTTGACTTTATTTGTGTACAGGGCTGATATGCAGTGTGATTTAAGATCTGAATAGACATCCCACTTTGATGCAGTGATCGGGACGGACTATAGCGTGTGCGGGAAGGGGGGAAACCGATGAGAGAAAAATCACACTTGACACAAGGATGAAACCTATTTCTAAAATATTCCAGCATGACATGATGAACTGACACATTGACAAGATGTGTCGACTGCCTGCATCTCATCATTACTAACATTCTCAGCCATATCCGAACAGCTCGAGGGCTCTTTCTTCCAACTTGGGAAGGACTTGTGGAGCTTTACTTATTTGACAATGGGACATATTGCTAGGCGCTCATCTAATAAAACATATTTTACATTTGATGAAACAACACACACTAACTGCAAAGTGTGACATAATACTTTTATTTGGGGGGGGGGGGGGGGTTGACTGTTGATCCATCCATCCATTATCCGGACCGCTTATCCTCACGGAAAAAAAAATAAAGTTAAACATCAGGAGCTTGTCTATATGCGTGCGTGTGCAGTACCTGACGACTTTCTTCTGCCTGGACAATTTTATTCTTGCAACTCCATTCCCATTATAGACAGTGATTGAACTGAGGGAGTCCCCGGTGTTGTGATGCATTGACTGTTCAAGTTGGACCTCTACAGGCTTTACTCGGCAATTACACACCAGTCTTCAAACAAATGAATCCATTGAACATCTCTCGAGAGACAGCTGTCAACATCCATCCGTCCATCCGTAATCTGATCCGCTTATCCTCAGGAGCCTATCCCAGCTGTCTTCGGGCAGTAGGCTACACCCTGAACTGGTTGCCAGCCAATCACAGGGTACACGTAGATCAACAACCACGCTCACAATCACACCTTGGGACAAATTAGAGAATTGAATCAATCTACCATGCATGTTTTTTGAAATGTGGGAGGAAACCGGAGTACCTGGAGAAAACCCACACAAGCACAGGGAGAATATGCAAACTCCACAAAGGAAGGCAGGAGCGGGGATCAAACCCATGACCTCTGCACTGTGAGACAGACATTGATAACCAGCTAATCAACGTGTCACCCAGCTGTCAACACCTTCAATAAAATCATGCAAAAGTGGCTTACTGTGGCCTTCTTTTGTACACATCAACAATTACTGCTATTACATGCATTCAACAGAAACAAATATTTCCTGGACCTTACATATTTTCATGTGTAACAGGCGCTCATTAAAAGTTGCAGATGTAGTGGGATCCAGTAAGAGAAAATAAAATCAATTTTAATTTACATGTGGGTGCTTCTAATGTACTACTACTAATCATCATCATTACCATGAATAATAATAATAATAATAGTAGTAGGAGTAATAATCATAGTAGTACTTACCACTCTGCTGTCATCCAATTTGGCACCCATTTAAAGATTTTATATGGCATTGCCACACCTCCATCGACAATTTACATGCACTTTCTTCAGAAGTCAAATCAAATAATTTTTACAATGCCTTTAATTTATGAATAACATGTCACACAATTTAAAACATAAAATTGAACATTTTCCTCATTTTATGTATTGTATCAAACAAATCATGGGAGTGACTTACTGTGGCGACCTCCACTCGATACACCGAAACGAGCATCAACTTGATCTCTCTTTCTCCCGTTTCCCCTCCTATTTTTTTCCTTTCCTGTGCTCTGGATAGTTTTGTTCATTTTGACATGTTTACAAAGTTTGCTAGTGTCACATCAATAAATGTGCTCTCATCCCACAGAGAGCCAACAGTACACCAATCAGGGAGTATTTGGTTTTATCATCTTGAGTAGCCTAATCTTCATTGGGCAGAACTGGTGACCAGATAATCGCAGGGTACATATCGATGAACAACAATATGCACTCACAGTCACACCTAGGGACTTTTTAGAGTGGTCCATTAACCTGCCATACATGTTTTATGGAATGTGGCAGGAACCCTTAGTACCCGCAGAAAACCCACGCATGCATAGTAAGGTGGTTGCCAGAATCACAACCCTGCACTTCTGCACTGTGAGGCACCCACCGTGCCACCATTAATAATAAGATTTGTTATTATTAATAATAATAATAATAATATTATCAGTAAAATGAAGTGAGTGTAAAGGCTAATCTGTCACTCGAATAAAACTGCAACCTGTTGTACAAGCACTGTAGGCTACCTGCAAGGCAAAAATGCGGGCAAAATTGTGTAGAGATACAGTATTGCGCAAAACAGTGAGAACACCTTTTAAAGAAAACGTACGACCTTTTTTTCTGTAACAGATTATTATAGAAATTTGTATTGTTATATTATAGTGTACTGTTTAACGAGGAAAACAGAAAATGTAAGGGGAAAAAACTCGTACAATAATAAGACTCCGCATGAGTACTGGCGCATGCGCGATTGCCCAGTTCAAACTGGGAAGCGACTTGCACCCGCAAACAAACAGACGACTATCTTTCTCTCGTTAAGTCAAGTGGTTGCATTTTGTTTCGGGTTGCATTCACGGGGGTAAAAAACTGCCCAGCAACGATGAACTTTTTTGGTTTTGGTCAAAGTGCGGACATCGATATAGTTCTCAATGATGCCGAAACAAGGAAGAAAGCTGAGCATAAAAGCGAGGACGGCAGAAAGGACAAATATTTCCTCTTCTACGACGGGGAAACGGTGTCGGGGAAGGTCAACGTCACACTCAAGTATCCTGGCAAGAGGCTGGAGCACAACGGAATCAAGATCGAATTTATTGGCCAAATAGGTAAGCGACTGGCAGGGGGGCCTGCACCGTGTGCACGCCACTCTTAGCTCCGCCGAGAAGTAGCGAAGTCTGACAGTTGACGGCGGACAGTCTCTGGCAAAAGTATTGCATCAATTTAAAGTAGAATTTATTTAACGCTGGATTCGAATAACGGTACGTCCCCTTGCACAATGGCTTCTGTAGGCGTTTGTAATTGCTTTCAAAAGCGTGTATAAGAAGTGTCAGGTCTCGTGACAGATCGAACTAGCTCACGGGTCAGCTGACACTACAGTCATTGGCTAGCCGTCACCGCGATGTCATGATGGAGAAATAAGAAAAAAAACCCCGAAAACTTACTGTCAATCAAATGTTGTTGTTTTTAAATTGGAGAGTCCACTGTCTGCATATAGCTCTTTAAAGTTACAATTATATATATAGTCATGGGTAAGAAACAACTGCTGCCGATGTTTGATCCGCAGACATGTTGATATTTAGTAAATTACTGTATCACACAGCACAAAAATGATATCCCCTTCTTCATTATCAATGAATTTACGATTACTATTAAATGCTTTTGTCAAACTGTTAATGAAAAATATTTTCTCAGTACTGAAGTCATATTTCAGGCAAAAAAAAATCAAAATAAATCATAAAATGTGTGAAACCACTGTCTGGACTAATAACGAGTGTCGAACTTGTCTTCTCACATCAGATCAGATCTTAGCAGACTGCAGCTGTCAGAAGTGAATGACAAGTTTGCCCAAATTCTTTTCGAATGTATGAAGATACTCCGCTGCAGCTGTCTCATTGTATTAATTCATCTCTTCCAGAGCTCTACTATGACCGGGGAAACCACCATGAGTTTGTTTCTCTGGTGAAAGACTTAGCGCGGCCAGGGGAGCTCACACAGTCGCAGACGTTTGACTTTGAGTTCACTCACGTGGAAAAGCCCTATGAGGCTTACACTGGCCAGAATGTCAAATTACGGTAAACTACACTTGATTACGTGGCAATTGTTTTCAATCCTGAGCCATCAACACAGTCCCACCTACAGATGTATTGTTCTCCTTTTTTTGCAATTAAAGGGGAAGTCAAGTCAAAACAGTTCTTGATGATTTTATATACATGTTCTATGCGCCCTCACTAGTCTAAACACGGTATTCTCATTAGCATTGCATTTGTAGAATATTAATTCGGCAGCAAAATCCATCCGTTGTAATCCATCTCAGGGCACGGCCATTTTGCCAGTTGCTGTCAACTGAAAATGACATCACAGTCGCTCAGGTAACGACCAAAAATGTCTCGCCTGTTTTCTGGGTTTGGGCACATGACGTTAGTAAATTGAGCCATTAGGCCAGGGGTCCCGAGGACCGGACTTGTACTCAGAGATCCTAACACGCCGGTGCGTCAGGAGCGGTGGTCACATGATTTGGAGTGAGCTGGATGGACGAATCGCTCAACAGAGTAAGGGGACTATATTGTGGATGAGGGGTTAGGGCAGGGCTGTCAAACTCATTTTTGTCACGGGCCACATTGTAGTTGCCATTTCCCTCGGTGGGCCATTATGACTGTGAAACCATATAAAGAAGTCAAGACTAATCGTTTCTTCAACTATTTAATGACTGTAATGAGGGGTTTGGTCACAAGAAAATGCTCACAACAGCTCTCATCTATTACATATGATCATTTTAAAATGATGGTACAGCTTTTAGGAAGCATCATGGAAGTTGACATGCTTGATTGGCTTTCGCGGGCCACATAAAATTATGTGGTGGGCCAGATTTGGCCCCCGGGCCGTGTGTTTGACACCTGTAGGTTAGGGGCTAAGAGTGAACATTCGGACATGCCCTGTGATGTCATTTTCAGTCGACAATGAGTAACAAAATGGCAATCCCCCCTGAGATGGATAAAAACGGATCGATTTTGCTGCTATGGTTCATAGTCTGGACAAGATACTTCCCCATCCTCATCTTAATTAATTTTTGATTCAAATATTGCAAGTTTATTGTGACAAAAAACATGTCATAATATTGCGATATGACTTTGTCGCGTGCAATCACAACTTCTTAAAAAAGAACAGAGTTTGATACAGACGGCCGAGCGTGAGCGCGCCCAAAATTATTGTTCGGGTACAATGTATTTATTTATTTATTGAGTGGCAGAAAATACAAAGGAAAATGTATTTTCCACACAGCTATATTGATTTCAAGATTAATATTTTTTTGCTTGCAGCTATTTTCTGAGAGCCACCGTCAGCCGCAGATTGAGTGACATCGTCAAAGAAGTGGACATCGTGGTTCACACCCTCAGCACTTACCCTGATATCAACTCTTCCATCAAGATGGAAGTAGGCATCGAGGACTGTCTCCACATTGAGTTCGAGTACAATAAATCCAAGTATGCTTACGTTTCAGCGAGAATGCACGTGGGTTGAAAGTATTCGTCGTCATGGGTGATCATGTCCTTTGCAGGTATCACCTGAAAGATGTTATTGTTGGCAAGATTTACTTTTTGCTTGTGCGAATTAAAATCAAGCATATGGAGATTGACATCATCAAGCGGGAAACGACTGGCACCGGCCCAAACGTCTACCACGAGAACGATACCATAGCCAAGTATGAAATCATGGACGGTGCACCAGTCCGGGGTAATTTGAAAGGATTGTACCGCAGTGGTAAATAATTTTGCTCTGTTATTCTAACAAAGTCTGCCTCTGAAACTCTGCAGGAGAGTCCATCCCCATCAGGCTGTTCCTCGCGGGCTATGAGATAACGCCCACCATGAGGGACATAAACAAGAAGTTTTCAGTTCGCTACTACCTCAACCTGGTCCTCATCGATGAGGAGGAGAGACGGTATTTCAAACAACAGGTACGTACGACATTGCCGTTTGTCTACAGGTGATATCCCAACATAATTCATCGTGGTATTTTGTTTGTGTTAGGGTCCGATTAGGCTTTTTTTGTCCATTTGACGTGATATCAAGTGAACTGGACCGGTCATTTTTAGTAATACCAATAAGTTGCTGTTTTCCCCTATTTCATCAGGGTGCATGAAAGGGTTAGTGAAATATCATTTTCGGGAAAAAATTATTGCCTTTTATTGTTAAACAACTTATGAAGATATGGGAACTTTTCAAACCATTGACTTCATGGCAAGTAATTCTCAGACTCACCTATTCAAGTTTGAACTATTAAATGTACGAAGCGAGAAAGTCATCACCTTCCTTAAAGTATATAAACTATACATTAAACATTTATTTAATTAAAAAAAACAGCAACATTCATGTCATTTGCAGTCGACAGCAAATGGCAAAATGGCCGCCCCCTGAGATGGCTGGTTGACCTTTCTGCTCAATTCATATTCCTCAAAAACAATATTACCGGTAATACAAAAAAAAAAAAAAAAAAAACCAAAAGACGTGTTTTGATGGCATGGAGCTTTTAATTTTTTCATCTCTATACAGTATTTGAATAACACAACAAAATGCCCCGAAACAAAAATTATGCAGTGTGATACGCACAAGCTTCCTGTTCTTTCCCTTGGGCTCGCCACCTTGCTTTACGGTATTATCTTACTTTTAATATAATAATATTACTGTACACCTTTGTAATGGACACGTTTTTCAGGTTGTTGTTATATTACACTTACAAATGAATCTGTTTTCTCTTTATCGTGTGACAAAGTGTTAGTATGACATCAGGTCCAACAGACCATCAGAATCAGAATCTGCTTTTTTGGCCAAGTATGTAGAACACACAAGGAATTTGTCTCCGATAGTACAAGCTACCCTAGTATCAACAATAGCAAGCAACTACGATAAACAAGCACATGACAACTAAATATGGAAAGACATTCCGTAATGTAAGGGTACTGTTGAGCGGTAGTACAACCCAATGACATCTGTTGTAGAATACAAAACAATAACAATTGTGAAGTTGGTCCGGATAATCTTTGCACCATTTTCAAGTGACCAGGAGCAGTATTTGTAGAGCAAGTTTAAGTGTGCAACTGTACAGAAGTCCTTGAGCGCTTTAAAGTGTCTGGTGCTGTGGAATAGAGATCAGTGACAATGGTTCAAGTAAGTACAGAGCTCGAGCTACAATGACCATGATGAGTCATTTACGTCAGGGTCATATCGTATTCTCCGGATTATAAATCAGACTTTTTTTCATAGTTTGGCCGGGGTTGCGAATTATACTCTGGAGCGATTTATGTGTGAAATTACTAACACACAAGTACTGTACATCATTTCACGTTATTTTCACATTCAATCGCAAGAGGTCGCTGTAGGCCTGTGTTGATAAATCGACGATCAGTCTGACGTAAACGACGTAAAAGAGGAAGCGCCTCATCTTCTACCTCCGGAGTTGGCGGAGTTGTTTGAAAGTGACACAGATAATGAAAATGTCATTGCATTTCGGGATTTGGAGTGACACTGATTGTTTGGTAAACTAGTTAGCATGTTCTCTCTGCTAGAGTTATCTGAAGAACTCTTAATATGTTGCGTGAACATACCAGGCACGTTCTCAGTTGATTGTTTAAGCGTCACGGAACGTGAGTATATCGTACACTTTACTTGTGCAGCCTGTTGTTCTCTATTTTATTTTTATTCTAAATTGCCTTTCAAGATGACATCTCTATTCTTTGTGTTTGATTTTATCAAAGACATTTCCCCAGAAAATGTGACTTATACTCCAGTGTGAGTTATGGGTTTTTTTCTTCTTTATTATGCATTTTATGGCTGTTGCGATTTCTACTCCGGAGCGATTTATAAACCGGAAAATACGGTTTCTGTTGAGTTGTTCCACTCAGCTGTTCTGAAACCTTTTTGATGTTGCAGGAAATCACCCTGTGGAGGAAAAGCGACGTTGCGAGGAAGAGCATGTCTCATCAAGCCATCCTTGCCTCCCAACGCTTCGAAGGCTCCTCCAACCCAGAGAAAAGCCAGGCTGGTGAAAAGGACAGCTAAGAAGTCCAGACCACTCCTGCAGCGAGTTGTGAATATGAAAATTGTTTTTGTGCGTCAGGAGAGAATGCGCTGTACTTAGAGGCTGTGCAAGGGAGTGTCAAGGGAACAGGGCAAGGTCAGATTGTACTTGCAAATTTTTAGATTAGTTTCTTTGGAACAGCTGGAGGTCCTAGATTGGTCGACTTATTTCGTGGTGATGCGTAATTTTTCAGACAAAACAAATACAGTGTTCCCTCGCTATTTTGCTTGATGCGGCTTCACTCCATCGTGGGTTTTCATTTTTGACGATAACTTCATGTATTCTTATTTTTTAGGGAGGGGATTTTTTAAAACAAAAACTAAGAACATGAACATTAGAGCTGGTCAGCCCCAAAAAATGAGTTCCTGTGTGGGTGGGTGGGGTGTTTAAAAATGGCCAAATAGAAAATAAGTTCACATCTACTTTTGGGGCTCATGTAACGTATCACCCGTAAAAAGTGAGTGAACACTGTATAGGCTAAATTAAGTCTTGAATTGGCATTAGTTTGTCAAATATCAGCCTCTTCATGCACTTGAATATCATTTGCAAATACATTTTGACTTGGTGTGAATGTGCGCTTGCATGTCTCGAACATGGCCTTGAATTCTAGCCACTGTGCTGCAGCTGTGGTCAACTCTAACGCTCACATTTTTCAATGTTTAATTGCTGGTTTGGGAAACTTATATTCACTTTTAGTTCAAGAGGAAATTAATTGAAGATGCTTAAATATTTTCATACATTCCACCAGAAATGACGTATTTATTTTTTTAATAGCATCAGATATGAATGAATGCCTTACCTAGTGTAGTCGTCACTTTGTGGACACTTTTAATTTGAAGGGGGGGGGGGGACATTTACAGTGAAGGAATCAATACATTATTTTTTGACAGATCAAGCTACCAGTAATTATATATTCACACAAACATATACACACTACTCATAAAACGTTAGGTATATTTGGGTTTCATGTGGCATTTATGGCCAATATAAAATGTTCACGCTCCAGTGTTATCATACATAAGTTAACAACAACGGTGGGTACACCACAACAAAAAATGTAAATGCGCCAATAACTCATCATGTGCCCTTTAGCATCAATCACAGCTCAACGACAACGTCTCATGCTGTTCACAAGTCGACTTATTGTCTGATCAGGCATCTTGAAGGGCAGCCCTCAGGTCATTGAGGTTCTCGGGAACAGAGTTTTGAGCCTCTACACAGCGACTCAGCTAATCCCACATGTTTTCAATAGTATTCAGGTGCAGTGTAGGCTATTCCATTTGAGGTACACTAATTTCCAACAGTCGCTCCCTGATGATGTGACCTTGATGAGCTGGAGCATTTGTTGTCCATCAAGATGAAATTAGGCCCGTGTTGTTCATGTAGGGGCACAATCACTGGATGAAAAATGCTATTCACATAGTATGGAATTGTCACAAAGCTTTGTCACCTGCCCACATCGTAACACCGCCACCACCAAAAGCTCGTCTCTCGGTATCTCCGTTGCAACCTGCCAATGACACTCAAAGGTCAGTGGCCACTTCCGTCTGAGAACATCGCGTTTGAAACATCACAATGGCAAGGAACTGTTGATCCATTGTTAGGTGCCGTCTTGGTCTCATGACGTCAAAATGTGAACAGCATGACGAGGACGACTCTTTAAATACCAGCTCGAATTGAACCAGGACATGCATGTTTGCACTGTGCTCGAGGGGAAAGAATTTTCATCTGTGCTGTATGTTGCACATAGCGAATATTAGACAATAAAGCTGACTTGACATTTATTGATGGACTCCAGGATCAAACGCCTGTTTTGAATTTTATCGTGTTGGAGAGCAACAACTCGCGAAACACTTAACTGTTGGACCTGTGCATTCAAAAGCCGAGAGAAGCTCACATCAAGTTCAGCTGTAAAGGTTTAAAAGCATTTTAGGCTCGTCCTGTAATTTCACCTGAAAGCCAAAAATTCCTCACTTTTTGTGATGAATCCTGTTGTGAAGAGAAATGATCTACTCTCCAAAAATTAAGAAAGCAACTTTATTTCTGGGGGTTTTCAAAGTGTGGGGCAGCGAATGTACCATCAAGAAAAACAACTGAGGGCTCTCTTAACATCAGAACTAAAAGGCATTCCCGGTGATTTTGATCTCACGCTACAACACCTCCCAGGAGAAGCGTGTTCCTTTGAAAATCTATTTGCTGAATTCTTATTTGTTAGCTCCTCGTGCTTTCTTGTCTTTGATCGGATTACTTTTCAAGTTCCTATCTCTTATTTGCACTATGATCGCGTTTTGATATTCAGTCTGCTTTGTGCCTCAAGATTGATTCCCCCCCACCCCAAAATTTAAAAAAAAACATTGTTTTGGATGCAGTGCCAGGGCATAACCTGTTACTGTGACTTTCAAAGTCATCATTTACTTCGGAACACATTTCATCAAGTCAAAAAAAATGTTTCTCCTTTCCCAGAAAGCACAGAAGTGTTTTGAACTGTGAGCTTCTTTCACGATGGATGGCATTGACGTTCCATATACAGTATTTTTATATTTCATATTAATCATGAAAGGCACGTTGTGGTGTCACGGCGAAGGATTGTGCCAACTGCTCTCGATTGGATAGTCTGCATCAGGGGTCACAAATCTTTTTAAACCCTTTCATGCACCAATAATGAGAACCTGTAACCTGATAAGATGTCCACTGTAGTAACCCTGAAAGGGTTAAAACAGAAATGTACAAGTGTGATTTAAAAAGAAGACAGTGGCGCTTTTTCTTTTTTTTTTTTTTTTAGAGAGAGAGAGAAAGGCAACACAAAATAACTGGTGAGCTTTTGGTTTTTGTGGAGTTTTCTGTTTTTCTTTTTTTAGCCCCATATCCTCGTGTGGCTGGCCGGCGGCCACCATGTTGGTTTCTACTTTGTACATTGTAGCCCCTTTAACTTGTGTGCGCTTAAATCTGCTGGTTGATTCTCAGTCTTCACTGAAAAAAATATATATATTGAAAACACATTCTACAACATCTGGATCACATTGGAAGTCTGTTTATTTGTTGTGTTATTTACTAGTATATTTGATTTTGTCTGCCCCTGATACAGACAGAAGCCTCTTCAATGCAATTTTTCAAAGAATATTCCATTGAATTAGAGTCAATGTAAACTATAAAGGAACAATGTTAATGATGTCCTGTTATTAAATTGAGATAGAATAAATATAAACAACAAATAAACAAAGTACATGATGACCTGTTGTTCACTTTTATGACCTTTCACTTTCCCTTTGTCAGTTTCCTGAACGGCAGAATTTTTTTAATGTTCACTCAAGCTTCTGAGGGTTTCTGATCAAGCTGTATTTGCTCAAATTCTTTAATATTTCTGAGTTGCACATCTGGCTCAGAGTCGGAGGGTTTTGGGTACAAATCTTGCTTCGGGCCCTCCCATGTGTTTTGTTTTCTCCAAGTGCTCTGACTTCCTCCCACATGGCGACATGCACATTGGGGTGAATTGAGGTCTCCATATTGAATGCGAGTGTGAATGACCGAGACCAGTTCAGATGCCAATTCAGCTGTGATTGGCTCCAGGTCACCTGCAACCCACGGATCTGTAAAAGAAATGGATGAATGGATTGATGCACGTTTAATATTCAAAATGGACACCCTGAATCGGTTGCCAGCCAATCGCAGGGCACACAGAGACGAACAACCATCCACGCTCACACTCACACCTAGGGACAATTTAGAGTGCTCAATCAGCCTGCCATGCATGTCTTTGGAATGTGGGAGGAAACCGGAGCACCCGGAGAAAACCCACGCAAGCCCGGGGAGAACACCCCCCGCGACCCTAGTGAGGATCAAGCGGATCGGAAAATGAATGAATGAATGAAATTAAAACTTGGAAAATGAGGTACAGGACTATTAAGTCCGGGATGCAGTTTCCTTGATGCGCCACTAGAGAGCAGGTTTGTATAAGGTAAACGAATTTATCCAGGAAATTGTTGTTCAGCTATTTGGAGCGATAGCGCCAATTGATGACGTAAAATAAATGTGATTTGGGGGTAAAATGTTCCACTTATAAATTTTGAAGTGGTAATTTCCCAATGGCATAAAATTGATGAATAGAACAATACTAATTACACAATAATATGTTAACTAAAGTGAGAGCGAGAGAGATGTCATGTTAGGTCACACTGCATGTGGTTCAACCTTCGCACACATCCAAGTACTGTACAATAAATCTCAAAGTGTGCTTCTTTTATACTTTAATTTTTAATTGGCTGAATGTCCGAGTTTCATAACCATATTGAACATTTTGCACGTGTCCCTGAAATGTCTGTCTACTTTGTCTCTATGGGGCAAGTAACTGGCCCTTTGAGAAACCCTCTTTATGTTTTCCGTCACATTACTAAGCAGCATTTTGTCCTTGCTAATAGAATCATTGAAGGATAATCGTGTGCATGTAAAACGCTAACATTAGCCCGAAAATATCCATGTTGTCGTCCACTATACCAGCAAGCTCATAATAATAAGGTCAATATAAGACTGATGACAAAAACGGTCTCCACATTTTCAAATTTGTCTGCTGTTTTGGTCATTTCTCCTGTCTCCAAACCATCTAGCACAGAGGTATCCAAACTATGGCCCGGCGTCAATTTATGGCCCACGGTTCATTTTTCAGCTGACAGCAACATGACAAAAATAAAATGTCGAATGTCGACCTTTTCTCTATTTTTGAAGATACAAATAAACCATTTATGATAAAAAAAAGACACAATTTATCTTGAAAACACTAAAGATCATTCAGTTATAGAAGAAAAAATAGTTTCTTCCATTTTGTGCTCCATGGAGACGTCACATTAATGATACTCAGGTAACTGTTTGAAAACAGTGTAGTGTATTTATTTTTTGGTTCTGACTATGGAAATGGGATTTGGCTGCTGTTAATTGCAAAACTGGATCTACTCTATGAGATTGATGGCTGTTGAAGAAATCCTAATCTATTTGCCTGAACACCTTGAACAAAAAGATGATGAAATTAACTGGACAATACAAACAATATATAATTGCCTTCTTGATTGACTTTAGCATGTTTTAAAAAGTTGAAGGGTAAATGTTTGTGAAGTGGCGCTTTCATCCTTCCATTTTTTTTTTAAATTTTTTTTTTGGGTGTAGCGGCCCTCAAACAAAAAAGTTTGTACACCCCTGATCTAGCAGATCCGAAGTACTTTGAACTTGAAGTGCTGCACCACTGCTTTTCGTAACCTCACACACACACACGCACACTCAAATATTGAGTTGTTTTGCGGAGCCGTGCAGTAGGTAACTGGATTTTGAGCAGATTGGGTTAATTGTTCAAATAATTCGATTGTCGATGTTGGTTGAATTATTTTGATCCAGCAAATTGAGTTGAAGATTAGATTTTGGGTGAGCTGGAGATATGAAGATGGTTGTGTACTAAAGTTGAAGTCAAATTGGATGGCTCAGTGGGCAACTCTTTCACCCAATTTGGATTACTTTTGACCAAGCAGTTTTCAGAGTGTACCATTTCACTGCTTACTCAGCGTTGAGCCGCTGACATTCATCTCTCATCTTACCAGTGTGTGCTTCTTCCTCTCCGGGTTCTCTTCTGACTTCCTCCTACACTCACCATGGATCACAATGTCATCTGGAAACATTATAGTCCACGGAGACACGCGAGAGGTTTCGGTTGTCATCTGATCAGGTGGAATCAGCCTCATTAATATTCCATTCGGTCGTAACAATGGATGTCGCTGATGTCATATTTTGTGTGTTATTTGTTCGAGGCTAAATTATTGAATCAGTTTGAAAGCAATGAAAACACGGCATCATGTGTGTGAGATTGTCCACTGAATTAACCCTCTCTGGGACAGCAGTTACTATAGTGGACAGCTTATCATGTTATCAGGTTACAGGGTGCATGAAAAAGGGTTCATGTTCTCAGTCAAGGCTGGCAGATCTTCGCTTCTGATTCTAAACTCGGTGTAATACACACATCTGTACCAATGACGACTTGGAGGTGTTCCCTTGAAGGAATTCAAAGACCTACTTTTTATGTCCCCCATGTAAAGGCTGGCCATGATGCGGAATAAATTTGAAGTCATAGCGCAGACATTTTTGTGTGTGTGTGTGTGTGTGTGTGTGTGTGTGTGTGTGTGTGTGTGTGTGTGTGTGTGTGTGTGTGTGTGTGTGTGTGTGTGTTCCATGAATTGAAAAAAATGCCATAAAGGCTAATCTGTTGTGGGTTGAGTGTGTATATGTCGTGCTGTATATTTGACATTGTTTGTGGGGTTTTCCTCTCCATCTATTTTCAACAACACTTAGGGTTGAACATGTGCCGGAGTCTATCCCAGCTGACTTTACTTTGGAGTCAGCCAGTCCTCCATTAAGCGGCTTCAGCTGGTCCAGAATGCCGCTGCTCGCCTCTTGACTGGTACTCGTAAGAGGGAGCACATAACTCCTACTCTGGCATCCCTTCATTGGCTCCCCATACATTTTAGAGTTATTTTCAAGATCCTCTTATTTGTTTTCAAATCTCTAAATAAACTCGCGCCACCTTACCTCTCTGAGCTCATCCGCCCCTACGCACCTGCCCGGCGCCTCAGGTCTGCGGACCAGACATTATTAGAAGTGCCAAGAACTAAACTGAGGCTCAGAGGGGATCGAGCCTTTTCTGTTGCTGGTCCCTCTCTCTGGAATGACCTCCCACCGAACATTCGTCAAGCCTCCTCACTGCCCATCTTCAAAACTGAAGAAAACTCAAAAACTCACTTGTATTCTCTGGCTTTCGACTCAGCATGACTTAGATTTGTTCTTGGTTTTACTGTTTGGTGCTTTCTACCGTCTTTATTACCGATTTGTTTTACTGTTTATTGTATATGTTAAATTGCTCCATTTACAGCACTTTGTATGCGGCGATGGCTGTTTGAAAGTGCTCTATAAATACAGTTGACTTGACTTGACTTGACTTGACTTGACTTTGGGGTGAGAGGCATGGTACACTCCCGACTGGTGACCAGTCAGTCCAAGGTTAACATACAGTCAAACAATCATTCAAAATATTGGGCAATTTGGACTTTTCCATTAGCATGTTGTTGGAGGAAGTTACGCAGGCATGTGAAGAACATGAAAACTGCATCAAGGAAAGACCCCAAACCACCGTACCTCTTGAATATCAGCCAGGCGAGCAAATAATTATGACATGATGTTACCCCCAGAAAAGCCGAAGAAATGCTCATTTGAATATTGACATCATGAGGTAAAGCGCAAAGCGCCTGCAGTGTCACAGAACCTAGTTTGGCTGCAGACTCATCTTCTCTCTGCATGATTATTGTCTTTGTGTAAGCTGCTAAAGCTTTTTTTAAAATAGAGATTACGCTGCGGGAACAGGCTACAATATTATCTGGCGACTGCAGTCGTTGCAGCTGAATTAAACACACTCACACTGCATACAACAATAAGAAATCATTTTATTCCGTGATGTTTGGGTCAGCCTTTTTTGAGACAAAAGGAGAAAAAAGAAGGGAAGGGGATAGTGAAATAAGCACTTTAGTCATGTAGGTTCAGGATTATTTAAATATTCATAAATGTCATAACAAAAGCAACTTCTTGCGTTTGAAATTGTCATGGTACTAAAAATGTATATATATATATATATATATTTTTTTTTTTTCCAGTTATTTTTTTTAGACCGTCAAATAAAAACAGTGTTGCACTGTGCTGCTGAGGACAAAATTTATGGAAGGCTCTTCATTTTTATCTTCATTCTGAGGCAGTCTGTCACCAAGGCCTGTAAAGATGTCAAGGGAAGTAAAACAGGCCCATCCTCATCTGCCTTTTACAAGAATCGGCAGATGGAATTCGATAGGATTGGGGAAACTCATCTTTTCTTCCCTCGATTCCTCCTATAACAATAAAACATAGAAAAATGTATCTCCTTTCCTGTGCAATGCTAAAACAACCACTCATACTCACGTTCACACCACTGGATGATCCCTAAGATGCTTGTTTTTTGAAAGTAGGAGAAAGCCTATGCAAGGAAAACGTGTAAACGTCCAGAGTCCTGTCTGGTTTCATGCTTTGTAGCTCACCGTCAATTTTTCCTCGATTCCGATACAGGGGTGTGTCAATTGGATTACAATTCCTGAGCCTTGGGATAGTTTGATGAGATAGCATGTCAAAGACATTTTATGAAATCAACTGTTATAAATTGTGAAAAAAGCTCAATATGTATCCATGAATGTATTTTGGAATGTTGCTCTTTGCAGCACTGTTTTCAGAAATTATATTTATTTCTTGCTTTAGGTAACCGTGCATTCCCAAATATGTTTTTTTCTACCCCCATTCCTCTCTATGAATATAGTTCCTGAAAAAAAAAGTGTCTTATACTTGTCTGTTGAGCGCTACACTCTTTACCCACGTTCCCAACTCCGACCCCTGGATATGTGTCATCTTGAAAACAACAGATGGGCGATTGGGTGATTCCTGGTAAATTGGAAAATTCTGGAATCATTCCAGTCTCATTTCACAGAATGTCAGAATGTTTTGTGAGTGTACCACTATATATTTAAAGTTTTGTTGTTGTTGTTGTTGTTTGGTTGCACCTTGTCTTTTTCTGAAAGTACAATAACTCAAAAGGATTTATAAGGGCACTTTAACCCTTTCATGCACCCTGTAACCTTATATAACCTTTATATATATATATATATATATATATATATATATATATATATATATATATATATATATATATATATATATATATATATATATATATATATATATATATATTTTTTTTTTTTTTTTTTTGGGGGTGGTGGTAATTATATTGTTCTCTTTTTATGAAATTTTGGCAACACCGTTTTTATACCTTTATACTTGATCAAGAAAATGTTTGAATTGCCTTTCTTTGGCAGACATATCCTATTATATTTATAATATATTTAAACAGGCGGACCGGTGGTTGTCTGGTTAGCGCATCGGCTTCACAGTATAGAGGTTCAATTCCAACTCTGGCCTTCCTGTGTGGAGTTTGCATGTTCTCCCCGTGGCAACCCTCAAGAGAATAAATGTCTCGGATGATGGATGGATGGATGGATAGAGACTTTTACCCATAGGTGTTGTATATCCCATGTGTCCACAGACTGAAGGTGAGTGGGGTGTAATGTGCGTTTGTCTTTTATTATTTGTTTTGTGAAGCACTTTGTGTTGGCTTTCAAGTATGAAAGGTGCTGTCTTAAGAAAGGTTTGATTAATTGATTGAAACATAACAAAAGCATAAGAGTTTGTTTATTGACAGTGGCCTGGTGGGGTGCCCAAGGGGACAAAATATTTCACTGAGGCGAAGCCATACACTCATAGTACAAGCAAGAATGAGTTTCATGAGCTTAATTTAGATAACGCCATTTTTTTCTAGCCATTACTTTGATTTTGTGTACTATCTCATAGTCTTCTTCTACCTCATGCTCTGATTTGGATTTCCTAGCAATTAGATTGATCTTTTCTCACCAACAGCCAACACTATTTTGCTTACTACGATGGATGGCACACATACAAATCATGTCTCAAGCACAATGACACAAATATCTCTTAATTCTTCACAGTTCTAAATGTTGCTTTTTACTAAGTCTTGTTCCTACTTATGAATGTTGGGTAAAATACTGTATGCAGTAAGAAGTATATGTGTGAATTTTATTTCACAAAGCCCTGACTGTTGATGGCATAATAAACGATGACCTTTCAGCCATGTGGTGTCTTGCAGTGGTGTGAAATGATGATTTTGAGAGACAGTGACTGTAAGAATCAAACGTTATTTACTAAAGACACATTCTTCTTGCATTCAAATCAATTGTAAATGTCTCCTTTAAATATACATTTAATATAAATGAATCATGGCAGATTATCAAGCGATCTAAGAATGCTTCGTCCATGTGAAACTGACAGGAAACTCAAAGGTGTCAAAATGTTCCCCTTGTTGTGGGATGGCCAGAGATCTAAATTATGAATGTTTACTTTATTTTGTACATCTCAACAAAACTGAATTAGATTGACATTTCCTTTATTAAAAAGGGGAATCGATTTATGAATATATGGGGGGTCATTCATTTCCGTAAAAAAAAACCGAACGAATTAAATAGAATTATCGACGTCGCACTAGTATGAGAGACAATTCGAAAAGAAAAATCAAAAAGAATACAGGATTGATTTGTCGTCCAGTCAGCACGAGAGTGCAATTTGTCCTTCTCTTTGTGGCGATTGTGGTGCAAGTAATATTTCCGATTTTCGCGAAGGCAACATTGCCAGAGCGCTGCTTTTTCTGCACCAGCTTGTAATCACTTTCCTACTTCTGCTCGTGCTGGCCTGCACATGGGGGGAGCAACCGGACACTTAAAAAAACTCTAAAGAGCCAACTGTGAATCAAAAGAAAAGCGTTAAACCCAATGCTGCACATCACGATATGTGATTCAAAAGAAATTATAATTCTCCATGCACGGAAATTTGACTGGAAACAGCCTGTGAGCCCCGGGGGAGTCTTTTTGTTTTGTGTTATGTTGGTGCTGTTTCCTTCGCTTCGGTTGGAGACATTACAATGACATCTCTTAAACGGACTAAAGCTGGGATGTGGACAGAATCGGTTCTAAGGGAAGGACCAGAAGCAGACGGGGAAAGCTAAACTCGTCTCGACATCCGTCGGGTGGTCGTCAAACGCCACAGGATCGACCTGAACGGAGGTAATTTTTTTTTTTTTTTTTTTGCACTCATGTTCAAGCCTGTCATGTGGCCTCTGTCTGCCCCCCTACTATTGCTCCATATTAGTTTCAGCCAGTGTTCTGAGACCAAACACGGAGTCTAGTCCGCTCATGTGAAATGGCATGCATGTGTGAAAGAGCCTCGATCTCACCCCACTCGTGGTGTGTGCACTGATTTGGCTAATCCACGAGGACCCGGTTATTTTGGCTTCTCCGCTGTTTAATACTCATTTAGTCCGTATGGTACCGTCATTAATGCTATCTGACGTTGTCTGGTGGATCAGGCTAGTATGGGGAGTGCTCTGTACGTTATCTCCAATTATTTTCGATTTGTGTTGACAGTAAAGATGGATTATTTTACTCTACTGTAACTGCGATTTTTTCCAATTGCGATTTAATATCATGATTATTTTTGAACAAACACAAGCTTTACGTTTATCCATACCAGTAATCCCTCGTTTATCGCGGGGGTTACGTTCCAAAAAGAACCCGTGATAAGTGAAATCCTTGAAGTAGTCAAGCAGTCATCTTTATTTTTACACTTATTATACAATACAATACAATACAATACAATACTGTATTGAATGAAACAAAAGATTTAGACTCTTGTCAGGCCCAATCATTAAAAAAGATATATATTATATATATTTATAAATATATCAATGTTTTCTTACAAACAACTGATACTTTTTAGAAATGCTGTACAGAAAGTTTCGTCGACATTGTTGGTTTTGTGATGGACAAAATTTTGCAAAGACACGGACTGTTGAGTCTCCAGTCCCTTAGCCAATCAGGATGCAAAACACAACGCACTGGAAAAAACTAAGTGAAACAGTGAAGTCGTGAAAGATCAACCGTGTTATAAAGAGGGATTACTGTAAGATAATAAAGAACATCAGTTTTAATATATGCACTGTCGAATTTCGTTACAATGTAAATTTCCCCAGTGTGGGACAAATAAAGGATATCTTAATATACCTCAAGGGGTGTAACGAATCTGTACGTTATAACGGTAGTTCATTGTAACCATGTCCAGCAAAATGGCCGCCAACTACGATGTAATACAGTATGAATATTTATAGATGTAAAAACATGAACATATAATACAGTATAAACATGTCAATTATGTTTATACAGTATGAAGAAAAAAATGATTTAACAAGACACGAAACAAACAACCGTAGCCTTCCTACTTCATCTCTGAAAATCTTCAGTCAGCAAATAAAAAGTGCCAGTTGAGGATGTGCTGCGCCGTGCCCCAATTAGCATTTTCACTCTGTCGATAAAGTCACGGTAAGTGACACGAAAGACATGACTTCCAATAAACATGAATCAAAGAGCAGTTTGTCAAGAAATTGTCTTGATTATCAAGAAATGAACGTAGATCTTTGACAATGAGCAATCCAAAAAAAAAAAAAGACTACTAACATATTTTGTCCTCCAACCTTAAGTTTGGGGGAAAAAACTACTGTATATCATTGAGACTTTTAAAAAGGGCTTGGGTCCCTGCGCGACTGTGGGAAAGCGCCTCTTTCTCCCCGCATGTTATTTGATCCAGAGTTCCTCCGCCTTCTGATGCTTCAGACCACATATTAGATTAAGGGCTTAATCAAATATACACGGAGGCCTTTAATTCCTATTTGACTCATCACACTAATCAGAATTGTTTCTGGGTACACGGTCACATAAAACTTTCTCTCTGGATGCAGCAACAGTGGGGATCACATGATAGTTTACAAAGTAGTTCGGAATTCAAGGCCTTGTGAGTAAAGCATTCTCGGGAAGACAAAATATTTAGCCAATTATTTTCTTTGTACAAGCTTTCACAGCAGTAAGACTAATGAATTACTTGCTTGATCCAACCTCCTAAACACATTGCAAGCTACTTCTGCCATGATTACAGCAATAGTTGACGAGCAACACCACATGGTGTTTTTTTGTTGCCAGGGAGATGGTTCAGTAAATATTCGGTGCAACAGGCAGTGTTTGGGTTTTATTAAATGTAAATAAATATGTATACTAAAAGCCATGTTACAGGCCTGAGGATTTCACGGTAACGCTCATTTCTAGTAGTGTGTCGTTTCCTTGGGATCATTTTTACGGTACCGAAAAATTGTTTCCCATCAAAATTACCGCGCACTGGTTGACTGTACGCAATCGAATCTTTCCTGTGAGATCAACACGATTTCACCGTGCTTGTATGTGTGTTTGTGGTGTGGTGTGAATATTTTTCTTCGATTATACTTTCGTTTTGTTACTTGGTGGCGGTGTGTGTGTGAGTGAGTGGGGGCAGGAAACTTTATGTGCGCATTCGGGTTGCTATGTTCGTCCGTACGTCGAGAAAGCGCGCGGATGACGGATTGAGTTGGCGGCGACACTGAAAGGTGTATTACTTACGGCATTTAAGAAATGGGAATGCCAGTCGGATTGTTCATACGAATCATCCGAAGAAGGGCGTATCACTAAGCTCACGTGTGATGTACGCACAAAACACGAAAGAGATTTGATTTGAGGCACAATTCCGAGGCAAGTATTGAAGTTGGTCATTAGATCTAAAGGCTCATCGATATGAAAAATATTCTGTAACAATCTTAGTTATTTACTAATTGTAGACATGGTAACTTTATGAATGAAATATTTGTCACTAGGCGTAGTAATACTAATGTTAACTCTCAGTAGAACGAACAATGACGTGTGGTAGATTCTTTGGTCAAATTGATAGTAGATTACACAGTGCATCGTATTGGGGTTGCAAAGAGGACGTCAGGCCATATCAATACTATATATATAAGTCAATATATAGTAATAAGGTCATTCTTTTTAAAGATTCATCACATGATTTTAATCATTCAATTCCTATTACATGCTTTTGTATTAATAAAGGGGGTGGCTAGTCGTTAATATTATGTTTGACATAAATAGTAACACACACACACACACACACACACACACACACACACACACACACACACACACACACACACACACACACACACACACACATATAATCATGTTAACAGTGTCAGACTTACTTGTGGCCCATGGTATATAGCCAGAACTGAAGTATTGTGTTTTTGATGGCCATAGTATTTCATACTATTTGATATATTAATGATTAGGCGTAGAAAAAAAAGTAGTGTGTTTCCAGTAACCCAACCGACCGAGAATTTCTACCTGGAAGAAAAACTTTACGGTCGGCATTTTTTTTTCAAACCTTCTACATTTTTGTGTAATAATAATAATAGTACATTTCATTTATAAGCGCCTTTCAAAACACTCAAGGACGCTTTACAATCAAAACAAGAACAATAAAACCACAGACAAATTTGTAAATAATAAAAGGAAAGATGAATTCAGAGCGATATTCACGTTGCGTTGTTTGCCCTGTCGTCTGTCAACAACATTGAATCATGGCGGCGACCACGATCTCCGACAACAGTTTAAACCGCGTTTTGTGTGTTGCAGTCGCATGCTCGCACCATAATATTAAGAAAATAGCATCCACTGCTGTATCGAAAAGATTCAACGAACTATTTGACGACCACCACGGGCCGTCTAGGACGCGGGACGCAGAGGTAACGAGATGGCTGTAACACCCAGCCGCTGGGAACCCAACTCTCTCACCGCCGAAGGGGGTTTCAATCAGTGGCGATTGCTCTTGGACTGCAAGGGAAGCTCGGCTTCCCCTAAAATGTCAAAGAATAAGTGATCAAATATATGAATGTAAATTTCATTGTGTGTACATGTCATTGACTAAATGTGCGCTACAACGTGCTCAACTTTTGCTCCAAATCAGCTTCTTCTTACTGGTTACGACGCGACTCCCTTCTCATTCATGCCGCAGCTTCGCTGTGCTTTAAACGGTAGTGAGTTCAGGGTAAGTTGTCCCAATGCGTTGAACGGAGACGAGTCATTGGATACAAGCTGGTTTTTGTCCCGCCCACGGAGGCTCGATGTCTGGGACTGGATGGCAGTGGGAGGGTACCGCACGCCAGGCTTTTCTGCATCAGATTGGATGATCTGTCTGAGCCTGTGTGCCATTTCGATTGACATTGAAATGAGCCAATCACCAAGCCTTTAGTGTAGGCATCCGTGCGAGCATTTTTTTCAACTCGCATTCTGTTCCGAGTTGAGCTGGAGACTTCTCCTAATCATTTTAGCGACACTCTTTGTTGTAAACAAACAACTAGCGACAAATGAATCTTTTGTTTCTGGTAGGTTTTATTGTAGTTCCTATAGTTGTAGGACACTAATTAAGTACCGGGAAAAGACGCCTTGTTGGTATGACAGGGTCACAGATCATTTTCTTGAAAAGGAACGGAGCTAGAGTAGAATTCGCGTATAAATAAATGGACACATTTTATGATGTCGACCAAAATTGAGCTTCCCCTCTTTGACAGACGAGCATCCGGCACTGGTTTCAATGTCTACTTCTTTTATGCTTTATGGTTATTTTGTTTAAGTTTTTGATGGGGGAGGGAGGGAGAAAAAAAAGATAAAAAAAAAAAACTATGTCCGACCTACCGACCCTATGCTGAAATTTCATGTTACCCGAAACACACTACTTATTTTTCTACGCCTTACCAGTAAGTTCCTCTTTGCAGTGTGAGACTGGGAAAAAACAAAAGTCTGATTTTGTGCTATGCTGTATTCATGTTGCCATATGAGCGCAATAAAAGTGTTAAACAACATATTTTGAAAAATCAATTTATTGTATTGAATAAACCTGGAGTACACAGCTGCTGATCTATTTATGTTCATTGTTAATGCATAGTTTTCAAACATTTACCCTTTGAATATACTTTTGAGTATCAGAATTCTTGATTATGAATAACAGTCAAAATAGAAAAATGGGCTCCCATGATGAACGTTTACGGAACCCAAAATTAGTTACCGTGGTTTCACCTTGGGTAATCCAACCGACCCGAAAAATGGTTTCTGTGAATTTCTGAAATCCTTAGGCCTGATGTTATCATTCAAAGTATGTTGAAGCTTGATGTGATTGAATTCAGCTCTTTAGTCAAATGCACAGGTCCTCCAGAGCCACTACTACAAAAAGAAATGGTGTGTTGATTTTACTCAGTTTTATTTCAACAAGTGGAAGCACAAAATCAAATCATCAAGATCCAGATATATTTCTTTTCAAGGGAGAGTCAACCCAAAAATGTTTCTATGTAGCCCCACTAGTCTCACCATGGCATTCCGATTCACACTTTCAGCTACAGCGGTTACTACAGTGGACACCTTATCATGTTATCAGGTTACAGGGTGCACGAAAGGGTGAATATTTTTTTTTAATCTGAGTCAAGCAGTAAAATCAATCAGTTTTTGTCCATTTCACGGACCTCAGGGAACGATCAATCATGGCTCAGCTTCAGAAAGCCGATGAGCTGTGATTGGTCGTTACCTGAGCCCCGAGCAACATTTTCAGGCGACGGCGTGTGGCAAAATGCCCCCCGCCCCGAAATGGAGGGAAAAAAGCGGTGGATGTTGTTGCTTAACTCATATTCCACAACCACAATATTAATCAGTGTCGTGTTTCGACTCGTGGAGGCCCATGATT
This sequence comes from Hippocampus mohnikei, assembly GCA_026261675.1. Taxonomy (NCBI): domain Eukaryota; kingdom Metazoa; phylum Chordata; class Actinopteri; order Syngnathiformes; family Syngnathidae; genus Hippocampus; species Hippocampus mohnikei. The sequence goes on from JAKGUB010000325.1 coordinate 4,808,101, forward strand.
TTTCTATTCTTTCTTTTAAACACAAAAATGCCCCATCTCTCAAAGATTTTCTTGTTTGTCTCTGTCTTGGAGGCCATGCACCAATTCGGCACTGACCTGGGACCCCAAACTTTAGATACTGGTGCATTTGTGTGTGGCTCGGCATGCAATGTGGCTCCTTTCCTCATGCTCTTTAATTATGCATAGTACGAACCGGGCTGTCGCTGCAGCTTTTCCAAACCTAGTGTGAAAAAAAAGAAAGCCTCTCCCTCCGGGCCCCCCATCTGCCGAGTAGCTTCAGAGGGTGCTGTGACATTCCCAAAGAGTTGCCAGTCTCCCGTAAACAATTCTGGCATTGACACACGCGCTGATTAGGAAATTCTCAAGGTATTCCCACAAAGGCACGGTGGTGAATCATGAGATCAGGATTCCACAAAATAGTTTTCATTCATGAATTTTTCTGGCAGTTGTGTCAAAGGAGAACACTTTTCAGGAAGCCATGTTGCTGGAAATATAGCAAGATATAATCAGAAAAAGTTTGTGTCAAACCCAGGAGCATTCCTGTTCTAATCTTTAAAAATGTCAATTTTTCCCCCCTCAAACATTGTCATATTGCTATTCCACATGAACTGAATTGAACTCTCATCAAATTCATTTATTTAGGCATACATTCTAGGGATGATCTGTGCCTATTAGGAATGAGAACCTTTCACATTTGAGCAAGTCCAGCTCAGATTCTCTGAACTTGGAAATCGATAGTGGCACTCAACGGTACCAATTTTTGCTTGAATAAATGTCAATTTATTCAACCAGAAAAAAAAACATCAATACACTAAATTTGACTGATAACAAAACATAATTTAAAACAAATGAGTAAGAGGATGGAGTAAAAACAGGGCTAGTATAAATTGCACAGTTGGAACGACTGAAAAAAAATGACAGGGCTTCCGCTTTATAATTCTTATTCAATGCTGAAAAATGGATTGAAAAGTGACCGGATTTTCTCTGTTCTGTGACATACTGTTGACACATGTCAAATCTTGGGAATATAATATGAATATTAAACCCACAAGCTAGCAAAATTAGGGGGGAAAAAACCCAGACATACTTGGAAAGTTTCTTTGCAATGGGGAAAGGCCCAGTGGTGAGACAACACAAGAGCCAATGACCAAAGAAGAAAAATAAAATAGCACTTACAGAAAACAGTAGGAGTCCTACTTAAAATATAGATCTGCCACGCCAGGTGATTCCCACGCACGAAGCCCACTCTGTACAATATGCAGCGAGCGGCTCTTGATTTAGCTTTATGGGGGGTTATTCGTGGTCTTTATATTTGTTCTGTGGTGGCTTGTTATGTTGGCGCATTTCAGGAGGACTTTACTAATAAGAGTTACACTGACACGTGGCTTCACATTTCTCATTATCCACAAAATACCCCATTTTTGTTGTTGTTTGTATCATTCATGCACTTCATATTTTTTATATGTCTGTTATATGTTTAACCCTATGTTGCATGGCTTCTGCAGGAGTTATTCAACTGTGGTTTGTTTTTAAATTTAGGGTAGATTATGGCCAAATATCATAATAAATTCACAATTTTGGGAAAACCAAAGTGCAGGTACTTCGTGTGCATAATAACTTAATCACTACACAATTACCTTGCCAAAAAGCATGGCAGTACTGATAGGTAACACACAGAAACTGTTATTTATTGTGTTCTATATGTTCTATATACTCTTCTGCACAAGTACAATAGGGTATTTGGACCTTTTCATCTCACGGATAGAAATTATTCAACATTTTGTGGACCCTCTTTCACACTCACCTTTTCCTCATGGAGGCTGCCATGTTGCTTTTGCTGTTGCGCACGCTAGAGACATCTCGCGGTGGATTTAAAAACTAAAACTGGTAACTTGAATGTGCTTACTGAAGTAACCCATATGCCACATAGGGTTAAGCATTAGCATGCATGCCCGCTAGCGCATGTTTTTAAAAAGGCAGCCGAGTCCATCAACCCATCAAAGTCCTCATCTTCTCTTTCCGAAATGAACAGCTGGGCAAGTTCTCCATCAAACATGCCAGGTTCACTCGCGTCATTGTCAGAGTCAGTCTTGTTCCTTCTCAGACCTGATGCTAGCTTTTGCGAAAGCTCAAACAACAGTGCAAGCAGACAGTTTAGCCCAAGCAACCACAATCCATTTCGCAAATCGTGGCGTAATTCATCCAGCGCTGTTGTATTTCAAAATGCTAAGTCTACTTGTCCATCATCACTTGCCGTTGCCCAATCGGGTTATTTAGGAATGTGGGGATTGGTTGAGAGAACAGTCAGTAATGGAAGCCAAGCGAGCCTGGAAAGAGCGGCAGAATAAAGGATTCAAATCTCCAATAAAGCGTCTTTATTCAATGTAATTCAGAACATGACACTTTTGACTGCAGTAGAAGTGGAAGATGGCTAATTTTTCCTCGTAATCCGCCGGATGTTGCTGTACCATGGTCGTCCTGACTCGGATGGATAGATGGCACGGTTTCATAAAACGAAATCACCAAGCAACATGGATTAGTTGATCTTCAATTCTCTCGCCGCTGCTCAATTCCCGTGGTCCTCCGCGTAACTGATAACTTGGAGCTTCAACTGTGCTGCATAAGCTTTTCTCTTCATAGTTGCCATTTTCGGGATGTTGTTTTGCACAATGTACGGACTATATACTATGTACACTTAACTGGGGGTGTTCCTTTAGCGACCTCTTTCACACCCAGACTTCCCATTTTAACGTCCACATGCTATCCTCAGTTACGTCCGCCTTGCCTCGATATAAGCGTGTCAGCACAACATCACTCAGTCACGCGGATCCCTCATCGAAGTCACACAACAGCATTCACAGATTTTGGAACTCAGTGCATACACGAGGCGACCCGCAGAGTTAGGCACCCAGTCCATTTTGGAGAAAACTGAAGACTTTTATGTGGTCGTGAAAATACCGTACCTAAAACTCTGGAATGTTATAATGTACTATGTAGCAGAACAAGGGATGCATATACCGCTGTGGAGGAGTCTGTGACTGAGTATGGGCCAAATATAAAATATTAGGTCCTTTAATTTGATTCATGTAAGTTCCTTCAATTTTAACATCGTGAATTACATTAGGTGATTCTGTGACAGCTGTTTTGAGTGGAACATCTATCCGAGTCAAATTAGTGTGATTTCTCATGGGCACGGACGCCACAAAACCCAGATTGTTCATACCATGGCTTGATAGGAACGATTTAGAAAACAATTGTTCCAGGGAACTTTACGAAAACATGATGACATGCACAAACAACAGTTACATTCAGCGCTGTGCTGCTGCACTAGTCACTTCTTGTCAGTACTTTTGTCTGGCTCTGATAGCTCACACCATCCTCCTTTGTATTCATCTAATGAAGGTGAATTGAATTAACAAGGTGACTTTTCTGACATCCAGTCTCAAGGGGCTGAATAATTTATTCGGAAGAGTGAACATCAGATAACACAAAGGAGATAAAAACTCAACCTAGCTCGTTTAATTTTAGTTAGTTCCAGAGGGGGGCTGTAAATGTTGACTTCACTATAGGGGTGTTCACACGGCAAGATTTGCTCCGGTGCTACACCGGCACTGCGCCAGTAGAGCGTTCACATGTGCAAATTTGCTCCGGCGTAGCGCCGGAAAACAGCTTACACCGGATCAAATTTGATCCACCTCAGGGAGTGAAGGGATTTTCATTCACAGTATAGGCTTTCATATTGCTGTATTGCGGTTTTTCATACAGTGACAAAATACATGCTTTTGTTTCAGTGCGGCCTTTCATGGTAATAGATGATTCGGGTGAAGTTTTGGAACGTGAGTGACTGCAAATAATGATGTTTTTCTGAGTATAAATGAGAGACAGTTTGCATTTGGGTGTGATTGAGGAAGAGGGGGTGCCATGGTGCCACGAGCAAAGGGGAGAGGCCGGTTGGACCCCTGGACTGGAGACCGCAACACAGCAATAGTGAATGAAAATCCCTTCAGGAGGTGGTTTAAAAATTTGCTCCGGAACAAATGCTCGTTTGCGAGGGGGGAGTAGCCTCGCTACGCATGAGAAGAGTTGATTACGTACGGCGAGAATGCGTTGCTTTCGTGCTCTGTCGGACTTCCGTCATGTGTTTGTTTAATAACGACACAAGACAAGACTGGTAACAGTAGCAAGCACCTCTTGGGTTATACCATCTCAACTAGAACGGTGAGGGGGGGGGGATAGTCCCCAAACGTCATCTTTCCTTTTGTAGGAGACTGGACTGTCTCGGAGTTGTTTGTGTAGTTTGTTCCTTTGTTGTGTGTTCACAACCCCCCGCCCTCCATAGAATTTATTTTGTGATTTCATCTCTTGATTTTTGTGTTTGGCACATTAAATGTTTGCTTTTCTGAGTGTCATTGAAGTCATCGTTGATTTACGTTTTCGGGCGCGGTCACTCTCGAGCAGAAGGAGAAGGACGTGCCTGTACAGTAGTTGCTTGAGTTGTGTATAAGTTTTAAAAAGAACCAACACGACAGCTCATTTGTTTTCTGTCGTTTTACTCCGCTGCAGAAACTGCTGTGTGAACGCAAGTGGAGCTGCACCGACGCTGTGCTGACACGCTCAGCGGCTTTGTACGTGTGAACGCTCCACAAAATTTGCTCCTTTGTAAAATATATCTCAACAAAATACATCGGTGCAGCGCCAGAGCAAATGTGTGCCGTGTGAACACCCCTTATGGCATGACAATGCAATATCGAGATGCGCCACTGACAGAATTGAGGTCGGTGCAGTGGGGAAAATCAAATGGCTTTGGAGATTATAGTAAAGAGAAACCTTTGAGGTTGACCAAAATCCGTTCTGTGATCTCCAATTTGGTAATGTTTCAATACAGATTGGCCCAAAACAAATATGGTGGATCCATTCAAACTGATGCCATTATGAAACATGTGCATTTTTTTTTACATTATTAAGGTTGTTACAGGTTTAAAAGAAGTAGAGATGGGGAAAAAAATTGCCCAACTCGGTTGTGTTGACGCCCTTCCCCCTCAAAAAAGCAGGCTGAAAACTGATATTTCAAGAAAGAAACGCATCATGTCATGATCCAAAGAAATTCAAGAAATTAGAACAAATTGAAATCTATCAGTCTGGAAAATGTCGCAAAGCCATTACCAAGACTCTGGGGCTTCAGCAAACATTCCCAGGAGCGGTCGACCAGCTAAAATTACTCCAAGAGTGTGACAACAACTCATCCAGGATGTCGCAAAAGAACCTAGAACAACATCCGAAGAACTCAGTTCAAGTCAGTGATCACGAATCTAACATAAGAAAGACACTGGCCAAAAATGGCATCCGTGCTGGAGCCAACCCCAGCTGTCTTTGGGTGACACCCTGAACCGATTTCCCAGTCGCAGGGCACACAGTGAAGAACAACCATCCACGCTCACACTCACACCTAGGGACAATGTAGAGTGTTCACTCAGCCTGCCATGCATGTTTTGGAGTGTGGGAGGGTACCAGGAGAAAACCCACGCAGGCAACATGCAAACTCCACACAGGAAGGCCGGAGCCGGGATCGAACCCATGACCTCTGTACTGTGAGGTTGACGCGCTTACCACTGGTCCACCGGACCGCTCCATGATTCCAAGTACAGTCAAACCTCGGTTTTCGAACGTCTCGGTTCTCGACCAATTCGGTTTTCGACCCAAAATTTTTTTATGCCTCGGATGAAGAACAAATTTCGGTTCTCGAACAAACTGAGTGCACTTGAATGCACCATTTGACTCCTCTCGCCTTCCTTAAGGCACGTTCCCACGTTGCAATTTGTGGCATAAGTTTTGTGGCATACAACACATTGCAACGTGTGAACCCCGAAGTTGGACAGACTTTTGTGGCATGCAACGTGTTGGATGCGTGTTGCATGAAATAGGACTTGCTCTATTTTCTTGCAACGTGTTGCATGAACCCGACCAATCAGAACGCGTTGCGCTATCACGTGACATAAAACATCGCGTCGTTATGTAAACACGGAACGCGGAAGTATAATGGCGTCGACACAGAAATCCCAAAAATCGAGCTCTCCCGGGGCGACACCGTAAGGTTCATTATTACCATTCGCATGATTGGGGAGTGCACTGCCGTATTGACAATTAGCTGCCATAGTCGCAGAACGAAATATGTTGCTTAGCAACGTTAAACGCGCATTCGGAAAAATATTCTCGCGAGATTTGAAATTGTTTGCAACTGTTGCAACGTGGGAACACATTCGGTTTGCAACATCATATTTGCAATTTGTTTTATGCAACATGTTGCATAACACAAATTGCAACGTGGGAACGCGCCTTTACACGAGGTAGTGACGCTTCGTCGGGTAGTCTACCCGATGCGCTTTGTCGGGTAGACGAGGAAGTGCAACTCGTGTTGCTTTCCATTGTGTGCAGACATGTTCAATAAACATTTTTATTTTAAAAAGGGCGTGGTTTTGGATTTTGAACAATTCGGTTTTCGAACAGCCTTCTGGAACGGATTATGGACGAAAACCGAGGTTTGACTGTATGTCCAAAAATATCTAGATGAATATGACCTTGTCTTCCTCCCCATTGGCGCTCACTACAGTTTTAATCTTGCTTAATGAGGAAAACACATATGTCTAATTTTCTGACAGTCCTCTTCGCACCTCCTCGGTCAGGACCCCAAGCTCGCGTTTTGAAACTTTAAACTTCCTCTTCGTAACTTGCCGTTGATCTACCAAGGTGTTCTTGGCGCAAAGCCAGCATTTATCCTTTGCCATGTGTGCTTTATTGCAACCGCGGGGAAATCAAGGGCAAACTGCACACGGCTGTCCATCTTTGTTTGCCCTGGCATGTCATTAGGGGATTCGTCAACATATTTCATTTGCATCATTTACATGTGTCACTTGCATTCGAACCTGAAAAAAAAAATAGTAACACAAAACTTGATGAAGTGACATTCATACGGCAAGGAGTCAACATATGTATCTGATGTTTGTTGCTGCTCGTCGGTGTGAATGATGTGACAGTTGATATCCTTGCGACGTCTGTGCCGTATGGCAGATGGTTGCACAGGAATCTGCTTCGTAAAATGTTTAAACATTGTACATCTTACATTACTAGGCCCAAAAGAGGGGATTTATGCCACCGTTTGTGGAATATAGTTCTGGTCAATGCACTTAAGTGGACACAGAGCGGCACTGACAAGACATTATTCTGGGCTCATTAATCAGAGGAAGGGGAGGCAGGGTAATGTAGACATGACAAGCGTAGAAGGACCCAATCACTGAACCGTGAGTTGGTGCCAGCCCGTCTTTCTGTCACCCTCGAATCAAACGTCTCTCTAGTACACTTGAACGACCTTAGCATTTTGATGTGTTAAAAGGAAGAATTTACATAATCGCTCATGTCAGGCGGAATCCTTGTGTCTCCAAAATCATCACTTTCGAGGAGACTCCGAAAACGGCATGTTTGTTCAACCATCAACATTGTATCGTGGAAAAGAGCCAGTCATTCCTAACACTTAAGATCGGACTCAAATTTGCAAAAATAACACTCACTTACGTAATCATTCACCAATCGTATAGTTACTGGGAAAAAACGAAATCCAACAAATTGTCACATAGGAGGTTTTGGCCTATGGTCAGCAATATTTTTGTGGGTACCTGAATTGTCTGGTCGTTTTGGCTGGAATGTCAGCTTTTTTTTTTTTTACAGTTTTCATTACTGAGTAGTATTTTGTTGTCCTACATATGCTCGTTTTTACATGTAACTTTTCATTTATAGCCCGCAAGAAGCCACGTTTTATCACAGATTCTAGTTTCATTTCTGACAAAGTTTGTTTGTATCATCACAACGGAACCAAGAATTAGCTTGTGGCTCGGTGTCTTGAAACGATGTGTGGTGTGTGAAGTACATTTTAAATGAGAAGAGGATTAGGCCAAAAGTGGAGCAGCTAAAAGAAAATCCTCATAGCTTTAGTGCTGCGCAGTCTGTCTGTATCAACAGCTTTCACGTTCCGTCTGGGCATATCAAAAAAGATCACAACAGTGTTGATTTGGCACAATGTCGTGGTTGCATCACGGCCATCAATTTCTCTTTGAACTTATTTGGACAGAGGACTTTTGTGCTTTGTAGCCAGGGCTTTTGACGTGGGGCAATTTTGAAAGCGACCCTGATGCTTCGCTGGTGTGACGAATACGAGAAATATTTACGTCGCCCCTCCGTCTTTCGACTCGTCACTCCCAAAGACGTTTTTAAACGTCTTTTCAGACTTGGTACAGAATTGGCTGGTACTGAATGAGTTAATTGATAATGGGTCAATGTCGCTGTGCAGCCAGGCATGTGTACTTTCTTTTTTTTTGTTACAATCAGTATTTATTCAACGCAGCATCAAATGCAGCCAGTCGGGAACAAGATTGCGTTTCACAAAATAATTTCACCTCATTTGACTTTTAAGTGAAGCCTTTCAAATGTGTCACTTGTTAACCTGCTCTTTGAATTTCTGATATAATTCAGGATGCGCGCAAGAGATGTAGATGATCGATGTGTTCCTGCTCGAGTAACTGCATAACATGCTTTGCAAAAAGGCTTCGCCGCGTCTGTCAGCTTGCCATGGCTTTTGGCCCTGCATATGCTGGCGAAGCTGCTCTGACACTCACCTCTCTCGAATGTGCCTCTGGGGACGCTCCTTCGACTCTCTGGAGGTGCCAGTTTCGAAAAAGTGGTTTTCTATATACAGTAGTCTGGAAGAAACCAGGTCAAATACAATTTTTTCTTCATTTTTTTACTGAGCAATTATTTATCTTTTGTCTGAATCAGTTTTGGATTATGTTGAATGCAAAATAAGCACGATAAATATTCACAAATGTTAGTAGCCAGTGTTTTTTTTGTTTTTTTATATACATTGGGAAATTCATCCAGCAAAAAAAATAAATAATAAAACGTGCATTGAAAGAGAGCTGGCAAGATTTATGAAAAAAAAAAGAGAAAAGAACAGACTAAAAAAAGTTGGTCACACTAGTGCTACCCATGCAAAAGTCCGTGTTGAGCCCTGCCATCTTCCCAGTGTATCAACACCTTTGTCGTAACAGCGCTTCTCTTTTCTGAAGCTGAACCATGATTGGTCGTCACCTGAGCCCTGAGCAACTGTGATGTCATTTTCAGTCGACAGCAAGTGGCAAAATAGCCGTCCCCTGAAATTTGACTGCTTAACTCATATTCCTCAAACTCAATATTAATCAGAATGCTCTGCTTAGACTAAGGCGTATAAAAAAAAGTAGTGTGTTTCCGGTAACATGAAATTTCAGCATAGGGTCGGTAGGTCGGACAAAGTTTTTTTTTTTAATCTTTTTTTCTCTCTCCCCCATCAAAAACTTAAACAAAATAACCATAAAACATAAAACAAGTAGACATTGAAACCAGTGCCGGATGCTCGTCTGTCAAAGAGGGGAAGCTCAATTTTGGTCGACATCATAAAATGTGTCCATTTATTTATACGCGAATTCTACTCTAGCTCCGTTCCTTTTCAAGAAAATGATCTGTGACCCTGTCATACCAACAAGGCGTCTTTTCCCGGTACTTAATTAGTGTCCTACAACTATAGGAACTACAATAAAACCCACCAGAAATAAAAGATTAATTTGTCGCTAGTTGTTTGTTTACAACAAAGAGTGTCGCTAAAATGATTAGGAGAAGTCTCCAGCTCAACTCGGAACAGAATGCGAGTTGAAAAAAATGCTCGCACGGATGCCTACACTAAAAGCTCGGTGATTGGCTCATTTCAATGTCAATCACTAAAAGCTCGGTGATTGGCTCATTTCATTGTCAATCGAACTGGCACACAGGCTCAGACAGATCATCCAATCTGATGCAGAAAAGCCTGGCGTGCGGTACCCTCCCACTGCCAACCAGTCCCAGAGACGCCGAACTCCGTGGGCGGGACAAAAACCAGTTTGTATCCAATGACTCGTCTCCGTTCAACGCATTGGGACAACCTACCCTGAACTCACTACCGTTTAAAGCACAGCGAAGCTGCGGGCTGAATGAGAAGGGAGTCGCGTCGTAACCAGTAAGAAGAAGCTGATTCGGAGCAAAAGTTGAGCACGTTGTAGCGCATTTTAGTCAATGACATGTACACACAATGAAATTTACATTCATATATTTCATCACTTATTCTTTGACATTTTAGGGGAAGCTGAGCTTCCCTTGCAGTCCGAGTGCAATCGCCACTGATTGAAACCCCCGCTCGCCGCCTTTGGCGGCGAGAGAGTTGGGTTCCCAGCGGCTGGGTGTTACAGCCATCTCGTTACCTCTGCGTCCCGCGTCCTAGACGGCCCGTGGTGTTCGTCAAATAGTTCGTTGAATCTTTTCGATACAGCAGTGGATGCTATTTTCTTAATATTATGGTGCGAGCATGCGACTGCAACACACAAAACGCGGTTTAAACTGTTGTCGGAGATCGTGGCCGCCGCCATGATTCAATGTTGTTGACAGACGACAGGGCAAACGACGCAACGTGAATATCGCGAGAGTTCGCACCATTGTAAACGCTCTAAATTCATCTTTCCTTTTATTATTTATAATTTTGTCTGTGGTTTTATTGTTCTCGTTTTGATTTTAAAGCGTCCTTGAGTGTTTTGAAAGGCGCTTATAAATGAAATGTACTATTATTATTATTATTATACAAAAATGTAGAAGGTTTGAAAAAAAATGCAGACCGTAAAGTTTTTCTTCGAGGTAGAAATTCTCGGTCGGTCGGGTTACTGGAAACACACTACTTTTTTTTCTACGCCTAATGGAGGTGCATGGAACCGATTACTGTAAAGAAAATTGAAGACAGCACATGATTCAAACTTCATTTTCCTTCCTTGCATTAGGGAGTGTGTATGACCATTGAAAATATCAAATCAATATCAACAGCATCTGATTCTTTGAAAAATGATTGAAGCCGATTAAGGAATGACATATCTTCTATGCTGCCATTTTTGATCGGTTCACATCATCACTGTGACGTGTTGCGTGCTTCACCATGCCACTGTTCATTTTGGACTTGTTAACTGGTCTGTTATGCGATACAAATGCCACATGGCATCGTCATAATTTAGACGGCACTCCTAACCATCTCAGGTTTCATATTCATAATAATCCCTCTATTCCCGTGAGTTTCTTATCCTGTACCGCCCCAATCCAATGATAAAAGATAAGGTTGACTCCCATCCCGTGGGAACTCCATGGGATTCCAGGGACCCGCCGGATTCCCGAAAAAATGTCACCCTTGACTGCACACTGTGCAACAGTTCAGTCGCTTTCAGCCATATTGCTGGCAGCCCTAAAGGAACCTGTTGTAAAAGACCTTGAATGATATAAAGTTGTGTTCTGCAGCAGATGCGGCCCTACAAAATACTCACTGTGTTAATCTGCCTCCTTTTGTTCCACAACTGGCTCCTCTCCACCTCTGACAAGGAGAGAATGTGAGTCCTCGGTCTTTTTCCAAGCCCTCTGCCTGATTTGAAAACAGACTGTTCTAATCCATTGAAATGCAAATTAGCCCGTGATGTCACCCAAGCACTTCTGAGTCAGCTCTTGGCATAATCGGTGACAACTGCATTCAGTTCATCTTGCAGTTCACCATACTCAGTGTAATTGATAGGCAAGTTTGAGCATTTCATCAATATGGTCAATATTTATCCATAGAACTCATTTGTGTGTGTGTGTGTGTGTGTGTGTGTGTGTGTGTGTGTGTGTGTGTGTGTGTGTGTGTGTGTGTTGAGGGGTTAAAATGGGACTTCCGGAGTTGAATCCCCGTTCCTGCTCACGTGAAGTTTCCCATGGCTTCATGGTTACAAAAAGAGTCGAGCTTGGACACAAAAACAGGGTTAGCAGGGCCCGAGATTCACTGCGGCGCGAGGGCTCAGGGCCAGTGTTGCACTTTGTCGGGCCACCCTGTACCTGACAGACGCTAGCCGGACTGGACCAAATTCCCTTGAACTGTTGAAAAATAAATAACATATCTTGGGAAAAAATGAAAAATATAAAAATAGAACAGATTCAGTCTTCAGTCTCTGTTCACAAAAAAATGCACATAAACAAATTGTAACGTATAACACATAGAACCACATATATGCACTTAAAGAGTAAAATTAAAATTTATTTTATCTCCTTCTGAATGCCCTCTTCCACCTGCTTGTACAAGAGTGAAATGGATAATGAAATATGTGAGGCGTTGTGACAGGCTGAAGGCATTTGGTGGGCTAGTTCTGTTTTAAATGGACTTTGAGGTTTGTTGTGTTGCGACTTTCTTCATACAAATGCGACATACCAGGTTGGTGTTGTTTGGTGATCTGGCTTGAATCCAAAATGTTTCCGTGTTGATATTAACCTTTGGAACTAGTTCTATTTATGCCGCTCAAATACCTGTAATTGTGTAATGACAGGCGTCAGAAAACAGCTTCAATCACCCTAATTCTTTCTTTCTCTGTGTCTCAGTGCTGTTCGCACCGTCTGTGGGGGTGTGTGTGAGTCCCGCCTCCCACAGCGGCGAGCAGATTGAGTGACACGAGAGGGAATGAAACGGCGCAACTAAATGTTGATGACCTGTGCAAACAAACATGCATTTAAATGAGAATTGATCGGGTCTGGAGGAAACTGTCGTGTCCTTTTTATTTCTTGAACGATGAGTTGATGTTATTACCATAGTCTAACGAAATGAAGAGATGCCAAAAACATGTGATGAGCAATTACTTGACGTCGAGTTTTAAATGCAGTAGAAAATCCGATTTGTCAACTAATCGGTTTCACCTATAGGGTGAATCAATTTCGAAACCCTTGGCTAATTATGCATGAGAAAACCAAACAGCTTCTGTGCCATATTCCTTTTTTTGTGTCAAACTGAGCGTAATTTCCGCCCTATAAGGCGCACCTAAAAACATTCAGTTTTCTCAAAAGCTGAACGGGCGCCTTATAATCCGATACGCCTTATATATGGATCAATATTCTGATTGCTTGGACGTAGTTTTTTAAATGTTCTGTAAAGTGCTTTGCTACAGCTGCAGCAGTTGTGAAAGCTCTATATAAATAAAGCTGTATTGTATTGTATTGTATTCTCTTTACTGTAGCTCCATCTAGTGGATGCATAATATAACAGCAGACACTATTGTAGGTTTTATTTATGTATCTGAAAACAGTTTAAAAATAGTCTATCATTGTATTGCTTATACACTAAGTGCATTATAGTGCGGAAAATACGGTAAAACTATTAAGACGTTACATCCGATCATAATATTTACATAAAATGCTAAGTATCTGCTGATCAGGTGGGTGGAAAATGGTGTTAATGGCTGTCGGTGTGTGCATTCAAGAGATTTTTGATTTACCATCTCCTTGGTGTCCGTTCAATGTCTGGTCAAACCCTACAATCCATAAAAGTTGTTGTGGTTGCCAGGGGCGTCTGTGTCAGGGATGCTAATAGTTCTGTGAAAATAAATCCTTTCTGGGGTGCTAGTTAAAAAGTGTGCAGTTAAATGTTTGCTTTGGTAGAATCCTATTGTTCATGCAATGCCCAAAAATAAATCGGTTATTTTCTACTTTATGTTTGTTTAATGTATAAAGTTGAGATATTTATAGGGCAGTTTATTCTTCAAATAGAGAAGCAACCAAGTTGGCCTGCACCACACCCACACAGTCATTTAGTTTGGGATCCCTTGCTGACACATTTAAATGTATTAATATCGAGATGTACAATTGGCTCGCAGCCAGTCCAGAGTCCCCCCCCCCGCATCTCGCTTGAAGTGAGCTGGGATTGGCTACAGCACTCCCACGAACCGAATAAAGATAAGCGATATAGATGATGAATGGATAACATGAGATTTTTGTTGTTGTTTTGTTTTGCTTATTTTTGAAAACAACTGCAGAGACAGGCAAGGCGTTACGTGAACATACCAGGCACGTTCTCAGTTTGTTGTTTATGCGTTATGTAACGATAGCATATCGTACACTTATTCAGCCTTTTGTTCTCTATTTTTATTTTTATTTTCCTGCGATGGGGTAAAGATGACATGTCTGTTCTTGGGGTTGGATTTTATCACATAAATTTCCCCCCAAAATGTGACTCATACCTTGAAATACGGACAGTATCAGGGCAATACCACTTATCGGTACTCGCCCATACATAATATTACTAAATGTACAAGTATATGTGAGATTTATTTACATATATATACCGTAAATTCCGGACTATAAGCCACTACTTTTTTCCCAAACTTTCAACCCTGCGGCTTATACAGTGATGCGGCCAATTTGTGTAATTTTTCTAACGGCCGCCAGGGGCGCTCAAGTAGAAAAGGTAAGATTAAGACCGGTGGAATATATGCGTTGAGGAAGACTGCAACTTCTTGTCTTGTGCATCAATTAAATTAGCGTGAACATACCCTCATCATGGAAAATGAAAAAAGAAAGGCATATGACGCAGCTTTCAAACTAAAAGCAATCGAGCTGTCCGATAAAGAAGGAAACAGAGCTGCTGCACGTAAACTTGGCATAAACGACGGTTTACCGTGATTTTTACAAGTACCGGAATGTTCTTTTACCAGACCTGTTATACTGTGTTGCTATTCTGTTGCTAGCGTGTTGTTACCATGTTGCTACCATTTTACTGCCGCGTCATAGGCACCGTTTGGGAAGAAAGTTATATTATTATTATTATTGTTAAGTTATATTATTAAAACTTTGAAAACTCTCTCTGTGTACCGTCTTTCTTTGTAAATATGTTTACATGTTTTAATGTGGGCACGTGCTGCTTATATACAGGTGCGGCTTGTGTATGTACAAAATTGGTTTTCCTCTAAAAATGTAGTGGGTGCGGCTTATAATCAGGTGCGCTCTATAGTGCGGAAATTACGGTGTGTGTGTGTGTATATATATATATATATATATATTTATGCCCCCCCGTAGAGCGTTCACACATACAAAGTTATACCGGTGTAGCCCCTGAAAACAGCCTATACCGGAGCAAATTTAACCCTGCTCAGGAGGTGGTTTAAAAATTTATTCCAGAGTAAATGCTAGTTTACGGGGCAGCACCGATATAAAATGGGACGTGTGAACGCTACAGGGGTAGACTCGCTACTCATTAGAAGAGTTGATTACATACGGGTATTGCATAACGTTCATCCTGGGTATTTTGCACTTCTTTCCTTTCTCTCTCTAATCCTTTTAAGGCGCGTTCCCACGTTGCAATTTGTCTTATACAACGTGTTGCATAAGACAAATTGCAAATATGATGTTGCAAACTGAATGTGTTCCCACGTTGCAATGTGTTGCAAACAATTTCAAATCTGGCGGGAATAGTTTTCCGAATGCGCGTTTAACGTTATTTCGTTCTGCGACTATGGCGGCTAATTGTCAATACGACAGCGACGATGATCTCCTCGAACTGGCAGCTATCGGTCTACTAGCCGAGCTAGAGGAGCCAAAACCCAAACGGTCGTTTTGGGTACGACCGTGGATCGGGAGACGGAAAGAACTCGGCGCTACAACGCTCTAATGCAGGAGTTGGCGGCGAGGACCCCGATAATTTCAGAAATTTCCTTGAATGGATCGCACCAATTTTGAACTTTTGTTGTGCTCATTATTTTGGCAAAATAGTCGCAGAATAAATTAAATTCGGTAATCTTTCTCACTGCAACCACCCTACAATATTCGACAATAAGTAATTATGAGATTTTGTCGACATAATAATCGAAGACGCTGCCTCGATCGCCATCCATACCTGTCATGCAGTCGCCCATCAACTCCGATATGCTCGTGTAGGCAGCTTGTCGGTGTTCCCTCCTTGAGTAGAACTGGCTCCCGACGTTCCACAAGCAATCATGCGAATGGTAATAATTAATTAACCTTTCGGTGTCGCCCCGGGAGAGCTCGATTTTTTTTTTATTTCTGTTTCGAGGCCATTATACTTCCCGCGTTCCGTGTTACGACGCGATGTTTTTGTCACGTGATAGCCCAACGCGTTCTGATTGGTCGGGTTCATGCCACACGTTGCAAGAAAATAGAACAAGTCCTATTTCATGCAACACGCATACAACACGTTGTATGCCACAAAAGTCTGTCCAACTTTGGGGTTCACACGTTGCAATGTGTTGCATGCCACAAAACTTATGCCACAAATTGCAACGTGGGAACGCGCCTTTACGGTGTCTGATAGACCGCAGCGTTGATTTGTCTGGAGAAGTATAAACCATGGTTTTTCGATATGTCACAAACAAGGCGGGGAATATGAAGTACTTTTTTACGCATGCGCATGTTTTATTTCCGTATTATTATCGTATTTCACGGCCGCAGAAACTGCCCTGTGAACGCAAGTGGGGCTGCACTGGGGTTAACACGCTTCTCTTTGGTCAGCAGCTTTATACGTGTGAACGCTCCACAAAATTGACACCGGTGTAAGATATATTGCAACAAAATACGTCGGTGCAGCACCGATGCAAATGTGTTCTGTCTCAGAGAACCAGCTGCTTGACTGTGTTCCTGTGTGGATCCTCTCCTCCTACGCTTCTTGCTCCTTGCCCCCTGCCCCCTCCCATTCCCGGCGTCATTCTCCTGCGTATGCAATGCATCGTCAGCGATGGACCAAATAAAAGCCGGCGTAGATTTTTCTCTGTGTCACATTTATACTTGCACGGCAATTCATGATTGTCTTTTATAGGTTTAGAGATCATTCAGCCGGTAAGCAGCAGGCTGGTATAAATCGGATTTGAACGTGGAAATTGTTGGTCGAAGATAGAGACGTCAGGCACCACATGATACCAAGCAGTGCAGCCAATGTGTCCATTTAACTGTTGATTTACGCCGGGTTTTGTTGGCCAGAATCTGCATGTGATGAAACCAGTGGTAAGCCCTGCTCTAAAAAGCTCGGTTAGCAGGAATTATTTGATGCGCAGGCTCTTATTTACCCACTTTTATCCCCACGCCAAATGACACTTTGCCTTTTTGCGTGTCACAATCCGAGACACCCCAAGCCGTTGGCATCCTTCTTCTTGCATCTATATTTATGATTTATTTAATGTTATCTGTCTATACCCTCCTTCTCTCCCCCTATTCCCCTCCGTCTTTCTTTCTCTCTATTCCTCCCCTCCTCCCCATTTTTTCTGGCAGGCTGCACATCTCTCTCTCTCTCTCTCTCTCTCGACTTCTCTGGCAGGCTCCACATTGCGGTGAGTCAGTATCATGGAGGCAGGCAGCGGGGCTGCCGCAGCGGTGGGGAGTGCAGCACTTGGACTGCTGGGAGCCACGTCCAGCCTTGACATCTTGGACAGGTAGGCCTACTGTAACAAGCCACACGTCCATGCGCAAGAGGAAACTCCAAACATTTTGCACTCAAGTGCCACGATGGAGATGACGGTGCGAGTTAGGAGAGGACCACACCTTAGGTTGGGCTTAGGTTCCTGATGCTAGTTTGGTTGGAGTCCGAAGTGTTTATAGTGGTGACTACGCGCATGTGATTTATCGGCTGATTGAGAAGCAGACGCTCAGGATGTGTCAGTTTGCTGTTGGTGTGAGTGTGAACACGCATGTGCGATAGTGTTGGATGACAAGAGAGGGTGTTATTTGGCTTTGTGTACGCTTCAAGGAGAAATGAGACCAGTATATGCACGCAGAGGGGGGAGGAGGTGAGAGGTGGAAGCATTGCTCAACGCGTCCGAGCACTGGAGCTGAGTTAGTAGATTGAAATTGCACAGTCACCCTCACACCTCCTACGGAGTCCCCACCCACATTCCTTCAACCTGTAGCAACTCGGTGACGTGCATAAATGACTGTCACCACAGGAAAGAAGATTCCTCTAATTGAATGAGCCCCCCACCTCCAAACTACCAGTGTCTCCATTGACAGCCCAGGTGTATTGGCTTTCAGCTAGTTACGTCATCGCTGCGCTAACACCTAGATATCCGTGTGTTGTCATCACTCATACACACTCAAGCATTTACATGCGCAAATGCTTTATTGTACACGCCACACACACACACACACACACACACACACACACACACACACACACATGATGATTCTCCTTGCGTTGGAGGCTTTCTCATTCTCTACCGCCTGCTATCATTCATTTAATCGTTACACTCCGCCAGTGAGTTCTCACTAACCTCGTCCACTTTTTATGGGGATTTCCTTTTGACATGGAGAGTGCGGAGGAAATGAAGGCTACCGTCTTCCATTTAACTCAACTTCTTTCGATGTGTGTTTTCAACCACTTAGTGTTAATATTGTCACTCTCAGCATGTC
Organism: Hippocampus mohnikei; assembly: GCA_026261675.1. Taxonomy (NCBI): domain Eukaryota; kingdom Metazoa; phylum Chordata; class Actinopteri; order Syngnathiformes; family Syngnathidae; genus Hippocampus; species Hippocampus mohnikei. The sequence continues at coordinate 4,826,389 of JAKGUB010000325.1, forward strand.
TATAAACGATACCTACGCGTCTTTCGTCCAAGGTCCGATAAATGCGAGGATAAATACCAGTCCGTAATTTTACTTTTGCCTTCGTGTAGTTCAGCCCCCACCTGCTCGCGGCACACTGTTGTAACAGTCCTGAACTAGTTCTGAATCCTGCCCCAGGGTTACCATGGCAGCAGTAGCTTAGCATACATTAGACAGTGGTTCAGCATTACAACAAAAAGCCAGTGATTGAAAAGCAGAGAAAATAAAGGCTGAAAGGGATGAAGTGGAGACTGGGTAATTGTGAGCTTCCTCTGTCTGCTCCGTCTTCGGTTGCTTTCTCATTTAGAAATTTGCAGTCCCCTTCTGTTTAAGTTGGTTGGTTTACCTCAATGCACGTACTTTCAGTGAGCCCAGTTTTGATACAGACAAGAAGTTTCCCTGACCCCCTAAAAACTAATAATCTGTGTTAATATTAGAAGGTTCAAGATGTAATGTTTCAATAACATATCAGCATTCAAACATAAAATCCAGTTAAATTGACTGGATGCTTCCATCTCAACCCTATACAGTATTTTCGAACTTTCACACATCACTTTATAGATTGAATTATATTTGATTGGTCAGTGCATTTCCATAAAATCTCACATTGAGTTGTTAAATTATATACTGCTTGATTAATTTTTCCCCCTCACTTTTTGCTGGCCTACTGTGGCCGCTGCTGCAGCAGCAGATGGGCTCCATTGAAAATGAATGAGAGGGCTGCGTTGCGTGAGCATGGCCGAAGGCAGTTTTGCTGCACCGACAAAAAACAAAAACAAAAAAGCTCCACATAATCCTCAAATCCTTTTTTTCTCCCCAATTTAAAAATAGTTCATATCACAGAGGGGCTTCCATTTGCATCCAATGCCAGGTAATGTAGTTTAAATAACGTATTATAAGCAGCAAACAGAAACCCCTCATTTTACACACAGGCCAAAATATTTTGACTGCATGAACTCAGGTGAGCAGACCTCATTCTGACATTTTATTTTTTCTCAATATAACTAATTTGAATTTTTTGCTGAACAAAAGCATAAATGACCCTTCCCTTCACAGCAGTATATTGCCTGCTTTATCATTTGTAAAGTAGACCCAAGAATATCTGTTTTTGCGTTGCTGTGCCGTTCATATATGACACAAACATTATGTAAAAGTTATCTTTTTGGGGAACAAATTCAGAAGTAATGCACATGTACATTTCAGAGAGCGAGAAGAATATTTTTATGTTTTGAATTACTTTCAATGGCAATTTGTACATTTTGATGTTTTTGAGAGTTAGCAAGTTGCTCTCACTTGATGTCTTCTGATTAACTCTTATCATGAATCGAAGCATCTCTTGGGGGGGAATTAGTCGGTAGGCTCCCTCCACTCTCTCTTGCCTGTGCGGAGCGCATATTTGGCTTTTGATGACGTGTAGGTCGAATGTATGCGGATGAGCGTTCATGTACTGCAAATACATCACATTCATATTCGATTTATTTCTACACATGAAAGAGGCCCAGGTCAGAATTGTGCTGTTCACATAGCATGAAGAGATCAGATACAGGTAGAGTATGTGTCGCAAAAGGACAAAAAAAAAATTGTCATTGATCTGCAGCGTGAATATAGCCGAAGAATCATGGGAAATGTAGTCCTACTAGCCTAATGCTGCACTCAGATGAAACGCAAGCTGTGTTTCCGGTGGCGCGTTTCCAATGTTACAATATGGGACAATATCATTGCGCTCCGTGGGACTGAGAGTTAAACGCGGTAAACAGAAATTTAAATTCCTTCTTATTTTCTCACAAACTTATGTTTGCGTTCTCATACTCATCCGCATCTAAACGCTAGCAGACGCACATTTTGTCATATCGGAACTTGAACTACTTCTCGTTTTCAAGAATCATGGGAATTGCAAGTTAAAATCAACACTCAATACTGTTGGCGTACTAGAAGTTGTTTCTCTTTGAGTGTCACAGTCAATTGATGACATTGTTATATTTGTAACTCAATTATAAAACAACACATAAGGATGTTTTGGACTTTTGCTAATTTTCGAATTAAAGACCCTAGGTTGACACTGTAGCGCTGTGAACCATTGTTGTAGTGTGTTGATGTTTGGAGCAGGTGCTACTGGGCATCGTAGTTCGCTCTTAGAGACCTTCTCACTCGGGAATCTATGGAATGTCTTTGGTGTCCCCACACATTAGAACAGAGAAGGGTGATAGTGGACAGGTGTCTTTAGTATCTTTAGTTAAATGCAGTAAATTAACCAGTCACTGTACAGTGAAATGTCTGAAAAAACAACTATGTAACAAAATAGGACAAAATAGTTTAATAAGGGGGTGAGAAATAACAGTCGCAGTCTCAATAATACTAATGGTATTTTGCTCTGTAGACCTTCTCACCATGACTTTACACATACTTCCGGGTGGCCGAAGACAGAACTTCATTTGACGATGAGAGTGATTGAGAGAAACAGGTGAAGTGTGTTGAGTTTAGCCTTCTTCTCGACCATCAGAGTTTGATTGTGTCAGTTGAGAAGCCCTTATATAATGCATAGTGCTTCTAAGGGAGTCGGCCGGCCTTAATTTACAAATCCAATTCCAATGAAGCTGGGACATTGTCTTAAACAGAAATAAAAACAAAATACAATGATTTGCAAATCATCCATCCATCCATCCATTTTCTGATCCGCTTATCCTCACAAGGGCGTGCTGGAGCCTATCCCAGCTGTCTTCGGGCAGTCGGCGGGGCACACCCTGAATTGGTCGCCAGCTAATTGCACACATAGATAAACAATCGTGCTCACAATGACGCCTAGGGAATATTTCGAGTGTTCCATTAACCTGCCACGCATGTTTTTGGAATATGGGAGTAAATCGGAGTACCCGGAGAAAACCCACGCAGGGATAGGGAAAACGTGCAAACTCCACACAGGAAATCCGGAGCTGGAATCGAACCCTGCACCTTTGCACAGTGAGGCGGACGTGCTAACCAAGTCAACCACCGCGCCGCCCTTTGCAAATCATGTTCAACCTATCTTAAATTGAATGCATTACAAAACCCAGATTTTAAATGTTGAAACTGATCAGCTTTGTTTTCTTTAGCAAATAATCATTAACTTAGAATTTTATGGCTGCAACACATTCCAAAAAAGCTGGGACAGGTGGCGAAAAAAGACAGGGAAGTTGAGGAATGCTCATCAAACTACACCTAACCAACATAGAATGCCCGTGACCTTCTATCATTCACCAAAAACCAAAACACCAATGTATAACGTATATCACCACATGGGTTCAGGAACCCTCCAGAAAACCAATACAGTCAGTAAATACAGTTCGGCCCTACATTCGTAAGTGCAACTTAAAACTTACGATGCAATGCAAAAACCATTTATCAACAACGCCCAGAAACGCCGCAGGATTCTCTGGGCCCGACTTCGTCTAAGATGGACTGATGCAAAGTGGAAAAGTGTTCTGTGGTCTGACGAGTCCACATTTGAAATTGTTTTTTGAAATTGCTGATGTTGTGTCCTCCGGGCCAAAAAGGAAACAAATCTTCCGTGCTGTTATGGATGCAACTTTAATGCTGAAAGGTACATACAAGGTTTTGGAGAGACAAAGTTGATCTTGAATTCTCTGGCGGTTGCTCGATTCCTGTGGTCCTCCGCGTAACTGTTAGCTTGCAGTTTAAACTGTGCTTCGTAAGCGTGTCTCTTCGTAGGTGCCATTTTCGGGATGTTGATTTGCACAATGGACATCCCAGAACTATTTACACCTACTGGGGGCATGCCTTTAGCGTTCTCTTTCAGGCCCACCCTTCCGACTTTTCAGTCCGCCTGCTGTCCTCAGTTATGTCCGCCTTTCCCCTATATAAGCAACGCATTGGCACAACATCAGTCAATCAAGTGGACAACTCATAAAAGTCACACAACAGCATTCACAGATTTTGGAACTCAAGGCGACCCACATTATTAGGCGCCCCATGCATTTTGGAGAACATTTAAGACTTTTTGTGAATCTTATGGTCATGAAAATATATCTCTCAACCCTTACCTTGGTGACTCGGATACAATGAAGAAAATAACAACTCTGTAACTCCTATTTAAGAAAAGAGTGCTGTGTATATTTCTGTTTTATTAGGTGAAAAGGAGTGAAAAGGTTTATTGTGTTGTGTTTTATGAATGCAGGAGCCTTCGCCTTGGACGGCCTCTGGAGGACGACGACATTGTGCCTGAACTGGCTCACATTCATCCCAGAGAGAGACCTGACTGGGAAGAGACCATTAGTGCCATGGTTAGACACACAAAGAGATAGTTTGCTTCCACGCACACTCCATCACGACCGTGTTTTGAACTGTGGGTCTTATCCTGAGTCACATTTTCTGGGAAAAATAACTATGAAGATGGCTGATAGCAAACTAAGTTGGATGGTATTCAAATTTTGACACCATCTTGTCCTTCCCCTTATTATATCGGGGTATATGGTAATACCATTTTTTTTCTCTACATCTTTACTATTTTAATAGGCAAGACCACGTGGGTCTCATGAAACATTTCAATTTAAAAAAAGAATGTCCACATGCAAATAAGATCATGTTTACATCAAAATCCATGTATATTTATGAAGGTCTAGAAACAAAACGGTCTGCTAAAGAGCGCTTAAAGGAGAAAAAAAATTACCTCAAAACGAATGATTTTTAAAAGTCATCAACAGTGACATATAAGTCCCATATTGTTAATGCACGTTTATTATCTACTTTCACATCTCAAGTTTGTGGTGTCATTTATTCTTCTTTTATATTTAACCCATTTTCCCCATCTCAATTGAAACACCATTTCCTGGACCCTCAAGGATGTATATTCACCTCTCCATATCAAATATTTCTCCTACTACTTCCAGCTATTGCTTCTCTGTTGCTGGTTCAGTTTTAAAGCATGCCTCGCTATTGCTTTCTTGCTGGCTGCCAGGAGCCAGTACACATCTCTGCCTTGTAAATTTTCCTGATCGATATTCTCTCGGTACATCACCTAGTCGGTCTTTGATACTTCCAAACTCCATCCCAATAGCCTTTCAACTTTTGACATTTTCAAAATATGTGTGCGTGGCCTCCTGCGCTTTCCTGTCTACATAACCGACAGCACACATTCTGCTCCAGTTTATATATCTCGGTCATCTCTGGGGTTATGACAAATATTCTGCTATGTTTCCAACCAAAGTCTCAAAAACATTGTTGATTGTTGTACTCTACGCTTATCACTCATATATGCATCACTCATTACCTGTATCACATTTCTTTCATTTGTTTTATCCATTTTAATTTATTTTACATAATAATCCTTTACTTGAAGATATTTAAAGAGGTCTCTCCTTTCTAAATCACAAACTTCAACCCGCTATCTCACGCTAAGCTAACCTGAGTATTTTCGTCTCCTCTCTGGGGTGGAAATGGCCAAACTCCCGTCGTATGCTACCGTGAGAGGCCAGCAAAGAAATAACATAGACGAAGGTGTTGATAAACTGTCGAGCTGGACTTCATTGAGTGCTTAAGAGTTGGATCGAATGCTCATAGCCGGCAATTCTAGGTTCGCTTGCACTCTCTCTTCATTATGTTCTTAACTTATTTTATTCTTTAGCAATTTTGACACAGATTGGTTTGTTCAAACATCAGACATGTGGCTATGACACAAGGCCACATGTCATTTTCGGTGTCCTTTCAACATGGCAGTCACTCAGAGTGAAGGCTCTCTCAATAGCTATGCGCTAATAGCTGCCTGCCTGAAATATATGTATTTTGCTTCCTTTTCCCTAAACGATTGTCAGCCCCCGTAGCATTTCAAAATGTCTTGCGCAGCTAAGCAACTTATTGTGCTGTTGATGTTTGAACTATAACAACCGAAAACAAAGATGCCAAATTGCAGCAGCTGCAATTTTTGGGAGGGGGCAATATGCTCATCACAAGCCCTATTGAGTTGAAAACACAGTTCATATGGGCCATAGAAAAATAATTTAATATCATATTACAAAGGTCCGTATGCACTGCAGATTTTTTTTTAGGGGTACGATGTTGAACGTGACACCGTCACTATTTTTAGACAACACGGGATACCATATTACTGTAATACCGCCCAACCCTCTCCAGATGGATTGCTGCTCTTTGCTCAAGTATTTATTTACTTCCCATGTGTAATATTTTCTTCATCTTAGATTTAATTTCATGACAATTCAGCACCATTCGTCATTTCTTTCAAAGTAGCAAGCTTCATACTTTTCGCTTCTTAGAGGTAGGACCTTTATTTGTGTACGGCAGAAACCATGTAAGATACAAAAAAAACTCTCTTTTTGGTCATATACAAGGAACCTTGAACGGTATTCTTTTTTTTTCCTCTAGTCTCGGGTTTGGGTTTGACTTCTTGCAACAGTATGGTGAAAATGAGGCCGTCTCCATGGTAACATGCAGACGAAGTCCCACCGTTGTTGGAGTGGATTGCGGTTGCCTTCCTTGACTGGGCAAGAGGGAGAGAATCAACAAGCACACAGTGCTAATGAATATTGAATTGAAAGGCCTTTTCTGTCAACTTGTCTTAATTCAACATTTGATAGTGCACTTAGACTCGACGAGAGTAGCGTACATTATTCATGTCTCTGGTGGTTAAAGGAAGTGACAAGGAAGCGCTCAGCAACTAAGTGTTAACTGTCAACACTTGTCCTTTGTTGCATATACACCGCGTTGTTAATTATTGTGTATGTGCTCTTTTTTTCAGTTTCTCAAATAGTCACTGCAATTTACAGAGACTATAGTTTGTTTTTTTAATCAACTGTATATACTTTGTATTAGGTTCGATAATACAAAGTATCTGATAATGTTATTTTCAACAAAGTTATCATCAACTGGTTCTTCAGCGCAACATTACTCGCTCATGTGCAAAATTAAAAAAGGCCCCATTTGATCAAATCCCCCTCCACCCCCACCCCAGTTGGTACTGTAGTCATAGAACTGGAAAAGGGAAGGTACCGACATATTTACACCGCCGTCTGTATTACAGCACGGTATGATGTGTTTTGCATAAATGTATTTTACTTTAGAAAGCCCACTATTTTTTTTATTATTCCGCATGGAATTATGAAGTTGGACACTCGACATTTTGCAGAGGTCATTCCGACACTTTCAGAAACCCTAACGGGGCCGACCGTCTTATCTTCCATCATAACCCAGAGACTGTCGCCCTCATTCGACCCCTACCAGTTCGCCTACAGGGAAAACAGGTCAACCGATGATGCTGTCGCCCGAGCGTTACACACAATGTTGACACATTTGGAACAGCAGAACAGTTATGCCAGGCTGGGCGTTTAATATCATTATCCCAAATAAACTAGTATTTAAATTGAGCAACTGCTGTCTCCCATACGCCGCCTGTCCCTGCTTTGTTCCCACATGGCAAAAGGTGAGCAGCGCAGTTCTTGACACATTTTTTTTCAACATAAACAAAGCAATAAATGCGAGCGTGAGCTCTCTCTTGCTCACACGTTCAGCGTTAAGCATCATAAACAGGTATGCCACGGCGGGAACTGTAAGGGAAATGAAACCCAGGGCATTGAGAGTTGTAGGCGGTGTGTGTGGGTACAATTCTATATGCGGTTCTCCGAGTGGGGAATTAATTCTCACATGTTGCTGTGGAGGTTCGAACGGTTAAGCAAGACAGCAGCCACCACGATTGCTTCTGAAAGCCAAACTGGCATCAAAAATTAACATGACTATTGTTGACAGGACAGGGGACAGGGGCCCCAGGCATCAACAAGACCGCTGCCTTGGAGGACTGCGCTAAATCAGCTATCTGATTGCCCAGTGCCACACTGCAAATCAGTGTAATTAATTTTTCAAAGGGGCCGTATGAGAAACTGAAACTGGCTGTTGAGGGCCACACCAACATTGTAGCTCAGTTGTGTTGAATAGGAATTTAATGTTTTAATTTTTTAATAAGATGTCACTCATGAAGCCATGCTATACTCTCTCTATATTCTATATTGTCCATATATCTATATACATATTTTACATATATTTATTAAAGTATGCTGACATTATGAGCACAACCTAATATTAGGCATTATAAGGACTCCAAAATCATCCCAGGGCAAATTCCTTCTCCAACATGTCGAACATAATATGGTTGCTAACATGGGGACCATAGTTGGCTCTGGCCTTTTAAAAAAAATAGTTGCAAATTATAGTTGTAAAAGTCACTAAATACTGTAACAATATCTTTAAGTTGGCAATGCCGAAGACACGTTGCTGACACACGTTCACATCTACATAAAAGCAACACGTACTCATTGTTTTAATTGTAATTCATAAAGTCTGCGAGGGCCAGTCAGAGACTGTAGATGGGCCGGCTGTGGCCTGCGGGCCCTACTATGCCTAGAGGTGCCTTAAGCCTTTAAATTCATCCATGAGATTGATATGTCGGGGAAAATATGCAAAAACAAACCAGCTCTTGCTGGTCATTTCAGAAACGCACCAAAATTGTGATTTGCAAACTCAACTAATGAAGGTGTGTCTAAAGTCTATATGCACAAAGTAAAAAAATTTGGGATCTCTGTTGGAATGTCCTGAAGTACCGTATATTGCGCACTATAAGGCACACCTAAAAGCATTCCACTTTCTCAAAAGCCAACAGTGGGCCTTATAATCCGATGCACCTTATATATGGATCAATATTCTGATTTCTTGGACGTAGTATTTTGAGTGTTCTGTAAAGCGCTTTGTTACAGCTTCAGCGATTGTTGAAGCTCATTTAAATGAAGTTGTATAGTACAGTCATACCTCAGTTTTCGACCATAATCCGTTCCAGAAGGCTGTTCGAAAACCGATTTGTTCGAAAACCGAAACCACGCTCTTATAAAAAAAAATCTTTATTGAACATGTCTGCACTCAATGGAAAGCTACACGAGGAAGCGTCACTTCCTCGTATAAGGAAGGTGAGACGAGTGAAGTGGTGCATTCAAGTGCGCTCAGTTTGGTCGAGAATCGATTTTCAGTCATAATCTGAGGCATAAAGAACTTTTTTTAAAACAACATTTTTGGTCGAAAACCGATATGGTCGAGAACAGAGACGTTCGAAAACCGAGTTTTGACTGTATTGTATTGTATTGTATTGTATTTAGTCTAGCTCCATCTAGTGGATGCATAATGTAATTGCAGCCACTATCGTGGCTTCTGTTCTATGCGCCTTATAAAGGGGTGCACCCTATAGATGAAAACAGTTTTAAAATCGGCCATTCATTGAAGGTCCGCCTTGTAGTCCGAAGCGCCTTATTGTGCGGAAAATACGGTATTGTTTTGCGACAATTCTGACATCAGGACGAGTTGTGCCATAATAATACGTTACCATCAACAATCAATGAAACTCATAGCATGTCCATCCCTTGTTATTACCATGAGCACAACTGAGTTTGTTGTGTATGTGCGATATTTCAGGCAAGAAGTGCTGAGATCCCCGAGCTGCGGAGCGAGCCCCTCATGCGCTCATGCAGCAGCAGCACAGCAAGCATGAAGGTCAAGAATGTTAAGAAGTTAGTAGACACTCCAACGCAGACACAACACCCTCCTGTCGGGCTGTTTTTGTTTTAATCATGTGAATGCTTCTCTTCTCACATACTGTTTAACGCCTCTTTTTTCCCCCCGTCCTGGAGTCTATTTCTATCTGCAACCTCTTATTACTTTTGCCGGATGCACAAAACTGTATGTTTTCCTTTCAAAGTGTTACAAGTGACTGGCAACACTCTGCATGTGTTTTTCAGGCTTTGTTTTACCAAGGGCCACTTCCCCAAGCTGGCAGAATGTGCTCATTTCCATTATGAAAATGTGGACTTTGGCACAATTCAGGTAATCCAGGTTTTCCATCATTTTGCTTATCACGTACCATTTTTCTAATATGACACCGTATCATGTCCATTTTTCCCCCCTCTTTATTGAAAATCTTCATGGGCAAACTGTGTGCATTTCCACAAAAGGGCCGTTCACACGGGCAGATTTATTCCGGACTTACTGCGCAACTGCTCCTCTCGAGCGTTCATACGTGCAACTTTGTTCCAGACTAGTGCCCGAAAACAGCTTGTTCCGGACCAAATTTAAACCACCTCAGGGAGGTGGTTTAAAAATTTGGTCCGGAACAAATGCTCGTTTGCGAAGCAGTACCGAAGCAAATGTGCGCGTATGAACATAACTAATTACATTTGCTCCAGAGCAAATGCTCGCTTGCAAGGGTGGGGGAGCCTCGCTGCGCATGAGAAGAGTTGATTACGTACGGCGAGAATGCGTTGCTTTCGTGCTCTGTCGGACTTCCGTCAGGTTTTGTTTAGTAACGACACAAGACATGGCTGCTAAAAGTAGCAAAGCACCTCTTGGGTTATACCATCTCAACTAGAACGGGGGGGTTAGTCCCCAAACGTCATCTTTCCTTTTGTAGGAGACTGGACTGTCTCGGAGTTGTTTGTGTAGTTTGTTCCTTTGTTGTGTGTTCACAACCCCCCGCCCTCCATATAATTTATTTTGTGAGTTCATCTCTTGATTTTTGTGTTTGGCGCATTAAATGTTTACTTTTCTGAGTGTCATTGAACTCATCGTTGATTTACGTTTTCGGGGCGGTCACTCTCTAGCTAGCAGAAGGCACGGAGACACAGAAGGAGAAGGACGTGCCTGTACAGTAGTTGCTTGAGTTGTGTATACGTTTTAAAAAGAACCAACACGACAGCTCATTTGTTTTCTGTCGTTTTGCTCCGCAGCAGAAACTGCCCGTATGAACGCAAGTGGAGCTGTGCCGGAGCTGTGACGCTCAGCGGTTTTGTACGTGTGAACGCTCCACAAAATTTGTTCCGGTGTAAAAATATATCGCAACAAAATACTCCGGAGCAGCGCCGAAATAAATCTGCCCGTGTGAACAGGGCTAAAGTATTGCACACACATAATACCTTTCCACACATTTCACATGATCACAGTGTGACAGGCCAAAGCATCATACTGCAAAATCTTGAGCCATCCCATGATGACAAACTCAAGCGTATGGCTCAATATGTGACTCCCAACTTGTTGTCAACAATCCAGTGTTCAGAATTAATTAGCATGATACTCTGTATTTATTTTCTTTGCCAAATGATTTGGGATTGTGCGAGACATTGCACATGGAGCATTGTTGATTTGTATTAGTGTGTCAAGCGTATGTATTGCGATTTGGGAATATCCACATCACTCAGCAATTATGCACTCAAAATCTGCATGTGTGTCCATCCTTTCCAGTCTCTTTACCTCTTCTGGTTTGAAACCAGTAGGGGTCAGCAGTTAGCCAATTTGATCTTAAATTCTGTTTGATGTGAAGAAACTTGAATTCAGTTCACCCGCAGCACAGCTGTTGCTGTAATTGGGTTACTTGTTTCATCACGTGCTCTTTTAACATGTTAATCGCGAGTAGTGATCGGCTTGGTTTGTCTGTAGTTTATCTTCGGTGCCAGTAAATTTAAGTCTTCACCATCGTGCTTCTTGTAATGTTTTCTAGTCGTGCTGTTGTATTGTGGTTTTGGGATTCACCAGCCCTCCGGTTACTTGGGTTCAGTGAGCGGCACCTCAAGCACAAACCATCAGTATCGTTTTGTTTTATTTTTGCCTTATTTGATCTTATTTTACCTTTACTTTTTCATTTTATAGTACTTTGGTCTGTGGCGTCTTCTGGTCATTTGATTTTATGGATTTTGAATGTTTTTTTTTTTTTTAAAGCTTCTCTGTCATGATTTGACTCACACCAGTTAACAAATTGCCGTCAGTGTTACAGGTACTTTTTGAGTATCTTATGCAATAGATATAATCTTCATACGACCTCACAGAGGAGGTGCCATGTAGTTGAATTTGAAATGGTTGAGGGCAAGTTGTGTATGGCATGGCAATTGTTTCACTTTTCCTACATGTAGCATCGTTTACATTTCAACAATTGAGATGTGTCAAATCTGCAGAGCTACGTCGGAGGGAGAATTGGTCTAATGCTGTGGAAACAATTTACATAGTGAATGAATGCATTCAACGGTAGGTTTTTTTGTTTGTGTGTGACATATTTATCCCTCAGAATAATGTCTTTACAGGCTGACACAGTTTGAAGCTGTCCAAATAGTCGATTTTGACTTTCAAAAGAAACAAAGCATGTTACATCTGCAAACTGCATTCATACATACGATTTTGTGAGCTGAGAATGTCTGTAGGTAGTGTTTGCTGCAAATTTCAAGATTATAGTTTTTGGTGATTTTGGAAAGTTGGAAGATGCAATTGGCCTCCCATTGTGAGTGAATCGCTTTGTTACACTTTAGATATTTGTAACTTGGCATGTTTTGAAGACTGGATTAGGCTATTGTAAAACAGGGTTGTCAAACTCATTTCACATTGTGGGCCACATACGGCCTCGGTAGATGTCAAGTGGGCCGGGCCATTGAAATTATACCATACTCTGCTATGAATAACCAAAATATCATCTATTTCCTTTGTTTTGGTATAAATAAGCACAGGATCATTTGGAAAATGTTGAAACATAATGAACATATCTTTTACAAAACATTTCATGAAATGCAATACTTTTGTTATTCACATACAGCTATATGCATTGCTACTGATCCCACTGACGATAGAAAGGCACAAAACTTTAACTGGTATTGAAAAATATAGTAATGTACTATAAGATTAAATGAGATTTTTAAAGAAAGGAATTTTTAAACCATTTACACGTGCATATAAAATCTAAATGTAATCCCTGCCTACACTTTACAAACAAAAGAGAAAATAGTGTGCCCCCTACCGGATAATCCACGAATTGCATCGTATTAAAAATGTGAATTCCGTGTTTTATATGCATTTTTTCACTTTTAAATGATCGCGCGAGCCTGATCGAACCTCCTCTGGCCTTTTACAATGTAAAATGTTATGCTCTGTAGGTGACTAATTTAATTATAGTGGCTTTAAAATATTACCCAGTGAAAGATTTTAACATTTCTTGTTTGAATGGGTGATTTCAATGGTTACAAAAACAATGAAAGGTCTTTACTCTCTGCTGTACATTCTTCAATTTATTGTTGACATATTTATATTTCACTGACTAGCCACCAAACCATTTTCGCACATTGGGCGTTGATTTCCGTTCTATAGTCGTCGTCATATTTCTCCTCTTTGCCATCAGTGATACGTTCCTTTGGAGTCATCACAAAAGAACCGGAACACCACAGCCAAAACTTGTGGAGTTATTTCTTCGGATCTTCATGAAGCTAATGAAAATGAATTCGGAGCTCTGTCTGTATCCCCCCCAATCATTTTGTTGTTAAAATGAACTGTAAGGACGTACTCTGATGATTGAAATGAACGGTCTCTAGACTGGATGATACATGCCAAATGTGTACCATATTTCCTGCACTATAAGGCGCTCCCAAAAGCATTGAATTTTCTCAAAAGCCGACAGCGCTCCCAATAATCCGATGCGCCTTAGATATGGATTTACAGTCCCTTCATATTCCCCATTGAGTTGTTTCCCTGATAGTGTTCCTATGCCATCTAGTGGTGATTATTAGCAGGAACCAAATGTAACCTAACATGCCCGACACTCATTGACATGCGCATTCGCCAACACACACTCAAACAGACAACAACTCTTTGAGCTCTGCGCAGCCATTATGAGACGAAGATAAGACCAAAAGCATAGTTAACTACTGACTAAACGAAGGAAGAAGGAGACAAGCAAGACTTCTAAGGATATTTATCTCCTTGTGGATGTGAGCCCACGAGGTTTGTGTGCCTTTTTGTTGAATCAATTGTCTTCATAACTTTTGTCTTTCATTTATTGTTTTGAAATGCCATTTGAATTTATATGTTTCATGTCCGTGTTTGTGAGCAGTTCTGCATGGCTTTGTGCTGTATAAACAAAGCTGCATTGTATTGTATTCCCTTTAGTGTAGCGCCATCTCGTGGATGCATAGTGCAACCGCAGCAATTATTGTAGCTTCTATTGTATGTGCCTTATAATGCAGTGCGTCCCGATATATGAGAACAATTTGGAAATGGGCCATTCATTGAAGGTGCACCTTATAATCCGAATTACCTTATCGTGCAGGGGGGAAAAAAACGGTACTTGTGGAATCAGGTTACTGCTTCAGAATACTGAAAAAACAATTTGAATAACAGATGTGAAGGATTGCCTCGCTCATCTCAAGAATGGTTTGCACCATTATAAGAGCCATAGTTTTTTGTGTGTGTGGGGGTTTTTTTGTGCACAGTCATGCAGCTAATTAAGACTGACATCTTGGTCAGCCTACCTTGTAGACCGGCTCGCTATGTGGTGATGCATTAGTTGCAGCTCCCTTTAGGCTCAGACGTGACAGGCTTCCCCCTGATTGTCTGTGCACTTCATTTTGTCTGTGCTCCTTCCATTCATCCATCTTTCTATCGATCTTCCCCTCTATCATTTGCCTGTGTCCGCCCCTATTGGCCGCGCACCATGACACAATATGCTCCAACTGTTCGCTCACCCCCTTCTCACAAAAGACCAAGGGTGACGCAAAGAAATGAATTCCCTTACCCAGTGAGATCCAATCCATCAACGGTGCCGTGATGCATCGAGGCGAGCACACACCCAAGCCCTGCAAATTACAAACACGAGTGTAGTCCAAAGGTCAAATAGAATCTGATTGTTTTTAAATCTTGATTGTTGAGTCTGTTGGTCTAGACAAAGCAATGTAGGCCTATAGCCGGCAAGTAAGATGATGTTAAGCCCCTGTCACATGTTCTCACAAAAGAGATCCGTGGATATCTTGCCCAGGATGATGTAACCGTTTAGACCCAACAGTGCCCCGGTTTGAGGAAACAAAAGAGCAGTTGGCGTGCGCTCCTTCTCGACCTCCTTCATCCTCTGCTCATGTGCCTCACACATTCGGTCGATTTCGGCCATTCCCTTCATTGTGTATGCTTTTGATTTTTCCCACGCAATTGGAAGATAATCTTGTGGGAGGGGAAAGTGAAAACTGGCTATTTTAAGACATTGATGAATCTTGACTTCTCATTAATCGTACCTTGTCACTTGTCAGGATCGAAAACAATGGGCTTTTTTCAGGCTTAGCGTTTAGGTAAACAGCTAGGTATTATTACTAGTTTAAGTTATTTTAAAAAATAGTTTACTTGAGATGTAGTTTTGTTCACAAAATGAATTTTATTGAAGTTACAATTAGTAGTACTCTTCTTGATCACTTTATCTTTAGTTGCAGTGTACATACATTGTCCATCGGCGCAGCAAAATGAATAGAGAATCAACTTGTAATTCGAGCTCAAACTTCCCCTGCCTATCGCATCTCTGACGCGAACAACCATTCGCACATTCAGACAAATTCAAGTTATTGATTATCCGAAATGAAATTTGAACTGCACAGGCAGACGTGGATTTTTGTTTGGCAGTTTAACCATTTCAGTGGAGAGCTTATCGTGTTCTCGGGTCACTAGGTGCATGAAAAGGGTTCAGACGCCAAAACATTTTCCAACAAATATCAGGGTTTTTTCTTTTTTAAGTAAAAGTATAAATTATGTGTGTGTTTGCGATCCAAACATCTGTCTGCCTGAAGGCCACATGCAACCGTTCTCCCATGATCATGTTCCTCCCAGGATTTGGCCATGGAACTAACGTACAGCGGAAACATCACGTCAAACATCAGCAAGAAACATCACTGGTGCAAACATTTTCTGGAACACATGCACACAATCTGACCATGGAATTTGCATGTGTGATATAAGGAACAGAAGTCATTTCAATTTTCCTTTATGCCTTCACACTTGATAAGGCATAAAGTAAAATGTTCTTTTCTGACATTTTAAATGCTGAGGTGGCTGCTTGAGTAAATGCTTCCTGAAATCATGTTTAGAACTCTATCGCTCTCATAAAGGAAGTTGAGCGTAGTGGTTTTTGGGGGGTGATGGGGGTGGGGGGGTGAAGTGAGATTGTTTATCTCATTGACCTGTTTCATAATTCTTCTCTACAAAATCGTGGATTGGATTTCCAAAACTTTATTGAGCCAAGGCAGCCATTTTACCTTAGACAAATTTCACACCACCGAACCAACAAAAATATGAATACCGTAAATATAAGGTGCCCCCAAATATAATAACCCCCAACACAAACACACATGCACCCCCTCCAAATCACCCGTTAAAAAGCTTTTTTTTCTCTACATATTTGTACAATACAATTCCCGATTTGTCAGCGTAATTTATTATCAGAGTGAATGTGACTGAGGAGTGAAAACATACCAATAAAGTGTAAATACCTTGTGAATAACCTTCTGCCAATGCTATTGGGCTAATTTGGCTAACTGATCCACATACATACATACGATGATAAGCGCAGGATATAATCACAGATCAT
This sequence comes from Hippocampus mohnikei, assembly GCA_026261675.1. Classification (NCBI taxonomy): domain Eukaryota; kingdom Metazoa; phylum Chordata; class Actinopteri; order Syngnathiformes; family Syngnathidae; genus Hippocampus; species Hippocampus mohnikei. The sequence goes on from JAKGUB010000325.1 coordinate 4,842,815, forward strand.
GTACTTACTTTTGTCATTAGTTCATTTCCGAGAAGAACATTGCAACGGTCTGTCCGCCCAGGGCGCGGGAGGGAATGTTGAGCTGTGTTTTCGGGCCATTGATAAAAACGCTCAGTCCAAGTACCTGTTCCAGCATTACTAATGTTAATCGGGAAGTGTTCGCATGCTTGCTGTCAGCACTTCCTCCAACCCTCTCTGATTCCATGCAGCACAAGTCTGTACACCAGTCGTATTGTGTAGTATGGGTCCATGAGGTTATGCTATGTACACAATATACATTATACTTATAAAGAATTCTAATTACCGCATTTTCCGCACAAGAAGGCGCACCTAAAAGCATTCAATTTTCCCAAAAGCCGACAGTGCACCCTATAATCCGATGCGCCTTATATATGGTGTCTCAGTCTCTTGATATTCCCTATTGAGTTGCTTCCCTATTAGTGTTCCTATGCCATCTAGTGGTGATTATGAGCAGGAACCAATTGTAACCTAAAAGGGTTCTGCCCGACACTAATTGACATGTGCATTCGCCAACACACACTCAAACAAACAACTATTTTACGAAGATAAAACCAAAAGCGTAGTTAACTACTGACTAAACGAAGGAAGGAGACAAGCAAGACTTCTAAGGATATTTAGCCCCTATTTCGCCCACAAGGTTTTTGTACCTTTTTGTTGAATCACTTGTCAGCATGCCTTTTGTCTTTCATATATTGTTTTTTAAATTTGTTTTTATTTATATATCTGTGCTTGTGACCGGTTCTTAGCGGTTGAGAAGGCTCTGTATAAATAGCTCTATTGTATTGTATTGTATTCACTTTAGCATAGCACCATCTAGTGAATGCATAGCGACACCGCAGCAACTATTTTAGCTTCTATTCTATGCGCCTTATAATGCAGTGCGCCCGATATATGACAACAGCTTTAAAATAGGCTATTCAGTGAATGTACGCCTTATAATCTAAAGTGCCTGATAGTACAAAAAATATGGTTTTTCATATGTCACTCGCATTCTGAAAAGTGTGACCACCCCTGCTTTATGCAAAGTGGGGGGGTTTCCGGGATCCTTATTACTCCTGCATTTTGGATCATTTTTTTCTTTGGCACATAACTGCGTATTATTCACAGGAAATTGTGATACACAAAGTTGATGTAACCATGACTTATTGAATGAATAGCAACAGGTGGATAAACAGGTTTATTGTACCTTCTGCCACCAAATGCTAATCTTTTAATTGTTATCCCTATTGCTCCACATTGCTGGCAGAGGCCGGTGAAAAAGATATTTTTATCATTTATAAATAATTTTCTGACAAATGAAGTCAAATTTGAATAGTTTTCCCACGATCATCTCTCATTGGACACTCATGTGCAATGGCAGCCTATTTGGGAAAGTGTGATCTAAGAAAAAAAATGTGACAGTATTTGCTTCAATGTGTTTCAAAGACAAAGAGCCGCAAGCTTTGCTTTTTCATGTTTTGACCTGTGCCCACCTGCAGTTTCCTTCATTCTCCATACTAGCCAAACTCCACCTCCTACGAAAACATCACTGGCTAGACCTGGAACAGTTTACCGGATATTGCTTGATGCACTTGTGTTCTGTGGAATGTGGCACAGCTTGTTTTGTTTTATTAACCAGCAGCGATACCTTATATCTGCCCATCTTTGAGAAAAAAACAGGGTGCAATATCAATTTGGGCAATTTGCTCACAATTTCTCAAATACCTGAGCGATCAGCAATGCGGAAATTATGAATAATTCTTCATGCATGACTTGGAAATGGGAGGTCAACGTTGCCTTTCCTGGGATATATTTGAGTGGCCACATGTTTTGATATATTTATTGTATCGCTTCAACCCATTTGTGGTAGAGCAGAGCATTGCAGAGTTGAACTAAGTGGGTCACCGTTGGATTGTCATTTTGATAATCATAAGCAGATTTGTGCTCAAGGAATCATTTGATTCGCATGCAGCCCCTCAAATCAAACAATGTTTCATTTCTTTTCAAGGACGCCGGAGCAATTTTCTCGGCTATTTTTTTAAGCTTACTTGAGAGTCTCCTTTTATTGTGAAAGGGGACAATCACACACTGACAACACGCACCATAGCGAGCGAGCGTGTGACCGCTGCAGGTTCTGGGCAGCTGCCTAGTGACCTCTCCTGGCTCTTATGTTGTCCTCGTGGGCGCAGTCATTTGCATATACTGTATTTCCACCCACCTTCCCAGCAATAGGCTTTTGTAATTAAATTCATATGTTCATGGAAAGTAATTAATCACAGCTGATCGAATTTGCGGTTTCCACTTGTTTATTTTTTTCACTTTTTAATTGGTTTGTGTGAATATCATCAATGGCTTTTTTTTTATTTTTATTTTTATTTTACAAGTTGAGTGATTTTTTAATGGCGGAAATGGACCGCTTAAGATTCTGTGTTGCGTGGTCTGCAGAGTTCCAGAGCACTGTGTGCGAGAAGGCGGTCAAGAGGGAGGACTGTGCTTGTGGAACGACTTTTTCCGCAAGTGCACCCATCCTCCTCCCCACTTTTACTTTTTATTTTCACCCCCATTACCCTCCTGCCCCCTTTCCCCTTGCATGTCCTTCTCTCGCTCTCGCTCTCTCGCTCTCGCTCTCTCGCTCTCTCGCTCTCTCTCTCTCTCTCTCTCTCTCTCTCTCTCTCTCTCTCTCTCTCTCTCTCTCTCTCTCTCTCTCTGCATCCTCACTCTTTGTCCCGGGAATGTACCAACCAGGGAGGGGAAGATGAGGACAGAAGGGGGAGGGGTGAAGTAGCATGTCAGACATGGGGTGAGGAGGAAGAAGGGAGAGAATCGCATGTGGGATAGAGAACACACATACAGAGAAAACAGCAGCAAAGTTTTGGATTGCTTTCCATTTCTGACGCTGTTTTAAATTATTGGCCACGTCGTGTTATTGTTCGCTTGATCGCCAAGAAAGAAAGAAAGCCCAAAAGCAAACGGAAAGAAGAAGAATCGGCATTGGGCATCACAATGGCAGGATGGCTACCAGGGCCAAATGGAGGAGATGAAAGCTGTCCGGTTAAGGAATCAATCTTTTTAACACCACCTCTACCCCTGTAAAGCTGCAAGTATTCTTCTCTCCTTTTCTCAAAGTGTCACCAAGAGAGCTCATATTGTTTGTGGAAGAAATCCGGAAAGCTAGTCGTGAACGTCCCCTGCCCATTGGAATTGTGCTCGGGACGGGTGAAACTGGACTCTGTGAGGCGGGATGAGAAAAAGAGACTGGAGACAGGTGTTGGGCATTAAAGGAGGGGGAACATGTTGGTGTGAATCTCCACTGCCTGAAGCGGAAGGAAAGTGTGGCAGCTAAGACGTCAAATGCATGAAATCCACACTTGACATTGCTGTGAGTACTCAAGTCGTGTGTGTTGACTTTGATTATGAACCGCTCTGTCGTCCGCATGAGGAAGAGTAACTTGTTTGTTGATGGAAAAGTAGTGCTGATGAATGTTAAATACTTTCCATTATGTTTGGACATCGCTCACAAATTGCTGTCGTCGAGGGGCCGGGAAGCTCAGGTGCCCTGAAATGTAATTATTGGTTAAAACAGTGCCTTGCTTCTTTCTTTAATCTTTTTTGGGGGGGATTTATTGATCCCTTTCCCTCCTGTTAAAATAGCACATTTGAACCTATTTGTATTTGTTATTATCAATCCTTATCGACCACTAAGTGTGATTCTGTTTGGGTGTAAGATGGATCCACTTCAACGTTGAGATGAGAGAAGAAATAGATTTGGAATCTTTAGAATTGAATACATGTATGAAATGGTCAAAACTTGGATGTCAACCTTTGCAATGAATGTTGACGTCCTTTTCAGAAGACGTTTCTGTCCGTTTGCTATTTAATCCGATTGTGCTTGTAACGTGGGCCAACGACTCGCCAAAAGCAGAGGCACTTGCTCGCCTCTAATGTTATTTCCATTGGAGATCAAATTGCTGTTTTGAGCCGTCTTGTGTTTATGGTTTCCTGCACCACTGGAAATTTCGGTGTATCTTTAGAATAACTTTTAATAGCGTGTGCCGTGAGAGTGCAGCTGTGAGTCAACCTGCTGGCTTTTTCCTTGTTGCCTGTTTTGTTGAAAGTCAATTATGAATTCTTTTATTCTTGTCAGGTCTGCTTTTTTTCCCTTTTTTTTAAACTACTGCACCACGTCGGTGAACCCTTCTGTGGACTTATTTATTGTTAGACTTCCTCTTTTATATCATGACTCTGCCCCTTTATGCAGAGAAAGACACAGAGTTGTGGGTGGATGCATTTGGTGTCGAGCACTGGTGTCAAACCCAAGGCACGGGGACCAGATCTGGCCCGCCACTTAATTTTATGTGGCCTGTGAAAGCAAATCAAACATGTCAACTTCTGTGATGCTTGCAAAAATCTGTCATTTCAAATTCTCATATGGAATAAATAAGAGAGATATTGTAAGCATTTTCTATTTGTCAAACCCTCAGTACAGTAAGTTAAACAACAGTTGAATAAACCGTTATTCTTGAATGCTTTATATGGTCATAGCAGCCCTCCAAGGGAAACAGTAACTACAATATGGCAACAAAAATGTGTTTGACACCTCTGGTGGAGAGGCACTTGACACTAACTTCATCAAAATGATTTTGGGGTGAACAAGATTGAGATTGGGAGCCCGCCCACCTGGTCCGACACAAGATTTGAGGCTGTTGTAGATGTAAAGATGTAGCAGTAAATGTCCCTGTTGACTTATTTTCATTCAGCATTTTAATTCGTATTTAAGCGCATTTTCCAAATTCTCTCAAGCTTCCCATTCTTGTTGTCGACATTGTTGTACAATTGTCACACTTGCCTTCATTTGACCTTCGCGCTATACTTGTGATTTTCAAACACAGATGACTCAGTGAGCTCCCTGCATCGCAAGCACAATTATGTAAGATTACTTGGATGAAAGGGCTTGTTTGGCACTCCACTTGTACGGCTGAAGAACAAATCATCATTATACCTCACGTTTCATGTTTGTCCCAATAAGTGAGAAAGAGTTTTGTTTTTAGCGCTGCTTAGGTCACACTTGTCACTAATCTACATTCCAGGGACTATTTTCTGTATTTAAGGAAGATATGATGAATTTTCATCGACGTAAAATAGCTGAGATAACTGAGGCCAACAAAATCTGGAGGACTGTCAAAAATGTTCCTCTCCTTTTTTTTCCTTCTCTTTTCATTTTCCATTCTGATCGCTGAGCACAGACACCATCCCAAATAGTTTTGTTGTCAAATAATGTAGATTATACCCTGGCAGCCAACCCATCAGCAGAAAAGCTTTCTAAACAGAAAATAAAAGATCACAGTTACTCTGGGATCTGCTCATTCAAATAATGTCAACTCAGCATTTTTAATCAGAATCTGAATCAGAATCAGAATCATCAGAATCATCTTTATTGGCCAAGTATGTAGAACACACAAGGAATTTGTCTCCGGTATACACGCTGCATTAGTATCATCATAAACAAGAACATGACAAATAGGTATGGAAGGACATTTCATAATGTAAGTGAACCATAGTTTCAAGCAGAGCTAAAGTGATCAGTGGTAGAATACAATACTATTACAGTTTGTACAGTTGGTGCAGAAAATCATTGAACCATTTTAGAGAGATACAATATTTGTTGTACAAGAAGAGTGACTACGTCAGTGACTGTTTAGGGAGTTAATGGCTAGAGGGAAGAAGCTGTTCAAGTGTCTGCTGGATTTGGTGCGCATGGATCTGTAGCGCCTGCCTGAGGGGAGTAACTGGAAAAGGTGGTGGGCAGGATGCGGGGGATCCAGGAGGAACCTACTCAAAGCTCTTACAAAAATGCACGATGCAAAAAATAAAAATAAAAAAATGCTGGAAAAGCGTTATCTATATTTACAGAACTATTTCAGACAAGATTTGTGCGTTTTAGTGTCTGTACACGGGAAGTTTCTTTGGGGTTATTGTAGTCATCGGCTTCCCTTATCGCTTCCCACTCTGTAACGGTGTGAATGTGTGTGGTCACGGTATAGTCTGCCTTCCACCCGAAGTCAGCTGCGATAGGCTACAAAAACTCCCCGCGACCCAGTTACGGCTAAGCGGTGTTGAAAATGGATGGATGGATGGATATTGTTTGTGGAATTGGATGAGTGTCATGCTATTCTGCTTTTATTATCCCACACTGTTTACGGAGCTCATGCAGCTTCCTGTTATGCTGATCCTTCATCAGCCACGTGCCGACCAAATCAGGGTGTAGTGAGCCAGACTATCCCCACATGAATTTAAATGAGCCCAAATGTGCCTTCGTTAAAGGCAATTGCAAATACCTGGCAAAAATGGATGCGCCGCTTGTCTTCAATGGATTGAATCTAATGAGGGACGAGACTTAGCTGTTTCCTTCTGATTAAGGTGTAATATCCTCACACATTAAGTCGCGTCAAAGTGAGGGACGCTCTTACGATCATAAAGATAACATGACAATTAATTTCAGCACAAACACAAATTCACTAAAAGCGAGTCCGAAATAAAAGGGAAAAGGTCTTGGTTTATTGGTTCAATCTTCTAGGTTTTGGAATGCGGTCCAGATCTTGAGTCATGAAAATCTACTTTAGAAAAACATTTTTTTAAACACCTAAACACTTTTGTCCACAAATGAAAATGTGACATAAAAATTGTTACAACAATGGAAATGTGAAGCCATAATGACTGTCTTGTCTTTCAGTTGTCTCTCGGCGATGAACAGAGTGAAGTGACACGAAACAGCCATGAGTCCAAAGAGCTCGTCTACTTGGTTCATATTTACTGTCAGGTGAGGCTTCGTTTCATGAGTCGTCATAAAGAAGTACGGACACACTCTCAAATGTACATTAACGCAGAGAAACCTATGCCAGGGATTTAAATTCAGAAAGCGTTTCAGATTCTGATCCAGCCGGCTTTCCTCAGAGCAACGCCTGAAATAAGATCTGGGTTGATTAACTCATTAATTTATAAGATCTAATCAGTGTTAAAATCTAACTGGAAAGAGCGATAAACAGTCGCGCAAGCGAGCTATTCATTCATTCATTTACGACTTGGGGGAGGAGGAGGTGCTGAAATAGGTCACAACTGTTTATAAAATTATGAAAAGCTGCTGGCCCTGGACGTGGCGCTCTATGTGGCCGCGCTCTGCGCTAGTGCGGGTGAAATCTTCACAACTTTGCTATCCCCAAATCAAAACACCCTAAAGAACTACTCTGTAAATAATTTCAGTCCAATTGCATTTAATACTCTGCTCATGAAAAGCTTAAAAAAAACCAACAACCTGGAGGAGGAAATCATCACATGACAGCCAGACAAACGAAATGCATAACCGTTTGCCTATCAAGCGGGTGATTGTACAGAAGCCACTCGGCTTTTAATTTCACACTGTTCAAGATTCTTAAACAACCTAAATCCCATGCAAGTTTTATTTGATGGTTTCACTTCGCTTCACTGAGAGCATTGTTAGGCAAACAGATAAAAACAAAAAATCCATTTGGTGTCAATAGAAATATTTAATGGACTGTATTTTCCGCACTATAAGGCGCACCTAAAAGCAATAAATTTTCTCGCCCTATATATATATATATATATATATGAAAACAATTTTAAAATAGGCCATTCATTGAAGGTGAGCCTTATACTCCGAAGCGCCTTATAGTGCGTACAATCTGTACTTTATGGAAAGTCTCTTTACTTATTTTATTCGCTGTCTGTACAAGACAAGACGTGTCTGAATTACATCATGAGAATGTGATTTAAAATGAATGGAGCCCATCTTTAGGTCCTCTGCCACCTTTGGACAGTGTGGGTGGTTTAAAAAGCAAACCAAATTTTACCCAAATCTGATCATGTACTTCACGCTTCTGAATTTGCAGTCATGCCGTCAGTTTGATGAAATTAAATTCCCGATGCGGAAAAGAAACGGTTCAGGAAAGAACTTTTGTGCTTCTGCCATAATGCATAAAATGTGGAATAAACCGAGAATCGTTCTGCTTCCCCTGCTTCTGGATGGTCACTGGCTGTGGTTGTTTCTGTAATGATGAATTGTTTATCATTTATTTACTTTACTTTCCATTATAGCCCTAAATAGATTTTTTTTTGTGTTCTTTTGACTGAATTTCCCTTTTTGGACTTATAAAGTATTCTGAATCTGAATCAAAAGAAGGGCTGCGGAAAAATGCTACATAGTTGAGACTTCCAAGTTCTAAACCGAGCACATTTTGTGGTGTATTCTCTTGACTTCATTATTTATACTGATTCTTCATCATATCGTTGTCTTCATCTTTAATTATTATAGATGGAAGCTTTGTAAACTAAGAGTCGGCTGATTTCTACCCACTTGAACATTGACTGTTTGGTTACATTTCTGTATATAATTTGGCATGTGTAGTTCTGTATAAAATGTCATAAACTCAAACAAACAGACCTACTCCAGCTGCAGAGCAGTTTTGCCCTAATCTACTCCTGTGACATTTGCGATTTTTTTTTTTCATGCGTTTCCATCCGCAGAGGGGTATTCCTTTTCCTCGTCCTTGGCAATGACACACAAGTATGTGACTGTTTAGTTGGATATTCCATCTACTTGGAGCCACTGGAAAATTGATAGATCTTCCCCAGAACGTTCGAGAAAAAAAAAAAAAAACCCTGCAACTCACAAAGAGTTTAGAGTTTGATTAGAAATAGTGGCACAGCACAGTGAGTTGATTTCCACAGAGACGGCCGGGCCAGACGTGCATGGTTACTGGAGTCCCTGTATGAAAGTGGGGCAGGAAAGCTTCATGCGTTCACAGAGACTTTTCAGGCCCGCCTGCCGCAGCCAGTGCTTTAAACACCACAAGAATCGGTGGGTTGAGTGGTGTGCTGCAGTCCCAGCGCACAGACCTTGGCCCTAGAACAGAGGGATCTTTTTAGGCCAAATCAAAGCAAAAGTCCTTTTCCACCACAAGTTGCTCTCATTTGGAGAGGCATTCTCAATCTCATTTTGGTAGAAACAAGGAGGGAAAAAGAGGGAATGGCTCTATTGTTTTACATTAAACTATCTGCCTGTTGTGACAAATATGGTTGCCATGCTTGTCAATAGCCTAGCTTTGAAGTGGCTAACGTCGCTTTTGCTAGTCAGCACTCATGAAGATTTAATTTGGAAAATGTATTTGGCTGTTGATTGTCACACTCAGCGGCATTCTGGTGACTTCAGTATTTGTATACAAGCAATCATAAAGTCAATTTTTCATCATGTGTCCCCTTACGCAAGGAATTGCCTGTAGGCCAATTGGACTGTCACAACTCAAAAATTGCAGCAGAACAAACAAATCTGTCAGTTACATAAATAAGCTTGTTATATAAAAGGGGAAAGCCCGGTTTAACATTTGGACTTCAAATCGAAGCATCTTCAGTTTATTATGTTGGAAGTATGATATATATATTTTTTAATCTTAGAAAGCTGCTATGTCAGGTCAAGTTTTAGTTATTAGATTGAGGGCAGGGGTATGGAGGGCGAACTTGTATCAACTATCACTTTCAGTATTAACAGTCAATATACATTAGGCTGGACATTTTTTTTAATTGTTTATTTCATGTTACTAACAACCAGATGATAAACTGATTCTACCGAGCGTAGCACCTTGTGTAATAGCATAGCCTATAAGAGAAATTGAGCCAGAACTACCTACATTATGTTTATCAGAGATGGAGATATCAATTTGCCTTTAAAACGGAATGAAAACTAAATCTGAAAACAAATTGTTGTCAATTTAGTTTCACCCCAGTCCTGAAGGTGGCGATAATTTACAGTGCCAAATTAGTTTGCCAAAGCCAAACAAATGAAACTGAGAAAAACAAGTTTGTCACTCCCATTTTCTCGACCTCTTATGCCGAAACAGACACACTCACGTAGACTTGGTGTCTTCACTGAACCTAACATGTTCATAACATGCATGTTTTTGTAATGAGGGAGGAAGCTGGAACAATTGGAATTAAACGCCACAGGAAGTGCAAAGTTGAGATTCAAACTGAACCTTCGAACTATGTGGCAGATGCTCTAAACAGAAGGCCCATTTTGTTGCTTTTCACAATGATTAAAAAAAAAAAATCTGGATCTGAAGTGCTTCATCTGTGGTCCATGCCATGCCACTGTGCAAAGTTTTATAGAAATGAGTTAAGTAGCTTTTAGTTAGGTTACTGGTACCTTACCATGTACAAATAAATAATAACTGCTCCGTTGCTTTAACTCAGTGTTTTCTTCTTTGAAGGGTCGAAGCTGGATTGTGAAACGGAGCTATGAGGATTTCCGTGTCTTGGACAAGCACCTGCACCTTTGCATATATGACCGCCGTTTCTCTCAGCTGCCTGAGCTGCCAAGACTTGACAGTTTGACTGATCAGCCAGAGGTGACCTTATAAAACTCTATGCATGCGTGCATGTGGACTGTAAATAACAGTCGCATCACACTGTTAAACCTTCTCCAGAGACTCAATTTTACAGGATTAGTGTTCCAACAAACTGACTCATAGTCATAAACAACAACAAAAAAAGTCAGTGAAGGGGGGAAAAAGCTCTCGACAATACATACAGTGAAACTCCTCTGCAACTAAACCTACATGTACGAAAATACCACCTGGTGTGAAACAATCTTCATGCATTAAAGCCATTCCCTCTTTTCTGCTTTCCCCTATAACGAAAAGTCCCCCTGTTGCATAATACGAAATCCTTTTCTCCACCTTTGCCTTGCAACGAAGTTCACTACAACGAAAAAAAACCTTTGCAGACCCAGGCTCTTCACAAGGAGACATGGAAGAAATTGATATAGTAAAGTGAATGCTGATCGAAAATTTCGCAATTTCTTTCCCTTTTTTTTCTTTCTACGCTGCTATGAAGTGTCAAATAAGTGTATGCTCATACCTCTGCACTATTGGAATAAAAATAAAGAGTACACGTATACGTTTTTGTTTGTGTTTATGTTTAAGATCAAATTTGCAATAGTGAAAAGTCCCCTGTTGTGAAAAATTTCCGAGTGCAAGCATGATTTCGGTGTAGAGGAGTTCTACTGTAGTAAGCGTTTAGTGTGAGTAAAATATTGTTTATATGTTCATACAGCTTCCGTTTGCGAGCATTATGCCCAGTTGGTGGCAAACGAGGAAAGGGCTGTATATGTGCCGCTATGAGTGTGCCTTGAATTGAAGTGCATGAGAATGATTAAGAGATCGTCAGTCACACCTTCTGTCTCTGATTATTTTTTTTATTACAAAATGAGGCCACTGAGGGCTTTATTTTCCAGAACCTTTAAATCATGCACCGCTGTTGAGTCATATGACATTTTTAACATGATATAACAAAAAACGTTTTTAACTCTTTCAGGGACAGCGGTTACTAGAGTGGACAGCTTATCATGTTATCAGGTTATAGGGTGCATGAAAGGGTTAATTCCTAATTCTTTTTTGATGTGTTTTTTTCCTCTCGTGTTAGTCTGTCTCCCAAATGTTGTTGGGTTACCTCTCCCGGCTATCGGCCATTGCTGACAACAAGATAAACTGTGGGCCTGCCCTCACGTGGATGGAGGTATGTAAACACTTTCATCATCTGTTTGAAGAATCAGTGTGTGGCAGTGTAAATAAATCCAAAATTGGATTACTTTGAGTGAAAACAGACATCCAAAATGCTTGATTCATTTTCTTCCAAACTGTCCAAAGTCTGGCCCAGGGGCCAATTACAGCCTGTGTTGAAATTTCCACCGGTCCACAGCTTCTGGCATAAAGTTCATAAAATGTGGCCTGTCAGCAATATTGACTACAGTGGAAAATACACATGAACAAAAAAAAAGCTAATTTATATTTCAATGTAAAATGGAGCAACTGGTTAGTAAGTCCACCTCACAATGCAGAGGTGCAGGGTTGAATTCGGCTCCGGGCCTTCCTGTGTGGAGTTTGCATGTTCTCCTTGTGCCTGCGTGGGTGTTCTCCGGGTACTCCGGTTTCCCCCCGCATTCTAAAAACATGCATGGCAGGTTAATGGAACACTCGATATTGACCCTAGGTGCGAGTGTGAGCGCGAATAGTTGTATTTCTATGTGTGCCCTGCGATTGGTTGACAACCAGTTCAGTGTGTCCACCGCCTACAGCCCGAAGACAGCTGGGATAGGCTCCAGCACACCAGAGACCCTTGTGAGGATAAGCGAGTCAGAAAATGGATGGATGGATGTATGTAAGATGGCAGCAGACCCGTGTGGCCACACTCCTAACCAGCATTTTGAAATACGCTCAATGTGTACTTTGATTAGTGTTTGGCATCATTGGGAATTTCCAAGCTGCATGACCCTTGTGTGACCTCTTCTAGCCCATTTTTAAAATGGAGACTGTAGCAAAGAAAAGCAAAGTTGACAGAGAGGGCTGTCGCTTCCAAGACAAGTGAAAAATGTTTGTTTGGTTTTTTTGCACTGAAATACAAAATACCTCGGTCTGTCAGACTTGACAAGAGACCGTAGCAGGTTTCAAGGAATTCATTAGCAAGAGTTACTTTTTTGTATTGTGACTATAAAGGAGTCGGTGTTCTCAGAGCAAGAAGTGAATCACATTATTTGATCCAAGTTTACATACACAGTTAGCTCTGAGCTTTCGCCATCTAACTTGACCACAGTGCAATTTTGAGTCTCATGTGGAAATTTACTTTTTGTTCTAATAATGATGCCAGAGACAGACTGTATGCACATGATGACATTGATGTTATTTAATTATGCGGTGGTACACTATCAGCGACCATCCCGGAGAGGCAGAGAGACACTTTGAACAAGATACCTCTTGTTACATTGTTGCTTTTTGCCTCACGGATGCACATTTTTTCTGATAATTGCGCGTCTTTTGTCGAAAGAAACAAAAAAGATACATGGTTGAACTGGCTGAAAACCCCCTGTCGTGGGTGGATCATCTTTCATCTACTCTTCTGTGCATGTATAGTATAATTGAAGACAGGCACTTGGATTTGTTATGCAAGTCCTACTGATATGTAATGAAAGCAGGTTATGAGTTATGTTTCTACGAAAGAAAAACACGATATATTTTATTAAAGAATTACTAGGGCTACAACTGAAGTCTATTTCAATAATCGATTAATATGTTGATGAATATTAATTGCTTATTTTGTCAATTACTTGATGAATTGGGTTAAAATCATGTTTTAATTTCCATCCCTTTATTCAAAAACTGAAAAGGTTCCGGAACAGAATCAGACTCTACAAACGTAAACTCAGATAAAGGTATACAAAAATATTTATTTACAGCAAAAATGGCGCAAAGACAATAAAGTACAATTAATGACGCTGGTAGGCACACCAGGGGAAAATGAGAGAAACCAAAAGTGCTTGCCAGAAGGTAAGGGAAAAATATAAATGAAAATAGCTTGTCAACAAATGACAAGATGACCCAATCGTGGAAATACGAAAACCGAGAGTAATATTAAACATAGGCAAACTACTTATGGAAAACGGAGAACCAAGAACAGAGAATGAGAATGTGGAGCAATATCAAGAACTTCAAGAAAACTGCACTTGAACGAATAACATGAGCAAGGCAAATTATCCGACAATCAGTTGTCGTGCGGGATGTCCTCAAATAGGCTGCGTTTAAATGAGGAACAGGTGCGCAGCAGAAAAGACCGCACCACTGTCACCTGTTGGGGACGAAACAGAACGGAATCATGACAAAAACAAGACATTATTTCAAATTGACAGTGCAGAAAGGGTACAAACTTTTCAGAATACAAAAATAATCAGTGCTTTCATGAAAGATGACAAAAATCAGCTAACATTTTCTGTTCAGGAACTGAAATTTTGGACAGTTTTCATTCAAAAAAGAATCGAAACAATTTATCAATTGTCAAAAATAGTTCTTGATTAATATGATGATCGATTAATTGTCAATTACCGTTCTGCACTATAAGGCACTTCGGATTATAAAGTTGCACCTTCAATGAATGGCCTATTTTAAAACTGTTTTCAGATATGGGGCGCACAGCATTATAAGGCGCATAGAATAGAAGCTACAATATTGGCTGGGTTGTGTTATGCATCCACTAGATGGTGTTACGCTTAAAGTAATACAATACAATACAGCTTTATTTATATAGAGCCTTCACAACCAACAAAGCCATGAGAACTGGCTACAAACACGGACATGAAACATATAAATACAAATAACAAACGCATTATAGGGCGCACTGTTGTATTTTGAGAAAATTGAATGCTATTAGGTGTGCCTTACAGTGCGGAAAATACGGTAGTTGGTAATCGTAGCTCTAGTAGTTTGTCAACATTGTTGCCTTCGTTTTTAATGTATTGTACATTTGAATGCAACACTGTTACTTATTATTGTCAAATGTGCAGTATGTGCAACATACAGCACAGATGAAATGTCTTCCCTCTCAAACCGACAAGCCAACATACTCAGCGCTGATGAACATGTTGAATGCCTTTTGATTCCTTCACCTGCTTTGCATTTCTATTTTAAAGTCATAAAATGACTGTAAATCTGTTGCATGTTTTGCTGGTTTGCATTTCTTCACTTGTAACATTTTGAATCAGTCGTGTAAGCATCACAATGATTCAATTCAGCCCCGTACGTAGCATTGATGGGGTTTTTGGGTGTGTTTTTTTTTCCCAGGTTGACAATAAAGGAAATCATCTTTTGGTTCACGAAGAGTCATCCATCAACGTGCCCGCAATTGCAGCTGCCCATGTCATCAAACGCTACATTGCACAGGCTTCAGACGAGCTTTCCTTTGAGGTGACACCAATACGCTCCCAATCTCTCTTGCAGACTTTCTGACAGTACACAGAGAGAATGCATTCCATTCAACTTCATACAGTGATCAAGAGGAAAAAAAATACTGGAAACTATTGGGTCTTCCGGTAAAAATGCTCAACTAACTGAAACTAAAGCTGGATCCAAAGCCTGAAAATCTAGTCGTTTTAAAGCAATTATTGTGGAAATATCGTACTGGATTTTTTACAAAGTGACAAACACCTATTTCCTCTTCTCTTCAGGTTGGTGACATTGTGTCAGTGATTGACATGCCTCCGAAAGAAGACACCACATGGTGGAGGGGGAAGCATGGCTTTCAGGTGTGCCATTCAAAACATCATCATAGGCTACCTTTACATACATGCAGTGAATATTCAGGTTGCTTGGTACCATTTCATGCTGGGTACCATCTCAAGACATCATTTGTCATGTGAATGCTCCAGAAATTCATAAGTCGTAGTCTGAATTTGTAGCAGTTGATATATCAAGAATTGAAAGGCTTCTTACAAACTCCATATGCGCTTACCTGTCACTCAGCAAACCCGTCCAATTTAATTTGTTGTTGGTTTTCTGCTGCCTATATGTGTACAAAAATACAATCCATGCCTCAGTAAATTTGATTGAATCACATTACTGTATACGAAGTACAATGTGTACCGGTACACATTTTATGGGGAGGTTTTTTAACCGTATTTTCCACACTATAAGGCTATTTTCCACACTATAAGGCTCACCTAAAAGCATTCAATTTTCTCAAAAGCCGACACTGCGCTTTTTAATCCGAGCGGCCTGATATATGGATCAGTAATCTGATTTCTTGGATATAGTATTTTAACTCACTGAAAACCTTTGCCGTCGAAAAGCGTCAATTAACGCATAGTCCCCGCCTGCCCATGACGTCTAAAGGCGGCAATCACGTTTTTTCATGGGGGAGGGTGCAAGAGAGTCTGATGCAACTTCTCACTAAAGGAGCAGGCTTGACTGCAATGTAGTTATAGTAAAAAAATGGCCAACAGGTGGCAGTGGTGCAAAGGTCCACCATTGTTCAATTTGCACTTTTGTTCATAGTTCAATAGTTTTGTTATGTGCAAATAAATTATTTTGCTATAAAAAAATTTTTGTAATGTTGTTTTGTAGGAGGAACACATTATTGAGGTATTTGAGCTGTCAGAAAAGCAAAAAATAGTGTCAAACTTGAAATGATGCTTGAAATGCCTGCTTTTACAAAAAACTAATTTTCTCTAGATTTCTGAAGAAAACCAGCCTTTTCCATAAAACTTAGCAATTTTCTCATGCTGATTGCCAACGAACGGAGAAAGATAGAAACAAACATTTATTTCTGCTGAAAGAAGAGAGTCCCACCTTTCTTCTGACAGGTCGCATGTTTATATAGCCGTAGAACAGAATATTCTGTGGGCCTTGCAAATCAGTCAAAATTCAGTAAAATGTGAGGGATTGAGTGATTGCTCCAGTGAAAAAGGGTGGTATTCAATGAGTTAAATGTTCTGATGTTCAGCCCTTTGTTAAAGCTGCAGCGGTTGTGAAAGCTCTATATAAATAAAGCTGGTTAAACCCTTTAGCGTAGCCCCCATCGCTTGGATGCATAAAGCAACTAGAGCCACTATTGTAGCTGCTATTCTATGCTCCCTATAATGCGGTGCGCCTTATGCATTATGCTCCTTGACAATACTTGACTTGACTTGACTTATATTTGAAAACAGTTTTAAAATGGGCCATTCATTGAAGGTGCGCCTTATATTCCGAAGCACCTTATACTGCGGAAAATACGGTAATTTTGTAAACATACTGTTTGTGTACCGTATTAAAGTACCGTACATACGTCCCATCACTACTTTACGGGAGCAAAGCGTATTCCACTAAATTGTTGTGACTGGATAAACTTGTCTCGGTGTATGTGATAGCTTCTCCAGCTAACGTACGTAGCTTAGCATAGCTTGTTCTGTCAATCACTAAGCAGTGATTGAATATATTACTTAGGCGATTATTGTGGGATAAGAATACCAGGTGAGCAGGACAGTCGCAGTTGGATCTTTTATTATCATTATTTTAAAATGTTTTTAAGTCCTCGCGTCCACTGTGGGCCTTCGGGGTAGCCTAAATGGGTGCGAGAGGCACTTGACCCGGTAAGAGAGCAAAACATCAGGCCCTGGCTTCTACAAAATCTCCCTATTGTTTACTTTTAAGTGAGTTTCGTGTTAGTATACATCAACTTTGGCCAATTTATTTGTGGATGCATGCTTTCTACCGGTTTTGAAATTGACATTTAAACCCATGGTATACGGTACATTGAAACTGGTCACCAACCCATTCCTAACTGGAAGATAGTAGTCACACCTGCCTAAATAAAACCCCAAAAACAAAAATAGTCAAACCATAAATGTTTACGTAAAAGATAGTCAAGCCTAAATATAAATAATGACTCAACCCACTGTACTCTTTTATGTTGAAGCTCCTTGTGCAGTCATGAACCCTTTTTAAAACCATGTCTGAACTTTCTCTCACCCTCTGCCCCACTTTCTCTGCACTGCCCTTTTTGAACACGCTTGGCTCTTTGCCTTCAAGAAGTCTGACATTCTAACGCACTCCCGGGGTTACAGGCAACAGGAAGTTTCTCATTAGTTCAATGCTATTTCTGAAGCGTGGTTGGTTGGCAAGAATCTACAGAGAGCTTTGTCTTGTCAGTTTAATTCAAATGTGAAGTAAACTTAGCCAACCATCTTTTGAGTAATACTTCGAGCTAAAACTATTTTAAGCATACTTGCGATTTTTTTTCTTAACGCAACGCACCCAGGTTCATACCTAGATCATCATAGCAAGATATATCAACGTGCTGAGCAACGAAAATGCTTTTGTTCGGCATTCTTCGGTGAGTGATGTGGTTTATAGAATTCCGAGTCGGCAGCAAGCCATTGAACCGCATTGTTGATTGTCCAGTTAATGCTCTTTGCCATTGGTTTCGAGTTATTTGGCGAAACCCATCGACGCTGTGTGGCGATGCACTGTTCATATTCAAGCAAACAGTAGTTTGAGTGGCCAAAAGAAAAGAAAAGGGCACGTAAATGGACCAGAAAATTGAAATGATAGTTTCATTCTGGCTAAGCTAATTAATTTCAGGCCGGTGTTGACGAACGTTCTTTGTTACCAGCACTTCAAAAACCTCTGTTTTCTCAACCAGATTTGCAAAAATGGCAGGTGTGATAATCAATGAATAACTCTGGCTGTTGTTTATGAAAACTTTTGATTCAAAATATTATCTGAATGCATGGATGGAATCCTTTGTAACGGTTTGCGACTAACAATGCTGACGATATAATATGTGGAGTGGCCGACAACGTAACTGAACGACGTTAGCAATGACAATGCAGAACACCAATCCACTAAAATATGTGCTCTCAATACCAGCGGGAATGTTTGGACCAAGTAGCTCAACCTATCGTGCACAACTTATAGCACGGCGCAGCATCGAATTGCAAACAATAGTGCTAGGCTAATAACCGCAGCCTATATAGCCTCGCATATTTCCAGTCCCGACGGGTCTCGTCTCCATTCCATGTCAAGCCGTTGGGGCACATTTTCCACATCCTGAGCATCTGGTTCGTACATGTTCGGTCCAACATACATCTCTTCAAACACCCCTCAGATAAGTGACATAAAAATATTTGATTTGAGATTTTCAAAAATGACTTCATACTTGACCTTTATAGCTCATGCGCGGGGTATGTTTGGAAATATACTGCCGGTGAACATAGACAGCGTTGGCGTTATAACTGTACTTTCGCTCAACTTGGTTGAAGCTAAACAATTTTGCAATGATCTGAACATGGCTCACGGGTGTGGATTTTGCTGGAAGCACATTTGGCAGTTGAGAAACTAAAATTCAATAATTGTGATTTATGTCGATTTGAATTAATTGATTAGTGGTTAGTTCCTCTGCTGGTTACATGTAAATGAAGGGAAAATAAACCAAAAACCGAGATTGGGTAAGCAAAACAAAATGTATTTTGTTTGAACTGAGTTCCAAACCTTTTCTTTTTTTTTTTTAATGGTTAACTTTTTATATGAGTACGCAACTCAACTGCCAACATTTTGAAATGAATTGTTGTGGGTCTTTATAGGTTAATTCATATTATATTTTTGTTGCAGCTATGATGCATATAAGATCTCCAATCTACAAAAAGCGCTTCCTATAGGACACGGGTGTTGGGCCTCAATGGAGATCTTTATGCTATAAGACTCATTTTAATTCTGGTTTGTTTGATATTTTCTCCCACTCCCTCCAGGTTGGCTACTTTCCCAGTGAGTGTGTGGAGCTCATAAATGATAAAGTGCCACAGTCCATGACCAACTCTGTGCCGAAGCCAGGTACTGCTCTCCTTAATGTTGAAATCATTTAGTGAAATGTTGTCAGAAGGAAATAATCGTTGATGACAGTTGAGAGATAAGGGCTGCGTTTTCAGGAAGTAGTTCAGGATGCGTTTTTTGCGTGTGTGTGTGTGTGTGTGTGTGTGTGTGCGTGTGCATGTGTGTGTGTGTGTGTGTTATGCCTCAGGCAAACCCTGACTCAGAATTCTATGAATGTATGGTATACCTAATTTGAATATACGCAAGCCAATAAGTATGTTAAACTATTACTGCGATATTCAAATCCATACGTTACAAATCCTAATAACATCATGTTGTGACTGTACATTTGGGAACTTGCATGTAAATTTCAACGCCAAAGACTGATTCATTGATGATGACTTTCATTCACAAGAATCTGGCCGGCCTTGGAGTGAGACTTGGAGCCAGATGCTCACCATCTGATGTCATGACAAAATGATAATGCTGTAAAAAAAAAAGAAATAAATAAGACCACCAATGCTACAAATTGCTAGTTTCCGGATTTTCCTGTGCCTGAAGCACCTGACCGATCAGATGGATCATAAATACTTCTCATGATATTGTAATCCGTTGTAGCACATGGACGACCACATGTTAATCTTTTAATTGATATGCCTGTACACTCTCCCGCTTTGGTGCACACTGCTTGTCTGGGTTACTTGCACATTTATTTCCACAATTTGCCACTTCATCCACAATTGAGAATATTTTAATATGAATCAAAATAGTTGTTGTTTTTTCCTCTGATTGCTCAGATATTTCACTTTTGTTTTTTTATACAGAAAGCCACTATTTAAGGTTTAGTTTTCGAAACTCGGCTGTCAAAATCATTTTTATGATTAATGGGCTGACCAAGGCTTGATTGTCGTTGTCATTCATTGTCAGACGCACAACGAATATTGCACTGCGTTACAGCCCGCATTGCTTGTTCTCACTGCTTTGATGCATCGTGAATACCGATGTCTCATCGCACACAATTGAGCCGTATGTATGTGGTAACTTGCATGTGTCTTGATATGTTGCATTTGACTCTGACTCCTCTGCCTCAGCGTCCCCGTGCTCTGGCCTGCCGCCCGCTTCATGGAGTCTCTTCCCTCCCTGTGCGTGTTGGTATAAAATTGCTTCCACCTGCTCCATGCATTCCTCCCTCACTAGCGCACTTAGACATGTAAACTGTGATTGCGTTGCAGTTTGTTTTGTCAGATTTAACTTCATATTGGATACAATGACATTGTTGTAATCTGAGACTTGAGTAAACGATGGCTATTTTTTTTTTTCTAACGTCAAGTGCTTCTCTCCCTCTGCTGCTTCTCTCATGTCTCCATCCATCCGTCCATCTTTCTGTTGGTCCATCCGTTCGTCGGGATGCATGCAGATTTGGAGATGGAGAGTGTAATACAGGACAATGCATGGGTGGCCGACCCGCTTAACCACTACAGCCTAAGTTCAGGTAGAAAAGCCTCTTGGTGTGCCGCCCGAAACTAACTCCAAACCGACAGCAATGTTTATTTTGTGCAACTCTCATAACACATAGTTTGTATGGAGTTAAAAATACAGTGGAAACTATGAATTTGACTGCAATCCATTCCGCAACACTGGTCAACAACCCCCTCCGTCCCAGTCTCAAATCATCTCTCCCCAGGGAAATAAATGGACGTGCAATTAATCCGTTCCAGACCCCACCAAGCCCACCCAAAATCAATTTATGACATGGTTTTTCATAAGATGAGTGATAACATTTCCTCTCCACATAACCTTCAAACATGGATAACACAAACACAAAACATGACTATAACTAATGAATTGGCTTTCCTCCTCCTTCTTCTTGTGTGGGGTCTATTGGCAGTTAGCAAACCATCTTTATGGCACCATCAACTGTATACAGCCTCCAGCTGTATACAGCCACCAACTGATATTGTCCTTCCACTTCAAAGAAACCAATGTGAATTGATGGTGACTGGGTGTGGCCGCCTCGTAGCAGTGTGTGTCGGAAGCGCACTTGTATCTCAAATTTTGCTCATGTCACATAACAAAAAAAGAAAATTGGTCAAGTGATGTCTTGTGTCTTGAAAATGTTTCAGGTCAAGGCACTCATATCTCAAGGCACCGCCTTACATCTCATTAATCTGGTATAGAGTCAAACTTTCTCGATCATAAAACCTTTATTAACTGTTCGGGTTGAGTTGATATTTCAACAACCACAAGTGTTACACAAGTGTAAAAGTAGTATAATCATTTTAAAAAGACGACGTGTACGGTACATTTACCCTTTTAACTGCTGACTATGCAAGTTCCTTCGTGTAAGTAAGTACAACTCATACTGTGGGGAGCATTCCTCTTTTTTTCATTTTTGTGCTCAAATTATACTGAGAAGCCCTGACAGAGATGTGTGTACCAAACAGCTAACCGCGTGCCTAATTTGCCAACGAGACCAAGTCAGATTTAATGGTACCTCTCTTAAGTGTCATACACAATGATGGTTCAATCTAAATTATAGTGAGTGAGCATTTAGAAATGCTCGTTCAATTCTAAATTGTACAATCTTTAGGTTCAAAATTGGAAGTTCCACCATAACAGAAATCAACCAAATGATGCTCCACATAACAATAAATGTTTGTGGCCTTCCAAAAACATTTTGTATCGAGTGGTAAATTGAACTCTTCATCCTATCTGGTATATGTAAGCCCATGAGAAAATAGACATCTTTTATGCATAATATATATTTTATGTTTGTCAGAATAATTCTTCCAGGGAATTATCAAATGCAATTTGTATATAAGAGACAAAAACCGAATGTTGCTGAATATAGTAAATGCGTCTCTACTTTGAAATCGGTATTCACGGGAGAGAACAAACTTCTGTTCCCAGCTTTCAGTTCTCTGTCTTGGTCCCCTAAAGGTATATGCAAATGACTTCAGGGGTGAGCCAGTTTACTAGAGCATTTCTAAAAGCTCCTCAACGTATCCTGTGTCTGGATGAGGTCCAGCTGTTTGTCTGTTTGGTCGAAACTGAAAAATGGTGGTAGGGGTGTCATGGTCCTGGGTCCTGACTAGCCGTGATTTATTTAATCCTTTCACAGCAAGGGAGGGGGGCAGGGAGTGAAGCGGCTGTAAACCTATCCATTGAGTGGTAAGCTTTGTTCTGCAATAGTATGAATCGCTGTTTCCCTCTCCATGGCGACGAAAAGAGCACATTCCTGTAGGGATCTACAAGTATTGAGAAAAAAAATGACTCTCTCTTCCGAGATTCAATTTGCGCTTTCCTAACCATTGCCCCAGTGTGATGATGAAAACTTTACCATCCTCACAATGCAAACAGGTTGTAGTTGCCACTCACTTGATGATGCAAATGGATAGTCAGCCTTCTTTTGACATGCCAGTTGCTGACCCAGATGTGGCGCAACCCCTTCATTTCTACGCCTATTGTCATGTCTGGGGACCTGTGATTTGGGCAGCTGCTTGAGCATAAACTGAGTGAGCTCAAACAGCTGCTCATGCGAACGAGGGAGGAAGTCATTGAATAGAGAACGTGTGAGAGACTGATTTGTTCCTGCAGTTCCCAAGGATCCCGGCTCATTTCCTGGTGCTCCAGCTCTGAGCTGTGAAATTCTCGAGGTCCCTTGTGTAACTTGTCTCTCCACATGATTCATTTTAACGACTGAAGTTTGGTGGAGGCTGGTGCTGGTGGTTCTTAACTTGCTGCATATGTCAAAGCTGGGAGGGGTTTCCCCCCCCCATTATTATTTTGTGGGATTTTTCACATCACATTGCACTCAACTCATTCCGTAATGTTGGTGTTGGGCAACATGGCAGAGGGCTTCTCGCCCCATTTGTCCTGTAGGTGACGCGGTGAGCACTTGTATCAAAGGTCAACTCCACCCCTCTACCGCACTGCGCTTACAATGTGCCTTGCATGCTGACTCTCGCTGACAAGTTTACCACATGCTGCAAAGCTTGATGTTCTTCCATTCTGAAAAGGAATGAGGAATTCCAATTGAATTCACCCTTTTTATTAATTTATTTTTTTAAATATCAAAATTTGATCTGGCTCGTGGGGTTTGTTGGTGTACAGTACGCATCATACGCATAAGCTGTGAATGAGGAGCATTATCATTTTTGTGCTGATTGTACAAAGTTGTGGTCCATACTTGGCCATTATTTTTTGGCAGATTTGTTGGAATTCTGAACCACGAAACAAAAGCCATAAATTTGGTCACAGCATGACCATCGTTGCCTTCCATTAAAAGAAAATGACAAACAAGGACGTGAAATCATCTCAAAGGACATGAATGTCAAGTTGAAGTCACATGAAGTGGAAGAGTCCGACTGCAGTCTCATGATCCTCGACCATCGACAAATCAAATTAGCTTTACTCAACTCCTGCACAACTAATTTCAGGAACGACAGGAATTCTTGAGAAGCAGTGGGGCCTCAATGTCGGTGAAATTTGAAAGTAAAAATGTGTACAATTAAATTACCGTATTTTCCGCACTAAAAGGCGCACAGGATTATAAGGCGCACCTTCAATGAATGGCCTATTTTGTAATTGTTTTCATATATTGCACGCACTGGACAATAAGGCGCAATCTACAATGCATCCAATAGATGGAGCTACAGGTACGTCTTTGTCCGTCTCCGTGCCTTCTCTTCTTCCGTTCATGACCACCTCCAAAAAATGTAAATTAACGATTACTTCAACGAAACTATGAAAATTGAAAATACAGTAATGCATCAAAACAGAAAATCACAAAATAAATTATGTCGCCCGCCGACAGAATTAATTTTGGCATTTCCTTGAGCGTAGCTGCAACAGAACGCTCAGATGTCAGTAAATTGGAGGAGACTGGACTGTCTCAGAAGTGTTTGTTATTTATTCCTTTGTTGTGTACTGTATTCACAAACGAGGAAATCACAAAATAAATTCTGTAGTGGGGCTATAGAATTTATTTTGTGATTTCCTCGCTTGATTTTCTGTTTTGATGCATTATTTTCAATTTTCGTAGTTTCATTGAAGGAATCGTTAATTTACATTTTTTTTCCCGAGGCGATCATGGACGCCTTTCGAGTCTAACGGAAGAAGAGATGGACAAAGACATACCTGTATTTGTTGAGACTGTGAAAACCATTAATAAAGTGTGTGTTTAAAAAAAAAAAAACACCACCACAGCTCTCCTTTTTTTTGGAGTTGCAATAAAAACGTATTTAATAAAGCAGCGACACAGTTCACTGAACCAAAAGCAAGTTATAACATTGTAAGCATGTCTCCAGCAAGGGGCCATCTTGGGCTCGACATATTACGGTAATGACCATACATAAGTTGCACCGGATTTTAAGGCGCACAGCTTTTAAGAAAATTGAAGACTTTTCGGTGCGCCTTATAGTGCGTTAAAATACGGTACTGTACTGTATTTGTAGTTGGAAGTCTTCAAGCATTATTATGGGTTAAACTGGTCAGTAATTTAAGGGTACTATACTATATCTTCTTTACATAAACCAAACCTGTTGGGCTTCTTATAATAGTTTTGTGAGTGTTTTGGATTTGTCCTGATGGCAAACATAAAAACCAAATACAGTAGGCTTGTCAGGGAGAGTCGGTCAGGGGTAAACTGGGCTCAGGAGTCATTTAAAACAAGTGCTCTTTCCAAAGCAATGGATCAGCATAGTTCATTGTCAGTAAATGTTTGGACTTTATTTTTCTGACTATATGTTGCTCTGGAGTACAAGTCATACCAGTAAATAAAATACATCATGAACAATTTGAAAAAAAACATACAAATCGTTTCAGACTGTAAGTCGCATTTTAGGGGTGAATGTATTTCACAAAAACAGAGATCAGCATTTTGGCTCTCAGGAAGTCCGGTCCAGCCAGATGCTCAAAACGCTGACCCACTTCGAGAGTCCATTTTTTCCCCCTCTTAACGATCAATCAGTAGCTTTCACTGCTTATAATAGAGCAAACATACTGCAGAGATAAAATAAACAACTTTACTGAGATTTGTGCTGTTCTTAGTGAAAAATAGCCGTCGCTATCACTTCCTCTGTGTGACATGCCAACACGCCCATGTAATAAAAATCCATTCATACCCTTAAAGTGCATCCATTTCACAAACACTTATCACGAGCAGAATGTCAATGCAACACCGTTTAACCGACTTCCACGCTATCC
Organism: Hippocampus mohnikei; assembly: GCA_026261675.1. Classification (NCBI taxonomy): domain Eukaryota; kingdom Metazoa; phylum Chordata; class Actinopteri; order Syngnathiformes; family Syngnathidae; genus Hippocampus; species Hippocampus mohnikei. The sequence continues at coordinate 4,868,200 of JAKGUB010000325.1, forward strand.
ATAATGTGACGTTGGCAGAAACCATTACGTTGCACGTCTTCTCTGTCCACGAGCTACCTCCCACGATTTAAAACTGTAACGTACTTCCACCAGAATGACCTACAAGGAAGTTGAGCCGAAATTTCAAGAGGATCACTGTAAAGTACGATATTATTTTTTAAGTGGTTCGTTTATCAATACTAAAATCAAGTTAAATCACTAATTGAGGACACAAAAAAGACTACTTCATTACGCTGACGTGTTGCCAGCATTTAGCGGCGGCTTCAGCGTTAGCGGCTAGCAGCAAATTCCCTCTTGGCTACTTGGATTACATTAAAGGCAGTTAAATAAATGCACATTTTAATGCTTAGAGCCTGACACAGTTGCCATTTCTACTTATTTAACAACACAGGCTTACTCAAATGGGTTGTTTAAACCAGCAAAATCGGTACTATGCTTCTAATAACACTTTTTGTTTCATGGACCAACCTCTATGGGTATATTTGTTTAAAATTGTGATAGTAAGTTATGATTATAGAATATCTTCAAAAAATATATGTTCCTCCTAATTTTTAAAGGTGTTATTTATTTATTTTTACTGATATCACTGATTAAGGCCACGGTATCATCTTGAATTTAAATTGTGCCGTCATTTATAAACATGTCAGGACTGCTCGCATGAGCTGTACACTTTTAACAGAAGTTGAATTTACAATCATCTAACTTGTCTTTATTATTACTTTGTACATATATTAAAGAATTTAAGATGTTACCCAATGAATGTGATTATAAGAGCCGCTGCTTGCTGCTGCAATATGCAGTGATTTACAAATGATTTCATTCATCGACTAATCGCGACAACTCTATCTGGCAGCCCCAGTGTCGGACATGGTTTCTAGTTTTATTGGTGACGCTTAATAAATAAAATAGATTTACAGTACATAGCTAGTTAGCTAGATTTTTTTCCCCACGCTACTTGCATGCATTATTTCTTTAGTGTATTCTTGTGCGTGACGCTGCACTATTTGAAAGGCGCACGGTTCAGCTGCCAGGCATTTCATATTTTGCAAAGCCTACAGCGAATAAGTTGCAGTGTTCATATGATCCTGAAATGTAACCATATATCACAGGACAGCCATTGTTCACCATCCAGAGGTAATTTTCTACATATCATCGGTAAATTGTACCTGTTTTTCAACAAATTATCTTTGCATGAATATGGTGAAACTGTCCAGGTGTATATGTGTGGAGAGAGAGGGAGAGAGAGGGAGAGAGAGGGAGAGAGGGAGAGAGAGAGATTGAGAGAGAGAGAGAGAGAGAGAGAGATTTATAGGTTTTTGTTTTGGTGCTCTCGGTATCGAGCGCTTCAATATGAAACATTAGAGTACCACTACATTCAACAATCGCCTGCAAACAAAGCGCTAAGTGAACGTAATCTATTTATAGCTCACTGCAGGGAGGTTCGATTGCAAGCATTTATCATTTTTACCTAGTTTTGAACAAGTTCGTTTTTGGGCTCTCATATCAAACTCCTCGACCCTACTTTCAATCGGTTAAGTATAGTACAGTACTGTGTTATAACCATTCAACCATTACCACGACGATGTGGCCGGCGATAAAAACAAGGTATACACTTTGTCACCTGCAATTGTGATCTATTTACTCTGGTGGTTCTTTTTCAGTTAAAAACTGCGAAACGTTTTTTTCAATGTCGTTCTGATCTCAAATGTTCCATTTTTGTTGAAGCACTTGAAGGCAGCACGAGTTGGCAAGTAAACTAATTCCTCAGCGCAGGCGCGCGCACGTCTTGTAGTAGAACGCGTGTGAATGTGAAGATATTAGCTGACAGAGCAAATAGGACACCGTGCCCTCCGTTTGTCTTTTAGACAGTTTTTTTTTCTCTTTTTCAACACTTACATATATTTTCCGAATTTAGGATTGGTCTACTTTTGTACAGTTTTACGCCCATGGAAGAAAAAGACGAGCGTGGGGTTGGACTTTATTCGGTTATTTATAGAGTCCCGGTGCGAGTTTAGTTCTGTAGTGTCGAAGTAAGGTAAGAAGTTATCCTTGAATTATGCCGTTATATCGGAGTAAGTTATCATTGTAGTCCCTAAATGTGCATTTCAGAGTACTACGTCCTTGTAATTAACTCTTTGTTTGGCGAAGGAAGTGGCCGATTTGAACCTTGGAGTGTTCGAATGAGTCGTCTTGCTGTCGATAGGAAATTTGGTCAATACCTTCTTTCTATTTACTATTGATCCCAAAATGTAATTACTGTTCGTTTCTTTCACCTACACAGAAATGCATAATCACGATTGAAGTTTCGAGTTGCACAGTGCAATTTAAATCGTTTTCAGTGTTTTATCTTTACATTACGGTTCATCATTTTCTACCACAAAGTTCCCAACCAATCTAGTAACTGGGTCACATGGATTTGGTGGTGTGTAAACGCTGTTTTAGCTCTCGGAATGTTAAATATTAAATTACTCCTGATGCCATGCCATTGTTGATGGATATGTGATAATCACTCCAGCAAATGTCTGTCTGTGTTTTTGTGCCCTGAAATCTGTTGATAGAAGGGAATACTTGTTATTGTTGCAATAGTACAGTGTAACACTATGAGGCTAGCCGCTCTGTTAAATGCATAAATACCAACAGGAAATAATGACCAAAATTAGTGTTGAGTCATTGATTGTCAGTGATCCTTTAAAAATCTGGAAGGGTTGTTATTGGACACTTGGCCGCTTTTGTTGAAATACGGTCAGTGATACTCATGACTGCTATTCAGTGCTTGGGTATGTGAGCATTATCATTTTTGTGCTGATTGTACAAAGTTGTGGTCCATACTTGGCCATTATTTTTTGGCAGATTTGTTGGAATTCTGAACCACGAAACAAAAGCCATAAATTTGGTCACAGCATGACCAACGTTGCCTTCCATTAAAAGAAAATGACAAACGAGGACGTGAAATCATCTCAAAGGACATGAATGTCAAGTTGAAGTCACATGAAGTGGAAGAGTCCGACTGCAGTCTCATGATCCTCGACCATCGACAAATCAAATTAGCTTTACTCAACATAAATCCTGCACAACTAATTTCAGGAACGACAGGAATTCTTGAGAAGCAGTGGGGCCTCAATGTCAGTGAAATTTGAAAGTAAAAATGTGCACAATTAAATTACCGTATTTTCCGCACTAGAAGGTGCACAGGATTATAAGGCGCACCTTCAATGAATGGCCTATTTTGTAATTGTTTTCATATATTGCACGCACTGGACAATAAGGCGCAATCTACAATGCATCCAATAGATGGAGCTACAGGTACGTCTTTGTCCGTCTCCGTGCCTTCTCTTCTTCCGTTCATGACCACCTCCAAAAAATGTAAATCAACGATTACTTCAACGAAACTATGAAAATTGAAAATACAGTAATGCATCAAAACAGAAAATCACAAAATAAATTCTGTCGCCCGCCGACAGAATTTATTTTGGCATTTCCTTGAGCGTAGCTGCAACAGAACGTTCAGATGTCAGTAAATTGGAGTGTTTGTTATTTATTCCTTTGTTGTGTACTGTATTCACAAGCAGAAATCACAAAATAAATTCTGTAGTGGGGCTATAGAATTTATTTTGTGATTTCCTCGCTTGATTTTCTGTTTTGATGCATTATTTTCAATTTTCGTAGTTTCATTGAAGGAATCGTTAATTTACGGGGTTTTTTCCCGAGGCGATCATGGACGCCTTTCGAGTCTAACGGAAGAAGAGACGGACAAAGACGTACCTGTATTTGTTGAGACTGTGAAAACCATTAATAAAGTGTGCGTTTAAAAAAAAACACCACCACAGCTCTCCTTTTTTTCGGAGCTGCAATAAAAACTTATTTAAAAAAGCAGCGACACAGTTCACTGAACCAAAAGCAAGTTATAACATTGTAAGCATGTCTCCAGCAAGGGGCCATCTTGGGCTCGACATATTACGGTAATGACCATACATAAGTTGCACCGGATTTTAAGGCGCACAGCTTTTAAGAAAATGGAAGACTTTTCGGTGCGCCTTATATTGCGTTAAAATACGGTACTGTACTGTATTTGTAGTTGGAAGTCTTCAAGCATTATTATGGGTTAAACTGGTCAGTAATTTAAGGGTACTATACTATATCTTCTTTACATAAACCAAACCTGTTGGGCTTCTTATAATAGTTTTGTGAGTGTTTTGGATTTGTCCTGATGGCAAACATGAAAACCAAATACAGTAGGCTTGTCAGGGAGAGTCGGTCAGGGGTAAACTGGGCTCAGGAGTCATTTAAAACAAGTGCTCTTTCCAAAGCAATGGATCAGCATAGTTCATTGTCAGTAAATGTTTGGACTATATTTTTCTGACTGTATGTTGCTCTGGAGTACAAGTCATACCAGTAAATAAAATACATCATGAACAATTTTTAAAAAAAACATACAAATCGTTTCAGACTGTAAGTCGCATTTTAGGGGTGAATGTATTTCACAAAAACAGAGATCAGCATTTTGGCTCTCAGGAAGTCCGGTCCAGCCAGATGCTCAAAACGCTGACCCACTTTGAGAGTCCGTTTTTTTCCCCCTCTTAACGATCAATCAGTAGCTTTCACTGCTTATAATAGAGCAAACATACTGCAGAGATAAAATAAACAACTTTACTGAGATTTGTGCTGTTCTTAGTGAAAAATAGCCGTCGCTATCACTTCCTCTGTGTGACATGCCAACACGCCCATGTAATCAAAATCCATTCATACCCTTAAAGTGCATCCATTTCACAAACACTTATCACGAGCAGAATGTCAATGCAACACCGTTTAACCGACTTCCACGCTATCCATAATGTGACGTTGGCAGAAACCATTACGTTGCACGTCTTCTCTGTCCACGAGCTACCTCCCACGATTTAAAACTGTAACGTACTTCCACCAGAATGACCTACAAGGAAGTTGAGCCGAAATTTCAAGAGGATCACTGTAAAGTACGATATTATTTTTTAAGTGGTTCGTTTATCAATACTAAAATCAAGTTAAATCACTAATTGAGGACACAAAAAAGACTACTTCATTACGCTGACGTGTTGCCAGCATTTAGCGGCGGCTTCAGCGTTAGCGGCTAGCAGCAAATTCCCTCTTGGCTACTTGGATTACATTAAAGGCAGTTAAATAAATGCACATTTTAATGCTTAGAGCCTGACACAGTTGCCATTTCTACTTATTTAACAACACAGGCTTACTCAAATGGGTTGTTTAAACCAGCAAAATCGGTACTATGCTTCTAATAACACTTTTTGTTTCATGGACCAACCTCTATGGGTATATTTGTTTAAAATTGTGATAGTAAGTTATGATTATAGAATATCTTCAAAAAATATATGTTCCTCCTAATTTTTAAAGGTGTTATTTATTTATTTTTACTGATATCACTGATTAAGGCCACGGTATCATCTTGAATTTAAATTGTGCCGTCATTTATAAACATGTCAGGACTGCTCGCATGAGCTGTACACTTTTAACAGAAGTTGAATTTACAATCATCTAACTTGTCTTTATTATTACTTTGTACATATATTAAAGAATTTAAGATGTTACCCAATGAATGTGATTATAAGAGCCGCTGCTTGCTGCTGCAATATGCAGTGATTTACAAATGATTTCATTCATCGACTAATCGCGACAACTCTATCTGGCAGCCCCAGTGTCGGACATGGTTTCTAGTTTTATTGGTGACGCTTAATAAATAAAATAGATTTACAGTACATAGCTAGTTAGCTAGATTTTTTCCCACGCTACTTGCATGCATTATTTCTTTAGTGTATTCTTGTGCGTGACGCTGCACTATTTGAAAGGCGCACGGTTCAGCTGCCAGGCATTTCATATTTTGCAAAGCCTACAGCGAATAAGTTGCAGTGTTCATATGATCCTGAAATGTAACCATATATCACAGGACAGCCATTGTTCACCATCCAGAGGTAATTTTCTACATATCATCGGTAAATTGTACCTGTTTTTCAACAAATTATCTTTGCATGAATATGGTGAAACTGTCCAGGTGTATATGTGTGGAGAGAGAGGGAGAGAGGGAGAGAGAGAGAGAGAGAGAGAGAGAGAGAGAGAGAGAGAGAGAGAGAGAGAGAGAGATTTATAGGTTTTTGTTTTGGTGCTCTCGGTATCGAGCGCTTCAATATGAAACATTAGAGTACCACTACATTCAACAATCGCCTGCAAACAAAGCGCTAAGTGAACGTAATCTATTTATAGCTCACTGCAGGGAGGTTCGATTGCAAGCATTTATCATTTTTACCTAGTTTTGAACAAGTTCGTTTTGGGCTCTCATATCAAACTCCTCGACCCTACTTTCAATCGGTTAAGTATAGTACAGTACTGTGTTATAACCATTCAACCATTACCACGACGATGTGGCCGGCGATAAAAACAAGGTATACACTTTGTCACCTGCAATTGTGATCTATTTACTCTGGTGGTTCTTTTTCAGTTAAAAACTGCGAAACGTTTTTTTCAATGTCGTTCTGATCTCAAATGTTCCATTTTTGTTGAAGCACTTGAAGGCAGCACGAGTTGGCAAGTAAACTAATTCCTCAGCGCAGGCGCGCGCACGTCTTGTAGTAGAACGCGTGTGAATGTGAAGATATTAGCTGACAGAGCAAATAGGACACCGTGCCCTCCGTTTGTCTTTTAGACAGTTTTTTTTTCTCTTTTTCAACACTTACATATATTTTCCGAATTTAGGATTGGTCTACTTTTGTACAGTTTTACGCCCATGGAAGAAAAAGACGAGCGTGGGGTTGGACTTTATTCGGTTATTTATAGAGTCCCGGTGCGAGTTTAGTTCTGTAGTGTCGAAGTAAGGTAAGAAGTTATCCTTGAATTATGCCGTTATATCGGAGTAAGTTATCATTGTAGTCCCTAAATGTGCATTTCAGAGTACTACGTCCTTGTAATTAACTCTTTGTTTGGCGAAGGAAGTGGCCGATTTGAACCTTGGAGTGTTCGAATGAGTCGTCTTGCTGTCGATAGGAAATTTGGTCAATACCTTCTTTCTATTTACTATTGATCCCAAAATGTAATTACTGTTCGTTTCTTTCACCTACACAGAAATGCATAATCACGATTGAAGTTTCGAGTTGCACAGTGCAATTTAAATCGTTTTCAGTGTTTTATCTTTACATTACGGTTCATCATTTTCTACCACAAAGTTCCCAACCAATCTAGTAACTGGGTCACATGGATTTGGTGGTGTGTAAACGCTGTTTTAGCTCTCGGAATGTTAAATATTAAATTACTCCTGATGCCATGCCATTGTTGATGGATATGTGATAATCACTCCAGCAAATGTCTGTCTGTGTTTTTGTGCCCTGAAATCTGTTGATAGAAGGGAATACTTGTTATTGTTGCAATAGTACAGTGTAACACTATGAGGCTAGCCGCTCTGTTAAATGCATAAATACCAACAGGAAATAATGACCAAAATTAGTGTTGAGTCATTGATTGTCAGTGATCCTTTAAAAATCTGGAAGGGTTGTTATTGGACACTTGGCCGCTTTTGTTGAAATACGGTCAGTGATACTCATGACTGCTATTCAGTGCTTGGGTATGTGACAATTCACTAGTGTCAAGGAGCAAAACAGTATTTCAGTTTTGTAAATATCTTAAGAATTAAGGAAATTATGACATATCAAAGGGTGCAAAAAGCGGACCCAAATGCTCCCCGGCGCCTATTTAGACTACCAAATTATACCATACCATGTAATTTGCTTCCATAGTGCACATATTTTATGAAACTTCTTCATTTCCCCATATGCCTCAAAGTTATATAGTATAGGTTGATATAAATGTGCCAGCTAGCTTTCAACACAGGCAGTCAAAGATGAGTTTCCCGCCGTGCGTGCGCTCAACATTGAAATTCTGCATGAAAATCATCAAATTTGAAAACAAGGCGACAGAACAGATTCCACTGTGCATCTAAACGTAGCCAGCAGAAAACACATCTTTAACAAGCCAGAGGAGTGCAAAACAGAACCGCGCGGCATTATCACACGAAAATGGCCTCACAAAAATGGAAACGAGTCAGTTGTTATATTCCAACTGTGCTGTTGTTTACACACTGTTTTTGCAATGTGCAGACAGGAAATGTTAATGTCGTGTGTGTGTGTGTGTGTGTGTGTGTGTGTGTGTGTGTGTGTGTGTGTGTGTGTAAGCACCAGGGTTGGGAGGGTTAGTTAAAAATTTATTCCACTATAGTTGCTAGTTACTTTGTTTTTTTGTTGTTGGGTTTTTTTTTTGTATCCCAAATACATAAACCCTGTACATGTATTCTGTTACTCCTTAAGCGTGGTAAACAGCATTGTTTTTTTGGTTTCTTTGGGTGTACTTGTTCCATGGCCTTTATCACGAGACATTTTCACTTCAAGACAAACCCAGTATGAACTGTCTTCATTCATTTTTGCGGAAGCATTCAGTAATTAAGAGAATATTTTCCTTTTTGGTGAATTGACAGTCAGACATTTGCTACACAAACCTTTCCAAGGAGAGCTGTTCGTTTCCCACTCTGGCACCGACAGTAACTGGGTGTGTACAACTGTTGAATCCAGAGGGGGTTTCGGCCAGTGAATAGACCTAGCCCATTTAAGACGATTATGTTGATTTTTGTATTCAGGGCAAGGTGGCACCTAGTAGTTGTATCAGATAACTCAGGCTCCAGCCTTTTCTTTGTCTCTGTGGAGTCGCTCTGAAACATCACTGATGCGTTTCTATGGAGCTGGAATTTTCCTGCCCAACTGCTTCCTCTGAAAAGTCTCTCTCTGATTACATTGACAGGGCTGTGGCTTTTGGGTTGAAGCGGGGAAAAGAATGAACATTTGCCATTACGTGGATAATTGTTTTCTGCTGTGATGCTTGGCCTCATGTCCTCGTCCCCCCACAAACTCCCCCACTCATCATAGCCAAGCCTCAGTGGGGAAAAATTTTGTCACACGCAAGCTGCAACTTAAACCTGCCAGTGTTCCTTAGGCTACAACTCCTGTTGAGCTCTATCCTGTCTGGATTTTATCTGCTTTATATTCAAATGCCGGGCCAGGGCGGCAGGCTCAAATTTCCTTACTTAGCTATCATCATCTGGATCCCCACCCTGCACCAGACTGCCACATGTCAAACATTTATGACTGCATTTGAAATATACCATTTGATTAGAAACGCCTGAGCTGTGGTTAAAAGTGAATATCATTTTACTTTGGGGGTGTGGTGAGAGGCGGTTGGTCCTTTTATGTATTTGTATTGTTTTCTGTGGTTCCGTTCGGAAGTTATAATACTCCAACACCCTACTAAAGTTGTTACTTTATGGTGACGTCATTTGCCTAAAGGAAGGGGTTGCATTAGAATCAAGCCAAAATTAAGCCAAAGAGACAGAACTAAGCTGCTTGTGTAGGATTTCACAGTGTAGGAGTAAAAATTGAGCTTCTGCACTTGATGTAGTGGTTCTCATAGCTGTCCTTCCTACTTTCCATCTTCAGTGTCTAAGAAGCATGGCAAGCTGATCACCTTCTTGCGCTCCTTCATGAAGTCCAGGCCCACCAAGCAGAAGCTGAAGCAGCGGGGCATCCTCCGGGAGAGGGTCTTTGGCTGCGACCTGGGGGAGCACCTCCTCAACTCTGGACATGATGGTGAGAGTGGCATTCGAAAACATATCGTTGATTTTGTTTTGTTTGCCGTCGGTTCTGCAGGAGTGTGATAAAATCATTCATTGTCCAGTGGTACCTTTACTTACGAGCGTATTTTCATCTGAAATTTTCAAGTTACGAAACGCCTCAGCAGGAAAATATTGCCCCTAGTTACGAAAGAAATTTCCAGATACGAATTGTAAAAATACAGTATTTCCTGAACGCAACATACTTATAGCTGCTCTGCCATTGGCTACTCTCGAGCATCTTCCTGGCATCCCATTGGCTAAGAGGGACTTTACCGTATGTGTCTATAGATAAATAGATAGACATGTGTCTGGTCATTCGCCCTTCGGGCGTTCCTATAGTTTTACGCAAATGTGAATCACCCAGAAAAAGTGTTCACCAGTCTGGCGATCGCTCACTTTGCTGATGTTTGCCTTGGATATTTTTGAAGGATTGTTAAAAGCCGACAAAACCAAACGTCCTTGGATCAGTTCTTTACAAAACGGCAGACAAAAACCACTTGTGAGAGAGAACATCAACTAAAGAGGGCAAAAAACGATGAGGATGCAGTTTAAGTGACCATTTTTATTCTTGACTCGCTTCTTTGTTTATTACATTATTCACAACTCTCATTTATTGCACAATACCGTATTTTCACGACCATAAGGCGCAATTAAAAGTCTTAAATTTTCTCCCAAGTGGACAGGACGCCTTATAATACGGAGCGTCTAGTGTATGAGCCGAGTTCCAAATCCTGACTGAGAGCCGACACGCTGTTTATATAGAGAAAAGGCTGAAGTGGGCGTGAACAGGCATGCGGGAATGCAGCCAGCCAATCAGTGAAGGGTGGGCGTGTAAGTGGCCGTAAATGAGGACGTGAGAGAGGACAGCCATGCCGTAAAGCAGCCGGCCAATCAGTGAATGGTGGGCGTGTAAGTGGATGCGAAAGGCAGGTGCCAGTACCTGTATATAGTGTGAGTTTGTGCGTTATTGCAAAACAACTTCAGTTTTGGTTTCTAAGAACCCCTGAAAATGAATACAACAAAGAGACACGCTTACGAAGCTCAGTTAAAACTGACGAAACTGGACGAAGAGAAGATGAGAGAGTGGCTAAGTGAGGTGTATGTAAAGAGACCGGATGGCTTTTTCCATGCCTCGCCATCACTCTTGATTTGCGACTCCATGCGTGCCCATCTCACAGCAGCGGTGAAAAACCAAGTCAAGCAAATGAACTCTGAACTTGCCGTTATTCCCGGAGGCTTGACGAAAGAACTCCAACCGCTGGACATGCATCAACCGGGCGTTCAAAGTGAAGTTGCGAGCGGCATGGGAACAATGGATGATCGATGGCAAACACCTTTACGAAGAGTGAGAGGCAGCGCCGGGCTAGTTACGCCACTATTTGCGAATTGATTGTGGCTGCTTGGACAAACGTGTCTGCTTGCACTGTTGTTCGAGCTTTTGGCAAAGCCGGCATAATTTCTGTGGATCCACACGGCAATGAGAGTGACTCTGACAACGAGAGGGAACCCGGCGTTTTTGATGGATTGTTCAATTTGGACACAGAAGATGAGGACTTTGATGGATTTCTGGGTGATGATTGATCGAAAAACGTGATTACATTGTAAGATGTCGAAATAAAGTACAACCGATCTCAGTTTTGCTTCAGTTGCCTTTTTAAAAACGTGTTTTTAGCATGTCTTAGCATGCTACGCTATGCTTCAAGCTAATGTGTTTTTAGCGTGCATGCATGCATGCCGTATGTTTAAACTGGCGTATGTTTTACCACCCCTGGCTGCGCCCAATAATACAGTGCGTTTTGTGTATGTGTAAAATACAGAAATAGCACCCGTTACTGAGACTGCGCCCTACAACACGGTGCGCCGAATGGTCGTTAAAATACGGTAATCTAATTGTAACATGTATGGTGGGGGGGACTTGGAACGGATGAGAGCATTTACATAGAAAGCGCATCTCTACTTATAAAATGTTCTAGTTAAGAACTTTCTTCCAGAACCAATTGATTTCGTAAGTGGAGGTATGTACTATATAGTTGAAAGGTCAGTGCTGTTGTGCATGACCAAACCATCGCCTTTGCGTAGGCAAGCTAGTTGGCTCAGCGACAATGAGATTTACCCCCACAAATAATTTGAGCACATTTTTTTTTATTTCAGGAGTAGGGCTGTGTCTGAAACTGGTCACCGTTTGTGTTATCAATTCCCAAGAATTAGCTCTAGGTTTCCGAAAGGTTGTTGACCTCTGTTTTATTGAATGGTAACAACAACAAAAAAAACAAAAATCATTTGGTTTTATATTAACACTATGCACTCTGATCATCTCATTTACAAGCAAGGCTATAGAAGGGAGTGATCGAACATACAGAAGACCAATTCTCATTGGAGTGGGCTGGTCAGTAGCATTTTTCTCTGTTGAATTCTGAGTAATAATCATCGTCATCAACAATCTTCATAGGATTGCATTATACAGAACCTGACTTGTACTTTGATTACCTGTCAGTATAGCAGGGAACTGATACTGTTAGGGTCTGTTAGTTATTGGTCAACTAGGAAGGAAAACAATGTCACGGGTGGCGGGATGTCATGTAAGTGGCGGGCATCAGCTGTGGCAGCTGTTGTTTTGTTGAATCCAACATGAAATTGCACTGCTGCAATGATTTGGCTGATACTCAGTTGTCACTTGGTCACCGGATAAAATACATTTCAGGCCATGACGACAATCCGTTGACTCAGTTTCCTGGTACGTACCACACAGTCATGTTGTCATAAATCACAGTTTGCCTTTGCCGTTGATCCTTCACCCTGTAACTCAACGGATACCATATTAGCCTTCTCTGTTGTGACAAATGCTAACATCCGGAATGCTAAAGACAAAAGAAAGTACGTGTCATCCCTTGAATGTAAATCTGGGTCTGACTTTCCTCAAAAATCTCTGTAACACAGATTGTGTCAAGCTTGATGTTTGATTTTTTTTTTTAAGATGAAAAAAAAGATCATCCCCCATGAAATGAGTGGGTTTGTTCATCCCCATTGTTCTCTGTTGTGCTGTCAAATGTCAGTTAGTTCCCCTAAAAATATTTCCTCCCCCACCTTGCTGTGTGTGGAATTTTTCAGAGGGGCAAGTGCCATCCTTGACTCTTTAAGCTGCGGGAGGCTGGGAACCTTTTTATACCTTATCTGCAATATCGACACAGAAAAACAAAATACCAAATTCAAATGGGTTCACCCTGGGCTGTGAAAGCACTGTTCCTACCTAAATCCAGAAGCAAAAAAAAAAAAAAAAGCAAGTGTGAAACATACAGCCTACAGCCTCTTTATCCAAAGAGTTTCCAAATTAATTTAGAACACACAACACAACACGCAACATCCTTGAACTTGCAGCAGCGAACACTAGACAAATATTGACAGACTGTGTAAGTGCGTGATGACATGCTTTTTTGTTTTTTTTTACTGTGTGCAGTTCCTCAGGTCCTCAAGAGCTGCACGGAATTCATCGAGAAGCACGGTGTGGTGGATGGCATCTACCGCCTCTCTGGCATAGCTTCCAATATCCAGAAATTGCGGTAGGAGCCTCATGGACCCCGTTTATATATACAGTATGATGAAGTCACGTGCATTTGGGAGCTTGTTATTCATGTGTTGCTGTGGTGTCTCTCTTCTGCTTACATGTAAATATATATATTACATGACTGGAATGTGCTTGTGTATGTTGTGGGATGGCTCACTTAGCGGGGTCCAATTTCCAGTGGGGGTGGGCTGCTTTTTGGCCACGAGCACTGTCACGTTGCACGTCATCCAAAGAGCATTAGTGTGGTTTCCTGTTTACTGTATTCTACCAGCAGAAAGCTGGAGGATACTATGGATTCTGAGTCATCTTTCCTCCCGAAGAGATCACGTTGTGCCTTGAACACGCAAGGTCACAGTTTTATTTGAAACATATCATTTTTTTGTTAATACTAATTTGTGAGGGGGGGAAAGGCTGAATTTAGGTAATTTTATTTGAACATGTAATACTTTATCTTCAATAAGAAGTCAATGCAAGTGGGGAAAAAGTCAAATTAACTGGTAAATATAAAAATTAAATAAACGCTTAGTGAGCTGGGTGAGGGATTGTGTGTAAAAAATGTTGACCCCCTCCGATGTTCATTTTTTCAAAAACCCATGATTAATTTCAACGATATGCAAAACAGTATGTTCTATCATATTGATTTTTTAAATGTCATTGTAGGTAAAGTAATCTGCAATTATATTACATAGGGCGTGCCTCCCCCTACTTTAGACTGCCGTGTTTCGCCGCCATCTTTCTGCTACGGATACCTGTAGGAGACAAACTTCACGAATGTAGTTCCTCAACATGATGTTTACAGCATATGTAACAAATGTCATGCACTTACTCTGTCACAGTTGAGGCACACGCTTCGAGCTTAGGACGTTGTGTTCTATTTGTTCACCACTAGATGTAAATACATTCTATACACTGTACCTTTAAGAAAAACAAAAACTGTGTTTGTGCACATTATAATATCACATAAAGTTACTCCTCCACCAATGATTGTAAATGCTTTTCCGTTAGATGCTTAGGTGTAGTGATCTAATACTGTATTGCAATGCGGGCATTAGTGTTGATCAACCATCTTAGGAGAACTTTCGTTGACCCATTATTCCCATAGTCCATTCATGTTTTACTTGGCTGACTTTGACTTGAGTGCAATGCCGAGGTTTTGGACATGGCTAACACTAGCGTTAGCTTGTCAAAGACGGGGAACTCCTTTACTTTAAAAATCACCATAATAATAATTCTCAGTGTGCTTGTCGCTGGGACTGCCAGGTATCATTTTCACAACCTGACCAAAATGGGAAAGCTCTTCTCTCTCTTGTTCTGCATGGTGCAAATTAGGAGTGTTTGCAAATAGTCACAGACTTCTTCCTGTGCAGTGGAATAATGAAGCGCTTCTCCTTTCGCTTTGATCGCGTGTGTCATATTGTGTATGATGGGGTTCAAACAGATGGCAAAGCGTCTTCCACAGTACAAGCTTTTATTCACCGTTGCAGACAACAATAGGAACTGAATAGCGCAAGCCGGATTAGTGCTTAAAACTGGAAGTCCTTGGCATACACGTAAGAGAATGCATCCAAACCAGGAAACAGTTTTATTTTTGCCAGAAAACAGGTTACATGCACACTCCTTTAAAAGGGTGGGGAAAAAAGAACTACGGTTTTAAGGGACAATAAACTTTGTTCTGAACAGAGGACATTTACCTCCAAATTACAGGTGTCCTGACATTAGTTCAAATCAAGTATTGTTCTGTTTGTTTTTTTTTAACCCTCTGTCTTTGTGATCTTTGTCTCTCATTAGGCATGAGTTTGACTCAGAGCAAATCCCCGACCTGACCAAAGATGTTTACGTACAGGACATCCATTGCGTTGGCTCGCTGTGCAAGCTCTATTTCAGAGAGCTGCCCAACCCCCTGCTCACCTATCAGCTCTATGAAAAATTCTCTGTAAGTTATTTGCATTCCCCACAGTGCTTCCAGTTCACTTAGAATCTCCTCTGGTCCTCACGAAAGGTTGATTATATGTTAAAGACTCATTTAAAGGAATTCATGCTACACATGTTACACAATTCATGCTAGACAGAAAATACCCACTGACGTTACATTTACACCCCACTCCTCTGTGTTTCTTGGAGGATAAGCTTTTTCCATTTTATGAGTCAAACTTTATCTGGTCTGCCACTGGAGGATGACATGTAACACTGGCTCATTCGTTTTTGTGTGTGTGTGTGTGTGTGTGTGTGTGTGTGTGTGTGTGTGTGTGTGTGTGTGTGTGTGTGTGTGTGTGTGTGTGTGTGTGTGTGTGTGTGTGTGTGTGTGTGTGTGTGTGTGTGTGTGTGTGTGTGTGTGTGTGTGTGTGTTTACTCTGCAGGAGGCTGTATCAGCCGCAACAGACGAAGAGCGACTTATTAAAATCCATGACGTCATCCAGCAACTTCCTCCTCCACATTACAGGTCAGAATAGAGCCACACTGTCCCCCTGTGGCAAACGTAAGGAGTGCGTTTAAACAGTTGCGTCCTGTCAAACTAATAGGCAAATCCAAAGAACTATACCAGATGACAGTTATGGTATCTCACAAACGTGAGTAGACCTCTCACCATTGAACACAACTTCTGAATGGATAATACCATCGATACGAAACTTTCATATAACTTCAGGTTGGCAATTGCGAAGCTTGTATAGCAATGTAAAATACCAACTAAGTTTCATTTCTATCGTACTCCCGCCTAATGTGATGTATTAAATGGTCGCTGAAACGTGACGGGACATTCACCAGGAATTTGATTCATACAGAGAGAGTAGAAAATGTCGACGCGGCTCAGTCCGTTCAATGAGTTGGCATATCACCGTGTGAAAAGTGAAATGAATGAATGTATTTGCTCACCTAGAACTCTGGAGTTTCTCATGAGACACCTTTCCCGCCTGGCGGCATTCAGCTACATCACCAACATGCACAGCAAGAACCTGGCCATTGTCTGGGCCCCTAACCTGCTGAGGTGAGATATCGAATTACTAGAGCAGTGTTTTTCAAACCAGTGTGCCGTGGGAAAATATCCAATTTGTACGCCTGTGCGGTCTATCACCCGGCAAAGTAATTGTGTAGTAACCTTCCGTACCGATAGGGAGCAGCAACAGCTCGCCAATTTCCTTGTGTTGAGACGAGAGACAAGCGAATTTATGACACATGAATGCAGGACGACAGTGAAACAATATGAAAGATTAAAAACAATTTTTTCTTTGTGTTTATTTGATTCCAATTCAAGCTGTGGCAACGTCATTCTTCAATGTTAAAAAAACGGTTATAGTAACAATATAACACCTTAACTGTTAAAATGAGCTTTTTTCCCCACATTTTCAGCTAGTGGTGTTCGCGAGATTTTTTTCAACGAAAGAAGTGTGCCTTGGCCTAAAAAAGTTAGAAAAACAATGTACTAGAGGTTGGATTTTCTTTCATAATTTGTAAAGCGGTCAAATGTGACCACTTACCCTGTAACTGTCATATCATAAGTAATGAAATCATGTTAGTTTAACAAAATTTAATCAGGCGCAACTGATACCAATTTTTAAATTAAGTAAATCCAAAGGATTATTTTTTTCCCCTTGCCATGGCTTTATCCCAGAACCTATTCTATTGAATTTTGGCACTTTGACTGCAGCCAACTGTGTTTGTTTGCTTTGCCAGATCAAAACAGATTGAATCGGCATGCTTCAGTGGCACGGCAGCCTTCATGGAAGTTCGAATCCAGTCTGTTGTGGTTGAGTTCATTCTCAACCACGTGGATGTTCTCTTCAGCGCCAAACTTAGCTCACTAATTCGCGAGGGAGCAGGTATAACCAGCAAAATTCCTTCACGTGTATTCATTCTTGCCTCTACTGAGACAGTAATAATGGCTGGCCACGTCCCGTCCACAGGTCATAACACACTGTCGCGGCCCAAATCCCTGCTGGTTTCCTCACCCTCTACGAAACTTCTAAGTTTGGAGGAGGCTCAGGCCAGAACTCAGGCTCAGATCAACTCTCCTGTCACTGAAGATAGCAAGTACATTGAGGTTGGCGAAGGTCCTGCTGCCCTGCAGGGCAAGTTCCACACAGTCATCGAGTTTCCCACAGAGAGGTTTGTATTGTCTGATGCTTATTTTTTCTAACTTGCTAGTATATTTGCTTTACTGGTGTTTTTAAAGACCAACATAGATGAAAATGAAAGCCCCAGAAAAGTGTCGACTCAAAATACAGATTGTCAATATCTTGCATGCTGGATTTGGATTCCTCCACAGGCACAACTTAGAAATTCGACTCTTTACCCTTGCTTGGATTTTGTCTGATTGCCCAAATATTCTGTCATATGTAATTGAACAGTTTGATTTTTATTTTTATTTTTATCACAGGAAGAGGCCTCCTGTTAAATCGAAAAAGTCTCCTGTGGGTAGCTGGCGTTCTTTCTTCAA
Source organism: Hippocampus mohnikei (assembly GCA_026261675.1). NCBI lineage: Eukaryota > Metazoa > Chordata > Actinopteri > Syngnathiformes > Syngnathidae > Hippocampus > Hippocampus mohnikei. The sequence goes on from JAKGUB010000325.1 coordinate 4,885,888, forward strand.
CCTGGGCAAGTCTTCCTCTATGTCCAAGCGCAAGCTGCAACGCAACCCGAGTGAGCCCAATGAACTCAAGGCCATGGCGCTCGCGGGTGTGTCTTTCCTTCATTCTTTTTGATATTATGCAAAAGGGAATATTTCGAGCAAACTGGGCTGAATACTCATACCTTTTTACGCACAAACCTTTTTTAGGAGGTCGAGGAGATACGGCAACATTAAGATCTGCTAAAAGCGAAGAGTCACTGAGTTCACTGCATAATGTTGAAGGTAGTGACAACGTACCTTTTTCTTTATAGTGTCATCATCACCTCTGCCGAGGAGATTCACATCTAAGTAGATGTTAGTTTATGGATTTCTGTGTGGGTGTGTATACGTGCATGCATGGCCTTTGGATGCTAAAGAATATATTTCGCCTTTTAAATAGGTTAGATTGTAGCTGTTGAACTATTGAGTCAGTCAGTTCACAGAACCCTGGTTGCACTCACACAAATCTTGTCTTCGTTATTTCACCAGGAGAGTCCAAGGTGTATCGTCCACGGCGGCCGCGATCGAGCAGTGACGCCCTTTCGGCCTCCTTTAACAGCGAGTTGTTGGACGGTCGACAGCACTGCAATTCGTACGACAACCTTGGCGCCACAGAGGACAGCGACGGAGATGACGGGCCCATCTGTGTACCTGCTCTAATCTCTCCTCCCCGCTCAGCGGGTGAAGACGTGGACCTCAGTCCGCCAGACATCGGCATGGCCTCCTTGGACTTTGACCCGATGTCTTTCCAGTGCAGCCTCCCTGACGCGGCCTACGCATATCCTCTGGTTGATTCGCATGCTGGAGCAGAAGGCTCCACTTTAAAGAAGAGCCCTGGCAGCCTCTGGGGAAAGAGCAATGCATCTGACCTCATATCTTCCTCCATCCTTGACAACTTGACCTCATCGTTGTTGTCCTCAGACTTTAACCTGGCTGCAGGGGAGAAAGTGGAAAGCCAGAAACTCACCACTTCTTATTCTAACGCTGACAAGCCCACGCAAGCTGTGTCACCTATTAGAAGTGTCAAGACTGCTCCGTCTACCACTTCAGCGCGATTTTCTTTCGAGATGCCTGACAAGACTACCGGTGAAGAAGCGGGACCTCCGGAAGCTAGGTCTCCTGCCACTGCGCCAAACGACTCTCCTCTTTCTGTGAAAGCTGAGCCGTCTCTAAGTGAAGCTTTGCAAATGGAGCTCCACTCCAAGTTGGCAAAGCTTGACAGTGCTGCTTGTGAAGAGCTCAAGCGAGAGGACAGCTTTCAACAAGTGTCTCACGGGAGCCTCGAGCAACAAGGTAAGGAAAAGATTCCTCCAATGTATTACCGTATTGGCCCGAATATAAGACGGCCCTGATTATAAGACGACCCCCTCTTTTTCAAGACTCAAGTTTGAAAAAAGACTTTTGGAACACCAAATTAATTTTTATACAAAAATAATTACAGTACATCTGAAACAAATGATTATAACAATATATTTGAGAGAACGAGCATGTTATTTTGCCTCAATCAAATCTAAAGTGCAATCACATTCGTAAATGAATGGCTTCTGGTTTTTGAAATGTAAATGACATAACTTCTCCTCAGCTGCCGGTTAACCTGGCCGATTTTCGACCCACTTTTCTCCAGATTGTCGCTACGTTTCTCCATTTTCTGTTATCTCTTCTATTATTTTCTTCTCTTTTCCTTGTTACCGCTATTTTCATTTTTATTCTTCGTGGCAGGGGTTCACTTTGGCCTAGAGGTAAGATCGGGACGCCCGAACCCGAGCCTGACCCGACCCGACCCTAAAATGCTCAATCATTGCTTCGGGTTCGGGTCGGGCTTCTCTCGCGCTGTTTTTTTTTTTTTTTTTTTTTTTCTCGAGGCCATGAATTGTTTTGGCCACAAGAGACCGTGGTTCGCAAAAAAACAGAAGTCGCCTCATCACAACACGTACTGTACTAAACTCTTGCAATGACAATTCAAAGAACTCCTTCCTGTCTCTGTCCCGTCAGTGTTCGTCTTTGTCTCTCTGCTTCTCTCTCTTAAAGTGCCGTGATAGATTCTTAAGGACGTACAGCTGCTGTGGTTTACGGCCCAATTTTCAACCCGTCAAAATGACGGACGGCCTTAAGGATTCCCCGTCCACTCTTAAAAAAATCCGTCAATGATGGGAAATTGTCGGTTAATGTAACCTCTGCAGAAACAGAAATATAAGAGATGAAAATGTTCATACAGTCTTGTTTAACTTAGATTTAATTACAAAAGACAGGCTTTGTTATCAGAAATCACCCCTCCTCCTCCCGAGTCGTCACAAATAAAATATGAAATGTCGGGTTTGCTTCGGGCTCGGGCCTGCATATCACGTTAAGTGATCGGGCTCGGGCCGGGTCGAGTTTAAATACCGTCGGGCCCGGTCGGGTCGGGCTCGATTTTTTTAGGACCGATCTTAGCTCTACTTTGGCCTGGGGAGTCAAGTTCAGCATTCGCTTCAATGATATCTGGCGCCATCTAGCGTCGTGAATGGGTATAATGTCTAGAGCCTGAATATAAGACGACTTCCACTTTTTCAGTCTTATTTCAATGCAAAAAACACCGTCTTATATTTGGGCCAATACGGTATTCACGCGTCTGTGTCAAAGTTTACATGTACGGTATGTCACATCTTTATATTTGTCATGAAGTGCTCCCAATCTCTTTTCACATTCACACTTGCTTGCCTGTGCGCAATCTTTTTTACAACGAATTGATTTTTTTCAAACATCACTCGTTTCCTTGCTAGGAGGAAGCGGTCCAGATTCAAAAGACTTCGCGGCACATTTCCTCAGCACTCCAGCTACCACTGGCGCGACTCTTCCCCCTCCTCCTCCTCCGAAAGATGCCGCTCGCATGTTGGCCCTGGTTCTTGCTCAGTCAGCGCAGCAAGTCTCCGTACAGTCCCAGCCTTGGTCTGGCGAGCCCCTGACACCTATGCCCCCTCTGCAGCCACACGTTTCTGACGGCAAGGCATCATCAGGCCCACATTTCCAGACTTCCTTTGAAGAGGGAGCCGAGCGAGGAAGTTCAGTGTCACAAAAGAGCAGCGTTTCTGCCACCTCCATCCAATGTATTCCTTCTTCTTCTAACCTTTCGAAAGAACAGCAGGCGCTTGAGTTAACCAGCATGACAACCAGGCCGCCCGACAGTGCAAAAGCCACAACTACTCTGTCTGGGAAACCACCCGAAATGGACTTGATTCCTTCCGATAAGCTTCACAAAAAGGTCATCCCTCTCCCTAAAAGTACAGCCAACCTGAATTCTCCAGCCACGAGTCCAGAAAGTCAGTCCTTTGTTGTACATGACTCAGTCTGTACCAGCGTTACCAGTACCAAACCAGTGCCCACCAGTGCACAGGCTATTGAGGGCAGTGCACCCCTTCCCAGTGGCAGCAACAAAGACCCCAGAGGCTCCCGACAACGTCTTGCTGAAGTGAGTGTCTTGTCATTCGTACTTTCATTGCTATATATACAGTATATCCATCAACACTATATGTCTTGTCTGTCAACCCAACTCATACCTGTCAAACTACCTGCCTCTGGGCTAATTTTGGCCTATTATGCAAATATATCTGCCGCGTGCAAGTGCGATGGATGAAAGACTTGCAAAGCTGCTATCAAAAAAGAGATCCCACATTAAGATGTCATTTGATCTGGTATGATGATGCTGAAGATTTCAGCAAATATAGCTTCATATTACAGTATTTCTTTCCTTCCTGATTATTTTAGTTCTTTATGACCTTTAAGATCTCTTTGAAACGCTGCTGTGCAGAATAATTTGGTATCGTGTACTTTAACCAAACTTTATTTTGGGGGGGGGCTGCTTATTGGAAGGTTTGTTGCTGACGTGAAAAAGTGCCATTTGCATAGACTATTTTTCAAACGTCTGAGAAAAGAAAAAACATAATTTACATAACAATTTGGAGCACAGTGTAAATATTTAATTTCAGTTCAGCCCACAACCTAATGTGTAATTTCATTTTTGGACCCCTCTGCAATTGAATTTGACACACCGAGCTAAATATCCATCCAATACTAATTTACGTCATAATCTGATTCCATGTTTTTAAATTTTGTTTGTTTTCTGACATTTACACATGTACAAATTTGTGATTATTTCCATTTTCTGTTAGTTGACACAGTTTAACATTCATGTCACTTTCTCAGATGAAGCTAAAGGAAGACACAAGGCCCAAAAGTGTTCCAACATCACCCCCATCATCATCAGGGCAGCCGCCTACAGCAGCTCCAAAGGCCAAAAAGCCGGTGTCGTCACCTTCCCAACATCAAACACAAACTGAGCGGCAGTGCCAAGTTCAGGTGCCTCATCAGTCACAAACTCAGCCGCTATCAAAGACCAATTCAGCAGTGGCACCGGTCTCTTCTGAGCATGTCGATAGACCATGGGAGGTCGTAAATCTAAAGCAGTCCTGCTCAGAGTTTGCTAAAAATGACCCCGGTGGATTCACCCCCCCAGCCCCTCCGGTTCGCTCAGTGGAGAGCAAACTGGCAACCGCCGCACTCAGTCAGGGTGAAGCTTCTTACCATACTTTGGGTGAGACCTCTGCTGCTAGCCATCGGGGGGATGCTCTTCCTCACCATCCTCTTTCACCTCGTAAATCTTCCACACATCTCCACCATGCTAAAGGTGAAGCAGTTATCATTGAGCCTTCGGGAGTTGCATACTACCACCAGAGGCCCGTTTCAATGGGTTCCCAGCCCATGCCGCACCACTACAGACCTAACAGCGTTGCCTCACACCTCTCGTATGTGTCCAAATCCGAACCTCAAATACCTTACAGTGCCAGAGTCGACGGTAGATACAGCACTTTAGGTCCAAGGTCCTACCACCAATCTATCAAGGCCAGAGGAAACACCCGGGGTGTTTATGTGACTCCGGGACATCAGGGTTATAGCCATGACAGAAACCACGGCTATCCCACCATTCGCAGAGTGCACTCGCTCCACGTTCCCGCCACTATCCGCACAGTACCCATCCAAAGGACTGAAGTTCCTCCGGATGACATGTTCTATTACCATCGACCTGTGTATCAGTGCAAACCCTATCAGCAGCCCCCGCAGCAGTCCTCGCAAGCCGACTATCACGTCACTCAACTGCAGCCTTATTTTGAGAATGGGCGAGTGCAGTACCGCTACAGTCCATACTCCGGTTCTATCCCTCTGGAGGGCCCTTATTATGATATTGACCCTTATGGCACCATCCGGGTACGCCATGTCCACTCAGCCTGTCGAGATTCAGGGGCCGTTGTTTGCAAACCCAGTGGAAAGGTGACGGGGTACCACTACCTCGCTCGCAATGTCCTCCCACCTGGAAAGGAGCACAGCTTTGTGAGCAGGGACATGCCACCAAGTCACGGTGCCAAGGAAGTTCCTTCTTACCTCTCTTGGGACCCCGAGGAGTCAGAATGTTTGCGCATGCAGTCTATCCGTAGAGAGAGTAGAGCCAGACAAAAGATTAAAGGTCCCGTGCTCTCACAATATGACAATGTAGGCTCATTCACGGCAGTTGACATACCTGGCTATGATACCCTGCACTCGCGCAGTAAGTCTGATCCAGGTAAAGCTTTGCCGAGTACAACTGAGAGCAAAGATAATCGCTATCTCCCCAGACATATGGTCTCGGACACCAACGTTCTCATATGTTTGCAGAGTGACAAGCACCCCCAAGGTGTTGCAACAGGAGACAAGTCGGACGGGCTGACGAAACAAAGCGGCTCCAAGAAATGCCAATCATCTCATTCTGTTCCTGTAATGCTGAGCGATCTCTCCCATCAGCAGGAGAGCAGCCCGCACGAAGCCAAGCACGAGAGCTCAGGTGAAAAGCTTGGCGAAAGCAGCGGTGGCAGCCTGTCCACATACCGGCAGCCGGAGCACACAAACAAGAGGAGCTTCCAGACATGGTATGAGTGCCACGATGCTGATCCCCACCAAATAACAAACACCTGTCACGGTCCAGAAGATCAGCCATCCGCTCCCAAGGAACAGCTCGCCCACCGCAAACCTGAACGATCGCACAGCATGCGTGAGCAGCCTCTCTACGGCCACGGCAAAGCCGAACTGGACGGAGACTGCCCGTATCTCAAACACGGCGGCAAACCGGCGCAATCCCACTACGACAACTTGGACGATTACCACCCAGTACCTCAGCCCCAGGGCCCCATTCAAAAACGCAGCGGCTGTAACTCCTACCTGGCGCACAACAATAGAGCATATTCTACCGCGTTAGGCCAGGGAGCCTTCCTCCAGACCGACCTGGGTATCCAGAGGCCAGAAACAGAGATATGTACGGAATGAAACCTTTGCCGCTGGGGAATTGTGAAATCTTCTTTCGAAGAAAGACAGCTATGGTCGATCAGCCTCTGCAGGACAGTTGGACTGTTGTACCACCCTTTTTTTTCTTTTTTCCTTTTTTTTTTTTTTTGCTGTTCTGGATTTTTTTAACAAATTGTAAAGGAAACAGTAAGACTTTTAACAGAAAGTCCTGAATGTACAGGAGGTTTTGTCCAAGAGTCAATTTTTGCTGTATTTGAGTGAGAACACCAGTCATAAATGTATATGATATGAAAGATGCAAGGTACTGAAAACAGGAACCACAAATGTCTAATATTATATTATACAGTCAAACCTTGGTTTTCGAACAATTTTGGTTTTTGAACAGCCTTCTGGAACAGATTATGGACGAAAACCGAGTTTGTGTGTGTGTGTGTGTATATATATATATATATATATATATATATATATATATATATATATATATATATATATATATATATATATATACACACACACACACATATGTATAAATAAATCCATAGTAAAGGTATATGATGTATTTTTTTAGACGTGGCCGCTGGGTTTGAGCATAAATGGGGAATAAGGTTTGCATTTTAGAAATGCATGCACTCTCTTACAGAACAGTTCTGTGTATTTCACTGTTCATTTCATTCTTTCTAAATATGACAGCACAAGGTACGGGGAGGAGGATGGATGTTCAGCACCATCACACCTTCTCTCCACCAGTATGCACACAGGTAGGCAGTACACTGTGTCCATGTTTGTCTTTTGAGAATCCGACTGTGTGAGATTGACGGCGATCCGTTGTGGGTTAACGTCAGTTCTAAGAGTGGGTGTCATTGTCTTTTTATGTTCTTTGTGACGGTGCCATTTTATGTACATTTACTCAAAACACATTTCGGTTACTTCTAATGGAATGTTTTGGTACTTTTGTTAGAAGGGGGACCAAGCATCGCGGTGCAGTTCTCGCAGACACCAAAATAAAAAGGAAAGGAGATGGTAAATTTAAGATTCAGCTCAAAAGAGGTTTTTCTAATTACATTTAATTTCCCCATTACATCTATCTAGTCGTGACACCTGGTCTATCATTAATAAAGCTGAGAATGTTTTCCTCTAAAATGACAAACATGTTGATCCTACTTTGTTGGAAAATGACAATTTTTCTTTGAGTGAAAAATGTATTTTACTGCTACCGTAATGTAATTTACTGTGCCCAGATTACGCAAATGATTTATGTATGGTAGTTAAATTTTGAAATGTATATTTCAGCCGAAAAACTGATGTATGGTACACTCATTTGGTACTGCCCAGTGGTGTTTCAATTACAGTATATTAAAAACCAACGGGTTGTATTCTGTAACTGTTTTACCCAGTATATCGCTTGCAGATGTTGCTCCTCCTGCCTTACATGAAGCCTCTTTCTTTTCACGTGAGACAAAAGTAAGGCACTGTGTACTTTAATGTGAAATTATTGTCTGAAACTAATGGGTCCTTAAAGTTTTAGATATAAAACAAATAAAACTGTTCAGGAATAGCACTTAAGAATGTGTCCATGCTGCTGCATAATTCCTGATTCTTGGTTTTACATGTCCTAATTGCTGTAGGTTACAGTCGTGACGAGATAGATAGATGCAATTACAAATAGTTACTAAAAGAGAGAGGAAAAATAGCGAGAGGTAGAATATATCACATTCTGCAGCATGTAATAGTAGATCTGGGATAGCTTTCATGGTGGCAAGGTCATCACCGCGTGGACTGGATATCTTTTTAATCCATCCATCGAGTTTTCCATCATTCATAAAAACAAAGTTTTCATGTCAAACCTGGTGGGGCTGAAAATGGGGAATAGGGTGGGGAATTGCCATATATGCATACTGTATTTCTGATCAGATCATCAACATTGGGAGGTGGGGGGTGCTGACAGATGTTCCTGATTGGGGCATATAAATACTACAAAAGTACACATTAAGTATGGGCTAGAGTCGTCGATGAGTCGACCGTGCAAGTTTTTCAAATGTGGGAGGAAGCCAGAGCAAGCATGAGAACTTGTCAACCCCACACAAGCTGTGTACTCGATGTTCATCTTGGGATTGAAGTTTGTGTCCTCACTCGGCCCACCATACTGCTTTAGCAAATTTAAGTGACTACTGTAAATATTTTTGCAGCCAGAACAACAGTGAACATTTTTGGTTCACTCCGGTATTGGAAGACAATTTGACACCAAAAATCTTGATGAATTTGCTATTTTAGACTTTTTAAAAACATTTTTAATAGCTACTAAACCATAATTTGATTGATCCAGCGCCACCATCAATAGAATTTTAAAGTAAAATTGTATTTGTCATATGTTTTGCTATGTTTGGCACAACACTGTTCCAGACATTTTGGCACCTGAAAAACAAACTCATATTCTAAAGTATTGCAGAGTAAATGCTTAAACTTGAGTTTCATTTGAATACTTATTTAATTCTAGAAACACTCTAATTGCAGTCTTGGGTTTGCAAATCAATGTTCATGTTTTGCTCAAGAGTTCCTGCTGAGCATGATAGAGCCTGGTGAAGAAGGGACTGAGAGGACTCTCTCCTTGCGACTTTACACTACAGTCGGCACTGTCACCTTGATCAGCGTCTACGCCCCTACTCTATACTCCACGCAGGAGGTGAAAAACAAGTTTTACGATGAGCTGTTGGCAGCCATCCAGAAAGTTCCAACCACCGACCAACTTGTTCTTCTTGGGGACTTTAACGCCCGCGTCGGATCCGACCACACATCATGGCCTAGTTGCCTCGGCCCTTGGGGAGTGGGTGACATGAACAACAACGGACAACGTCTCCTGGAACTGTGCACACTTCAAGACCTGTGTGTCACCAACAGCTTCTTCCAAAGCAAGCCGCAGCACAAGGTGTCCTGGCGCCACCCCCGCTCAAAGCGCTGGCACCAACTGGACCTCATCTTGACCCGCGCAAGCAGCTAAGCAGCATTCTCACCACACGCTCCTACCACAGCGCTGACTGCGACACAGACCACTCCTTGGTCTGCTGCAAGATCCGACTCCAGCCCAAGAAGCTGCACGAGCCAAGCCACCAAGCAAGCCCCGCATCAATACAGCTAAGGCAAACCATGTGGACTTGGTGGAAGCACTCGCCCAGCACCTGAAAGACGCCCTGGAGAAGAAACCACCAGAAGGAAACGCTGAACAGAGGTGGGACCTCCTCCGCAACACCATCCATGACATTGCCTATTCCATCTTCGGCAAGAGAACAAGGAAAAGCCAGGACTGGTTTGAGGCAAACGTGGCGGAACTCAGTGCCGTGATGGAAGCGAAGCGCACAGCACTGCTGAAGCATCACCAGCATCCCTCCCAGTCCACACTGCAGGCTCTCCGAGCTGCCAGAAGTCAAGTCCAGGCTACAGCGAGGCGTTGTGCCAACAAGTACTGGATAGATCTCTGTGACGGCATCCAACGAGCCGCAGACACCGGCAACATCAGAGGCGTCTATGACGGGATCAAGAAAGCCATAGGCCCTTCACACGGCAGGACAGCCCCCCTCAAGTCGAAGACAGGCGAGACTATCACAGACAAGAGCGAGCAGATGGAGCGGTGGGTAGAGCACTACTCAGACCTCTACAGCAGAGAAACCACCATCTCCGATGCCACGCTAGAGTCTGTTGAGCGCCTGCCCGTCATGGAGGAGCTCGATGAGTTACCAAGCCTTGAGGAGCTCAGCAAAGCCATTGACGGCCTGCCCATTGGAAAAGCTCCTGGCCTTGACGGTATCCCAGCAGAGGTGATCAAGAGCGGCAAAGAACCTCTGCTGCACCACCTACACAATCTACTCTGCCAGTGCTGGGAAGACGGCGAAGTACCTCAAGACATGCGTGACTGTAACATCATCACCCTCTACAAGAACAAAGGTGACCGCAGCGACTGCAACAACTACAGAGGCATCTCATTGCTGAGCATCGTGGGGAAACTCTTCGCCCGAGTGGTCCTGAACAGACTCCAGAAGCTCGCTGACAGGGTGTACCCCGAATCACAGTGTGGCTTCAGGTCGGAACGATCCACCATCACACTCATTTGGTACTGCCCAGTGGCGTTTCAATTACAGTATATTAAAAACCAACGGGTTGTATTCTGTAACTGTTTTACCCAGTATATCGCTTGACATGATTTTCTCGCTCCGCCTTACATGAAGCCTCTTTCTTTTCACGTGAGACAAAAGTAAGGCACTGTGTACTTTAATGTGAAATTATTGTCTGAAACTAATGGGTCCTTAAAGTTTTAGATATAAAACAAATAAAACTGTTCAGGAATAGCACTTAAGAATGTGTCCATGCTGCTGCATAATTCCTGATTCTTGGTTTTACATGTCCTAATTGCTGTAGGTTACAGTCGTGACGAGATAGATAGATGCAATTACAAATAGTTACTAAAAGAGAGAGGAAAAATAGCGAGAGGTAGAATATATCACATTCTGCAGCATGTAATAGTAGATCTGGGATAGCTTTCATGGTGGCAAGGTCATCACCGCGTGGACTGGATATCTTTTTAATCCATCCATCGAGTTTTCCATCAATCATAAAAACAAAGTTTTCATGTCAAACCTGGTGGGGCTGAAAATGGGGAATAGGGTGGGGAATTGCCATATATGCATACTGTATTTCTGATCAGATCATCAACATTGGGAGGTGGGGGGTGCTGACAGATGTTCCTGATTGGGGCATATAAATACTACAAAAGTACACATGAAGTTATTATTCATTTATGTATTTTGTTGTCAAGTGGTCAGTGGACCAGTGGTTGGAGGCTACTGATTTACAGTGTATAAAATACTCAAATGATTGAGAGCTCCAGGAGAAATGCAGAGAGCAGAACCAATCATTGTATCTTCAATCCCTCAGGCAACACTGCATTACAAAAATTAAAAAAACATTGTGCCCTCAGAAACACAATCGAAATCAACAGGTCAAAGATAAAACTCAACCATGCACTTGAATTTCATCTTAGTGTTAAAATGTGTCCAAACGTACATTTCTTTAATTACACGTGTCCTCATTAGAATCAAGGATTAGATGGAGCCCTTCCCACCTTTTTTGGATGAGAGGCGGGTACACTCTGGGCTGGTTGCCTTCATTGACCTGACCAAGGCCTTCGACCTTGTGAGCCGTGATGGCCTCTTCAAAGTCCTTGACATGATTGGTTGCCCGGGAGGCTGTTGAGCATCATTCGTTCCTTCCACTCCGGAATGAAGGGTGTCGTCCAATTTGACACAAAAAATCTTGATGAATTTGCTATTTTAGACTTTTTAAAAACATTTTTAATAGCTACTAAACCATAATTTGATTGATCCAGCGCCACCATCAATAGAATTTTAAAGTAAAATTGTATTTGTCATATGTTTTGCTATGTTTGGCACAACACTGTTCCAGACATTTTGGCACCTGAAAAACAAACTCATATTCTAAAGTATTGCAGAGTAAATTCTTAAACTTGAGTTTCATTTGAATACTTATTTAATTCTAGAAACACTCTAATTGCCGGGAGGCTGTTGAGCATCATTCGTTCCTTCCACTCCGGAATGAAGGGTGTCGTCCAATTTGATGGTGTAACATCTTCCTCTTCAAGTGAAAAGCGGTGTTAAGCAGGGATGTGTACTTGCTCCGACCCTCTTCGGCATCTACTTCGCTGTCATGCTCAAGCACGCTTTGGGAACTCCACTGAGGGTGTCTACCTCCATACCCGCTCTGGGCGGTCTTTACAACATGGCGAGGCTGAGGGCCAAGACCAGGATCCGCAAAGTCCTGATCAAGACATGCTATTTGCGGACGATGCTGCTGTCACTGCCCACAAGGAAGAACATCTTCAGCATCTCATGGATCGTTTCGAGGCGTGCAGCGACTTTCAGCTGACCATCAGTCTCAAGAAGACCAACATCTTGAGTCAGGACACGGAGAGCCAACCCACCATCTCCATTAACAACGAGCTGCTGAGACTCAGCATTGACATTGCTGCGCTGCAAGAAACCCGCCTCGCGAAACTGGATCTCTCCGGAGAAAGACTACACCTTCTACTGGTGCGGAAAGCTGCCGATGAGACCAGAGAGCACGGCGTTGGTTTTGCTGTCAAGAACTCCTGCTGAGCATGATAGAGCCTGGTGAAGAAGGGACTGAGAGGACTCTCTCCTTGCGACTTTACACTACAGTCGGCACTGTCACCTTGATCAGCGTCTACGCCCCTACTCTATACCAGCTGGATGTGGTCAAGGAGTTTACTTACCTTGGCTCCACGGTGAAAGACTCGCTTGACTTGGACCCTGAACTGAACAGAAGGATCGGCCGAGCCACCACAACTCTTGCCCGGCTCACCAAGCGTGTGTGGGAGAACAGCAAGTTGACGACCAACACTAGGATGGCAGTCTACAGGGCCTGTGTTCTCAGCACCCTACTGTATGGCAGCGAGTCCTGGACCCTGTATGCACGCCAAGAAAAGAGGCTCAACATCTTCCATATGCGAAACCTCAGGCGAATCCTTGGTATCAAGTGGTCCGACTACATCACCAACAAAGACGTCTTGGAGCGTGCCAACATCCCCAGCATGTACACCCTCCTCCGTCAGCGTCGCCTTCGGTGGCTAGGCCACGTCCGCAGGATGAAGGATGGCAGGATCCCCAAAGATCTGCTCTATGGAGAACTTCGCAGTTGGAAAAGAGAACACAGGGCCGCCCACAGCTTCGTTTTCAAAGACATTTGCAAGAGGGACTTGAAGGCTGTTGAAATAGATGTGAAGGGATGGGAGTCACTGGCCCAGAACCGCCCAAACTGGAAACAAGAACTGGCACACGTGGTCTGTGCCGAGGAGGGAGAAGATGAGAGCATCGGCAGAAGACAAGAGAGCCGCCCACAGCTTCGTTTCAAAGACATTTGCAAGAGGGACTTGAAGGCTGTTGAAATAGATGTGAAGGGATGGGAGTCACTGGCCCAGAACCGCCCAAACTGGAAACAAGAACTGGCACGTGGTCGGCCTGCCCATTGGAAAAGCTCCTGGCCTTGACGGTATCCCAGCAGAGGTGATCAAGAGCGGCAAAGAACCTCTGCTGCACCACCTACACAATCTACTCTGCCAGTGCTGGGAAGACGGCGAAGCCCTCCAACTGTGTGTTCAGGTGCATCCACTGCAAGAACAAAGGTGACTGCAGCACTGCAACAACGACAGAGGCATCTCATTGCTGAGCATCGTGGGATACTCTTCGACGAGTGGTCCTGAACAGACTCCAGAAGCTCACAAACAGGGTGTACCCGAATCACACTGTGGCTTCAGGTCGGAACGATGCACCATCGACATGATTTTCTCGCTCCGCCAGCTCCAGGAGAAATGCAGAGAGCAGAACCAATCATTGTATGTTGCCTTCATTGACCTGACCAAGGCCTTCGACCTTGTGAGCCGTGATGGCCTCTTCAAAGTCCTTGACATGATTGGTTGCCGGGGAGGCTGTTGAGCATCATTCGTTCCTTCCACTCCGGAATGAAGGGTGTCGTCCAATTTGATGGTGTAACATCTTCCTCTTTCAAGTGAAAAGCGGTGTTAAGCAGGGATGTGTACTTGCTCCGACCCTCTTCGGCATCTACTTCGCTGTCATGCTCAAGCACGCTTTGAACTCCACTGAGGGTGTCTACCTCCATACCCGCTCTGGGCGGTCTTTACAACATGGCGAGGCTGAGGGCCAAGACCAGGATCCGCAAAGTCCTGATCAGAGACATGCTATTTGCGGACGATGCTGCTGTCACTGCCCACAAGGAAGAACATCTTCAGCACGGAGCATATTCGTTGTGTTCGCTGCTCCGCTCACTGGTCAAGAATGCCTTAAGCATAATGTGAGTAACAGCCTTTTTCGGGGATGTTCAAAAACTATTTGCTATTTAAAATACTTCAGAATCACTTTTACTCCAGTCACATTTGTCTCAGGGCAATTATAATTTACATAACAAATGCATATTATGTATTTTGTGCATAGATTATTATTTAGAATTTTATGGCCATGAGAGGCAGGTATGTTGTATTTATGTTGTATTCACTTCAATTTAGAATGAAAATTATGTCAAATAAAAGCTGTATGGTAAAAGTAGCCCATATAAAGGCATAGCTAATACCAATCGTTAAGCCATTACGCAGGTAAATGTGCAAGATTTGTCAGATATTAGATTTTAAAGGAAATTGGCTACTTGCCTGCTTTGCCAGTGTGCTGTATTTGATTTATATCAACACTTCCACCTATATTTAAACTAAACTAGATTTAAAACACCATAATACTTAAATTTAATATACTGTACACTAATGAATACTTCAAACAAATAAAACGAGCAAAAATGTAACCAACCATCAGAAATAACGTTTAGTCCCCCGCCATTCCACATTTCTTCCAAAACAAATATATGCTGACAAGTTCTGTCATGTTTGAGAGTTAACACTGAGGTTGATTGTACAAGCAGATGAAATGTATCACCCAGCCTGTTATTTGGGGATTTATCGGGTTACGCTTAAAAACGTGATTATTACGTTTGACAAGCATTGCCTTCAACTTAATTACTATTCCTCCAAACTACGTGCCCATTTTTTCTCGGTTTTGTTTCGCGAATCAAGCAGTCTATAAAATGCCTCGCTACAATAATATATAATGTTATAATGGTTTGGAATTACCGCGGTGTTGTCAGTGTTTGGTGCTATGAGGTAAATCAAGTGCAACTCCAATGTTTGTTTACACTCATTGGCAGTTGCATTGTGGGAGACATGATTGACACGGCCGCCATTTTGCTCGTCGCGCTTCCATTGTGTGCGAGATAGTAAATATCTGACACTGCAACAACACGCTCGAGTCACTGCTGGAAACGGCGCTTAAATTGCCCTTGGTGGGTGAAATCTGGTGAGGTTTTCATACAGGGACGCTCGTTGCACGTTGTGTGTAAAATTGATCGGGATCAGGTTTTAGTGTGTTTTGAAAACGTCGTCTAATTCCGAGGTTTACGATGAAGCGGAAAAGCAGCCCCCCCCTCATCACAAGTGAGGGAAACGGCTCAGTGCTACTAAACGGCGACGTATGTGTTCTTTTCATCGGCTATTTTTATCCAACTGCTTTGCTTCAACGGTCGGCCCGCGTGATCTAATGGCACTCACATATGCTTTCTACATTTTAGTGATAGTCTTTGTAACTGTGGACTGCTGGCGACGTCGCGTGTCCGGCTCAATGTTAATAGCCTTTAACGTTTCATATGCGGCCATAAATCCCGAGGTTAGGAGGCGAGCGATAAATCGATGTTCCCGCCCCCAACAACAGCAACATTCCAGCTCATTGGTTCTCAGCAAGTAAAAACCAACGTTGATTGGTGGCCTTCAAAGCGTCACAGTATATTGGCCAGTTCGAGGAATAAACAAGATTTATGGATGGGTTTTGCCCGTTAAGAACGACGAATGGCCAACTACTGTATTACCAGAATCTGCAAGCCGCCAGTTTATGAAAAATGACGGTTCAAAAATTCGAGCCTTAATTCTGACGACGAAGAAACATTCTGAATTCACGCAAAGAACACACGTATGGATACCGTCACAGCTATGAAATAGTTCTGTAACCAAACGATACTTCCAGGCGCATTTACGTTGTCACAATGGCAACGGTCACATTAGGTGTGCTCCGGAATCTCCAACTGTAGGATGACGGTTAAATGAGGTTGCTGTGTGACGTCATATCAACTCGTGCGAATATACTATTACTCTATCGCCGCCTTATTTCACCTCGCAAGCGTAGCAGAAAGTTGGACTTCTGAGTTTCACTTACTAATTTCAAGGTTAATCCATTCCGGTGAGTTTATTTCCCCAAACCCACGTTATTGGAACGTAAGAAATGGAATCGCCGTAAATGTGGAGCTGTGCTCAAATAATTGTCATTTCAACAAAATAATGCTGTGATTTAAATGAAATATGAAGTCATGTGTTATGTTATGCGTTATGTGTAAGTATCTAATTTCTTATATATGAGTCTTAACCTCTAATACCTCTTCTAGGTTGATACTTTGTGGTCATGGCTCGTACCAAGCAAACCGCCCGTAAGTCCACAGGAGGAAAGGCTCCTCGCAAGCAGCTGGCCACCAAGGCTGCACGCAAAAGCGCCCCCTCAACCGGGGGCGTCAAAAAGCCCCATCGTTACAGGTAACCTGTGCAGCTAATAGGAATCATGATGTGGCAAATTGTCGATCATATTAAGAGGTTGGAGAAATCAGGAAACATTACAGAATGCAGAGAAAATATCTGTTGTTGTTTGACTCAAAACATGTGCTGACTTCTCACTTATCGACACATACGTTATTATTGGATGTTGAAGGTTTTTGTTGGGTGGCTTTGGAGGATGTTATTTTGAGTTTTAAAGTAAGTAATTACAGGCTGCTTGGTATTTTCTTTCAGGCCCGGTACTGTGGCTCTGAGAGAGATTCGTCGGTACCAGAAGTCAACGGAGCTGCTGATCCGTAAACTGCCCTTCCAGCGCCTGGTCAGAGAGATTGCGCAGGACTTCAAGACTGACTTGCGTTTTCAGAGCGCCGCAATTGGTGCTCTGCAGGTTTGTGTTTGGTTACAATAGTTTTGAAATTATTTTAGGGGCTTTTTATAAATACAAATCGTGATTTTGTATGGCCATATTTCCGATTTACTTTTTCAAAGTAAATTGCAGCAAAGTCTTCATCTCCTTTTCTTCTGCACCAAACAATTTTTTAAATAACAGCTAACCTTGCACGGAGCATGAGAGCTGTTGTTTCTCATTTGTTTGTATGACATAATTTACATTAAAAGATACTCAAAACATAATTTTTATAAACAAAACCTTTATTATAGTCACTCAAGCAGTGAGTAATGATCATTTTAGGCGATTATATCGTCGGAGTGCAACAGAGCGCAAGCCGTCAAAAGGACGATAGGTCTTATAGTTTCAAAATCCTGGAAGTCCGAGTGTTAATATTCGAATACATATATTTTAATTGGTTTAATTAAAAATGTATGAAATCAATTGACAAAGACAAAAGCAAATGACATTTTCACTATAGTTAGTTTTAGTTAGATGTCTAAATGTAATACAGTGAAACTCCTCTAGAACGAAACCTAAATGGGCGAAAATACCCCCTTATGTGAAAAAATCTTCATGCATTAACACAATTCCCATTCTCCTGCCCCCCATATGACGAAAACCCCCGTTGCGTTATATGAAATCATTTTCTCTGCTCCAGCCTCCGAAGACATTCACTACAACGAAGTCTTATCCAACAGCGACCTCTACTACTTCGTTCGAAAAAAGGCAACAGCAACCACCACACTGGTTTACATAGTGAACGATGTTTATTTCGGTCACAGCTGCGAGGTTCCTGGACTCAACATACTCATAGCTGCTCTGCCATTGGCTTACCGAGCATCATCCTGGCCTCCAATTGGCCAAGAGGGACCTCACTGTCTATGTGTGTAGATACTGAAGCTAGGTCCGTAACATCCAATTAGCTGCTCAGTAAATTGCTTATGGCTCGACTGACATTCAAATAAACGTTTCCTCGAATGCTTTACTTGTTTTCATGCTAAAAACACCCATGGGACGCTCCGTAGTCCTCGATGGCCATAGTTGGCTCTCAAAGGCTAAAATCCTTACGCTAACTGGAGTGCTTCTCTCTCATTAGCGCTCCAGTTAGCGTAAGGTTTTTAGCCTTCGAGGGCTAACTATGGCCATAGAGTACTACGAAGCGTCCCGTGGCTCGACAGACATTCAAATAAACGAACGTTTCCTCGAATGCTTTGCTTGTTATGCTAAAAACCGCCACTTCTTCCCGCCTGCGATTATCTTTGGGTACCGTACTGCCGTAACCCTTCGCCGACTACATTTCGGCCCGCTGCCGAGAACTTTTTAACACATCGGCCCGCAAAACCCCAACCCTCCTCCCCTCCAACCTCCCCGATCGTCTATTTTTCGCCAAGTGACAGCCACAGTCACCGCATATTGCTGGGCCGAATTTTGTTCCCGGCATGTCCATAGATAACAACCAATCACAGCGCACCTGTTTCTGGTTTTGGTCCATTGGCTGCGATGTAATTTTCAGTCAACAGCAAGTGGCAAAATGGATAAAAACGGTTGGATTTTGCTGCCTACCTCCTATTCCACAAATGCAATATTGATCATAATACAATGTCGAGACTATTATTGTAAAGATTTTTTGGACGAGAGTTCCCCTTCAATTATAACAACATAGGTGTGCACATATTCACATTTCAAAATATGGAAACATGTCTTTTGACTGCGTGTGTGTGTGCAGGAAGCCAGTGAGGCATACCTGGTGGGACTATTTGAGGACACCAACCTGTGTGCCATCCACGCCAAGCGGGTCACCATCATGCCCAAGGACATCCAGCTGGCCCGCCGAATCCGTGGCGAGCGTGCTTAGAAAGCACCGTTTGACCTTTGTCTCTTTCTTTACATCCTCACTCCCTCCCCCCGATTCCCCTTCCCAGCTTCTCGGTAGACTTTTAAGCGGTAGAATTTTGTCGATGTGTGGTCTCTGAGGTTTCTTTGTCTTCACCAAATGTTTAGGGTACCTATTTAGTGCACAGACAAGATGTAGATCAGACGAACATTGGGACGAGTGTGCGACCATCCTGGGTTTGAGGGGGGCATATCCAGACACCAGTCACACCGTTGGGTCCACATGGATTTCCTGAGCTGCAGACGGGGGTGAGCAGAGGGGCTAGTCTGCTTAAGGGGAGCTGCAACTTCCACAGCAGGGTGCTATTAAAACTAGTCCTGACACTTCTGCCCTGTCTTACTTTACACCCACCTTGACGGTCATCAGCCCCCCCCTCCCCTTACGCACCAGCAGCGTGACGCCTTGCGCTACCCTTTGAAAGCACATCTCTGCCTCTGGAATTTGTGCGAGCAGTCAGTTTGTGTGCATGTGTGAACTCTGATCTTTTCAACCAGATGTAATCAATAAGCAAAGAAAAAAAAACATGCATAGGTTGTTGATTTTTGTTTAACTCATCATCACAAATAATCCCATCCTCTTCCATTTACAGAGAGTCAAAGCATGGAAACACAAACAGTGAAAAGTTTTTGAGGGGATTTCCCCCTTTTTCAAGAATGAATTGAAAATCAGGAAGGGCTTGTATCCAACGTAGAGTTGTATTTGCAAAACGCAGCCACTATGGAGCGAAGTTTTACCAGCGGTCGTTAGCTGTTGATCAAACCTTTTTTTCTTTGGATTTGGACCCCCCCTGACCCCCCACGCACACACACAAATTAATTTGACATGGAATTGAGGTTCTCACTTCTCCACAGTTCTATCCCTTTCTCAATAATTTGTAATACACAGTATAACCTCGCTTTCTTTTATATTTTTGGGTAAATGCTCAAGGTTTTCAAATGTATGAATAAGCTGATCTTTGTATTTTCCAAATTTCTCATATGGTAGCATTAAATAGATGTTAAAAAAAGAAACGTTTGAAAGTTGGTCTGGTTCTTTTGCTCAAGTGACACTGTCATGTGATGATTTGCTAACAGTACGTAAATTGCAAGAACTCCAGTGTGTTCAGATCGCTGGTGGAGTCATTTTTCTCTGCTGTAAATCAAAGTTACTTGCTTACTAAATACCCTGCCTTTAGATAATTCTGTCTAAAAAAAATTACGTTTGCCAACTGGAAGGAATTGCTTCATTTTGTCTTCCGGAATCCTGAAGCCAAATTCCACGACGTTAGTTTTAGTGACGTGGTTGGCAAAGAACTGTTGCGGTACATGGGGAAGTGCCACCAGGTGGCAGTGTAACCTCAGGGTAAATCGAAAAAAAAAACGAAAGCCGACACGCGGACATAATTATTAGTTCAACTATACCTCTCTTAACCCTTTGATGCGCAACATGGGTCAAAAGTGACCCGGCTGAATTTTTATTTTCAATATCTTCGCAGTAAATTAATTTCATTCAGCATTCAAGGTATTCCTCAATTAACTTGTTTTTGACCATCAGACACAATTGTTTTATTTTTTCCTTTCTTAGTTTTTGAATAAATAACATTTTTATATCACTACCCTTCTAATGTGCAACTTAGGTCTAAAATGACCCATATGTTATTTCATGCATTGCTGAGTTTTTTTATGATATAACTATAATGTACTCTTCCAAATATGCAGCAAATGTTGTGTTTTTGATTACCACTGATCATTATTTCCACTTTTCCTTTCTTATGGTATGAACAAGCACAGCTTTTGTATTTCTACCTCAAGTTGGCACACATGGGCCAGAAAGACCCACATTGATTTACTAGCTATTGCCTTTGGAGAGAAAAGACATTTCACAGCTCTGCACAAGTCTCTTTGCCCATCTCTAATTGATGTAAGTATTGTTTTTCAATTGCTCTAATGTTCCCTCAAAAGATATTTGATGACAATTGTGAATTGCACATAATATTTGATTCGGTTTAGTCTACTTTGAACGTGAGTAGAGTCCTTGTTAGAAAGTTACAGGTAATTATGATTAGCTAGCTCAGTCGCTGTAGTGGTGTTTGCTATTAGTGGTGGGGGATGCTGGCATATTTTTTTTCATTGGGGGTTAGTATAAATCTGTATGTGTATGCATATTGATGTGGATCAGAAAATATTGTAATGCTTTTGTTTTTCTTTATCTAGAGTATTGCTGTTTGCAGATTTACTGTTGAGGTTTTAGCAATGCTGCAGCAAGAACCAGATGAGGAAGATGAGACCATTTTTTTTTCTGATTCGGAGTCTGACATTTCTGATGATGACGAACCCAGAATATTTGCTACAGAGTCAAGCCGGAATTGTGGGTGTGTCTAGAAATCCAGCATTCCTTCATGAAGAAGACTCCTCTCATGACACAGAAGATTCCTCTAATCAATCTTCTGGAGAGGAAAGTCAGACTCAGTCCAATAGACTGAGTAAAAATGAATCTTACTGGAATGAGAATCCGTCCACTCATGGCAGAACAAGAAGCCACAAACATCCCGAGGAGTTGTCTGGACCTCCTCTTGGAACATCAGCTCTTTCACCAAAAGATGCCTGGATGTTCGTGAGTGACAACATCATTGAGGAGGTTCCAAAATGCACCAACTTAGAGGGACAAAGAACCGAAACACTGACAAAGAAGAATTCATGGCCTTGTCGCTTTGACCCTCATTGCAGGGCCTGATGCATGCCCAGCAAGCCTGCAAAATATGGGATGAAAATCTTCTGGATGTGTGATGCAAGGTTACCTTATGGAATAGAAGGAACTGTCTTTCACATTCAAAACCGAGCTCAAAACCCACCTATTCAGACTTGCATATTCAACTTAAATCTATTCTTTTATTTATAATTTTATCTGTGGTTTTATTGTTTGCTCTTGGTTGTAAAGTGTCCTTGAGTGCTGTGAAAGGCGCTTACAAATAAAATGTATTATCATTATTATTATTATTAGTGTCTTGACAGGGGGACAGCCAAGACAGGAGGTTCAAAGAAATATAGAAGAGAATGTCACACAACAATTATGCAGTGGAATCAGACAGATGGTGAATATACAGGACAATAGAGAAAGTAAGTTTTAGCACAATGCCTATGTAAAGTGTACTTTCCTAAAATTTGATTTCTTTGAGGGCAGAATCGAATAAAATGCTATGCAACCAGTTTACAGTTGTAAAACTACTGATTTAGCTCAACTCACTAGCTGTGTGCTCTGTTCTCAAAGCTGCTTGATAAAATGACAAATAAAAACATTGCAAATATTAAAGACACATGTTTGGACTCCTTCACTGCTAAAGTAATGACTTGAAGCAAATTATTATTACAGTTTTAAGTCATTTAGTCACCCTTGGAGCAATGGGTCAATTTTGACCCATGTGTGTAAACTTAATGTAATCATATAAAAACTACTTTTGTTCATAAAGTATGAAAGGAAGAATGGAAATAATGATCAGTGGTAATCAAAAACAAGGTATCTAAACAACACTTGGAATATCCAATGATCAAATAAATTGATTTCAAAAGATAGAACAAAAAAAAAAACACTCAGCCAGCATGAAATAACATGGAAAATGAATGTGGGTCATTTTGGACCCATGTTGTGCATTAGAAGGGGTGTGCATATGTTGCGCATCAAAGGGTTAATGAAAGAAGAAACCCCGGTGGTCGCAGATGTAACTTCAGCTTGACGAGAAAAAGAGTAAAATAAGAAAATGAACCAACCAATAAAAATCAAGTTTTTGATACGTGGTTTCACAGAAAAAATTGCAGTGTGAATTACTGAAACTCATGAAACAGGCCTGGACGAAAACAATGGTACTCTTAGTATTTTGTTGTACATAATTCAAAGGCAATTACTGCAATAAGACGTTTTTTGTTACTTTTAATGAGACTTCTGCAACTTTCAGCAGGTATTTTGGCCCACTCTTCACGATCAAATTACATCGGTTTGTCTCGAGTGTGAATGGGGCTTCCTCCAGACGGCATGTTTCATCTCGTTCCACAGATCTTCAATCGGATTTAGATTGCGACTCCTATAAAGTCCCTTCAGAATAGCTCAGTGTTTTGCTTGTGGCCATTCTTGGGTGTTTTTAGCTGTGTGTTTTGGGTCAATATTCTATTGCAAAGCCCATGACCTGCGACTAAAACCAAGCTTGGACAGCATGAGAATAGACTGATAGTTTTGACATTCCATTGTACCCTGCACAGATTCAAGACACCATGTGCCAGATGCAGCAAGGTAACCCCAGAGCTTCCTCCATGTTTCACATTATCGGCACTGTGTTCTTTTCTTGGTCTGCTTCAGTTTTGCATCTTTGAACATAGAGCTGATGTGATTTGCTGAAAAAGTTCCCCTTTATTTCTTGTTAACACACAATTCATCAAATTCCATTTTTTATTATTTACTTTCAACAGTGGTGTCCTCCTTGTAGTCCACTTTGGCTCAAACTATGATAGGTTGTGGAATCTGACACTGATGTACCTTCACTTTTTGCACTCTCTGTCTCTTCAATTTGTCATCAATTTTCCTCCACTTGCCATTTTCACAGTGCAGACGTTGTGGGTTCAATTCCAGCTCTGGGCCTCGCTGTGTGGAGTTTGAATGTTCTCCCCGGGCCTGCGTGGGTTTTCTCCAGTCCAGGTACTACGGTTTCCTCCCACATTCCAAAAACATGCATGGCAAGCTGATTGAACACTCAAAATTGTCCCAAGGTGTGAGTGTGAGCACGGATGGTTGTTCGCCTCTGTGTGCGCTGCGATTGGCAACCGGTTCAGTGTGTCCCCCGCCTACTGACCGAAGACAGCTGGGATAGGCTCCAGCACCCCTTGTGAGGTTAAGCGGATCGGATGGATGGATGTAAGATGTCAGCAGACCCGTGGCCTTGCCCCTAGGAGCATTTTTAAATATGCTCAAAGTGTACTTTGCCTCTCCGAGCACACCACACTGAATTTCCAAGCTGCATGACCCTTGTGTGACCTTTTCTAGCCCATTTTTAAAATTGAGACTGTATCGAAGAAAAGCAAAGTTGACAGAGAGAGCCGTCGCTTCCAAGACAAGTGGAAAATGACTTTCTTTTTTTTTGCAGTGAAATACGAAACGACTCGGTCTGTCAGACTTGACAAGAGACTGTGGCAGTTTTCAAGGAATTCATTAGCAAGAGTATGGAAAATGGATGGATAGATGATGGCCATTTCCAGGGCAGTTTCCTACAGTCCTATTGATCTTAAATTTCTAAATAATATGGTCACTGGAATGTTCAAGCACCTCAGAGATGGTCTAATAGCCTTTCCCTTTCATATTAATCTGTATAATTATATTTCTAATCTCCTGAGAAAACACTTTCCTTGGCTTCCTCTGGACCATATTTTATGTAATACACATTTGTGACTTAGAAATTTAAAGACACCTCTGGTGCTAACTATAAAACACACCTTGGTTGAACAAGTCCCTATGGTCAAATAATTTTCAGCCTTTTCTAGGGGTACCATCATTTTTATTTTTATTTTATCCAGGCCTGTTACATGAGTTTGCATTTTAAAATAATTCTGTTGAACCACGATTCATAAACAATGTCTGATTTTTACTAGCGATGAGTGTAATTAATACTTGCGCAACTAAAATATCCTAACATTTGGTGAAGGTTGATTGGACGGGCGAAGCCCTAATTAATAGATAACAAAATACAACCAAATTAGTTTGCTCTATATTTGTGATCAGAAAAGCCCCTCATTTCGTAACTAATAAGAAATGAAAAAAATGTTAACGCTGTTTTTAAGGGCCAAAATCTGATGAGAATTATTTTATCTTTTTTGTATCATTCCTCCATTTTGTTGATTTGTAATGGTTTTTTCCACACACACAAACACACGCACATGCGCTGAAATATATCGTCCCGCTCTGCCCTGTGCGTCCCTCCCCCATCACATCTGCTCCTCCCCGGGATTACAGTACAAATGTCTGTCTGTCCCTCTGTGTGTGCGTGTGTGTGTGGGGGGGTAAAACAAATGTAATGTGCCCTTTCTGAGAGGTTAACCAATCAGGGTGCCCAGATGCAGGGATTAACCAATCACACCACACAGTGAAGGAGGGAGGGGGCGGGGAGAGGAAGAGATTACATTGTGCACAGACGGGGATTAAATCAACGCGGAGTGCAAAAAAAGTGCTTTGAAGTGCTGGTCGTCCGCTTCTCTTCTTGCAAATCATCCTGAAAAAAAAAAATTCAAACCACATAAAAAAAAGCAACAAATATAATCTGGTTTTATTATTCATGTGAAGATTACATCCAACGTCATTTTAATGTACTTTTTTTTCTTTTTTGAAATCACATCCAAAATGAATTGATAACACCTCTAAGCATCAATACAATAAAACGAAATGGAAATCAATCAAGATTTAGAAACATGGCAAATTAAATGCATAAAAAGTAATTGAATATGTAGAGTTGGAAGGATTGTACGGGATGGCATTTGCGACATAAACATGTTGTTGGATGCATTGGACATTCGTGTGGCGGTAATCAGGTCATGGCGGGATTACCAAATTGTCAGAGGAGGAGTGTGGCAAGGGTGGAAAGAAGGGGATGATTCATATAGTGATATGGGGGGAATGTTTGAGCCACTGTGAAAAGGAATTTAGTTCGATGACTCAAGAAACTGTCATGAATGACATGCAAATAGAAGACACACAAGTAGCAACCGGAAAGAAAAAAAAAGCAACGCAAGAAGTAAGTAGGGGAAAAAGCAAGAGAGCTGGGAAAAGGAAGGAGAGGAGGTGACAGAGACAAAAAGAGAGGAGGATAGGGCAATAATCCCAAGTAATTCACTTAGGGCATTGCTGAAGGGTGGCTAAGAGGATTGAGACACTTCCAGAATCAGATCAACAAAAATAACCAAGACGGACCGAGGAAATGACGAACATGATGCTTTGGACCTGACCGGAACATGATGTGTTCATACTGACCTCTACCTAACAGGAACAAACCGTCTTAATATGACACACAACTAAAAAAACAAAAAAACAAAAACAGAAAGGTCATAATTGTCAAACCGAATCTGGACGATGACACTAAACGCAAAACACTGTAGAACTGAACACAAACGCTCAAGAATACATCAATGCGAACAAATGACATATAATGAAAGAAAGAAATCCAAAGAAATTGAAAGTCGAGACGTTTGCAGCTCTCCTTAACTCGCCGAGTCGGTCGTGTTAACGAAGGAGTTCTCTCAGTTTGTTTTCATGTGCAGGCCTCCTACAAACTGAAAAAAAGGCTTTTTGATCCTGTGGTTATAAAATCGGTTTGTAGCCTGTCAGCATTTGCTGTCCAAATGTATCGGGCCGGATAAGAGCTTCTCTACCAGGCACGTGCACGCACAGACCCTGAGTGGTGCTAGAGCACCAGCCCTTAAATTCTGGATAGAAAAAAAGTGCCTTTCTGTCATCAATCACCTCCAATGTTTTGAATATATCTTCAGGACATTTCTTCCGAGTCCTGTGTGAGAATTGTGCACCTGCCGATTTGCGGCGCCCACCTTGACCCACTCTAAAAAGTATGGTGTAAAAAGTTCGGAAATGATTTACCCGGATGTCATTTTTGTATATCACCAAACTTGGCATTTGAAAAGGGATGTAGAGTATAGACTTTCTTCGACCTGTGTTAGTTGTGTGAGCAGAAATGAAAACATAACAGAAAAGAAATCAACACATAAATATATGCACGTTTTTTTTATAAAGAGTTTTGCCAATGGGTGCCATTTTTTTTTTTTTTTACTTGAGCATCTCCCCCTAAAAATTTCTTTGCACGTGCCTGTTCCCTACAACGCTAGCCTGATAGTGTAATTAAATTTATACAAAAGAAAAATAAGCAGCATGCCTCACACTAACCAAACTGGACGCTGCCCTGTGTTGCTTTCTAGAGGACCTGGAACTTCCAGGAGTTTTGGTCCTTATGGTCCAGGCAGTCCATTGTAGTGAACCCCAGTTTCCAGGCCTGCTGGTCCTTGTAGTCCAGGCAGTCCACCGAGGTGAAGCCAAGGGAGGAGGCGGTGCTGTAGCCCTGCGAAGACAGCGAGGCGGGCGATTGGCTTAGGGAGCCCCCCATCGAGGGCACAGTGATGGGGCTGAGAGCGCCCCCGGTGCCCGAGAGCTGCGAGTGCATGGGGGACAGGTAGGCGCTGCAGTCCAGGCCCGTGAAGTAGGAGGTGGTGCTGGTGTAGCCTTGGGCGTAGGCCGACGGCTGGCCGTAGCTCATCGGGTAAGGTGAGGGCCTCTGCATGCAGGGGGCTGTGGAGGAGGCCAGGGGGTCAGGGAGGGGTGATATGGCCGGACTCCAGATGGACACGGAGGTGTTTCCCGCGCCGGAGCTCTGGACCAGCCCGGAGCCCGACTGGACCGACGAGGGGCTGAAGGAGTCGGAAGGATTCGGAACGGGATCGGGGGCGCTGGCCTCCTGGACTGGAGAGGCCTTCTTCTTGGGGGGGCGGGGTTTGGACTGGCCGCTGCTCTGCTGCTGCTGCTGACGGCACTTGGCACGTCGGTTCTTGAACCATACCTGGACACAGACAACAGGAGGGTTTGGCACAGAAGCACTTTCCTGCCTCTTTAGTCCACTATGGAGTATTTTTGGACCCTTTAATGACGCCACTCTTCAAAACTGTAATCTGAAGTGAGCCAAAGAAAGTTACATCAGAAATGTCAGTACTACGAAACCCCATACCCCGATGACAGACTGAGAGTTTTAAATGGTCAGAAGGAGGGAGGCCATAGTACAGGGCAAGTGGGGGAAACCAAAAAGTGACTTAAATATTCATTCCTTCTTTTCCTATAGTGCTTAATATCCTGTTCAGGGTTGCAGGGAACTGGAAATGTGACTTTACCAAGATTGATTGCCCCCCCCAAAAAAAAAAATCACAGGACAAACCTGAACAACCACTCAAATTGAGTCCTTTGAAATTAATACATAAATTATGTCAGTGACTACTTCAATGACTCCTAATTGAAAATATTTTTTAAAACTGTAATTACAATGTTATTACTAATATTCTGTAACTATTTGGAATTATTCAATTCGTTTCAGGAGGCGTGTTGATTAAGTGCTAATGTCGGACCTTTATCTTTGGCTCTATAACCTATAACCCCCCTCACCCCCCTCTACCTGCACACGTGACTCAGGTAGGTTGATCTTGAGGGCCACTTCCTCCCTCATGAAGATGTCCGGGTATCGGGTTTTGGAGAACAGGGCCTCCAGGATGTCCAATTGTGTTCTGGTGAAGGTGGTCCGTTCCCTTCGCTGCTTCCTGGGTGTGGCTTCAGATAAAAAGGATTTTAAAAAAGGGAGGTGTCATCACACAGATGAGCTTCTTGAAGGTCACGTGACGTGCTCGCTGACCCCCGCCCCCTACCCAACTCCCCTCCCTTTGTTTTCCTGAAGCAGATCGGCGTGACAACAAACACACAGACAGTTGGGAATCTCCTTGAGTGATCTTGACTTTGCTGCGGGGACCGTTTCGCGCGTATTTGCTCATTATACTGAAATATTCAAGTCCGCGGTGTCAGTTTCCCCCTGAGAGGGAGAAAAACTTTACTCGCTGGAGTTTAGTTTGCGCAGTCAAAGTCCCAATTATTTGTCCTCCGGGGTGCCACGGCCAAACGCCTCAGAGTATTTGTTTCAGAACGAGTCAAGTGAGGAAGACGTGAGAAGAAGGATTTGGCCTCGCCGAGTGTCTCAGTCGCATGCCAAGTGACATTTAACCGAATCTTCGGGGAAACTGACTGCAGGGGTGAATGAAGAAATAGAAACCCGTTAAACCCTTTTCTGATTTACAATTTGATAATCGAATCTGCTTTTCATCTTTTAAAAACAACCCGAATGTTTGTCTAAAGCGGATCTACACATCAGGACAATTTTTTTCTAATTACGTCACATTGACCCACGTGAAAGTTTAAAACGAAAGATAAAAATATAATTTAAAGGTCGATTATTTTAATTGTCTATTATTTTATTGTCATCTAATTGTTTTAACTTAACCGTATTTATGGTGAAATACGCAGCGGGACATTGTTTTGGCGGTGTAGAAAAAAACAAAAGAAACGTGAAGAATATATAGCATATAACGACAACAATTTTAAAAAAGTGGTCCGCTCAAGTCGGGCTACACACACACAAAAAAAAATGAGCAATTGCCCGTTCTGTTCAAATAGTAAGCTATTTTCTTAGTTCAAGACATACATCATACCAATACAATATTTAATCAAAAATATATTCACCCAAGTCAACGCTTCTTATCGTTGAGCAGATTTAAACATTAACATTCGTTTCAAAAATTAAATATGTATATTTAGCTAGGGTTTGTGGTTATTTAATTTTATTTTTCATTTGACAAAATATTACATCCTACAAATCAAAAACATTTCATTTGTCAATATAATAATAAGAACAAAAATGAACATGTACAAACAATCAAATATTTCAATTGCCATCATAAAGATTACGCCTTAACCTAACATTTAAATAACCGCTTCTGGTTATTTACGCGCGGCTTTCCGCAAAAGCGACGCCATCAATCGAGAATGAAAAGCAAAGACGCACAATTAAAAAATAAAAAATCATATGGGGGTTTTGGGATTGTTTTTACTTACACGGATAAGCGACGGTTGTGTGCAGCACGTCCATACCCGGGCCGGGCAAATTTAACCCGTTCATGGTGTAATGAGGTTGTTTTATGTAGGACATCATCTTGACTGCAGCCTCTTAAATCCCGACGCTCTTGTTTATGCGTGTGGGATGGACGCAACGCAACAGCCGAGGACCTCAGCTGAGGCGACAATTAACTCACTGAATCCCCGTGATTCCAAACCTGCGCTTTTTACGGGAAGAAAAAAAAACACGTCACTTTGTAACGGTCAATTTGGAGGAAGATGGCGAACGGCGAGCATCATCCGAACTGTTCTTGTTTTTCTTCCTCTGAGGATGTCAGCACAGGTGTGGCGGCCTCGGGTTGGACTTGATGGCGAGAGGCGAGGATACTCAACTGAATACGTTCGTCCCAGCATAGGCTGCTAATTAGAGGGCGTAAAATGGCTCCGGCTATCCCCGCCCACCGCACGCACGCGCAGACGCAACAGGTTGCAGGAAACCTTGTGTTCGTTTATTTAAACTCAGTGGAAATATTTAGTCTCCAATGAATAAACTCCCCATAATACAGTAGGGTAAAGTACATAAAAAAGTATGCCAGCCATGCTACCGGATTGGAAGCACCACCAGTCCAGAAGATCAAGATTCTGAGACAAATGAAGAAAAAAAAACAGAATAAAATAAGTAGGCTGTGTCAGGCCTTGGTGAAGGTAACCGGAGTTTGAAAGGAAGTACACAGGAAGACTACAAAAAGAAGCACTATTGGGCTTGTTGATTCTGAGATGTCACGAGCAGAGCTGAAAGCATGCAGAAAGAGAAGAAATGCAGATGAAAGTAAAGGCGACTCCGAAACAGAGAATAAGTACCAGATGGAAGGAGTATTCAATCAAATCTGGAAGAGAAACAAGGGAATGATCGGAATGCCCTTTACGGTAATTTATGGAGAGGACATGACACCTAGCGATGGACTACAAAACTAGACAGTAATCCCTCGTTTATCGCGGTTAATGGGGACCAAAACCATCCGCGAAGTAGCGACACCCCCCTCCATATAGGTACATGTACATAATATTCACAAGGTCAAATTTAATGGTATACATGCATGTAGAAGTAAATTTTGACGTAATTAACATGACTTAATGCTGTATACTAATAGATTTAAACATGTATAAGTTAGGTTATCTCATTATGTCTCGATTAAAATTTTTTTTTAAAAAGGTGTCACAAGCTGTGAATATTCCATTCGTTTTCAACACGACTTGTCCTGAACAGGGTCACGGGTGGTGCTTGAGTCTATCCCAGCTGACTTCAGGTGAAAGGCGGACCACACCCCGGACTGGTCGCCAGTCAGTCACCGGGCAAATGGAGAGGCAAATAACCACTTACACCCACATCCACACCGTCACTGAATGCTAACCGATCTCACTCTTCCTGCACACAAGTTCGCCGAGTGTACCACTACACCATCCGCGACTGCTGTAAATATATTGTGTTTAATTTTGAAAAATCCTGTCTATGATAGAATAATGCATTATCATTGACTTTCTTGCTGATTGGCTGCGGAAAATCACATGGTTCTACAAACTTATTGTGTAGTGTTGATTTATAATTCTGTTTCCAAATCTGGTCATTTGCACGAAATGTCGACATCCTTTTGCGACTAACACTTTCATTACCGATTAAAAAAAAAAATCAAATACATGTATATGTTGATTACAGCATAATATGACATTTTGGTTTTAAGGTCTTAGCTGCCACAATAACTTCATTAGTTGAAATGACTTAATGCATTTTATGCATGACATTTTATATCCAAACTGCATCCTCAGCAAAACCCAGAAAAAAAATGTGATAGATTTTGATTCATACTGCAAATGCGGCTATCACGTCAGATTCTGTTTTGCACCCAACAGCTGCGCTCTTGTGCTGTCTCTTTCTCTCTCATCACTGACATCCACAAACAACCGGCTGCACAAAACCGACAAAGCTCATTCGATTTATCATAATATGCTTTATCTGAAAAGTCTCTTATCACCAGATAAAGGGAGCAAAGACTGAGCGCTCCGTTCAGTGCTGAAGCCGGGACGGAGCCTGAAAAGAACTATCGCCAAGCCAAATGGACCAAGGAGTGAGTTTTGACTGAAAGACAGGAAAACGCAGTGAACGGCAAAGATGGTAGAAGGAAAAGAGAGCACCAGGGGGATGGACAATTTTATTTCAACGGAGGAAGAAAAAGCATTGGAACGTCGCCGTTTTGTAAGCTTTGCTAAGAATCCGGGGAAACAGGCTCGGGAATTTGTTTGAGACATGTTGAATGTACTGTCGTGTGCCTTTTTTTCCAACTTTTTTTACAATAACGCTTGAACTATGGCAAAAAGTGAAGGGGGGGATATGTTATAGGTCAAATAACAATTCGGAAAACACAGTGGACAGCTTCTCATGTTATCAAATTACAGGGTGTGTGAAAGGGTTAAATTGTCATCAATGTTCTGCATCAATGTCTACTCTGTTGTATAGGACCACCAAGTACAAGTGGAACAGCCCGGACAAGTGTGGAAGAATACAGAGCTGCTATATAATCCTTTGATGGACTAGAAGCACCACGCAGGCAGTGATGCAAGCAAGGGCTTTAATTCATGATTTATTTATATCTCTGGAAGGTATGAAAACCAGCCTGTGGTACGAGCATGAAGAAAGGAGGAGGGGGGGGCACAGGTACAGATAAAGGGAGGGGTGAGGATGGAAGGACAGAAAAGAAACAGGTGAAGGGGCAGAAAAGAAGATGGAGGGAGAGGGGGGCCAGGGGAGGGGGGGGGGGCTACCACTTCTCGTCCCCACTGACACACTGCTGGAGTTAATCCAGATTAGAATGTCTAAAGCAGGTCGGCTAAATCTGCGGACCAGCCAGCAATACAGAGGCCGCTGTCAGTCCCAATCACTCACCCGGCGCACACACGCACACTCTGTTAATCTCCTCTGTGCCACCAGCAGCTCAACATGGACTGATACTGGTCAACCACCCAACCACCCAAACTCCCTTTCCTCATCCAGTTCAACATTATCAAATATGCAGTATGATCTTTTTTTTTTTTTTTTTTTTTTTTTTTTTTACAACATCCAATGAAAGGGTTGCAAAATTTCCACAGGAGAAAGGGAAAGAGCCTGAGATTGGCTCAAAGTGGGAGTGACTTGTCATGGTTGGGCTGAAAAAAAAGAATGTAATTGCAATTTGTTCCCCCTCACTATTCCAACTGCGATTTAACCCTTTCAGGGACAGCGGTTACTACAGTGGAGATCCTATCATGTTATCAGGTTACAGGTTATCATTATTGGTGCATGAAAGGGTTAATATGTGATTATTTTTAATGGTTCTCTTCCCGTGTATTCTTTAATAAACACAAGCAATAAATTCATCTCTATACGACGAAACAAAATTAGATTCAACCTCATGTACATGTTTGATAGCTCATCTTAAGCAAAAATAAAGGCATATGAATCAGGGATTAAAATGAAGGACAATTTTTGAAATCAATTTTAATTATTGGGGTTCATTGACAAACAGTCTATTAAACTACAACGACTTAAGAACATTCTACCAAACAGGTGCAGTGTAAACATCAATCAGTAAATCCTACGTTCGATGACAACAATAATGCAAACAAATCCGTGGCTTTATCACTTAAATTTTTCATGATTCGTGAAACAATATGTAAACCAGAGGTGGGCATCATCAGTACATCACTAAGCTTCCTCCATACCACTACAGGCCCGCCCAGTCGGTCCAAGTCGTCAGCGACAGTCAAACTGCTTCGAGAGCGGATTTACCGGTACTACATCACACATAGGTGCCGCACAGCTGACACACCACCAAATACAGGGAAAACAAAATCAAATACAACGGTGTTGTACACCTTTTGATCCCACAGGCATCTCGCTGTGTGTGCGTGTATGTGTGTGTGTGTGTTCTCGATGCCGTGTCACTGTCACTGATGAGGTGATGGGTTGGGACCCACGCGGGTGGGTCAGCCTGTAAAACAGACGGAAAGTCATTGGGGGACAGACGATGCTCCCCTCTAATGTAAACATTTGTACGGCAGTTCTTAAAGGGGTAGTCAACCCAAACATTTTCTTTCCAATAATATGTTCTCTGCGCCTCCACTACTCTAAACATGGCATTCTGATTAATGTTGCGTTTATGGAATGTAAATTAAGCAGCAAAATCCACCTGCATTGGGCCATGTAAGGGGGCGGCCATTTTGCCACTTTCTTTTTAACTGAAAATGACATCGGGTACACCTTGAAGCGGTTTTCAGCCAATTATTAAGCGGCGTGGGCGGGCCGGATGGGCTACAGGAAATCTTTAAGCAAATCTTCAACAGGTACCACATGCCTGGCACTCTTAAGTGGCTTGCCAAAAGGTCAAAGAGTAAAATATATACTTTCACATTTTTTTTAATTGTAATCATTTTATCATGAATATAAAGAAATATTCACTATGTCAACAATCTTTACTCCGATTGGGTCTCTGTTCTCCTTAATATAATATGTAAACAGCTTTCCTTTGATTGGTTAGTTCATGAGCCGAAATGGCTATGCGGGCGTCTTGTGGCTGCCATATCTATTCATTGCGTTGGCTCAACTGAAATTTTGTAAACCATTTTGCAAAACAAATTTTGCCAAGCAAAAGTGCCCCCTCGGGCGGTCATAGTAAGGTGAGAGCCCTGTCTCCCTGCAGGACATTTTTCCCATCTCCGTGTCACGCAGTTTCACGGCTGCACAGCAGGCTAACTGATGGGTACTGAGCAGTCCGCACAAATGAGTGGGTCTCGATGGATATGTATATTAACCCTTTCATGCACCCTGTAACCTGATAAGATGATCAGCTGTCCACTGTAGTAACCGCTGTTCCTGAAAGGGTTGAATATAGAGCAGTGGTTCTTAACCTGGGTTCGATCGAACCCTAGGGGTTCGGTGAATCGGTCTCAGGGGTTTGACGGAGCCTCCGCCATGGAGGTTAAGACACACCCGACTCAACATGTCAATTAGTTATGACATGCCCGCTTGGCCATCACTGGGTCCAGATGATCACATTGCATTGCTTGTACAATCAGTGCTGCGAAAAATTTAGTTCCTTTTTTTGCACAATTAAAAAAACCTAGACCAAACTTAGATAAGGAAAAGTTGCGTTTATGGCACACATACAAATAAAGTTATGATGCCCCAATTTATCATAATAAACTGAGCACTGAGCTCCAGTCTAGGCAAATATGTTATGCTAGCTATATTGTTGATTTATACAAGTGTGTGTGTGTGTGTGTGTGTGTGTGTGTGTGTGTGTGCGTGCGTGCGTGCGTGCGTGCGTGCGTGCGTGCGTGCGTGCGTGCGTGCGTGCGTGCGTGTAATGAGTCTGGAGTGCAGTGTGAGCTGAGGTGTGTCACTGGGGAGGATGAGTGATTACAATGGACAGTAATCCTGCCGATGGATTAGCAGGTGGTATTAGGAGAAGTGGGGGTGCAGCACACTGTCACCTCTGAACTGTCACAATATGGAGCAACAGCTTGCCGGCCCTCACCTCCGTCTGCTTTAGTCCCTACAACTACTTGCATACCTGAAACGACTGAATACTCAGACAACCGACAATTGTGGGCGCCGTTTAGTTGAGGATGAGAAATATGGTCCCAAAATGTGTAACTAAAAACAGAATACAATGATTTGGAAATCTTTTCCAAGTTATATTCGATTGAATACTCAACAAATATAAGCTATTTAATGTTCAAACTGATTACAGTGTCGTTAAAAAAAATAGTTGAGACGGGGCACCAAAAGACTGAAAAAGTCGACAAATGCTGAAAAACCACCTGTTTGGAACATTCCACAGCTGATTAATTGGAAACAGGTGAGTGACATGATTGGCTATAAAAGGAGTGTGTCACCCCCCCACCCCCCAAGGTCAGCTATTCAGAAGGAAAGATGGGGTGAGGTTCACCACTTTGAGAACAAGGGTATGAGCAAATAGTCCAGCAGTTTAAAAACAATGTTTCTCAACATATATTTGGAGGAATTTAGGAATGTCATCATCTCTGATCCATATGTATCGTCAAAATGTTTGAAGAATCTGGAAAAATCTCTGCACGCAAACAGCCAGGCCAGAAACCAGTTTTATATGCCACTGACCTTAGATCACGATACTGCATTAAAAAAATGACATAATTGTATTAGGAATATTGCCATGTGTGCTCAGGAGCATTTCAGAAAACAATTGTTAGTCACCAATCCAAGTTAAAAATCTACCATGCAAAGTAAAAAAATCATATATCACCAAGAAACACTCCTGGTTTGTGTGGACCTGAGATTTTCGCAGTTGGGCTGACCTAAAGTGGAAAAAAAAAGAGTACTCTCGTCAGACAAATCCTCGTTTAAATATGTTTTAGGAGCTGATGGACGTATTGTCCCCGGATTGTTTTCAAGTTAAAAAAACAGCATACTGTATGTGATATATTTTAGTGCCCATCGGTTGAGCAGCTTGCACATATATGAAGGTACTATTAATGCTGAAAGGTCCATCCAGATTTTGGAAGGACATATGCTGCCATCCAAACAAAGTCTATTTGAAGGACGTCCCGGCTTGTTTCAGCAAGACAATGGCGAATCACATTGTGATCTAGACTGACCTGCCAGCAGTCCTGACCTGTCTCCCACTGAACAAGTATGGCGCATTATGAAGTGCAAAGTACAACAAGGAAGATCTCGGTCTGTTGAGCAACTGAAGTTGGACACGAAGTAAGAGTGGGAAAAAAATCCTCCATGCAACAAAATGTCAACAACTTTATTCAGTATATGGCTTCACATACTCTGAATAACACTTATCATATTCCACAGTCCTTACTTCATAACCGCGATGTTTTGATGCTGACGTCAGTCTTCCCTCAAAATAAAATGTGTTTGCTCATTGTGGTCGGAGTACTTAGGCTGATATTTTATTTTTCTATTACATATATATATACTGTGTGTATATATATATATAAATGACAATTAAAACAATAATTTTGTTCTGCTATTTGTGGTTCTAGGACATGAAAAAAAAGTCACTGTCACAGACAATTGGTTTGAATGGATTTCTCCCTCCCATTTTTGTCAATTACATTGCAACAAAAAAATTGATTAATTTCCCCTTGTAATTCTATCATATGATTTATACAGAGAAGTGATTGAGTTGCAAAATTCATACACATGTCTCATATTCTCATTAGTGCTATTTTTAGAGTGATTGCCTTTAGGTGGGTCTATGTGACCCTCTATTGATGCACAATTCTCCAACCACACAGCATACTTAGTTTGCCAGTTCAAACGTATCAGTGGTCATGGCTGGCAAAAAGAACAAATAATTGTGCTTCATAAACTCTGAAGAGCAACAAAGTATTGGGCAACATGAGCAGTAAAAAATATCTGAGCAATTTAATGGAACTTGCTTAAATACAGTGTCTCCTCAACGGTTTATCGATTTTCATTTCTGCTCTGATGTTCAATCATTAAACTGCTTACTGTTTTTAAAGTACTTAACCTGAAAAAGCACATCAGTAAATGGTGGAGTAACCCTAGTATTTGTTATACCGACTGTATATTGTTGGTGCCCAGTTAAGAAACAACCAGTCAATGCTGCATAAACTGGAAGGATTAGTGTACACAAGAGAGCAGAACTTGGTCATGTTCTTGCCTAAAACGGTATAGTAATGGACAATGTTCACGGACATTATTCCTTTCATGAAGTGACAATAATTGTTTCATCATATTCTATATAACAGTTGACACAGTTGGTCCGGTTATTTGTCACTGAGAGTTAAATGACTGCTTCTTCATGACAGATGAAGAATAAAGTCTTCATTCTAAGGATTCCAATGATTTTTAAAAATGATTTAAAGGGCCTTTAAAAGTATATGAAGGATAACAAGCCTTTTATTAAAATGGAAAGTTGATGAGTGAATTGTTACTGACATCTGGTGGACAGAGAATGAAAGTTAACAGTTATTTTTTTTACACAAGCTTGCAGGTGTAAAAGCAAACACAGTACATAAAATAGGATAGAAATTAAATTAATTTGGGTTTTAGTTTTGATGGAGTAGGTGTCTTCTCTCTATTGGTATTGGTTTGTATTTCCAAAAAAAATTCTGTCAGGCAAGTGCATAACTTGAAGAAACTGCATCTGGCTCAAATAAGGGCTTTGTTGGATGACAGTCGTGGACCATCTGGTTTTGCACACAGGTCGCTTTTAATGAAATTCGGGTGTTTTACAAATGTAAGATGTTGCTTTAACGTTTTTAATTGATAGCACACGTTTTGCCAATGACAAAAAACGGAAACCTCATGAAAATTGCTGAAACATGAACAAGCTACGACTTTCACGTATTTGATGGGAAGGTTGTAATTCCCAACATGGCCGCCACGTAGGCACGTTGGCCTAATTCAGCGCGCCGGTGAAGAAAAAGAAGAAGAAAAGAAGAAGAAGAAGAAGAAGAAAAAGAAGAAGAAGAAGAAGAAGAAGAAGAAGAAGAAGAAGAAGAAGAAGAAGAAGAAGAAGAAGAAGAAGAAGAAGAAGAAGAAGAAGAAGAAGAAGAAGAAGAAGAAGAAGAAGAAGAAGAAGAAGAAGAAGAAGAAGAAGAAGAAGAAGAAGAAGAAGAAGAAGAAGAAGAAGAAGAAGAAGAAGAAGAAGAAGAAGAAGAAGAAGAAGAAGAAGAAGAAGAAGAAGAAGAAGAAGAAGAAGAAGAAGAAGAAGAAGAAGAAGAAGAAGAAGAAGACGAAGAGAGATAAATCAAATGTAGAAGAAGACGTACTGCAGAAGAAGTGGAAGAAGAGGAAGAAAGAAGAAGACGAACCGAGAGATAAATCAAATGTTTATTTGATGAAAAACCAAGTCTGTTGTTGCAATTGAGAGCACTTGTGGTGCGTAACCCGAGTAGCTATTAATATGCAGCCATGCAGGTTGTGAAGACTCCCTCGTCGTGGTGATTGCTTGTGCATCTTGTTGACGTCAGAAATCATGTTTGGAGAGTTGTATCCCTTCGCGGAGGACAGTTTTAGCCGCTTCCCATCTCAGAGTAACATTTATGGACTGTGTCAGGCCGGGGAGCAGGAGCTGCTCGCGGCAACACTCAAAGGGAAGGTGGTCAGCTTCACTTACCAGGAACTTCAGCAGAAAATAAGACCAGTGGCCAAAGAGGTTCAATTTACCTACATACCAGGTAGACCCAAATGACTTGAGACAAAATCATTTCAACGAGATATGTTTCTATTTCAAATTAAATAAAATGAACAACCTGTGCTCTGCCTTCTTAATCTGAACAAATATAGCCGAAGCGACCCACCCCAAACATAAATAAAACATAACCATTAAGCTAAATCACCACACACATTGACTTGTTTTATTACATTAAAAACTCAATTGCTGTATGTATAGCATAATAGCAAATGATAATAGGGGGAAAATCTAAAACTAGGTTAAAAAACGACTCTATACACTGTTACAAAATGATGCACTTTTAATTTATTCAACCACAGTTGCAATTGATGTTTTGCAAAGGTGAAAAAAATATTTTTATATATTTAGATCTGTAAATTTAAATGGCAGCGCAACTTCCTCTGTATGATATTTGCGCAAAAAGTTATCCAATTTTTGTACAGTTTATTCTTATTAGTGTTGAGGCTAAATTCTGATCGGTGCTTTAAAGAATGTTGATTATATGATTGACAGTCATATCAGTAATTTTTAAAGCAAGTTTTCCATCTCTTCTCGTCGACCTAGTTGATGCAGAGATTGTGTCAATCGATGCGTTCAACAAGTCCTCACCCAAAAGTGGCCTTGTAGTGGGGATCACGTTCATAAAGGTAAAATAGCAAAGAGAACATATGCTTAATTGAGTGGAATATTTTAATCAGTGTGATCTTTTTAACAGGACTCTGGTGACAAAGCCACCCCATTCTTGAATATCTACTGTGACTACGAGCCTGGCTCAGAGTTCAACCTAGAGTCAATTGCCCGTGAGTAGTAAACCTGTGTCCACTTCAGATCAATTTCCCTCTCAAGTTATGATGTAAATCTGACTGTCTGGACAGAAAGTTGCCTCAATCTGGAGTTGCAGTTCACACCCTTCCAGCTGTACCACACAGAGTAAGTTGCATTATACAGTATATAGACAAGGAATACCAGTAATGGTGTTGGTGCCAATACTGTATGTAGTGGCCTGTAAAGAATCAAACCTCACCAACATTTGCATTCAACCTTTCTGTTATTAGGGTGCAGAGTGATGACGGAGGACGAGAAATTGTTTTTCTGCTTAGTGGTCACGACCAGAGGATACACCTGTACAAGGAGGTCTGTGTGCTTGTATATATGTGTGTGTGCTAATTTTGGAGAATGATTTGTAGCTTTAAATAGTCAATCAAATGTAATATAAAGTATCATCCCATGAGGAAAACATATTTATTTAAGATTTTCAAATGAAATAGAAAGTAGAAAGAAATATAATTTGAAGATGTAACAAAACCTTTTACAGCCCAGCGAGGCATTTTTGCTGTGATGTGAGACGGCCATTTTAGAGTACTGTATTCGTTCATTATGCGTCATTCTCATCAGGGCAAAATATAAAGAGGAAATAACAAATGCTCTGTGTCATGCAGCCACAGAAAATCATGATTGCATATCAAGTCAATCGCAAAACTTTTGTTTTCAACAGAATGCCTCACTCCATCAGTTTGAAGAGCAGCCAGTGGAGCGACTCTTCCCAGAGCTGCAGCAATTGCCCAGCAAGTTAGTCTCCCTCTAATTCTGTCTTTTATGTGTCCAATTGTAGGGCTTGGAAACTGAGAGGGTGATGAAGACTTTACTCCATATACATGTCAATTCCGTGGAGGTCATAATTTTTTTTTGGGGGGGTGGGGCAGAGGGGGGGGGGTATTCGTGTCATTTCTTGTTGTGCTGTCAAATTGTACAAGAGAAAGTAGAGCACATTTTTAAAATACATTGTGGTGATTGGATAAACCTATTATGAGAACAAGGATGCATGTTTGTAAGTAACGAGTGAACTCGAATTGAGAGTAGTTATTAGTTTTGTTGCTTCCATGGAAAAAAAAAATTCACACTGAACTGTATTTTCCTCGACTGGTGTGTGTCTTGCTTCCTCGCAGTGTGTTATGGATGGACATATTGTGCATACCTGATGGCCGACGACTGTCTGCATTTGGCTGCCAGAACGGCTGCGTTGGACTGGCTCTGGTCAAACAGTGTGGGCCAGGTGAGGCGACACCAAGAAATGAAATTCTTTCTTCGATTAGAGCTAGTGGTTCAAGTCACAATATTTAGGATGAATACTCTTTAGAACTGGTCACATGCATTCATCAAACTACCCCAGTGATCAAGAATGATGACAACACCCGATTTCGTCAAGCTAAGCTTGAAAGTGGTGGTGAATCTTCGCCCGTGGGTTGGCACACTTGGTCGGGTTCGAGCAGTATGTAAATCGGACCCACTCAAAAGCTCATCGGGCACACAGTGCAGTGGTGCAGGGTTCGATTCCGGCTGCGGCCTTCCTGTTTGGAGTTTGCATATTCTCCCTGTCCATGCGTGGGTTTTCTCCAGGTACTCCGGTTTCCTCCCACATTCCAAAAACATGCTTGTTAAGTTCATGGAACACTCTAAATTGTCCCTTGGTGAACCCAAACAACAAAGTCCTATACTATCTACCTATTTCTGAAAATGTGTACGCGAGTGAGTCATTCTTCCAGGTTTTGAGTAAATATCCATCCATCCATCTATTTCTCTGATCTGCTTACCCTCATAAGGATGGGCCGGAGCTATCCCAGCTGTCTTTAGGCAGTAGGCCTAACCCTGAACTGGTTGCTAGCCAATCACAGTGGACACATAGATGAACAACCATCCGCGCTCACACTCACACGAGGGACAATTTGGAGTGCTCAATCAGCCTGCCATGCATGTTTTTGGAATGTGGGAGGAAACCGGAGTACCAGGAGAAAACCCATGCAGGCAGGGGGGAGAACATGCAAACTCCACACAGGAAGCCCGGAGCTGGAATCGAACCCTGCATCTCTGCACTGTGAGGTCAACGCGCTAAAATGATGATCCCGGAACAAATATACAGGATAAGCCGATGATTATTTCCTTTGTGTTAGTTTCAGAGGTACGTGTTTTTTAGTAAATTCATGTATTCATGTCTCTTGAACAGAGGTTTTGCAGAGCTGGCGTGTTCAGTTCGACAGTCCAATCTCCATCGTGCTGCTTTTTCCTCTCATCTGCCAAACAGAGCCGGATCTGCCCAGCGGAGAAAATAGTATCTCATGTCACAATTTTGTTCTAAATCGTGTCTTTCTTGTGTTCTTTTCATTTTCAACATAACTTTACTACTACTTGTTACCAAACTTACTTGACCGAAAATTTTTGAAAATCCCAGTCCTCTAGCCCCTTCTTCCATTTTATATTTTTGTTGCTACTGACTATAATTGAGATATGAAAAAACTGCCATATTTTCATTTTTATTTTTTGGGTCGGGGGGGGAATCATCAGCTCTTTGTTCATTGACAGGCACACCTCCAGCATTTTCTTTTCTGTCCCGGGACTAAAGAGGAGCATGACAGATACATACCGGGGCTGAGAAAAAAAAATTATACATATATTTTTGAATTTAAATAAAATCCTGGAGGGGCTTAACTGAGGCTGGACACAGATTTCTGATTGGGCTGGAGCACCCCCTAGCCCTGGTCACCTATTGTCAATTGAAAATGGAAAGAATGTATGATGCACAGATTTGTCCACTACCACTAAAACCTAAATGAGCATGGAAGTAATATTAAGTGGAGAAAAAAAATGAAAGGAAAAAAAATGTTGAGTTACATTTTTATGCTGATTACAACTAAAATTGGCATGCTCATTCAAAAATTGCTGTCAGGTTTTTTTGTTTTGTTTGGTTGTTTGTTTTTTGTAGCACATAAACTTTTTTTTCTCCACAACTTACTAGACAAGCAAAATGTCACCAATGAGAGGTGCGTGCAGCTCCCAGTAGGTTCGCACTATCAATATCTACAAATGTAAAACTAGCATAGTAGGAATGAAGAAGATTAGTGCTAGCTTTTCTTTTAATATTGTAACCATGGCCATACTGTGGTAAATTTTATTTGGTTTTATGCAGTTTTTTAAATACGTTTTCAAAGCATGTAACTATCCCATCTTAGTGTTTTATTTACATACGTACACATATATTTTCGAACAGTTTTGGATTCGGCACCCAAAAATGTGTTCAAACAGCTGTCATACCTAACTCAACAAAAAATGTGTTCCCCAATATATTGAAAAGTCTCAATTATTCATATTTTTCAGGTTTCGGAGTTGAAGGCTACAATCTTCTAGTAACTAGCACAATTGAGATGGCAGTTGTCTACAGGTGAGGAGCTCATCTCATTAATCATGATTTGGTCATAAATTAAAAAAAAATGAGTTCATGAAATTTCTAAGAAAGGTGAAGCTACTTTTTCAGCATTTCTATGACTCTATTACAAAAGAGCCCCATCCTTTTTTTTTTTTTGTGTCCCAGAAATGTTCATGAGGGAGGCTTGTCCCACTCGCTCTGCCTCGCTGACAGTGACCAGTGGGATGCAGTGCTCTGTGCTCTGGTTATCGATCTGGATTTTGATGGGCAGAAGGAGGTGCTGCTGGGAACATATGGACAGGTCAGAAAGTCATGTGGCCAACACAAGTCTTCACCTTTGTTCTTGCTAGAAAATGTACTGTAGTACTGTGGTACCTCTACTTACGAAATGAATTGGTTCTGGAATACATTTCTTAACTAGAAATGTTTTCAAGTGGAGGCGCGTTTTCCATGTAAATGCCCTAATCCGTTCCAAGCATCCCCATAATTCAGACATAAATGTTTTCTAAAGCATAAAAATGGACCAACATATGTAACAAATACATGTTACAATTAGATTATCACACAATAAATGACAGTTGTGAATAATGTAAAAGACAAAGAATAAAGAATAAAAATGATGGTCATTTAACTTTTAACTGCATCCTCATCGTTTTTTGCCCTCTTTAGTTCATGTTCTCTCTCAGAAGTGGTTTTTGCCTGGCGTTTTGTAAAGAACTGATCCAAGGACGTTTGCCTTTTAACAATCCTTCGAAAATGTCCAAGGCAAATATCAGCATACTGAGCGATCGCTGAAATGATCACTTTTTCTGGGTGATTCACATTTGCGTAAAACTATCGGAACGCCTTATGGCTCGAGGGGCGAATGACGAGGACGCTGCATCAACACCTATCTATCTATCTACACACATAGACACATACAATAGAGGTCCCTCTTAGCCAATGGGATTCCAGGATGATGCTTGAGAATAGCCAATGGCAGAGCAGCTATAAGTATGTTGCCTTCAGGAAAGTCGGAGCTGCGAGTCGCAGACCATACTGTATTTTTACCTTACATATCTTGAAATTTCTTTCGTAACTAGAGGCAATATTTTCCTGTTAAGACGTTTCGTAACTTGAAAATTTCATATGAAGAGACGTTCGTAGGTAGAGGTACCACTGTACCTTGTGATTGACTGGTGATGAGTCCAGTGTGCTGGGATTGGCTCCTGCTCACCTTTAACCCTTTCAGGGACAGCCATTGCTACAGTGGACACCTTATTAGGTTACAGGTTAACATTACTTGTGCATGAAAGGGTTAATCCTAATGTGCACAAACAGTGTACAAAATGGATGGATGGATGGTGAGAGAGGCCAAATGAAAACCTGCGCAATCTGTTTTTCATCCACCTGTGTAGGAACTTCTCTGTTATAAATTCCAGCATGGGGCAGCAGGAGAAGAGGGACACTTTGAGTTGCTGTGGCGACGGAGCTTCAAGAGTCCTTTGCTGTCAATCATATACTTGGACCTGACGGGGGACGGTTTGAGAGAGCTGGCTGTCCTCACACTGAAAGGACTGTATATCTTACAGGTATGTGGCACCAACGCGCTCAAGAGATTTATGACTGTAATAAGAGCCACAGCGATGCCGCTGTTGTGCCACCTCTGTAGACTTTCTCACTAACTCAGCAAAAAAGTGGAAAAGTGTATTGCT
Organism: Hippocampus mohnikei; assembly: GCA_026261675.1. Classification (NCBI taxonomy): domain Eukaryota; kingdom Metazoa; phylum Chordata; class Actinopteri; order Syngnathiformes; family Syngnathidae; genus Hippocampus; species Hippocampus mohnikei. Next base: position 4,930,512 of record JAKGUB010000325.1, read on the forward strand.
GACCTCAAATGAGCACCTGGAGGATAATCTCAAATACAATGGCGCCTCTAAAGTTGAGGACGACCCCTTCCAGAATGCCGTCTAATCTCCAAATTGTGTCTTTCCCATAAAAAATAATGCAGTGTCAACATCGTAACACCATGACACTCACTGTACAGGCATTTTTTTTATCTCAGTCACATTTTAATCTTAACCATCACATAATTGTAAAATGTCAGAATATACACATCGTCTGCTCACAGAAAATAGAATGTGAGTCTTAAATTTACTGCAATATGGTTGCCTTCCCAATGTTTATATGTACTGTATTTTCCGCACTATAAGGTGCACCTAAAAACGTTACTTTTTCCGAAAAGCCGACGGTGTGCCAGAATATCCGATGCACCTTATATATGCTTTTCCAGTCTCTTTATATTCCCCATTGAGTTATTTCCGTTTGTGTTCCTATGCCATCTTGTGATTATTAGCAGGAACCACTTGTAACGGAAAAGGGTTCTGCCCGACATGAATTGACATGTGCATTCGCCAACACACACTCAAACACACAACTGCCGTACTCTGCGCTCTGCGCAGCCATTATGAAATGAAAATAATACCAAAAGTATAGTTAACTTCTGACTAAATGAAGGAAGAAGGAGACAAGCAAGGATATTTAGCCCCTTGTCGATGTGAGCCCACAATGTTTGTGTGCCTTTTTGTTGAATCATTTATCTTCATCACTTTTTTCTTTCATTTATTGTTTTGTAATGCCATTTGTATTTATATGGTTTATGTCCGGCGTGTTTGTGAACAGTTTAATGGCTTTGTTGCAGCCGCAGCGGTTGTGAAGGCTCTATATAAATAAAGCTGGATTGTATTGTATTTTATTGTATCGTATTCCATTCTATTCCCTTTAGCGTAGCTCCATCTAGTGGATGCATAGCGCAACAGCAGCCACTACTGTCACCTATAAAGCAATGTACCCTATATACTGTATGAAAATAGTTTTAAAATAGGCCATTTATTGACGATGCGATTTATAATCCAAAGCGCCTTATAGTGCAGAAAATACGGTAGTTTCTTATTTTGTGCCACATTGTCAATGACTCTTATTGTTATACCGTAATTGATTTGACTTTTCTTTCTGCTATTTGTTGTATGCCGTTACTTGTATTGACTTTATTTTCTACTGGACAATAACCCAAAATTTGGGCATATCAGTCTTGTTATCGTTTTTTTTGTTGATATCAAGGCTATAATTTTGAACTAGCTCTTGGAAGAAACACAAGAAGCTTGTTGAAACAATATTGATTAGAAAGGTGGATGGTATTCAATAATATTTGCTTTTCCCACTCCTTTTCAGGCATTATTGGAAAATGTCCTTTCTTCTTTTGTATGTGAAACAGTTCCTCAGCACTATTTGGATTTAAAAATTTTGATTATTTGTTTGCATTTTCTAAAATGCGAGGGATAAGCTTTCACAATGGTGAGGTGCACGGGCAGTGACGTATATATTATTTTTTGGCTTATTGTTAATTCATTAGAGACCTATAGAGCTATATTGCACCGAGCGACCAGGGGCAGGCACTGTATGTGTGTTGCAAATGAAAATAAACTCCCCAGGCAATCGCAGGGCATGGCCAATCACATTCACACCTACGGGCAATTTAGAGTCTTCAATTGACCTTAACATCCTTTTTGGGAGGGCGGGGAGGGGGGGGGGGGAGTGTGGGAGGAAGCCAGATTACCTGCACAGGGAGAACATGTCACCTCCGCATAGAAGGGTCCGATTCAAACCAAGAACCTCTCAGCTGCGGTCGCTACCTTTACTGAGCTGACCCGATCTCTAAACCTACCTATGAAAAATAACCCAAACAGCTCCAACACATTAGTTTTCAAAGTGATCTTCTATTGAACATGATTTCTTAAGAAATGTCAACCTGAGACGAGAATGTAGCGCTTGGAGAACAGATGATGGTCAGACCACTCATTTGTTTTTCTATGTGTTGTGTGTCATTGTAGCACAGTCTCACCAGCACTGCTGATCTGGTCCTGGAGCGTCTTGCCAGGAGAGTGGCAGCTTTGACTGTTGACACGGAGCCAAAGGCAACTGAAGGTCGACAGACCCATGAAAAGGATATTCCTAAGGAGGACTTTGCACTTAAATCATCTTCAAATTAATAAACGGTGTTTTGATGGTATACGACACAATTTTACAAAAGCTGTAGCAACATGTATGCTTTTATAATCACGTTTGCAATACATGCAATTAAGACGTTTAACTCATTCAGTAACAACCAATTCTGGACCAAGTCTGAAAAGACGTTTAAAAACGTCTTTGGGAGTGAATGAGTTAATGTGTGTGTGTGGTTTGGTCGGCAAACAGCCATAATGCATGCACATGCACGTGTGTGTGTGTGTGTGTGCACAGTGTACAAAATGTGTGTGTGTGTATATGTGTGTGTTTGTATATATATATATATATATATACGTGCATTATGGCTATGCAGGTATATATATATATATATATATATATATATAGGTGTGTGTGTATATATATATATATAATACAGTATGTACAGAAAATACGGAATACAGTATAAAAATAGGCACCCAATATCTAAAAAAAATACAAAAACCCTCACATTTTTGTAAAGGATTTTATTTAATCTTCATGGGACGAGTTTTGAAGCCTCACAATCAGTTGGGCAACTTGTACACTAGGGTACATTTACAGTATTGTCCCCTCAAAATGACAACATGGCCAAATGTAAACAGACTGCTGGCAATGGAAGCAAATATAGTAAATAAGTACCGGTATTTTCGGGAGTTAAACTGCTTTGCTCTTGTGCGTTAACTCACAGATTCAGGTTGTGCGATTACATTTATCCACACCAAACTCTCTTGGTCATAGACTTTGTTTTGTGCAACGATGCACTGATTTCACACCGATTCAGTAAATTTGTTAATAACTTGAGACAAGATCATCACTATTTTAGTACAGTCGTTCTGAATTTTTGCGACATTTTGGTTTTGTGCAGTGCTGACATAATTTTATTAAATGGTAAAAAAAAAAGTCTCAGGAGAGTTTGAAGAAAACTGCATAAAATTGTGTCAGTGCATGTGATGTGTGTGGCCGGCGAAAGAACTTGAAACTACAACGTGCAAGCTGTGTATTTGTTCAAGTGGATTAAAAGTGTTGAGATCTACATTTACTTCTCCGATGAAATCACATTTGTCTGCCTTTCTACCACAATGTTTTATAGTATTTTAATGGTGTTCTGTTGCTAATGTTTTTGTTATTAGAACAAGACACATTTTATTCGGAAAACGGTGATATTTTTCGTAATTATCAGGGCCTAACACGGTACCGTTTGCATTTTTTGCCGGTGACAATGGGAGTGTAATCACGATATTGTCCACTAGGTGGTGTCACCAAGCTCTCGTTCAGGTTACATGACAGTGATACTTTTACTTACGAGTTATTGGAGTTAGTAGCCATTGCGCTGGGGTTTTTTTGTGCTTTGCCTTTACTTACGAGTTATTGGAGTCACGAGCCTTTGCTCTGCTTTTTTTTTTTTGCTTTGCATCGCAAAAAAAAAAATGACACTTATGAGCGTAGAATTCTACTACCATACGTTTTCTTTAAAAAAAAAAACGTAAAAGGGGCAGTAGGTCGCATTTAATGGCGCGTGATATGTTTCGATAAATTAAGGCAAGCTTATCCTTCCTGTTATGCTTCATAACAGTTGTCTCGGAAATCAGAATATTTTGTTTGTGCCAGAAGAAAATTGGTTTTAAATCGTAATTTAATAATATCACACAGGACATCACACTATTTTTGAATAAGTTTGGTCTTTTATTGTGTCGTTCTGCCGTGTCATCAGCCTACATCCATACATAAAAATAGTAAAAAGTGACAATAGGAAAGGCCAAATTATTCGACAGAAATATGACAAAATTAGGTACTTACTACTACAACAGATTCTAACGTTAACAAAACATCGACATATTAGGTACCTGCCTCGTTGGGGAAAAAAACACGAAACAAAAATAAGACGTAAGGTGTTGGGATACACAATGAACAATCGTGTCAGTGGCACTGTGGTTCTTCCCTAAACTCCCAACTCCATTTCCCTCTGATACGCTCTCCAACAACAATAACAACAGCGCTTGTAACGCTCGAGGAACAGCGGCAGAGAAAGATGGCGTTACATAAGGGTACACCTCGGTAAACTGTCGCCAATTTTAATTATTATTTGTACTTTTTTTCGGGTGGGGTGGGGGTGCAGGTCTGTTTTGCGCGTCAACAATAAGGACCGCACTCCGGAGAGCGCCTTTCACTCAATGGGATTTATATTTAGCTCGGTAAGGGACGGCGGTAAATGGAGACTGTGAGTCCCGTTCTGAACATTCAATCCCCCAAAACTTGTTCATTTGGCTGTGCGCGTCATCCGGCTATGTGCTGCTGGTAGTGAGGGCGCTGTGTGAGTGTATGTGTGTGTGTGTGGATAAGAGACTAGCACAAATTTATCTCCAGCTCCGGGAGAGGGAAAGATGATGGCCGGTGGTGGCGAAGCATCAATGGACCACAACGGGATATACTCAACCGCTAACCTCCACAATCTGCCACACAACCTGCAGCAGAGCCACATGGAGGCGGACAACTCGGACTCCCGTAAGCGACCGCTTGAAACTCCGGCGGAGGAGGCCGGCTGTACCAAGCGCACCAACACTGGAGGTAAGGGGGACCCATTAACAAGCAGCTTCTTCCATCGCGATTCTTCCATCATACCCATATCGGCGCCAACGCATTTGCCGTCACTTGTGGAACACGAATTTGCTACAGTCTTGCGTGTGGGCCGCCGCTTCGAAAACAACCCCGCGTGGCTTAAATTCAGCTTCGAGCTGCGTGTTCAGACCCCCGATGTGCTGCACCTGTGCACTTGGCGCTTTTGGGGAGGTTCGGGGGGTTGCAGTTTTGTGAGTGTATGTGCCTGTGTGTGTCTTGCGGTTGTTACTGCAACACGCCTTGACACAGTGGCCTCTTTATGGCAGGTCGCTTTTGCATATCAATCCACCCCCCCCCCCCCTTCTTGTACCAATTGTATGGGTCCATTCAGCGCAGACGTGGTGTGTTCTATCATGCAAAGTCTTAATAAAAATTTAAAAAAGCAAAGGAGAAAAATTGAAGTATTCCTCTCACCGGTAACCATCTGTTGTGGTTTGTATCGCTAGATGAAGAATTCCTGAAGCTCTTGTGCCAAGAAAAAAAAGATCAATCTTTTCTTATACTCCTTGACAAATATGAATTATGTTAAGTGTGAATTCAAAACTGTAGAACGGGGTTCACAGCGCAGTTTCTGGTGGGACCTGGAGATCAGACATTTGGCTGGAAATTCACTGTGAAGTCCACTTTCAGTTAAATACCAAGAGTCTCGCTGTAGGTGCTGCATCGAATAATAACAAACTTAGCAGAAACATTGCTCACGAAGAGTATTGTCAGTGCCGAAGTGAATATGTGTGACATCGATAGAGATTTCACTATTAAAAAAAAAAAAAGAATCACATTACTTGTCGCTTTTCTAAAACTATCAAAACGGGATGGGAGATTCGCTCTTTAAAATGTTCTGAACTCCTGTTTCGATGCCCGTTTCTGCAAACTGGAGGAACCGGCGTAGCTCAGTTTCCCACAGGTTATGTCATTGCAGCCAAGTAGTGCACTCAACTTTGCTTCAATGCATCATTATCAACAATTGACAGAATTCTTTACCAAATGATTATTCTGTTATTTTGCCCATCATGAAAAATATGCACAAAGAATTCAGACCTGCCACCTCACTGCGACCCCCCCCCCCCACCCCCTAGAATTACTGCAGTGACCAAAATGATTCTCATTCAATCTTCCTTCATTGGAAAGAGAAAAAAAATGAATGAGATTGCATATGTACAGGAAGAAAAACATATTGATGTTGTGTGCCATAATTGCAGTTCAGATGGTTTTGATCTGCACCTCAATGGACCCCGGTACTTTTCAATAGCATGTTACATAAACTTAATTTGCCTGGCTCTGCGACCCTAGAACTGAGTCCAATTTTCAAACTACCTGAGCTGCGCACAAGGTAAAAATCCAACCAGTATTGAAAATAAAATAAATGCATAATTTATTCTGTATTTATGCAACATGTGATTGGCCGTTCCAGGTTGTTATTTCACGCGATTCGCTCGCGCATTTACGTCATGACGTTGTTCGCTGTAGAAAGGTCTTCTCTGCAAACGTGTTGCGAAGCTAAAGTAGCAAGCGAAAAAAGTGTGGAGCGAATGGAAACTGGACTACCTCAAGCGTCACATTCAGCACAAAAGTCATTTGAATGCAGTAAAAATTGTACAACGATGCAAGATGGGAATGGGGATCGGTACGTTATTGGCAGAGAACGCCAAAGACCGAGAGAAGAGTAACGAGCTGTCAATCGTAAACAAATCCAACCCGGAACAAGTCACAAATCCTCATCGACAATGTTGTACAAGCCATCAAAATGAATGCATCAATGCTGTCGGTACAACAAATTCACGACCCCACGGCAAAGTATGTGAGTATACCAGACAGTTGGCGAAGTAAAAACTATGCTTTTGAATTTGTGGATTCAATCAATCCAATAGTGCCGAATGAGACGATGTGCAGTGTTAAAGATGCACCTTGGCACACCCTTATAGTAGATAAGAGCAGACATAACGGTGCACAAAATACTCGTCTTGTACATTAAATACACAGAGAAAAATAGTTTCAATCATAAAACTGTGTTTGGTGGAATAGTCCAGCTGACAACATGCGCTGCTCAGGATATCGTGCAGGCAATAACTCAGTTTTACTCCAAGCATGAAGTGGAGTGGAAAGTTCAAGTTTAGCCATCATTTATACAAAACATTGTTAAAACCGCTATGTTAATATGTGACACTTGAGTTTTTCACTGAAAGTGGACAAACACACTTAATCAAGAAGTCATTTGTTAGAAACTATTGCCATCATTGTATTGTTTTAATTAAAACATGTAACTTGGATGTATATGATGCATATGATACTGCGTGACCACAATTTGCACGGCGCATGTTGCTCACAGTGGTCCGTGGGACCGCTCAGGGTGTTTGCGTGTTTGCCCAGACACAAAAAAAAAAATTAGAGGGAACATTGGTCATCGGTCATATTTCAATGGCTTCCGTCTCCATCCTTCCTGCATTTGCACCAAAGGTGCGGAGAAGTCACGTGGTGTTCTCACTTTGGAAGTTCGGAGGTAGCACTTTTCTCCTTGTAGAATTCTTAGCGATGACAATCTGCAGGTCACACAATTCATTTGGATGTCTTGAAAACCACAATCTTATGACAGATGGCACTCATTGCTGTGAGGCGACTCTTTGCCAACATTTACCAAGTTAAATATGATTTGGTAATGCCTTATAGCCTTCAACGTGAAACGTTGCCTAGTTACTTTGTTAACAAAGATGCATGCAAGTCAAAGAAATTGTGAGATTATGTGACAAAATTATCCCGGCTGTTCATGAAATGAAGAACATTCGGCTGCTTTGCTTCGAACCAGTCATGACAGTACATGTACAACTCTTGTGGCACGTTTTTTTGGTGTGATTATTTTTTTGTGTGTGTGTTGTTTTTACTTCAACCGTGCCCCCCCCCTGCCCCAATATTTTAGTCATGATTACATTTATCACCCAATCATATTGTCAAATTTGCTTCGATTCTATGTTGTTAAATATATATTTTGGGGGTCTTACTAAATATGTTTCCACTGCTTGAGTGGTTTCATCCCTCCCTCCATCCATCCCTTCATTTTCTTCTTAATGTCGTTGATGTTGACGTGTTACATGCACTGAAGTCAGATATGGCAATGCTCCAAATGATCCACTATTTCTTGCAATTACTCCGATGTTAATTTGTGTTATTGTGAGCGTGGATGATTGTTCGTCTATGTGTGTCCTGCGATTGGCCGGCAACCGGTTCAGGGTGTACCCCGCCTACAGCTGGGATAGGCTCCAGCACACCCCGCGACCCTTGTGAGCATCAGCGGATCAGAAAATGGATCAATGGATATTGCATCAACTGCAATGCTGGCAGAAACATAGGATAGCACTACACAGTACGACAGACAGCACGGTGCTACTGAGCCACCGCTACAATCACCCACCGCATGTCCGCATTTGATATTGATCATGTTCCTTGTAGCCAGCTGATCATTAACATGACCGTCAGTTGTAACAAAGAAAAGAGACACGGTGCTCTCAGAGCTGAGCCCCCCCTCATTGTGCTTTAGAAGCTACGGACACGCCGAGTGAGGCTGATCCCTCTTCTTTTCTCAGCACCGCTCCCCCTCGCCTCAAAACGAACACATTGAATTCATTTCTCGGCACCAATTCATCGAGCCCGTGTCACTTAGCAAGTGCGTACAAACAGAGAATGCTTGTGTGACTTCGTTTTAGGATTAGAAGTGATCATCTGTTTTTTTTTTTTTTGCTAATGGAGGGGTTGGCACAGGGATGTGAGCCGTAGTTCTTTTTTTTTTTCTTTGAATTTTTGGGTGGGAAGGACACAGGTGCCCTTGCAGAGCGACATGACGTGAGCGGACTGAGAATTTGCCAGGTGGTGGTGAAAGAGAGAACGAGAGAGAGGGATAGGAAGGAAGGCAGAGCAAAGTGAGAGATAGATGGAGTCTACGGGGAAGCTGTGTCTATATGCGGTCGGTAGGACACCGGTCGAATATTCTAGAAGGCTCCACGACCAACATTAGGCCTCGATTCACATAGGACGATGCGAAAGCACCTCCTTTTTGCCCGCTTCCCCCAGAATGTTCTATTCATTGACGCTCGACCCACCGTGTCTACACGCAGACAGTTAAAAGGCACGCACGTTGCGGTCTTTATGTGCACTTTCTTAAGATACCCCTCGGTGTGGGATTTTATAGACGTAGTGATTGGCTTCATCACCCCCCTCCACCATTCTGCGGCACTGCCATTTGCAATGGTTGATGAGCCCCTCCGCCCCTCTCAAACATGGCCGTCTAAGGGACTTGGGGTGGGGTGGGGGAAGGCGAGTGGGTGGCGTACGGCACGCTCTCGCTCCGATCACTCCTCCTCCACCTTCTTCATCATCTGCCTATGTTATCAATACACTGCTCGAGTCGCCGTTGAAGGTCACGCTACACGCTTTCCCATTCACGGCTGAAGGAGCTCGCCACCCCCCCCCCCCACCCCACCCACCTCGATGCTTCACCTTGTCGGTTTTCACGAAAAAAAAAGTGAGTGAAGGGACTGCCATACTTTATAGTGCTGCGTCAAAAGGGGCGGAGTATGGGAAGAAAATTCAATTTTTTGGGACTGGCTTTGGGGGGTGGGGACATGACGTGCTTGCGAGAGGAGGCGAGCCATTGGCCGAGCCGAATGTCATTCCCGCGCGCTGCCGCAGATGGACAGGCCACTCGATGAATATGGATGAGAGCAGTGAAAAGGGTGATGCGGCAGGGAAGACCCCCCCCATCCCTCCTCCTCCTCCTCCTTCACACCGATGCAGGCTCGAACAATGCGCGCTGTCTTTCACTGAAAACACTGAGAGCCTGCATTAGCATTTTCGCAGACAATTGAGGCTGTGGCCAGCTGCAGGCATGGCACGGACGCTGCGGTGAAATCTCTTTTTTTTTTTTTTTTTTTTTTCCCTGCACCCACCGATGAAACAGCCCTCAGTGAAAAAAAGGTCTACTGGCCGCATTCCTCAACACTACGGTCGCACCTATGCCGAGGCTAATGTTGAGACACCCTTTCGAGATTGTGCCCCGGCATTGATGGCGATCTGAGCGAGGACTTGAGAACCAGCAGATCTCAGAATGGGTAAGCCTCCAAACTCTTTTTCTCTGACTTGTTGAATTCATCCATCTTAAAGACATGCAGTTTGGCTGACTTCACCGAGTAATTCTGTCCATTGTTGGTCATTTTTGGTTCTGCCTCCTTTCGGGGGGGGGGGCAGGTTAGTTATACTGAAATGCAGAATGGGTAGTGGTTGTGGGAAGGAGCATGGACAGGCATAAGGCATCTTCTACCTGACCCCTCCGCCCCCGCCGCCCCCATTGGATGACTTAACTAAATCCATTAGGCTTGGCATCTCCTCCAAGCCACCCTCCCATTATTGTAAGAAGAGGTTTGAACTAGCACCCCACTGGCTGCGCATCCCAGTGTGCCCCACTGTTCGACTTCCCTGGCGGATTGCAGCAACAGATTGCCGTGTTTACTCTACCACATGATGCCATTAAAACCTGTCACTGTGATCTCAGACACTAGGTCGGAATTAATTATTGACTAATGACTGCAAACATGACTGCAAGGGTGATGGAGAGAACCGTAGCGGTTTCCTGCCCCCCCACATCCCCACTAGGTTGACTTGATGCTAAGCCTAAAGTTACGCAGTGGCTTTGGGCTTGTCTGTCAACAACAGGTCTTTCGACGTTTGGATTCTACAACCAGCTTTGTTCAATTTGCATTCTTGGCGTGCTGGCACTCTATCCAAATTCTGCAATAGTAGTCTCGGCTTGAAATACTTTACGGCAACCGCGGCGATCATGCATGATCTTTCTTTTTTTTTTTTTCTCGCCAAGGTCATTTTAGTGCGATTTGATGTGAGGATTGCGACATCAGAACACTTTGCCTGTACACAAACGCAAAAGATCAGGAGGCAATGGCCTTTGCGGAAAAATACACATCCTGGTAGCGCTTACATTTTCTCTCAGACAATTACCTCAGATATAGCAAAACGAGAGTGGTTGGTCAGTTTACGAGGTTTGTTTTTTTTTAAATTTTTGGGTCTGCTTTAACGTATACAGTAGGAAATTCACAAGGTCGCCGTAATTCTATTAACTGTCACACACTTGCCAGAACCTTTCATTCTGGGTGGTGCGCTCTAAACAAATCGGCGTCTGAATGGAACATGAGGAGCATATTAATGTAAAGCGGAGAGAGGCTAACGTTTATACTGTGCGCTTTCTTTACGTTCCAACGCCATGTTCTCCCCACATGACTCTTAAATGTCTTCATTAATCAGGCAACAGGTTGTTTTTCATTCATTGGGATCTACCTCTATCCATTTGTCTTCCTCCTGCCAAGACTGAGTCCATCTTATGTCCGATTCTGTGGATGGGGAAAAAAATAACAGCGTATTCAAGCGAAAAAGAAAAAAATTAAGATAAAATATCACATCCGGTGTTTCTTTACATCTCTGCCGACACAAGTGGTATCACCCTTGAGGCAGCTGAACAAGATTGAACATGACGTCACTGCATTGGAATCGGGATGCAGGGGGACGGGGGAGTGGGGGGATCAATTCTCACAGAAACAGGAGGACCGAACTCGTACCCGCTGTTTTTGTGTGACATCATCGCTATCATTGAGTAATTCTTTGTGGTCTCGCTAAAATTGTTGTCACACTACGGCTTGATTTAGATTCAAGGTCAATCAAAATTTAGCATACTCACAATAGTCTCAATTTCAATGGCGGCGAATGCCTTTGTCGTCAATCCCTTACGATGATGGCAATGCTTTACGAGCTAAAAGGCAGAAAAGCATTTGGCAGTCTTCAAACTAAGCCCCTTTTCAAAATTGAAGCAATCGAAACTAATTTGGGCGCTCGGCTGCGATACATTCCTCTCATGTCCGCTTGTTGTGAAAGATAAGTCTGTTGCAGTATTCGCGGATTGCGCTGTATAAATGTCCGGATCCTTCCTTTCCTAATAAGTAAGTCACACGGCGAGTGACACTGGTGCGGCTTTGCATTTTGGACTGAGGCTGCTTAAAACCCGCTGAAAACAGCTTAAATTAGGCCCTTGCAATCTGGAAAGAAGGTCATCATTTCCTCTAAAAAAATATCTAGGACGGGACACAGAACTACATCACTGGACTGATTTAAATGTTAGTATGTGTGATACTGAAGCGACAGCGTGTCTTATGGTTGTTGTTTGGCTGTGAAGGTGTTGGTAATGAGGCACAAGTATGGTTTACGTCTGTGGTGTCAAACATAAGGCCCGGGGCCCCACCAAAAAACTGGCCCGTTAGAGCAGGGGTGTCTAATACGTCGATCGCGATCGACTGGTACCTCGCGAGGTGGTGTCGAGGGAAAAAACCAAAACAAATCCAAAACATTTGTGTTTCTATGTGGGTGTTATCCATCCATTCATTTTCCGATCCGCTTACCCTTCACAAGGTTCGCGGGTGGTGCTGGAGCCGTTTTCGAGCAGTAGGCGGGGGACACGCTGAACCGGTCGCCAGCCAATCGCAGGGCACACACAATTTCGAGTGTTCAATCAGCCTGCCATGCATGTTTTTGGAATGTGGGAGGAAATCCACACAGGAAGGCCGGAGCTGGAATTGAACCCGGTACCTCTGCACTGTGAGGTCGATGCGCTAACCACCTGATCACCGGGCCACCCTTGTGCGTGTTATTAATATGATATATTTTTGTGTTAGCACACACTGCACCCTTAGCATTCTAATAGTCTCACTTTCACAAAAGCTATTTAAAAAAAATGAAATAAAATAAAAAAGCAGGTCACCTTTGACCTACTGTGGCACGTGACGTGCATCACTGGAAGTTGTTAGCGGTCAGCTGTCTCCAATTACGGCTAGTGATCAGAGCTGTTACGCTATCTCTTTTACTGTTATTCGTATTCTCATTCAGAGTTTGTTTCATGTACAATTGCCCGAGGGCACTGGCAAAGAATGGGAATCTGAAGTGCGAGGAGAAAAACATTTTAAACGATACACGTGAGCCACTTTAGTTAACACTCCTCAAAGGTGTGTCCCACACCTCCGCGTCAGGTCTCGACGAAGCTAGGCAGTGATTTTCTTTTCACGAACCCACAAACTCTTGTGTCTACTTCATTTTTGGATTCACTCATCTTAGGGGCCGCTATGGCTTTTGCTCATCATTTCATGCGTGCATATGCGCGCGTGTGCAGACATGAGTCGATCGCGAGAAGTTGGTTGATCGAAAAGTAGATCTTCGGTCAGGTTGGGCTCCCCTGCGCTAGAGGGTTCAACCAGGCGAGCGGGATGAATATGAAAGTGAAAGAAGAATAACGTCGCGTCCCTGCCATTATGTGTTACGTTCAAAGTTCAATCATTTCCAACTGTCTGTTAAGGACAGGAATGTTTATAGGCTGAGTCCTGACTTGTCATTGAATGAAAAAGATAAGGGGGCGGGTTTGAGGAAATGAAGTGGGAGCCGTGTGTGTGTGTGTGTGTGTGTGTGTGTGTGTGTGTGTGTGTGTGTGTGTTGGCGTTTGTTATTTTGCCGTGATTACAAATGACAGTGACCCATCTGTGTGCGTTGAATCTATCGTTGATCGACCACCTCCTTGTCATCATTTCAGTGTCTGGGCCAGATGTTACAATCCTAGAAGACAATGTGGTTGCGCAGGCTGATTTTAGCAGCTGCTGTGACTGAACAATGTCCATTTAAATGTTTTTATCAAAGTATAGTTCATTAAACGTGTAGATTTGTCTAATGTCGTTATTGGGGATCCCCCCCCCCTCCCCCACCACCACTATATTGGTATTCACTGGATAGCAATTATCATCTGATTTTCCTGGTCTGGCCCACTTGACATCAAATTAGGCATGTGCCCCCTGAACTACTCAGTTTGACACCCGTGGTGTAAATGATGATCTTGCAGGGCAACTTTATGAGATGTGACCCCTTTTTACATTCTGTGTCTCTCTCTCTGTCTCACAGAGGAGGGCGAATACTTCCTGAAGGTGCTGATTCCCAGCTATGCAGCCGGCTCTATAATTGGCAAGGGCGGCCAGACCATTGTACAACTGCAGAAAGAGACGGGTGCCACCATTAAGCTGTCGAAATCCAAAGATTTCTACCCAGGTAAGAGGTCATTCACAATCCTTGTAAAAAAATTGAAATTCTTTTTCTTTTTTTCCAATCACGGACCGATGGCAAACACACGAAACAGGCATGAGGAAATACATACAGCGGCTACCCAAAGTCGACAGCCAGCTTTTCAAATGGCAGGTTCAGTCATATGAATAAAGAGACTAAGATATATCATTTCAAACATTTAGCCACCATATAATATAACATGTTGAACTGAATTGAAATAAAATGAATAATAATAGATGGGGTGGTGGTGGGGTCATAAATGACATGAGATGTGTTTTCACAAACGTGCATGTGTTCAGAATCTGCCAATCACATTCAAACTCATGTTTAACGGGAGTCAGCACACACCCGTCAGCAATGAAAGTGCCTCTCGTTAACCGTAAATCAAGTTCAGCGATCGTATCCGGCTTTTCCTGTCATTATTGTAGTCCCATCTTGCAGCACAAGCCATGGTCAACAGAAAAGTATCAGCCTCCTGGCACAAAAGAATTTCCAAGGCATCAAATGTGCCATATAAAGCATTGGATGAAGTGGAGAAAATATGCCATCACAGTGACATCACCAAGAACTATATGTCCCCCCACAATGATCGAAAAGAGAACAAAGCTGGTCAGGGAGGCTGTCAAGAGGCCGACAGCAACACAAAAGGACATTTCTGGCATGTACGGCCTTTTTAGCACAAGCGACAACAATCTCCCTTCATCTTTACGTATTAAGGTGATGGAGTAGGGTGGCAAGACAAAAGCCTAATCTGACAGAGAAAAAAAACATCCTGGCATGGCTACATATTTCAAAAATCCACGAGTGAGAAAGTGCATTATGGTCCGATGAAAATAGGGTCGAACCATAATTCCATGGATAATTCTAAAATGGATGTTCGGTTGCTCATCGCTAAAGCTCATACACCAACAGTGAAGCACAGTGGTGGTAGCATCGCGCTTTGGGGCTGATGGATGAAATAATGGGCGGTGCGGTGGTCGACTGGTTAGCACGTTCGCCTCACAGTGCAGTGGTGCAGGGTTTGTAGTCGTTTTCAGATATGCGTATTTGTGAGATTTTACACAGGGCTGATTGGCTGGCTCAGATCGGCAGATATTTTGCATTATTTGTAAAATCAGTGATCGGTTGTAATGATCGGTTGCAGATTGATCAGTAATATATAGCCTCAAAAGCAAGACATTACAGCAAACACACTCCAGGGATGTTTGTGCTGTGTTGTTAAGAATCCAAGGTTTCCCATCATATACAATTGGATTATTTGTAATTTTTTTCCCCCCAATATTTTGTGAGGTTCCCCCTAGCCTCCTTTCCCCCCTTTTATATGTGTTGAATGTTTAACTGGGTTTGGGGGACAATTTTTAGGCGTTGTTATTATTATCTTCCCAATTCATTCACTCCTCCGTGAATAGCAGGGAAAACTGTTAGATTGGATAGATTGGTTCATCTTCTGATTAGATCAGTGATAGGTTATCATTTATTTTAATTTTTTTTTTTTTATTCACTTGTGCAGGTTACATCGATGACGGGATCAAAATTTTGAAATGATTGATCTTGGTCTCAATTATTTGTTTTCATTTTACATCTCGAAACCTAGCATTTGAACAGGGCTGTTTCTCAACTTTTATTTATATGCGTACATTGTATGTATTTGAATGAAAATGCTTCCTTAACATTAAATGGAAAAAATATTCAAGTTGAGGGATTTGGAGGATTCAGTGAATCGCAGACATTGCAACAGGTGAAGGATGCTTTATTTTTTTCCCCCCACCCATACACAAACGCCTGAGCCGTAGAGGAGTCTGAGTTTGTCCTTCATGCCTCAGGGGGATGCAAAAAAAAAAAGGAACAGTTGTTGTCTATCTCTCTGCTTATTATTAGGTCCAGATGTTTAGCGAACGGTTGCAATCAGAAGGATAACATTCCTATGTTGTAGTGTACTTCACATTGTCTCTATTTAGAACACAATTACCGCTTTTAAAGTGAAAATATGTCCTAGTTGTCACAAAGACGAGTTGAAGGGGACTGATACTCTAAAAAGGGACTCCAGAGTTTGTTCTTCAGTAAATGTTGGCTGATGCGAAAAAGCCAGCACTTTTCCCACTAAGCAGAGGGCTCCACACATATTGGAAGGATCAAGATTGAAGTTGGCCTGGTTAAAAGTTGGAGGGTTTGCTCGGTTTACAACGGTAACGACATACCAAGAGTGCACTATATAAAAGTCCGTCACATAGCAAAAGAAGGTCCTTAAACAGAAAGCGATACGTTGCACGCAGAACATGTGACTGTTTTTCATGACTTTTCCTTTCACTATTTGTTTAAATTCATGACAGAGAGAACGACTTGGCAAAAATCTGTCTATTTTTTGGCGGGAGGAGTGAATGTTTGAAGGTCATGATCTTGTCTTTTGTGTTACTGTGTAAAAAAAAAGGCAAAAATCAGGAAAGAAAAAAGAAAAATATTTTTTGCTAATTTGAAAAGAGCTCAGCCAATCAAATTGGCTGGCCGATGAATTGCTTGGACCCTCATACCCTACAGGTGATAGGCTAGTGATAGACTATACCACTTTCCGAACCAAGTCGTACATTGGAATGAAACTCCACCCAAAACTGAGGACACTCTGTACCAGCTCTACTAAGCCACGAGGCAAGTAACACTGTTACTTAAGTGCGTTTGATGCAAGTCCTGCTTCCTCTGGGCTTCTCTCCCAATGTCTAATTACAACAGCGAACTGATATCAAAGAAATAAATTGAACAAATTAAGAAGTAAAATCCCATGCGGTGCTCACTCCGGCACATGCTTATGAACAGTGCAAAATGCAGACATGTCGTTCACTGTAAACACAATCGTTCCTCCCACCACAGACTAATGACAACTGCCACCATCCATCCATCCATTTTCTGATCCGCCTATCCTCACCAAAGTCGCGGGGTGTGCTGGAGCCTATCCAAAATGTCTCCAGGCAGTAGGCGGGTGACACCCTGAACCGTTTGCCAGCCAATCGCAGGGCACACAGAGACGAACAACCATCCACGCCACAGTCACACCTAGGGACAATTTAGAGTGTTCAGTCAGCCTGCCATGCATGTTTTTGGAATGTGGGAGGAAACCGGAGTGCCCGGAGAAAACCCACGCAGGCACGGGAGAACATGCAAACTCCACACAGGAAGGATGGGGCCTGGAATCAAACCCACAACCTCAGCACAGTAAGGCGGACGTGCTAACAATTCATCCACCGGGCCGCCCAACCACCACCATGAAGAATAGAAATAACCAATAACCCCTTGAAATACATCCATCAATTTTCTATCCCATTTATGCTGCTCAGGGTTGCGGGAAACTGGCACCTATCCGAGCTGACTTTGCGCAAATGGCAGATACCAACCTGGCCTGATTGTCAGTCCGTCAATAGGCATTTACAGTGCGGTGAAGTTACTCATTCATGTTCAGAAATATGAATGTTTATCCTGGTGTGAGTGCTGGCCGGTGGGGGGCATGGCAGGAATCACAGAGACAAAACAGTTTGGTGGAACTAGTCTTGCGTTAGTGTGCCCTTAAAGAATGAGCTTCTAGAGTCCAGAGTAAGTCCGTATTGCCCAGTGATAGAAAAAAAGGTAGCCTTCTAGAGCCTTATAGAAGAGAAATATGTTAATACTGCAGCACAGTCGTGGCCGTGTTTACTAGTGGTTTGCTTTGGGTACTCCATAACCCGAATCCCAAAACCATGCTTATTAGGTGAACTGAAGACCCTACATTCCCCAGAGGTGTGAATCTGACTACACCATAGGGATAGAACAAAGGTTTTGTGATAACTGCTCATCGCCCTCAAAATCCCCCTCCTTCATGTGGGTGCGTTCAGTAGTACACTCCTAGACCCCTTCAGAGGGGCGGTGGAGTGGGTAGCGTGTCGACCTCACAGTACAAGGTCGTGTGTTCGATCTCAGTTCCAGCCTTCCTGTGTGGAGTTTTCATGTTCTCCCCGTGCCTGCGTGGGTTTTCTCCGGGTACTCCGGTTTCCTCCCACATTCCAAAAACATGCATGGCAGGCTGATTGTAGCACTCTAAATTGTCCCTAGGTGTGAGTGTGAGCGAGGATGGTTGTTCGGCTCTGTGTGCCCTGCGATTGGCTGGCAACCGGTTCAGGGTGTGCCCGCCTACTGCCCGAAGACAGCTCGGATAGGCGCTGACCATTGTGAGGATAAAGCAGTTCAGAAAATGGATGGATGGATGGATGAACCCTTCAGAAACTCAGAATGTTGTTCAAATGTGCCGTTCAGTTATTCAGAGTGCCCCAAAAAACAGAGCCCAGTCCGGGCAGTACAGTGCTTTTTAATATGCAATTGCTTATCTTAACCAGAATCTACATAACATTGTAGCCAAAGATATCATCCTGGTTGATTAATGATTAATTATGAAGGCAGCTTATAATCATCAATTCTGTATTTATTCTACAGTTTGCATTTTCAAAGTTAAATGTATTGAATGTAACAAACGTTTAGAAAGGTGGGAAGCGTATGTGGGAACCTGATAACATGATAAGCTGTCGATTGTAGTAACCGCTGTGCCCTGAAGGGTTAATTGAAGCATAAATAAAAAAAAATTAAAAAATCAACCTCTACTTTGCAGATTTTGCCTATTGCGAAATTTGGGAACGTGACCACCGCGATAAAAGTGAGACCTGTTTTATTTTTGGGGGGACCATAAGTGGTGGCTCAACTACGTTTAAGGTCATATATTATGAACGATCACCCATTTGTTTGCATAATTACAAATGAGGAGATGTGTGCGTATTCTTTCTTCTCTATTATATTGTATTGTCCACATGGTAAGAGGCCACCAGCTGCTCTGCGCATTTGCTCCTGGCCATCTCATAATTGTGACGAGTGACAAGATGAATTCATGGAGAGAGTTCTGGCAAGCATTTGATCGGGTGGTTGTCCAGGCCCGCACAAGTAATGCGAAACAACTGCTTGTAGAGTAGTCAGTCCAGACTGGCAAAACTAAAGTACCTTAATTTAAATCATGAGAGATGTTTGCAGTATGCACAAGTAGATATTTCGGCTATGTGGTTTACCTTAGGTGATAAATCACTCACCATTTTTGGCTGATGTAGCATGCTAATACCATTACACAGAGTTCACGCACTCAGCTGTCTTCCTGCAAGCAGTCTGAGCACACTCCAACAACCTGCACAATCATTCACGGGACAAATCGGGGACGGCAACCGGTGCAGCCATTTTCACCCGCATGCCTCTCTGTGATAGCTCAGTCTGACGACCGCTAACTTCACCTCACGCCTCCATGAGAAACATGAAAGCGTCATTTAAAAAGGTCCTGATGGGGACTGTAAAATTAGGCCTCGGTGTGGATGGCTGAGATGGGTGAGCAGAGATAGTGAAGAGTGGGGATGATGCATGATTCTATGTAAGAGGGGACAGGCGGGCCAGCCCAGAAATAGCCTGTTTCAATCTCTCTCAGTAGACGTGACCCCACTCCCAGCTGTACTCAAGCTACTCGAACACAAGCCAAGTTTCCTCTTCCCTTCTCCCCACCCTGTCTTTCTTTAAGATTTCGTTCCTAGTATTTGGGAGGGGTCAGGCCAGATATGATGACCTCATCGTAAAATGTGACTTGCATGCCTGCCCTGGAATGCATTCGTTTTTAACAAGGAGTTTTCACATTTGGCTTGACAACAAAACTTTGCCTGACTGAATTTCTTGAGCAGCCGTTAATGCAGTGCACTGTAGTTTACATGCGCCCACTCGCGCAGTGCAAGCGGCACATACACACACCCACTCACACCCAGTGATTCACATCGCCGTGTTTAAGCAGTGGTAAAGAGAGGAGAGATGTGGGCGTTCATGATTTTAATATAAATAAAATAGTACAGTAACTTCATTTTAAATCCTTTTTCTTTGCTGCAGCCAATAGTATGTTAGTGTTAGATCGTGCTGTTGCGATAAAATAAAATAACAAAATAGTTTCCCCTTGCACACCACTGTAATAACCACTCAGTAACGTCTCCTTGGCATAAGTAAAGCGGGGTACATACATACTGATAATTGGGACATATTAGAGCAATGGCGCGTGAGCAACAACATACTCTTGAGCGTGGAAGAGGAAAAGTGCTTCAGTCGACAGGAGAATATGCGCAAAGCCAGATTTGACAGGGATTGCCCACATTTTAAGGTGACTTCACCCTGAGCGCGTATCTGGCACAAAGGTGTGTAAATGTCTTAGGGTGAGCGTAAAAGCTGTGAAGCCTGAAAAGCATGCAGCTGCGTGACATACATTAGAGGTGGGACTCAATTAACATTTTTTATGCAATCATATACCATATTTTCTGCACTGTAAGGCGCGTTGGATTATAAGGCACACCTTCAATGAATGTGTTTTTTGTTATTGTAAAGTGTCCTTGGGTGTCTTGAAAGGCGCTTATAAATAAAATGTATTATTATTATTATTATTATTATTATTATAGGCGCACTGCACTACAAGGCGCAGAGAATAGAAGCTCCACTTGTGGCTGCGGTTGCATTATGCATCCACTAGATGGAGCGACGCTAAAGGGAATACAATACAAAACAGCTTTATTTATATTGCGCCTTCACAACCGCTGCACCTGTTACAAAGCGCTGAACAGAATATTTCAAATGCCATGTCCAAGAAATCAGAATATTGATCCATATGTAGTTCCTTCGGGATATAGCATGAAGCACGACACGACAGGGTTTATTCCTTGGTATAAATACAAATGGCATTACAAAACAATAAATAAAAGACAAAAGTTATGAAGACAATTGATTCATAAAAAGGCACACAAACCTCGTGGGCTCACATCGACAAGGGGCTAAATATCCTTGCTTGTCTCCTTCTTCCTTCGTTTAGTTAGTAGTTAACTTTGCTTTTGGTATTATCTTCGTTTCATTGTGGCTGCGCAGAGCTCACAAAGTAGTTGTTTGTTTGAGTGTGCATTGGCGAATGCACATGTGAATTTGTGTCGGGCAGAACCTTTTTAGGTTGCAATTGGTTCCTGCTAATAATCACCACAAGATAGCATAGGCACACTAATAGGAAACAACTCAACGGAGAATATAAAGAGACTGTTACACCATATATAAGGCGCATCGGATTATAAGGCGCACTTAAGAACTTAAGGCTTTTGAGAACATTGAATGCTTATAGATGTGCCTTACAGTGCGAAAAATCACATTTAAAAATACATTATTTGTCCTAAAATGCATTTTAAATACCATAATTTCCGCACTATAGAGCGCACCTTATTATAAGCCGCACCCACTACATTTTCCAGGAAAACCAATTTTGTACATACACAAGCCGCACCTGTATATAAGCCGCATGTGCCCACATTAAAACATGTAAACATATTTACAAAGAAAGACGGTACACAGAGAGAGTTTTCAAAGTTTTAATAATATAACTTAACAATAATAATAATCATATAACTTTCTTCCCAAACGGTGCCTGTGATGCGGCAGTAAAACTGTAGCAACATGGTAACAACACGCTAGCAACAGAATAGCAACACAGTATAACAGGTCTGGTAAAAGAACACACCGGTACTTGTAAAAATCACGGTGAGCCGTCTTCATCTTCCTCCTGTGAACTGAAGCCATGGAAGTCACCGTCCTCAGTGTCGGAATTAAACAGTGTCATAAAGACCGGTCTTAATCTTACCTTTTCTACTCGAGCGCCCCTGGCGGCCGTTAGAAAAATTACATAAATAAGCCGCATCACTGTATAAGCCGCAGGGTTGAAAGTTTGGGGAAAAAGTAGCGGCTTATAGTCCGGAATTTACGGTAATTGAAATGTATTTTAGTTGGACCACTGAAACAAAACACAGCTGTGATTATTTTTTTGACTGGAAAAAAAGCATTTTAATGTATTCGACGACAAGTAAACAGTAGAAAAAAATTATCCTTGGCCAGAACTGAATAGACCAAAAGATAAAGTACCCTTTTAGAATTGTTTTTTCAGATCAATATTGGCTCTAAATCGGGGGGGCCCAAATCCAGTTCTGAAGAGCCCCTATCCAGCCTGTTTTGGATGTCTCGCTCTTTCTCTCCCAACACACCTGATTCAAATGATCAGCTCATCAGCAAATTTTGCAGAAGCTTCAAAACGATTTGATTTGGTGTGTTGGAGGAGGGAGACATCTCAAACAAGTTAGGGGCTCCTGAGGACTGGACTTGGGCACCCATGCGCTCAATGGTTTCTGCAGGGCAATTGAAAATCACATCTCTTACCGTAGCATGTTTCAAAACCCTTTATCTTCACCACTAATAGTGGTCGAAAGTCCAGAGCAGTCTACTTTGCAAGTGAATTTGTGTTTTTGTCCGACGTACTAGTTTTGGTCCTGTAGCCAGTCCTTTGATTGAGTTTGGTTTGCGTAGTCATTTACAAAGCCAATTTCAATGAAGTTGCAATGTCGTGTTGATAAATGACTTTTGCTTTGCATAGTAAGTTTGACGTTGCACTTCAGGATGTAGCGCCAAACTGTATTTGCTGACATTGGTTTTCTCAAGTGTTCCTGAGCTCATGTGGTGATATCTTTTACATATTGATGTCTGTTTTTGATGCAGCGCCGCCTGAGGGATCGAACGTAACGGGCCTTCAATGTTGGTTTCATGGCGTTCCTTCTTACGAGCAGTGATTTCTCTCTGAACTGTTTCATAATATTAATTTATTGCAACTCTCATTCAAGTGGATGGAATCAAGCCTGTGGTGCATGCGCCTGTGAAAATGTTTACCCCAAGCTTCAATATTTAGAAGAAATATGGTTTTTACAGTCGAGGAGACTTCAGCTTGTCGTACATGCACTGTACATGTACATTTTCAGTCGGCACATCTTGAAATTTTGTCACCAGCGTACCCAAATTGGGCACTCCGTAGAGCACTAGCATAGCCTGGCAGGGTGGCGGTGGGGGTTCAAGAAAGGCCTTGCGGCCCACCAGGGTTATAGATAATAGGTGGAAACTTTGCAAGCATGTCTAAAAAAGAAAAAGAATGAGCGGTAGTCAAAAAAGGTTGGCTAACTGTTAGCTTATCTCGTATTGAAATTGCAGTTGAAAGTTCGTGCTTGTCATTTATATTGCGGTGAACGACTTGGGAGATATGCGATACAAACATTCAAACAACCAGTTGCTCTCCTATTTGTGTCCGCAATAATGTGAGCTCCAGGTCACGTTCTAGTTAGCATTGTGTTCGTGGCTCTGCCAAATCAGCATATGATGAAATATAGTATTTTTTGTGTATTCGAGAACTACGGTAAGATCTTTTTTTTTTCTTTTCAATTCCAGTGGACCCGAATGACATTCAATTTGTTTATATTTAAAAGCTTCCGTTTCCCATTTGAAATAACAGCAATATGCAGTATCCGACAATTTTTGGGATAAATATTCTGGGACAACACTGAAGACTGCTTTACATTGACTGCTATAATGTAAAAGCAGTCCATTGTACAACCACGTAAATTTGATGTCCCCTCAAAATAACTCAGCAGACAACCATTAATGACTGAACATTTAAACCTTTCTGGTAACAAAACTGATTCCACCCCTAACTTTCCAAATTGGGAAGAACTAGCCATTTTCCTTCCCCAGTGTCATGTGACTAGTTATTGTAACAAGTTCTCAGGTGTGATTGTGGGAGCAAGCGTGTTCAATTTGGTATTCTCGCTCTCAGACATGTTGAACTTCCAGTGACCAGTACGAGGGTCACAGGAAGTTCAATATGGCGGCCAAGAAGTCTCTGGGGATACATTAAAAACAAAACATGCTGTTCTACATATCGATAGCCAAAGCTATAAGAATACTTCCAACTGCAGCATGGTGGTCAGGACCATACAATATTTTCACAGGACAGGCTCATAAGAACAAGGCCTTATCATGACGTTGAGTGCACATGCTGCTTGCTGAGAATAAAGCCCACATATTTGGATGTCACCAAAGGCAACTAAACCTGAATAGATTTGCGTCTTTTTGTCCTCAAATGTGTTTTTTTGTGTTTTGTTCTAATGCATAGCCAGTCTCCATTTTTAGCACAACACTTTAAACGTCCATCCATCTGTTTTCTGAATCACTAATCCTGTAAATCAAACTCAGATTCAGCCAAGATGATCATATTTTAGCTTCGTTTATCACTACAGCCATCCATCCATCCATCTATCCATTTTCAAATCCGCTTATCCTCACAAGGGTCGTGGGGTGTGCCTGAGCCTATTACAGGTGGCTTCGGGCAGGAGGCGGGGTACACCCTGAACTGGTTGCCAGCCAATTGCAGTATCACTACAGCCAATTCATTCAAAAATAAAGCAAACAACTTACATTTTAAAATTATGAACCGTCATAAAAACATACTCGGCATTACTCATAATCATGGTTAAATGGCCTTGAAGCTGTTTACTTGATACACCACTGCATCATCCATCCAATCATTTTCAGTTGCATTTGTCCACATTTAGCTCGGGGATAAAGCTACAATATTTTGCAGCTGACTTAGGGCGAGGGGCGAGGACCACCCAAGACTGATCACCAGCATTCACACTTACCACCTAATCTAACCATCCGTACTATATTTTCTGAATGTGGAGGAAGCCAGCATATCAGGCAAAAAGAAAAAAAAAAACAACAACTTTACAAGCATCGGGAGCACATGTAATTTCCACACGCGAAGCCTGGAGCCAAGATTCTAACCCAAACCTAAGAACTGTGAGACTGATGTGATAGCCATTTACTCACTCAAATAAATGAAAAAAAAATGGAGGTTGGATGATTGATTCAAGATGACGAAACAACAAACACCGTGGATTGTTACATTTTGTCAGATGGAAAGCACCCGCTAACGTCGAACCCTTTCATGCGCTAATAATGATAACCTGTAACCTGATAACATGATAAGATGTCCACTGTCGTAACCGCTGTCCCTGAAAGGGTTAATGGCATACTGTTACAGAAATACAATGATTGAGGCAGATGCCTGGGGAGGAAAACGGCTCTTCTGCTTCCTTGAGTCATATCTTTTTCGTCAGTTGCGGATTGACCAGTTGAGACCGACGAGTTTGTGCGCTCGCAAAAGTAACCTGTCACAATTCCATACTAAGCCATCCTAAAATAGCAAGCTGCAATATGTAGCGTGTGTAAGTCGAGCAAAGCATAATATGCCTGAAATGTATACTGTTACAGATCCTTTAGTTTTACAACACTTGACCTACAGCTTAACGCGTCCTAGGTCATGAACCACAGGCACAGGCTGTTTTTATGGCATTTCTCTCTTCGGCATCCATTCATCTCAGGAGACGATGGTGTAGCGCGATCATGTACAATTACATTTTCTAGAGTGGCTGTACAACCCAACTCTAGAGTGGCAGTCTCTGAAGCAGCTGCTGCACATGAAAGAGGATTGTGGTACGGCAGAGGTTGCCCTTGCCTTCCTCTTTTCTCTTTTTTCTGCTTGCCGGTTGCTCCTGGTATCCTCTGAACCTCTTGACTCCATTGGTGACTGTGGCCCTCCAGAGAGGACGAATGTTTGCTGAGGCTTCCCATGAGTTTGAGTCGATTCCAGCCAGTTTCATGTCACGCTTGCAGACATCTTTAAAGCGAGCCCCCCTCACGCAATTCCCCATACAGCAGATATTTTGGGATGCGGCCAGCAGCCATGCGACGGACGTGGCCGAGCCACCTCAAGCGCCTCCCACTGAGAAGAGCGAACATGCTTTGGGTGCGGGCACGTTGGAGAACTTCAACGTGAGTTACCCTGTCCTGCCATCTGATGTTCAGGAGTCGTCTTAGGCAGCGTAGGTGGAAGCTGTTGAGTCGTTTCTCCTGCCCGGCATATGTGGTCCAGGACTCGCTGCCATAAAGGAGAGTGCTGAGGACGCAGGCCTGGTACACTTTGAGCTTGGTGTTCACGGTCAACTGACTGTTGTTCCACACACGCTTGTTCAGCTTGGCCATGGTGGCTGCTGCCTTTCCTATCCTTGCACTGATCTCATTATCCAGAGAGAGGGAGCTGGAGATGTTCGAACCGAGGTAGGTGAAGGAGTCTACCACCTCAAGGTGCGTACCATCGATGGGGATGTCTGGTGGAGTGGGAGTGTCTTGTGCTAGGATGTCGGTCTTCTTCAGACTAATAGTCAAGCCAAATTCCTTGCAGGCATGAGAAAGGCGGTCCACTAGCTCCTGCAGACCAGCTTCTGTGTGAGACGTCAGAGCTGCATCATCTGCGAATAGTAAGTCACGGATCAGTATTTCCTGGACTTTGGTCTTTGCTCGCAGACGGGCGATGTTGTATAGTTTTCCATCAGCTCTGGTGTGGATATAGATGCCTTCTGTACAGTCGCTGAAGGCATACTGTAGCAGCATGGAGAAGAAAATCCCAAATAGGGTTGGGGCGAGGACGCACCCTCGTTTCACGCCGCTGCTCACAGGAAAGGGATCAGATGTACCGCCGTTGAAGGAGACTGTGCTGTGCATGTCCTCATGGAAGGACGTGACCATCTGGAGCAGTTTTTGGGGGCTACCGATCTTCCGTAGGAGGCTGTAGAGTCCGCTTCTGCTAACCAGGTCGAAGGCCTTCGTCAGGTCCATGAAGGCGATGTACAGTGGCTTCTGCTGCTCTCGGCACTTCTCCTGCAGCTGGCGTAGATAGAAGATCATGTCCACTGTACATCGCCCAGCCCTGAAACCACACTGGGATTCCGGGTACACCCGGGAGGCGAGACTCTGTAGGCGTGCCAGGACAACACGAGCATAGACCTTCCCCACAATGCTAAGGAGGGAGATCAATGCTAAGGAGGGAGATGCCGCGGTAGTTGTTGCAGTCACTACGCTCCCCCTTGTTCTTATAGAGAGTGACAATGTTGTAACCGCGCATATCTTGGGGGACGTAGCCTTTCTCCCAGCACAGGCATAGGAGCTCATAAAGGTGTTGCAGAAGGGCCGGCTTGCCACTCTTCAGCACTTCAGGGGATACCGTCTTTCCCAGGAGCCTTCCCACAGGAGAGGCAGTCAATGGCTTTGCTAATTCTTCCATGGTAGGGAGAGTATCTAACTCCTCCATGACTGTGAGGTCGGGTAGGGCATCCAGGGCGGTGTCCGTCACCACATTCTGAGTTGCGTAGAGCTCCAGGTAGTGTTCTACCCAACGTTCGAGCTGTTTGCATTGGTCTGTAATGACTTCCCCTGTCTTGGTCTTCAGCGGTGCGGTCTTGGTAGCAGTAGGGCCAGTTGCTGTCTTGATACCGTCGTACATGCCTCTTGCGTTTCCTGTGTCGGCAGCTGTCTGAATCCTATTACTTAAGTTCAGCCAATATTCATTTGCACAGCGGCGGGCTGTCTGCCGGGATTTACGTTTTGCAGCTTTGAGGGTGTCGCAAGTGCTGGGGCAGGGATTCTGTTTGTAGGCCAGTAAGGCTTTCCTCTTGGCTTCAATGACCGTATGCATCTCGTCCCAGTGGGCTTCGAACCAGTCTGCATTTCGACGTTCCTTCTTCCCAAATGCTGTAATAGCTGAGGTGTGGATAACATCACGGAGGTGGCACCACTTATTTTCAATGTCGGTGTCATTTGGGGCTGAAGTTGCCATCTTCTCATTGAGGACTTCCTGGAACTGCTGGGATCTCTTTGGGTCACTGGCGCTACAGGTGTTGATGCGTGGTGGGCCCTTTGTTTTGGCATGGTGTATCTTCTTCACTGTCAACCTCACTCTGCTGCTAATGAGGGAGTGGTCTGTGTCACAGTCTGCGCTGTGGAAACTACGAGTGTGAAGTATGCTTTTCAGGTCTGCACGTCTGGTGATGACTAAATCAAGCTGGTGCCAGTGTTTGGACCGAGGATGTCTCCATGAGACTTGGTGGCAATCCTTCCCCTCAAAGTAGGTGTTGGTCACGCACAGGCCGTGATGGCAACATAGTTCAAGCAACCTCTGTCCGTTCTCGTTCATCCTGCCTATGCCATGTTGGCCGAGGCAGGAGGGCCAGGTGACGCAGTCGGTTCCCACCCTAGCATTGAAGTCTCCAAGGAGGTATATTCCTTCAATACTGGGTGTCTTGCGTATTGCATCATCTAGTGTCTCGTAGAACTGGTCCTTGGCCTCTGAAGTGGAGCAGAGTGTCGGCGCGTAGATGCTGAGGAGATTGACAAAGCCTGCTGCCGTTGACAACCTCAAGGTAAGTATTCTCTCTGATCCGCCAGTTGGTGGTTGGATAGCTGCAACCAGTGAGTTCTTAACAGCGAAGCCTACACCGTGTTGTCTAGGGCTGTCCTGTGGCAAGCCCTGCCAGTAGAAGGTGTAGTTGGCCTCCTTGATGGAACCGCTGTCAGCCAGGCGGGTCTCCTGCAGGCAGACGATATCGATGTTAAGTCTTGCCAGTTCCTTATTGATAACTGCGGTCTTGCGTCCATCGTTGATCAGTTGGAGGTCTTCGGTGAGTCCAGGGCACATGGTCCGGACGTTCCAGCTTGCAAGTCGAACAGCTGGAGTTTTCTTGCTTCTTTCTTTTTTGCCTGGTGCGGGGCTTTACAGCTTGCTTGTCAAGATGTTCAGTCTTAGAGATTGAACATCTTGACAGTAGAGCAGGCGAGCTGTGGCGGGACAGCACTTTACTGGCTGGGGGCTGCCCAGCTTGAGGCAGGCGGTAGCTGTCCAGTGAGACTCGATGATCTCTCCCACCGTCGGAAGTGACCCCAGACGCTCATTTCCTTCGCCAATCGGAGAGAGCTTTTAACCGGTAACTGCCGCTTCCCGTGTTGTGTCAATATATTGCAACATCGCTGGAGTGTCCTCTCCAGTGCGCTACATGCCTGGGCGGGTGATGTGGAGAACCTGAGTTGCCCGGACAACAAGCTCCCCCTCACGGCAATGCTGGTCAGATCCAACGGAAAGGACGAGCCGATACAGTTGGCACCAGCGCAGCTGCAGGAGTTGCCGGAAGGTGACGCAGAACACCGTCCAACCGCCTTAGGGGCTCCACTCCTGATTTGCGTCGGGTTTACTCCGTAGCCTTTTCCTGTACCGAGGATGCCCACAAGGCAGTGGGACCATTTACCCATGGTTGGGGGTGCTAGATGGCCGCTGTTGGCTCTCCTGAGCCGGCGCCCTTTGATAGATTTTGTTTTTAATTCTACAGGGTGTCTAGCCACCCTCCTCACGAGTCCTCTTGCGAGGACAGGTGGGGGAGCCGGTTTAGTCGCCGACAACCCGACCCTGGGGCAGGTGGTACTGGGTTACAGGGTACCAGTAGCAGGCCGAAGCCTGACCTGACCATAATAATGGCATTTAGGGATCACAATATTGTCATTTGTCCCAATTTAAACTGGTTTGAAAGAGCTAAGACTGCTGGAATTAGAGCCTTGTTCAAAATGCTTGCCAAGATATCCTCATCACGCTCGAATGAAATACAGTGATACCTCGGCTCACAAACTTAATTGGTTCCCAGAAAGTGTGTGTGAGCCGAAAAGTTCGTCTTCCGAACATTTATTTCCCCATAAGAAACCATTAAAATGAGAATAATCCGTTCCCAGGTCCCCATAAACATAATTTTCTACTAAATAAGCCTTAAAACTACACAACAATATACCTTATTTTATGTATAATAAATGTGCTATTGTATTGAAATTAAAGAAATAAACTGTACTGTATAATAAAGTCGTTTTATTTACCTTTGTGATCGTAGTTGATGGCTTGATGGAACGGAGTGGGAGGGGGAGGGAGGGAGGGAGTTACGGTTTGGAAGGAGAGTCACCTTCCATAAGGACTGTAGGTAACTCAACCTCCGGTGTGGCTTCTCTTTGCTTCTTAGAAGGAGACTCTTTATCCTTTTTGCTGACTAAAAACCTCTTAATTGACACCTGTTGCGTGTTAGCGTACTGGTACTGGGACGCTAAGTCACACAAACGCACACCTCGTTCGTGTTTTTCAATTATCTCCTTCTGCTCGATCGTAATTTTCTTTAGTGTTTTCTTAGGCTTAACACTAGCCTGTGGTGGGGTCTTTTTCGGTCCCATAATAGCAAAAGTGTCTATCAAACTCAAACCACGTCCGCATTCAAAGAAAGGGGGTGACGAACTGGGACGCCGTGAGCGTGCGTCAGCTTCTCGCGGCCGCCACCTTGGCGCTGTTCGACCGCTTGGTTTGGTTCGTCCGCCGAAAACTAGTTCGTCAGCAGAGACTATATGCTCGCGAAATTAATGTTCTTGAGGCAAAAAGTTCGTGAGCTAAAGCGTTCGTGAGCCGAGGTACCACTGTACATTGACTTTGATTCATAACTAAAACTATATCAATTTGTTTTAGGGGTGTCAAACTCATTTTTGTCGCGGGCCACTTTGGAGTTACATCTTCCCTCGGACGGCCTTTACGACAGTGAAACCGAATAAATGATTATGTAAACATCTCATCGTATTATTACTTGTACACAACAAATTGATGGATTCCTAGTTTTGTAATCACTCAAATCAACCGTTTGTTAAATTAGGTTTAAAGTTTCTTTTTTCCCCAGACAATGGTCTCTTTTGGTGAGGAGAAAAACTCTTCCCTAGCTGACAGTTTCGGCAGTCACTTCAGCCTTCATCAAACTTGTCACTGCTTCCTTGTGACGCGTCTCAAAAACAGCTATTTGTTTTTTTGTTTGTTCGATTATTGTTAAAATGCAAACAGGGTAACAAAATGATTGCAAAATGTCAACGTTATTTATTACACAATCACAATTATTTTCGGGACAGAATCTAGCAAGGATCATGGAAGTTGACACATGAATTGCTTTTGCGGGCCACATAAAATGATGTGACGGGCCGGATCTGGCAGACCGTGCCACGTCATGCAGAGAGTTCCGCCAGACCGAGGACGTTTTCTTCACACGTCCCTGACGTACTCGACAGTTTAGTGACTGAACATGGACTCTAAATTATACCAGCAGGTCTAAGTCGTGCCGCAGGTGGTTGTAACACAACTTTGATGGATTCGATCGAGTTGCAGAAAGACAGATTCTGAGCTCTGCCGTCGCGAGTGGTGGATGCCATCGTATCTCATTCATCAGTATGACAAGAGCGTCTATCAAAGCATCTCAATCCTTGTAGAAATCAACTCATTGAACAAATCCTTTTTATCATCATCACTGTTGTATTTTTTTAACACGCGCCCCTGGGCGGCGGTACAGCGACAGTGTGCAGCGGGTTTCACACACGGAAACAAAAGATAGGGGTGGTGATCTGTGATTACCCTGACCAATTTTACATCATCCACCCATGTAGGTCAGCTTTCAGTTCCTTCCAAACGTACTTTGCGCACTCTGATCTTCTGCATAGGTTCCAGCGAGTCTATTTCTGCGCCTCCAGTCTTTAAAGGGAATGAAGGGAACAGTTTCCATTGGCTGGTAGACAAGTCTGCGGTGTTCACTCCCATAACGGTGCAGATGGCCTTTTCTACCAGTGTCCAGCTTTGATAATACTAAAAGAAATAAAACAGTTTGACTGCGCTTTGCACTAGACTTTTGCTGGCACAAAAGTAATGTAAAGCCTGTAATTTTTCACAGTACTGGTTTTTCTCTGGGATTTGAAATTCACTTTCTTGATGTGAGCGGCCCGGTGGTCCAGAGGTTAGCACGTTGACCTCACAGTGCAGAGGTACCGGGTTCAGTTCCAGCTCAGGCACCCCTGTGTGGAGTTTACATGTTCTTCCCGGGCCTGCGTGTGTTTTCTCCGGGTACTCTGGTTTCCTCCCACATTCCAAAAACATGCATGGCAGGCTGATTGAACATTCTAAATTGTCCCTAGGTGTGAGTGTGAGCGCGTATGGTTGTTCGTCCCTGTGTGCCCTGTGATTGGCTAGCAACTGGTTCAGGGTGTCCCCCGCCTGCTGCCCGAAGACGGCTGGGATAGGCTGCAGCACCCCCTGCGACCCATGTGAGGATAAAGTGGATCGGAAAATGGATGGACGGATGAACCTTCTTGATGTGTACTTCTTTACTTTTTGTTTAATTTTACTTTTTAATATCATTGTTGAGAAACAAGTCAGTTCATGGAATGAATATTTGCCATTACAGCCATTGGTAACAAGTCTTCTTTGGCACCGTGAATCTCTTTAATTCCTGAGTTTGCTGCATGTAAAAAAGAAAAAAAGCTCGTATCTTTGACAAAGCTGAGGGAATGAAAAATCTACTCCCAGGAACATTTCTGTAGCCCAGCCAACAAAAGGATGTGTCTGCAACTCAAAACTTGATAGAATTTCTTAAGAAGATATAGCTAAATCGATCACAGAGAGCAAGACCGGAATCAAAATCTGAGTAATTTAGGTGGGGAAATCTAATGTATTCTTTGCGCTATAAGGTGCTCCGGAATATAAGGCGCACGTTCAATGAATGGCCTATTTTAAAACTGTTTTCATATATAGGGCGCATTGCATTAAGGTGCATAGAATCAAAGTGACAATAGTGGATGTGGTTGCGTTATGGATCCACTAGATGGGGCTATGCTAAAGGGAATACAATACAATACAATACAATACAATACAATACAATACAGCATTATTTATATACTGGTAGATCCTTCACAAGCTGTAACGCCGCGCTTTACAGAACATTCAAAATATTCCATTCAAGAAATTAGAATATTGATCCATATGTAGCTCCCTCAGGATGTAGCATGAAGCACGACATGAAGTCCATAAAAATACGGGATTTATTCTATGGCATAAATACAAATGGCATTACAAAACAGTAAATGAAAGACAAAAATTATGAAGACATAATGACTATAACACCTTATATAAGGCACGTCGGATTATAGGGCGCACGGTCGGCTTTTGAGAAAATTGAATGCTTTTAGGTGCGCCTTATCGTGCGGAAAATACGGCAAATGAACAATTGTCCAGTACATTGGCGGTTGCACGTCTTGAAGGCATCTCATCATCCATGATCACATTCAAAGCTGATCTCTGCATTCCTTTAGATGATCACAGCGCCATGGCAGCTGCAGTATTGCTCTGCAACAAACTTGCAAGTATCATCACTACAAGTTACTCTAGCAATTGCATGATTGGGTTTTTTTTTGTTTTTTGTTTTGCTTGTTATATATGTCTCTAACACACAAATGTTTTAATATTCATGCCCAGTGAAGTGAAACTTGTGTAGTTTGACAATTAGTGTTTCATTTATGTATGTGGCATAGCTTTTCCCAACTAATGGAACCCAAAGAAAATAACAGACGCTGATTAATAGGACATTACACCCGCTGTTTATTGAACAGCACACCTTGGATTTTGCATTTCTTTGAACATGGCTACAAAGCATAAAATGGTGATTTGTGCACGTTACCGTTTGGAAATACAGTATTTATTATAAGGCGTAGAAAAAAAAAGGCTGCAGATGATCACATCACATTGCTTGTCCAATCGGTGCTGCCGGAAATGTAGTTCACTGAGTAGTCAGCGTGTGACTATCATGGTAGTACGTCGTTAAATTAAAAGAACGTTTTTGAAATTTTATTTACTCTTTTTCTGTTTTTAATAAATGTGTTGGGTTTTTTTTTAATATATTGAATTTGTATTAAAAAAAATAATATATTTATTTTTCACTCATGAAGAGTTCGGTGAATGTGCATATTAACTGGTTGGGTTCGGTACCTCTAAAAAGGTTAAGAACCACTGGGTTATAATTATTGGTACAGACGCTCCCCAGCTTACGAACGAGTTATGTTCCGAACGATCGTTCGTAAGGTGAATTCGTTCGTAAGTTGCTTCAGTGCTATATTTTGTATGGAATGTATGTTTAAGGCTTATGTTTGACATCCATATAACGGGGAGAGAGCTTTTTGTCACGTTCTTCAGGGCTCAAGGGTTGGCTGCCCGGTAAACTAGCAGCGGCTTCACCTTGAAGCTCCCGATCTTTCTGTTTATAATGGTTGAACGATTCATCTTGTATTCACGTGCAACGCTCACCATTTTCTCACCCGCATCAAGCTTCTTTATTATTGCCACTTTCATTTGAAATGAAATGGCTTGCCTCTTCTTTACATTTCCACTCTCACTAGAAGCCTTTCGCTTTTCACCAACCATATTGAATAATGGATGCACGAGATATTTAACAACTGGGCAGAGGAAGCCGGATTCGGGGTGGATGCTAGGCGAGCTCTCACAGCGCCACACGTTGGGATTAGCGGCAGAAAGAAGCACTACAGTACCTGTACTCGGAAAAAGGCGTGCAATACAAAATCTAACTTTTTCTTTTCTTTCTCGACATACCCGTAAAGATGTTCGTATGTACCGTTGTTCGTAACTCGGATGTTCATAAGTCGGGGAGCGTCTGTACATGAAAGGGTTAAAATAACGCTCTGGGCTTTTTTTTCAAGCCCAGTGTGACGAGCGGCATAAATCTGTGCAGAGGCATATTAGAACGGTTGTTAATAATTTTGCCAATGCATGCAAGGCGGCGGATGAACAGTGTTTGGCACGTCGATCTGTCAGTCAGTGCAGGCTAGTCCATCTGAGACGCCGTGAACGTGCATACTGGGTACTACATCACACGCAATCGCTGCTTAAGCAGACCCCCCCCCCCCCAAAAAAAGGTATACCATATCTATATTGTTTTTATTGCTCTTATTCACACCTAATTGGCCTTAGGTGTGAATGTGATCATGAATGGTTGTTTGTCAATACTGTATGTCAAAAAGTCAAAAGTCAGCTGGGATCATTCAGTATTAGCCGACTTGCCACCCTAGAGGACAAATATAGAAAAAGGATATAAGGACATGACGTCACATTCCGAGCACTTTGAAATGGGGAACATTTAAATTATGATGTGAGATCACAATCTAATTGGAAAAAAGTATCGTGATAGAAATTAATTCAAGTATAGCTAAGAAAAAAAAGAACAGCCATTGCTATTCTCACATCCTCACAATAAGAGAGAGTGAAGGTTTAAGGTACTTTTGCTCTGGTTTTACTTTTTAGACCCAAGGTGGGCCGATCTCTGGGAAAGTGATGCTGTCCCAGAGATGTTCTAAAAGGAGCGATAGCAAACTAGCACTTTTCCCGGGTGTAAAGGCTGCCTGACATATGCCGGTGATATTTGTTCTTCAGTAACACAGAACATTCTCCAGACGGGTTTTGTACACTGTTGGTATTCTGGATGTAATTTTACTTCTGTGAAATGTAGCACACATTTTGTATTCATGACGCTATGTTTCCACTGTTGGGGGGAGCCACACATACGTCTTGCTACTTTACCATTTTGTCTCATTCACACTCACTTTCGCTTCCAAAGATGGGCTTGAGGGAGCGGTGTGACTTTGCTCATCATTTGTAACTCATATGCACTCACGTTATGATGACGAAGGGCAATTATGTGGGGTTCGAATCACGCTCAGTGACCTTCAGACTTCAGAGAAGCTGGGGTTTGTGCCAGTTATTCCGTTCAACAAACACTCTACCACCTCACCCATCACAGAACACATTTTCTGGGTCGGGGAGGGCCTAAAATATGGGCTTCGGAGCCAGATCCTTCTTTATTTGAAAAGTACGTCAAAGATGATTTGACTTGTTACGAAACCAGTTGTTTACACAAAAGCCCAAACTGTTTAGAGTTCCATGCCAATTCTCCCAGCTGATTCCATTCAAATATTACAGCTGTAGTAAGAGCCCACTGACATGAAGCATGTCCTCATCAGACATATGTTCCAAAGGGAGGGTTGAAAGTAGGCCATGTTTCATGCTCCTTCTTCTTCTTCTTCTTTTTTTTTAACATGTCACTTTCCTTCAATGTTTACTTTCCAATTTGCTTGTTGTGTATGGCAATTCGCAGGCAATTTTTGTACATGGACTATTATTATGCACATTACTGCCAACCAGTGGAATTGGCATTGCCCAACTTGTAAGGATCTTTCCAAAATATTTTTCATGTCGGCAGGTTTAGAATTATTCATCCTTGGAGGTGCAATGCAATCTACTGACTACGATTTTGAGGGGCAATAAAATTGAGAGAGCAAGACAGGAAAGTCCACACAAAAGGGTGGGTTTTTTTTGTGTTTTTTTAAATTGAGCGTGACGATGTGGGTGTCAAAAGAACCCCCAGAAGTTGTTGAGCCTCTTAGAACTGCAAGGCAAGTGAGATTCAATGTTAGTGTGGTGAAAGAGTTACATCACTGAAGAGGAATCCTCCCCCCCGCCACCCCCTGTGGCTCACTAACCAAGCGCGCTTCTTTCTTTCAGCTGTTTCTCTGTTGATTGTATAAATGGGGGAAGGAAGGAATAGCTCGGTAATTGGGTCACTTTTTAGAATGTCAAGGAACAGTTTTCATTGCCAAGAAGTCTTCATATGAATGTAGATTTAGCCAAATCCCATCAATCCATTCGAAGCGTATTAAAGTAACCCGATCGCTTGTGTTTGTCCTCTTCTTCTTCTGTCATCGCAGGAACAACAGAGCGCGTCTGCCTGATACAGGGTACTGTTGAAGCCCTCAATGGTGTCCACAACTTCATCGCAGAGAAAGTCCGAGAGATGCCCCAGAGTGCTCAGAAGCCTGAGCCTGTCAGCATACTGCAGCCACAGACCACGGTTAACCCTGACCGTATCAAGCAGGTGCGTTCCTGTGGGGAAAAGACCATTTTGGTATATAATAACAATGGTGAAGACATTCATGATCTCCTGTTTAACCCTTTCATGCACCCTCTAACCTGATAACAGGATCAGCTGTCCACTGTAGTGGCCGCCCGCTGTCCCCAAAAGGGTTCAAACCAAAATGAAAATATCTCATATCAAGTTGCCGCCATCTTTTTGCTGACGACGTACTGTAGACCAGGGGTGTCAAACTCATTTTTGTCGCGGGCCCCATGGTCGTTAGGGTTTCCTTGGAGGGCCATTCTGACTGACGTTCACCGTGTGAAGTCAAATAAACATATGGTTGTCTCAGATTACAAACACGCAACAAATCAATGAAAGACTAGCTTTGAAATTGGGGACCAGTAATAATGTTAAATTTGTTTTAAAATGTTTTCTAATGTTAAATGTATTTTCAAAAAGGGATTGGAAGCAACCAAATTCTTGCGATAGCTCAACAGTTTTAAAAGTGAAGACCATTTGCATTGTTATTATTGAGCAAGAAATATGGCCTTTGATGCACATCATTTGCATCGGAGGGCCACATAGAATGATGTGGCGGGCCAGATCTGGCCCTCGGGCCTTGAGTTTGACACCCGTGCTGTAGCTGAAACCAGAATCTGCAAGTATTAATTGGCGGATGGGCCCATTCGGACCTAATTGATCTCAACATGACTTTGCACCCCCCACGGTGTAAAAAAATAAAAAGAAATAAGAGTCTGGATCATGGACTATAATGGAGCCAGCCACGAGGGGCCAATTGAGATATTTTTGTTTGGCCTTCGGGAGAGTCGTCACGTCGTCCATCACTGTGCCGACTCAAGTTGTGTTGTGTGTGGTCTCTACGTGGTAGGCACGGTTCACTTCTAGGACACCGCGTATATTGGTGACCACTGTTAGTCATTCTCTGGGCCATGACCCACAGGCTGGCAAGGTCAGGAAAAAGTGAGGGTATGTGGTTATTTTTACCTCCAGTTTTTCATAGCAAGACAGAGCCATGTGACAGCTGTAGCTTAAACCCCGAGGATTAACAAATCGCTGAGTAAAGCAGGCGCTGGCATCGCTCCGACTCAGTCGGAGCTGTCCCTCCTTCTGTTTTATGCTGTTAAAAGGTCCTCTTGTTCATTTGCTGCTACTTTATATCATGTATATTTTTCTGCAGGCCAAACTGATTGTGCCCAACAGCACCGCTGGTCTGATTATTGGCAAGGGAGGAGCCACAGTGAAAGCAGTGATGGAGCAGTCAGGTGCTTGGGTGCAGCTCTCCCAGAAGCCGGAGGGCATCAACCTGCAGGAGCGAGTGGTAACAATCAGTGGTGAGCCCGAGCAGAACCGTAAGGCAGTGGAAATCATAGTTCAAAAAATCCAGGAGGACCCTCAGAGCAGCAGCTGCCTCAACATCAGTTATTCCAACGTCTCGGGCCCAGTTGCTAACTCCAACCCCACCGGATCCCCTTACGCCAACACGGCCGAGGTGCTGCCTAACGCGGCTGCGGCGGCTGCCACTGCCTCCAGCCTTCTGGGCCAGGCGGGCTTGACAGGAATGGGTGCCTTCCCTGCTGCCATGTCTAGCTTCTCTGGCAACGACCTCCTGGCCATCACGTCAGCCCTCAACACGCTGGCCAGCTATGGCTACAATACCAACACCTTGGGCTTGGGCCTTAACCCCGCAGCAGCCTCTGGTGTCCTCGCCGCAGTAGCGGCGAGTGCCAACCCGGCGGCCGCCGCTGCGGCTAACCTCTTAGCCTCCTATGCTAGCGACGCCTCCAGCAGTGCCGGCCACCCGGCGACGGGGCTTGGCGGTTTCTCCCTCGGTTCTCTCGCAGCTGCTACAGGTGCTTCCAATGGTTACCTAAACGCTTCATCTCCACTGATGGCCTCCTCCCTATTAGCAACAGAGAAGCTCGCTGACGGAGCCAAGGACGTGGTTGAAATTGCCGTACCCGAGAATCTGGTTGGTGCAATTTTGGGAAAAGGAGGAAAAACGCTGGTGGAGTACCAGGAGCTAACAGGAGCCCGCATCCAGATCTCCAAAAAGGGGGAGTTCATTCCCGGTACTCGGAACCGTAAAGTCACCATAACAGGGTCGCCAGCAGCTACACAAGCAGCGCAGTATCTGATCAGCCAGCGGATCACCTATGAGCAGGGCGTGCGTGCTACCAACCCGCAAAAAGTGGGTTAAGAGGAAAAGAGAGAAAGAAAGGAAGGAAAGGAAAAGATGAGGACAGAGCTAGAGGGGAATTCTAGAGGGTCACAATGAGGAAGAAAGAGAAACGTCCAAATATTTCTTTAATATTTCCGAATCAAATGAGAGGATCAAACAGGAGGAGGAGAGGGGGGAGACACCGAAGACAAGTGTGTGTGATATTTTTTCTTTTTTCTTTTCTTTTTATTTTTTTATATGTTTTCGGACTGATGTGGTCCCTGATGTTTTTTCAAAGTTTGTGTCGAGTCCTTTCTGATGATGGTGATCAGAGTAAGCTGAACTGGTCCACTGCCAAGCTGCAGATTCAAGGGTGAGGCGTATGGTTTCACCTTCCTCTAAAAACCTCATTGCTGATTTACTTTCCTTTGAGTTGTTGTTTTTTTTTTTTTTTTTGTTTAAATCTTGTTTCAATGGTTTTGATGTCAGTTGCAGACCTCAGCTCCCGGTGAGTTGAATGTGTCCAGTGAAGTTAGAGCCAACTAATGGGGCTGTTTCACCAATTTTTCTCTTTATATACATTGCGGAAGGCACTGTTTATGGGGGGAGCCATTTTACAACAAGCACCTGAGGCCACCTCAGTTTACGGGAAGCAAATAATTTACTTAATACCGACGTTGGTTGAAACCTTATATTGGAATTGAAATTTCAAACCTTTTTTTTTTTTTACTCCATTAATTTATGAATATGATCGGAATCCATTTTAAAAATATATACTTAAAAAATATGTTTTTAAACCTGTGAATGCAGGTTGATCTGAATGTAACAAAAAAAAAAATATTTGCCTATTGATATTTTTTATTTACCAGGGATCAAATGTTTTGCAGTGAAAGAAATGTACAAGTCAAGCCCCGGTCTGAACTTCACAGTTGCAGTCTACTCTGCGAGTATAGTTCAGGGGCTCAATAATCCACGTGAGAGGATAGAGAAGACACACAGGAATGTATCAATATATTGAACACGAAAACACATAGCGAACACTCCCATGAATGCACAAACATTGAAATACAGTCGATCCAGTCACGGCAACAAACACCCCAAAGTAGGTTCTCGTTTAACCCTTTATTGGTGCTACCGGATTAGCGATATTACAGTACGTTCCCTATTACGACCCGCTCCCGCTTTGCTGATTTTATCGCCCAGCCGCGAGTAGCCCGGAAGACGCGAGCCACGCCGTAAGAGAAGCGTTGACGTCAGCTTTGCGATCCGGTGTTTAGGTCTCAGGCCTATCCCGTGTACTCTTCTCGAAATTGGCTGCGGCCAAAATATAGCCGACGGCGGTTTGCCTTATCGTCATACGCGCATCTCTCAAGAATGAACGGAAATATCCGACTGGCGCTCAAGTTGGAATGTCTCCCCTGTTCAGTGCGAAGGGAAGAAAAAGCACTACCAAACAGCATTTTGATCAGAATGCTGTCCCGATCGTTTATCTGTGAACAAACAAAACGATTGCCTTTACCACAAGGGTACCAAATATTCTTCAGAGGCATCCTCGAATGAAAGGAAAATAGAGCGACACTTGAAAAGAAGTTTTCGCGTGAGCCATCCTTCTCAATTTGCATCCAAACGATTCTTTCAGTTCATCCGAGCCAC
This sequence comes from Hippocampus mohnikei, assembly GCA_026261675.1. Classification (NCBI taxonomy): domain Eukaryota; kingdom Metazoa; phylum Chordata; class Actinopteri; order Syngnathiformes; family Syngnathidae; genus Hippocampus; species Hippocampus mohnikei. Next base: position 4,970,827 of record JAKGUB010000325.1, read on the forward strand.
CTTTTATCGTTCCCAAAACGCCTGACTCGCCACTAACTTTTGGGCGGATATGTAATGAAACGTAAATATTTTGGGATCGCTGTCTTTCGTGGATATTAGTGAATCGAAAGCGGAGGGGGCCGACTATTTAGAGCATTTCTAAGCACTCAAAGTACCTTGGCCTCCCTCTGCGCTGCTAGCCATTGTGTTCATCTTGAGTACTCTTGGTCGATGAAGACTGCACTGTGAGACATTAAGAACACAATGTCAGGCTTGCCTGTCACTTCTTCTGGGATGCGTGTGAATGTGTGAGTGTGTATTTTCACGTGCACATCTATCTTCCACAGACAAGAGATGGCAACACTGACCAAGCGGGACTATCTCCATCAAAGCATTTATCTTCCAAATGTTTCATGAAGACCGTCAGCACAAGCACATTTGCTCTTAAAATTCGAGGACGCGTTGTAATCGGCACACGTATGTGTTTCTTCTCCCAAATTATGTCACATCCGAAACATGCACACACACACGCGCGCACACACACACACCCTCCATTCGGACATCTTCCAATCGTCCCCTTTGATCGAAATCCTTATGATCAGCTGCCTGAACACACCGCCGTGAGAGGTTTGTCCACACAGCTGAGTCATATACAAGAAAGAAAAACAAAAATTGGACCCCCGAGTCTGTTGTCCCTCCACTTTTTCACGGTAATTCATCGCATTTCCCGAAAGCCAATTGGATTGTCTGTGTGAACATTTTCTTCGGCCATTGCCACAGTGAGGCCTCTCTTTTTCCTGGATGACTCAAATCCTGGCTACATGTGAAATAATTATCGAGTAGAATGTTGTACTGCCCGGTGTTTTAGCGTTTAGTAAAATACAAGCACAAAACAGGGGGGGTTGGCAATGCAACTGGACTGCTTCATTGCAGGGAGATATTTTTCAAACCTCTGGTCAAAACAGTGCCAAATACTACTCTCTCTCTCTCTCTCTCTCTCTCTCTCTCTCACTTTTGCTCTCTCTGCACCTCATTAACTTTCCTCTTTCACTCAACATTTTATTCCTCCCCCCCTGCATGTCGCCGTTTGTCGTCATTCTTAGGTTGCACCTGTGACCGAATAGCTCTCTGTGCTTTATACTCCTGTACAGTACACTGTGCTCTCTCTCTCTCTCTCTCTCTCTCTCTCTCTCTCCCTCCCCTTTTCCTGTCTCATCTTCTCATGAGCGGTGTTGGGTGTGCTACTGGTGGGAGTTATGCACTAGGTCGAAGGGTAATAAAACTTCATTTTGCCAGGCTGCAGAGTTGACAAAGGCTTAAAAATGCACAGAATACGTACACCCGCCTCCAAAACTGTGACACCCACTCCTAGACCCAACCAGCAATTTTATTTCAACGTGTCCAATTCAGTCTAGAAACGAGTCAGATTTGGGAAGAAAAGAAAAAAAAAGGGGAACAAATCCGACCCACCCTCCTCCCCCAGACGAGAGCAGATATTGGTTGAGCATTCGTGAATATTCATATGTCAGCCGAAACAAATGGAGCTCATGTCACAGCCTTGTAACAAAATGAACAGAAGGCGCAAGTTAAATCGAAAGCACGTTTTTGGGGAACTTGTTTGTGACCTCAAAGCTGAAACAATGACATCCTTTATGCATATCCTCTGATCTGAAAATGACGAGAATTCATTTCTGTGGAATACAATATGTCACGTCATATGATCTATATGTACTTTATTGTAGCTATTCTAGTTTGTAGTCTAAATGCAGTCCAGCGTTGTCGATACAATGTGAACTATGTTATACTTGTGCGGATGATGAGAGTGCCAACTACGCCTGATTAAGATTAGCTTTGCGATTTGTTTGTGCATTATGATGACTCATCAACCGGTGGTGTCCATATTTCTGTCACGGATGATTTAGTTTGACAGTTAAGAAAATGTAAAGAATATTGGAAGCAATATAGTAGCATGTTGTCCTGTTTTTGTGTTTTATGTCCGTTGTATGAACCTTTGAAGTTACTAAAAGTTTTTGAATGAATAGGTTTACATGTACTACTTTTTTTTTTTTTGTAAGTTATGAAGATGCTGCTATTTGATAAGTCGACTATACAAAAAAATATTTTAGTTGAAAAGATGTCTGGTCAGTTGATTAGAAACGTGCTCCTTAAGATGCGGGGAGCATCCAATGAGGTGTACAGGATGCGACGCGGTATTGATCAGATCGTAAAAGTAATAATAGACTTCATAGTACAACCTGTGCCAAACTAGACCTCCCGCAGCTTTCTGAAATTGTAGGTGTGCGATCAATTGTTAGATATCAATAACTTGTTTAGAAGTGCTGATCAAGTGCCAACCAAACGCTGTCTTTTTAAGTTGAAGAAAAAGATAATCAAACACATGATGTAAGAAAACAAAAGGACAAAGAAACTGTCTGTGCATCGTTTTTATATCCCATAGGTACATAGAATAAGAGGAAAAAGATTGTGACTTTTTTTTTAATGGATCCATGTTGTTTTTACACGCCATGCATCCCTTGCGTGTTTGTTTGACCTGTGGCTTAAGTACTGCTGTTTTTTTTTTTTTTCACAATGTCTCTTATTGGCCAGCATGGACTTTAAGCATTACATATGATAAGCATTCATAACATAGCCATTATTAACAATCAAAAATGTGTTGTGGAGTTAGGTGTTATCTTTTTGCACGTCTTCTAATGCATGGTATCAAGGACAATTTGTGGAGAAGAAAAAAAAAAAGAAAGAAAAAAAACCCAGTTCGGAAAAATTGACGAGGTGACTCGTACGTAACATTCAGAACATTGCATGTGGTCCAAAGTAGAGCACTTAAGTTTACTCGCCTCATGTTTCTAAAAGTTGTGTTTTTTCGTGTCGTGATTTGGAAAGGAGTTTATTCTTGTCATGTTGGCCCAGAAAAAAAAAACAGCACTGACACAGCACCCATATCTCAGATTAAAGTTGATATCTCCAGACATGTTTTATAGGTTCAGGAAAAAAAACAAAACAAGCAAACTTGAAACTGTAACCGGCTCCTTGTTTTGTCTTTTTTTTTTTTCTTCAAGATATCAGACACACATAGAAAGTAGACACATTTATTTAACAAACGGGTTGAACCTCATATAACCTGTCACTTTTTTTTTCTTGGTTCTGTCACAGCTTGAAAGCCTACTTCGAAAATCTATGAATGTAACCATTACTTTGTATTTTATTTTTACCAGTCTTTAATGTACAAAAAAGAAAACAACAAAAAACATCAGGGCAGGAATGTCACAAACATGTAGAGTTAATATCTATGTCAGATTTCAGCTATAGTCAGGTAGGCCTCTCACGGCCATTGTCATGAACCAGATACGTTTGACCCCAATATCCAATCCACTGTTAACATTATCTTGTTTGTTTGATGATGCATAATTGCACTTTACTGATTCTTCGATCATAGTAGGTGTGAAAATGAAGCAAACCGTTTTTGTTTTTGGTTGGGTTTTTCCCCCCATTTCTTGTTTTTATTCTGATGTCGTTTGTTATTTATTCATCCTGTCGGGCGAATGATGGAAAAGGGCTGGAGTCTCCGACAAAAAAAACAAAAACAAAAAAAAATCGAGAAGTGAGCCCCGTTGTTTCTTCTCTCAAAAGCGTTGTCCTTCACATTCCCTTCGGCAGAAGTTTGTGCCAATCACTGAGACGCTTTGTTTTGAACTAACATGCGAGAGAGACCACGAGGGAGCTATGCTTTTTGTCTTTTTCTATCCATCCTTTTGTTGAGAGTGTCTTTAAAAATGAGAAAATCCACAAAATTGGTCCAGCCGGTTCTCTCTCTTGGGAGCTGAAGGCACAAACGGAAAACATACAGTCAGGTGTGAGAGGCCTAACCAGCACCAGCAAAATGATGATTCTCTCTACGACCTCAACATGATTTAAAAAAAAAAATGGCGGAAAACAATTCGATGGAGAACAGTTCCATGAGTTATATTGGTGTGTCGGTTCTCTTCGACTTCCAGCCCTCACGACTGTATCGCATTTCCTGCTCCATATCTGAATGCCAAAATGCATTACTGTCTCATTCCCAAAAAAAAAAAAAAGTATATTCACTCCACGTGTTCCGGACATTCGTTGGTCTCCAAAGGAGCACTTTTCAACGAGAAGGCTATAGGACGGCTAAACACGACAGACTGACTAAAAAGGCTGCTTTGCCCCAACCTACCAGCTCCTCAGTGTGTCAAACAGCCGACACGATATTACTGGTTTGCGTTTCCGTTTGATGAGCACCTGATACGGTGCTCGCCCTTTAAATGGCTTTAAAAAAGTATTTCTGACAACTTTCATCTGAGAAAAGAAGATTCTTGTCGCTCAACCGTGGCCGTTTTTTTGGGGGGGTGTTGTTTTTAAAAAATTTTTTTTTTTGGACCCTCGTAACCTCCCATGAACTTGGTTGACTTCTTCATCCCCCAAGAACTCACGTCCATGTTGAATATGTTTCACCATGTATCCTGTTAAACAAGTATAAATTGTGTTTCTTTTCTGATTCTTTGGCCAATGTGCAGGGTTGAACACTTGCTTTGGAAGTGTACACCGAAGGGAGCATGAACAACATGTTCATGACATTGTAATAACATTTTTTTCCTTTTTTTTTTTTTTAAAACTTCAGTTTTACCTCTGTTACATCTCAGAGAAAAAAAAATGGACTGACAGCATACACGCTAAAAAAAAAAAAATCAACTCAAGCAAAGTGATGTATTTTGATTGGGAACACTCCTTTCATTTGTCACAAGGAACAACCTGAAGGGCAAAATGAAAAGTCTGATTATATTCACATACATAAGGACAATGCCTTATAGTGCCATTGTGGAAAATGTGTGAAAGATTTTTGTGCCAATTTATTTTTTTTTTGGGTCAGAATGAGTGCCAAATAATTCTGCACTGAGCCAAAAGGCAGCAAGCCGAACATAACTTAATGTGAGTTAGTTCACCGGAATGGATATTGGATCCATTCTTCTTGACATGCATCACCCTAATTTGAAAGACATTAGCGCTCGGGCGCCATTGTTATGCTGCCAGTCTGTTTTCGAAACATCTCAGAAGCGGAATGTTTTCGAGATGATTAACTGACAAAGACAAAGACAGCTACGAGGCGGGAGAGCGGGAAGATTTTCAAAAAGTGTCATTGTTACATGTGTTGATTTCGACATTACTCATCAATAGATTTAACGGTAATGACTATTTAATGTAACTGTAGTACTGTGTTTGTAAAAGAAATTCAGTGAGTTGTGTTTGATGACTCGTGGACTACCAGTGAAGTCAGCATTTCAGTGTTAATAATGAATTGTTTTTTAAAGATTATTTTTGCGACGGCAACAGAGTCATTATAAATGTTCATTTTAACATCACTTGTCTTGTTTCGTCGTTTTCTCCGCCTTGTCCTCTCGAGTCTGTCTGACGTACAACTGCAAACAAATACGTCTCATGAAATTGAAATGTGATTGATTTTGGGGAGTATTGCATTGGTATCATGGGTTGGAAAAGAAACTATTAAATAAATCTGTGCAGACAATTCAAGTTGGTTCTAACAATTACATGTCAATTCAAATATCAGTCTGCCATGACTTTGACCAGATAGTGTCATTCCATCCAGAAGGCCTGGCCTTGTTTGATACCCACCTAATGCACCCTAATTCTTCTCAGCTCACCTCCATAATTTATAGTGGGGTGTCATCACTTTTAAACACTGGACAGTAAACCTGTAAATCAAACTCAATCAGGCACTTTTCCTCCAGCCTTCCTGTGTGTAGTTTGCATGTTCTCCCTGTGCCTGCGTGGGTTTTCTGCGGGTACCCCGGTTTCCTCCCGCATGACAAAAACATGCAATGGCAGATTAATGGAGCACTCTAAATTGTCCTTCGGTGTGAGTGTTCGGATGGTTGTTCTTCTATGTGTGCCCTATAATTGGCTGGCAACCAGTTCAGGGTGTTCCCCGCCTACTCTCCGAAAACAGCTGGAATAGGCTGCAGCACACCCGTGACACTTGTGAGGATAAGTGGTTGAGAAAATCCGACACTCACTACAAAACATGTCCTGCCTTTTGGGCACATTTTAGCATGAGAAAGCCTTTCAAAATAGTATCCATCCATCCATCCACCCATTATCTGAACCGCTTTTCCTCACGAGGGTCGCGGGTGTGCTCGAGCCTATCCCAGCCATCTTCAGGCAGTAGGCGGGGGACACCCTGAACTGGTCGCCAGACACATCAGAGGGCACACATAGACAAACAACCATCCCTGCTCACAATCACACTTAGTGTTCCATTAACCTACCACGCATGTTTTTGGAATGTGGGAAGAAACAGTAGTACCTGGAGAAAACCCATGCAGGCACGGGAAGAACATGCAAACTCCACACAAGGAAGGCCAGAGCTGGAATTGAACCTAGCATCTCTGCAGTCAATATGCTCACCAGTCGACCACCATTAAAAATAGTAACAACCCAAAATGTTATTTATGTCAATATTATATCGCTAAAAATAAAAATAGGTGTATTTTTTTCCATTGGACATCCATGTCTATGCTATTCTGTCACCCTCCAATCTCTGTATATCTGCTAAAAACTGCTGATGACACTCTGAGACACGAAACTCAGCTTGTATACCAATTCTAATTGAATATATCTCCACACACACAATAGATATATATTTTATTAATTTAATAGTGTCAGTACTAGCATTGCTGTGTTTTGTGGTGGTACAGACATTTTTTTAATTTGGCCCCTATAAATTCTGCTACTCAAATGCGCTACCCTTAAATCCCAAAGGGTCAGATTTGGCCCTAATCCTAAATTAGGATTAAAGCATTGAATATTTGAAAAAACATATTTTGGTGTTCAGTGAACATATAGCAGTCATTTAATGTATAATTCATCATTTTCTAAAGAAAAAAAGGTTCTTGGGTTCTCCAGGGCTAATCACAGGAGGATACAGCAATACTACATTTTAGAAAATTAGGTCATCTCGGAGTTGTTCCGCAATGACAGAGGCAATTGATTACAAACCAGTAAACGATAAAAAACGAAATTTCCATCCATTCATATCGTAAAGTTTTCTGGTCAGGATGACTGGGGGAGCTGGAGTTTGCACACCTTGAACTGACCACCTGTCAATTGCAGGGCACATCGCCCATTTGCTCTCCCTGACTTATTATGTTGAAGCTGCTGTTTTAAGATAAACCTACTGTAGCACGTTGCATTAACCACCCCCGGGATGACTTATCCCATATATAGTATCTCTGCCACAAATAAATCAAATGCTTAGGTCACATACTCACTGTATATTTCAATTCATTGATCAAATCTAAACACGTCTCCATAACACAGTACTGCTTTCATTATTTTCGTAAAGGCGACATGGAAAAATAAATCACCCGTTGAATAATGCACTATTCTTTTCCCCCCCGTTGCACGGAAAATATGATTGGGGTTTTTTTCTGTACATCTCAATCTATCCGCCGTGCTCGCTCCAGACTGAGCTGTGTTGTGAGCGCTCGCTGCGACATAAATCCAAACCCCATTTCATTCCTGCTTTGAGACAAGGTAGCAATGGGCTTGAATGATAAAACTGCGTTGTCAAGGAAACAGGTTGTTCTGAAGACTGCAAATATGTCGCACTGGGATGCTACGATACAATATTTCGACCTGCAGCCTCAATATCCCTGAAATGTTGAAGCTCTTCATTTCAATCCTTCAAAGTCACACAGGTAATTGCCGAAGGAATATTTGCATCCATAATTCAGAAACGTTTAAAGGAGCGGTCTGTCATCATGAAAATTATTGAAATCATACACTGCAAATCTCATTTGCGAAAGCAAACGGGTTAGCTTTAGAAAAACCTTGAGGTGGCAGAAGCGATGTATTCAAATGATGAATGGGGAGAGAGACGACTGCTTGAGAAGAGACACAGTCAGGCAGCCTTTAACATGGCTCCTGATGTAACCATGGATACCTCTATTTCATGGATGGAGTCATTTTAGCTGGAGTGGGAATCTGACGGCTGGATACCCCTTTCGGCAGCGCACATCATACGCTATCAAATCTTCAGCAGCCTCACTGAAATTCACAGGTTCAATTATTTTATGAACATTAGAATGCAGTTGATTATTTATGATGATTAAAAAAAAAAAAACAAGGCATCATGTTGTTGTTGCATGAACTCCCCCATGTCTGCGTGGGTTTCTGCGGGTAGTCTTGGTTGCTCCCACGTTTTGAAGCATGCATAATAGGTTAATTAAACACTCTCAATTGCCCAGAGGTATGAACGTGAGTGTGAATGGGCCTTGAGTCAGTTCAAACAGGCTTCCGTTGCCACAACCTAGTGAGGACATCCATCCATCCATCCGTCCATCCATTTTCTGATCCGCTTATCCTCACGAGGGCCGCGGGGCGTGCTGGAGCCTATTCCAGCTGTCTTCGGGCAGTAGGCGGGGACACACTGAACTGGTTGCCAGCCAATCGCAGGGCACACATAGACAAACAACCATCCGCACTCACACTCACATCTAGGGACAATTTAGAGTGTTCCATTAAGCTGCTGCGCATGTTTTTGGAATGTGGGAGGAAACTGAAGTCCCGGAGAAAACCCACGCAGGCACGGGGAGAACATGCAAACTCCACACAGAAAGGCTGGAGCCGGAATTGAACCATGCATCTCTGCATTGTGAGGCCGACGCGCTAACCAGTCGACCACCGTGCCGCCCTCGAGTTAGGACATGCGATAAAACATTTTTATTGTTTTTTTATTCATTCAACAAATGGACGGATGCCACAAGGGATTGCCAAGTAGTGGGCAATGCACACTATCGTTATTTTGAACATAGTAAGTTTAATCATGGAGCCAGGACAGGTGTCACAGATGATGAATTGATCATTTTGGCAGCTTGTATCCATGATCTAGTTTTTTTTTTCTTCCGGTCACGACCCACAGCTCCTGAGTCATGACCGAAGGGCAGAGTGAGGGGCAAGAACAGCCCATAAATCAGGAGATTTGCGTTTCGGCTCATGTCCTTCTTCGTCATCATGACGGACCGATGCACGGGCTGCATCACCGCAGTTGCTGCCAACACTTTCTCTAATTACATCCTCTCTTCCCTCACTCATAAATGGGACTTCAAAATACTGGAAATACTCCATTTCAGGCAAGATCTCTTTCCTGATCCAGGCAGGACCCTAAACATTCTGAATGGTGACCATGGTGACACATTTGGAGCGGCTGATTCTAATCCTAGCCCGCTTCACATTCTGTTGTTGAACTGCTTCAGGGAGATTGCAATCTTGATCAAGCCAACAGAACAACATCATTTGCAAAAACCTGAGACGCAGCACTGAGGCCACCGGACCAGGGCGGTGTCCACTGATACCAAATCTGACTTACTGACTTGTCAAGAAATTCATGAATTCTGTCCCGAGAAAAAGACGTTTTCAATAGCCTGAGTCTATCAATGAGTACAATCACCAGACATATTCAAGAAATCGCGGGTAATGTATATGCCCAGCTGTAGCAGAAGACGAAAGAATTATTTTCGAGGAATTAACACTGGATGAGATCACGGACATGCAGGACACAGCGCAACTGCTAATTTTTATTCGTGGAGTGAGCACGAACTTTGAGATGTTGGAGGAGCTGGCAGCCCTCTAAAGTCTCAAAGGGACTACGACGGGGGAGGATATTTTCAGCATAGTGCACCAAACTTTGGAAGAGATAGACCTGGACTGGTCAAAGCTGGCCAGCAACAACAACTGACAAGGCTCCGAGTATGGTGTTCACGTCTCAGGGGTCGAATAGGACGCATGAACTGGGAGATCGAAGAACGGGGTTTCAAATTCACTGCCTAATACACCAGCAAGCACTGTGCTGCAAAGTATTGACTTGGGATTCTGTCATGAAGGTTGTTGTCATGCATGAACTTCATCAGAGCAAAGTTGATTTTTATTTATTTCATAAATGGTGTAATTTATTTCCTGGCTTTTTTCTGTGAAGAACCCGTTGCTTCTCTGTTTCTTTTACATCTGGCCTTGATCTTTAGCAATATTACCATATTGTTCTCTGGTCTTTCCATGTCTAATATTAAAAGTCTGCAATAGGTACAAAATGTTGCAGCTAGACTCCTGTCAAGGACGAAAAAGTTGCCAATCTACTTGAGATGCGATTTCAAGGTTTTGTTACATAACACTGCTTTGCACCTTCCCGTCTTGTTGACTTAGTGGTGATACCTTTTGTTTTGTTCCAAGAACCTTTGTTCGCAACACGTTGGTCTTTTAGTGATCTCGGGAGCCAAAAAGAAGTCTGGAGGTTCTGGACTAGAGCATTTTTAAAATTTGGTCTCCAGTGCTCTGTCATGACTTACCCACGACTATTAATATACCTCATTAGAAATGTTTAAAACACAACGAAAGATTTATTTACCTACTCTTGCATTTAGTTGAATGACATGTTGGCCTGTTTGACTGCCACTTCTATTCTCTTTCCTCCCCATCTTCCACGGCTTGCGGAGTGGACTTGGCGACGACGACCAAAATTGTAAGTTGCTGTCTGGGTTCTGCATTACCTGTCTGGGCGGTTGACCACCTTCTCGGAGGAGCTGCTGTGGAGATTTCTACATTGAGTAACTTTACAGAAGTTCCTGCAGCGCTTCATCTGATTGGTTGGACTTTCACACGATTCCAACTAGCTCTATAGTATCATATTATGTGTAAATTGTCACCAACCTGGCATCCATTGCTGGGTGGTCATCCTCCTTGGGATCAAGATCAGGGAATGCCGTTAATATTTGTCATGTGAACCCATTTGAGACTTTTCTGTCATTAAGGGTGATATCAATTAATTTGACTTGACTTATTTAAATTTAATTTTAACATGGCGTATGTTTGTAAATGCACCAAATACTGTATTCTATATTTTGTTTAAAAATAAATTAGATTGTGTTGAATGGGGAAAAATAGTTTTAAACAAAATTTCACGACAGTTTGTGAAGGTTCAAAGGGACATTTTGAACATAAGAAAATATTCTGTGACAAGAAAAACAATCAAAAACCATTGGCGAACGTCTAGAACTGACATTTGCAATCTTCGCAAGGACTTGCAAACGTTCGTCTATGAGCGGGATATGGGCTTTCGAGCTGTCATGATAAAACTGTGATACTGGGGCATTGCGATATTTTTGCTCATGGTTATCATATTGTCAGAATCCAACATCGGCCCGTGCCGACTTGGAAGGGGTTCTGAGGAACAGTTTCATTCTATCAGCACGGCCTCAAAAAGGTTTCACGGAAACACGAACACAAGGTGGAACCGAGCTATTTCGGGGTAAAATGTAAAAGGGGCTCAAGGGGCAAGAATATTCATGTTTATCCTGTGTCAGTACAATTTGAGGGCATTTATTGGGTCGCGCTTGCGGTTTGGTCTAATTCCAATAGATGGCAGTCATGTAACGCAGTAAGTATGCAAACGAGAGGTGTGGTTCCGGCTGCAGGACGGCTCCAACTTGTAATGTAGTACATACTGTCGTCGTACTTCCCCCTCTCCACTAGCGGCTGTCAGGGTGTGTTTGTGGTGAGAGATCCCAAGTGCCAGGTGCTTCGAAACTTGCCAAACCCCGGCCGACCCTCTTGCTAACAACTTGTGTAACGCTGCCCACTACGGTAAGTCCTTGCGCATATTATATCATTGCCAACGCATGTTAGGATGGATAACTATTAGCTAAATTAAAAGGTCTGTCCAATTCGACAGGCAAGGTTGCGTCCCTCATAGTTAGCTGGCTAGCTTCGTGTTAGCCGCTACTGTACAGTATTAGCTAGCTCAGGAAAATGTCGCTGTTGGAGGCTCGAGGCTTCAACCTGCATTGCTGAAACGGGGTAGTTGGAAAACATTTCAGTAACGAACATGGCGTGTTTTTTTTTCTTGCAATTTATTCCATCCAACAAACAGTGGGAAAACAACCCGTTGCGGTGTTAGTTTTTAAGCGTCAGGGAAGAAATGATCCTAATCTGTAGATGACTGTTCACTTCTTCCTCATTGTACGGGTTATGTACAAATTGGCTCACTGTTAAGGCTTGAAGGCTTATTGGAGACCATAAACGAAGAACAACAAAATAATAAGAACAACAAAATAAATGTGGCTATCTAAACGGCAGCGTTTTACCAACCAGGAAACATTTATTTGGGTGGTGGGCGTGTCACTAAAAACTAAAACCAGAAGTTGTATGCTTAGATGTATGCATGCATGCATACATACATTCCATATATATATATATATATTTATTTGTTTCCCTCTAAATACTTGAGGGTGTATTTTAAACAAAAGCCTGTCCTCTTCCTGGCAATTAGGACATTATGTACCGCAATTGAATGTCAGATGCAGAATGCCGTGATTTAATTTCTTGCTTCGGAAGGGGAACCACCACTGTATATTTTTAAAAAGGTTGCATAATGTGCAAGCCAAGGAGCAGTAGACCATCAACATTGGTTAATCCAGGGTTGAGGCACTGATCAGAGAAGATCGTAGAGTCACCAACAATGACATCGATGAATATCTCAGAATAAGACCAGGAAGTGCTTCAAAACTCATAAAACAGCAATGGGCTTTGCAAAAGTTTGTGCCAGATAGGTTCCCAAACAACGCACAGATGCGTAGAAGGAGGCCCAATTTGAAGCTTGTTTGGAACTTCTTGAGTGTCGAAAAGGTGATAAATCTTTTCTCAAGCATATTGTGACTGAGAATGAGACATGGGTTCATTACTTTGATCTTGAGTCAAAAGAGCATCTATGGAAGAAAGCAAGAAATTCAGTCACAGCTCTGCTTCTGACAGACATCCAACAGTAATCATATCATTTCCAAAATGACTGACAGTAAAAGGACTGGCTTTAAAAAAAAATATATTAAAAATTCAAACAGGTATTAACCCCGACAAAGCATGAATTTATCTGGAAATAAAAATGTTAGTAAGTTAAATTAAATTGGGCTGATTACTGTCCCTCTTATTGTACACATTGACAAGTAATGCTTGGAAACATCAATCCAAAAAAAATTCACTTTCTAACTAAATTATTACATAACCCCTGAACATAAACACTCAAAGCTACTGTCGTAAACATTTTTCAAATTAGCAACAGCTTTTAAAAACCGTTTTGTTTCACCCTAAACAGTTGCATAGAAAAATACATTACCGTACTAAAATTTTCTTTACAATGTTTTTTCGTTACCTGAAACAAGAGCAATAAATAGTGATGTGTACACATCTGTATTGAGTGACTATAATGGTGCTCATTCATGCGGTCCTATGTCAAAATTTCAAAGGGTTTAGTGCCTAAGTCGGTAAGAGAAAAATTGTGCACCCCAGATGGAAGTGTTTTATGAAATTAGTCAACAGAGACAAACAAAACAACTTGTTAACTATTACACCACTTATTCTGCTCATCAAAAAAATGAATATATGTTGAAAGTTTTTTTTTTCTTGGAAATATTTTTGTTCAATTTTTTTTGTATTGAAGGAAAGTATTGTGGTGACCACCATCATCAGTGTTGCCTTGGCCCCAGCAGCAACCTCGATTGACCAGCTGCCACTTCTTTATAGAACACAGTCAGAGTCTTTGTTATTGTACATCGTAATTGGTTACAAATGACCAAACATCTTTGGACACGCCAAAGTGGTCACAATCACACCACCAAACTTACTGTTGCATCCAGAACCGTGTAATATTTGTGGTATTTGTATTTTTTATTAATCTGTTACATTTGATCTTCACAGCTGACTAAAGATGTCGTTTGCCAGAAAGTTCATTGGTGGCCTTATCAATGTTATCGGGTGGGATCATACACACACAAAAAAATCATCCAATAACAAAACGTGCAGTTTGCCTTGTCTTTTCAACTTCTCATTGTAACCGTGCTTTTGCAGGAACATCGACCCAGCCCAGTTCATTCCCTCCGAACCTGTGAGTGACAGGCATTTCCTACTTCACTCAATGCGTGCATCGCTGCACTATTAACTCAAGACTAACAACAACGTTTGTAACCTTCTCAAAGCCTGCACCTCGCAGACCTCTTGCATATGCAGAGCAGCATGAGAGTGATGAAGAGAAACAGTTCCGCAGAGTCTTCCAGCAACTCGCCGGAGATGTGAGTGTTCCACCCGATTCATCCGTCTGTTTTTATTGTCTCTATTGAGTGTAAATCGTTAATCACAATCAGTCTTCTGACCAAGTTGGTGGTTCTAATTCCATTATTTACAAGTTCCTCTTTTCTTGGTTCTGTCATTACTCCCACCAGAGATTGAATTTCAGTAGTTGAGGGGAATTTCAGTGGACCACCGCTATTCGTGGAGGAGAGGGATCGGGCCAGCCCGTGAATAGCCGAAATGCACATGTAATTGCCGCCATTATATGCATTGCATTATATAAATAAATATATTTTTGGAAGTGCTGAAAAATCATTAATCTTTTTTTTAACCCCGAAATATTCTTTGGATAAAACTAAGAGGCATTTTCCACGAATAATGCACGAATAATGCACAATGGCTCCCCCTGATATTCACCAATATATATATATATAGTGAAGAAGAAGATGCTTTCAGACAATTGAGATGAGAGTATGAGAATATTTCCTCAGTGCTGAGTCTCATCAGCTGTTTTTGCGACAATTCAAATTATAAATGGCATGATGGGGCCACGTCGCAAAGTACAGCCCCTCAAAAGCACGGAACCTTTCATCCATTCATCTTTCCACAAATGTACAAAATCTGTTTGCGGGTTTAAGCCTGCGAGACACAGACTGCTCTCGGACGGGCCACCATCAAGTCAAAAATACAGTTTATACTTTACAACATATTCACTTGATTGTAAAGACATTGAACCATATTTACAATTTCATATGTACCATGGTTGAAATAGTGCTCTCGTGAATTTTCGAGCGACACGCAAAGATCACCGCCAGCCCTCATTCATTCGAAATGGAGAGGTCAGTCTCATTCATTTGGCCGCCTCTCTGAGTTAGCGGGCTTGGCATCCGCTCAAAGCCTCCATCTCCGAGGCCGTAGCCACAATTGGAAACGTCTCATTCAAGTAAATTGACACCTGGCGAGCGGTGCGTATGACCATGAAAATGTTTAGTCCAAGCACCAAAATTTAATGCAATAATAAATCTAATTGTTAATATGGTTTAGTGGTGTTGTAAAACACAATATTACCTTTATTATATACACTGTATATTTATTAGGTACTTTTCTTCCTTGTCTCACGTAAAACCAGGAAATGGCCATGTTCCATTGAGTTGTTTACTGAATGGCTGTTGGCCAATCAGAGAACAGTGACATGTCATGGCCCCACTTGGCCCAAGCCTGCTGGCGTTTTAGAGCCATCTCCGAGATACTTCTGAAAAGTGGTTGCATTGTAACCGCTAGGCCCCCCAAAAAGTCTAATGGAAGAATGACCACTCGAGTCCAAGAAAGGCCATCTCGTGTGGAACCAGGCTCTTGGAAAAGTGTCGTGAATTTCATAATGATTTCAATTTCAAACTGAGCCGCTCAACGTATTCCGACCCCTTTGTGATTTCACTAAACGCATTTTCAAACCTCCATCCATCCAGTATCCGAGATTACAACTAGTACTTTTTAACCTTTGATCGTACTTCCCCATATAGGATCAAGGAGGCTATAGGAGAAACTAATGGAGGAACCACTGTGTCCTTTTTTTCAATCTCACTAGAGATGTATATCAGCTGGATTCGTAGCGGTGCAGGAATTAGATATGATATTTTTACTTTAATGTAATTTATTATACTCAGTATAATCCCTCAGCTCACGCTCAGCAGTACATTTGTGTTGCACACCGCATGAGAGCACAAGCAGTAGTCAGAAAGGAGACTCTGTCCAATAACTAGTTGCCGTTTTACAATTGTCTGCAATGAGACACCAACTGTGATTTCCAGGTCTCAAGCCCCAGTCAGTACAGAAAAGCCACAAATGTTGTCATTTATTTTTTTAAATAATGTTATTTAAAGGTGCATCATTTGCATTGTATTTAGATAAATTATATTTAGGCTTGTTCATTGTTCCATGCAGTGAACTTATCAAATTAGAATATATTGTGCAATGTTTTATCATGAGTTTCGCAACATCCAGAAAATAAAACAGTTCTCCTAAAAAGTGTTGGACTCTGAACTGCTTTTTCATTACATGCAGAAAGCTGTCATATGAAAACATCGGTTTCATTTGTTAGTCCCAAATTCCTTTGTTGTTTGTTTGTTTTTAAACCATTTTACATTAAACATTTGATTGAATGGCGACACTTCAACAGTTACTCTTGAATTTTCACAGGACATGGAAGTGAGTCCCGCTGAACTCATGAACATCCTCAACAAAATCATTGGAAAACGTAAGTTATTTTGCTGTACAGTATTTTCACATATTTACACACATTACCACAAATTCAAAAGTTCCTTTCTCTTCTGCGAAAGAATCTTAAAAATCCTGATGGAGGTTATCAAAATGTGTGCATGTTTATGAAAGCATTGTATGTTATGTTGCAGAAGGAAAAAAAAATGTGTCTTGTGTTTCAGATGGGGATCTGAAAACAGATGGTTTCACGATTGAGTCTTGCAGAAGCATGGTGGCAGTCATGGATGTATCCTTTTTACCTTTTCTATCTTTAGACGGCTTTGATTTGTGTGTTGGTACAATGTGGCACAATGACAAATGTGTGACTGAAGTGTGTAATTCAAAACGGGCACAATTAGAAGTTAGACAGCCATTAATTATCTTGTACTTATCACTGAACACAGACAGAAGAATGCGCTGAATGAAATTAGTCTTATCACCTTCATTGATTTGCATTGTCTTTCGATTTTGAAGTATGAACAACTGTTGGGACGGCTGGCTTGACGAGGCTAGCTTTGGCACTAACAACTATATTTGACAGTGGACAATCGTGTTGTATGATAGCCATGGGCGAGATCGTTATCCCCATGTCGCTCTGCCGCACACCAAGCAAGGGTCTGCCAAAGTTATGTCTTTGTAGTCCATGGTGCTAAAAAAAGATTGGACACTGGGGGGAGGGAGGGAGGGAGGGAGAGGAGGGAGGGAGAGAGAGAGAGAGAGAGAGAGAGAGAGAGAGAGAGAGAGAGAGAGAGAGAGAGAGAGAGAGAGAGAGAGAGAGAGAGAGAGAGAGAGAGAGAGAGAGAGAGAGAGAGAGAGAGAGAGAGAGAGAGAGAGAGAGAGAGAGAGAGAGAGAGAGAGAGAGAGAGAGAGAGAGAGAGAGAGAGAGAGAGAGAGAGAGAGAGAGAGAGAGAGAGAGAGAGAGAGAGAGAGAGAGAGAGAGAGAGAGAGAGAGAGAGAGAGAGAGAGAGAGAGAGATTCCCAGCAATCGTGGGGCACACATAGACAACCATTCACAGTCAAAATGATACCTTGGGACAATTTAGGGTGTTCCATTAACCTACCATGGATGTTTTTGGAATGTGGGAGGAAACCGGAATACCCGGAGAACACCCACATAGGTACGGGGAGAACATGCAAACTTCACACAGCAAGGTCGGGCCCCAGAATCAAACCCATAACCTCAGAGTGCTCTGTGAGTCGGTCATGCTAACCAGTCGCCCACCGTACCAAACAAGAACATGAGCAATTCAAATGTTGTATCCTAGCTGTCTATTGTCGACTCAACTTTCGTGTCGTTTTAAAACTGTCCGAAGGTGCGCAAGCGCCAAGTGCAGTCAGCCTCTCACAGCAGCTGTCCAAAATAAAACTAATACGATGTTCACTGGGTGTGTATGCTGAGTAAGGTGGACTGAAATACACCATTGGCAAACATGACAGAGCACATATTTGCCCGTGCTTGCCCATGGACCTTAATAAAGCTACAGAGCGACAGCACTGGAAAACTTGGCTTCCATGAATTCAAATACCTCTGGAATAACATAAAGAAATGGCAGGCAAGTATGGCAGAATTGAAGCATTTGTTCTACATGGGTGTTTCCTTTCTATGATGTTACATTCCTGTGGTCAGTTTTACCGTCAGCAGTGAGTCAGAGAGAAAAGACTGTTGTTAGTACTGTGCAACAATGACAATGCAGTCCAAGTATTTTTGCGATTGCAATGTGGTCAAGTAACATTCCATTTAATTCAATAATAATTTAACTTTTTTAATTACCGCAAGGTAAAATGTCATGAATGTATACTTTATTAATCCCACAAGTCAAATTCAATTCATTTTTTAAACTAGTTTAAACACTGTGCTTTAAAAAAAAAAAAAAAAACAGCCTTCGGGCTCATCCCGTGTCATTTCCTCAAATTTCTGAAAATCTCTCTCGACTATCACAGAATTTCTTGAATGAAAAAATGTAGTGTTTGTTGATAGGAAAATATTAGGTCTCTCCCATCAATAGTTTTCTCATGAAAAATCATTGAATGAAGGATAGTTTCCACGGTTTTTGGTATCTTACTCTGAAAGGCCATTTTTAAATAGCAATATCTGGTACATTGTCTCACCTGTAGCCTTCAAAGTTTCTACGGTGTATATCTGTTCCTAAGAGTAAATTTGAAGAGTGGCTGAGCTGACCTCCCACTGCAGCATTTAATTGCTCGGATTAAAGTTTCTTTCACAGGAAGTGGGTGTTTGTATGCAATCAGAAAAAAATAATTTTAATCTACGTAATTTTATTTCAAGCCCTAAAATAATTGTTATCAGGTGGGTTTGTTTTGCTTTGTTTAGTCTTTTTTTTGGGGGGGGAATAACATTCTGAAACAATTTGGAAACTGGATGCACCTCCCAAAGAGCCTTGGGTTTCTGTTGTTTCCAAATTTTCAACAGTCCTTTTCTGGTTTAAGAATGAACCAGAAAATTGACAAGATTCCACATGTAAATACTGTGAAATTCCTTGTTCTTCTAAATTTGAATGCATATTTCAAAAGTGTACCTTCTTGTTTAGGGAGTGTACAAGTCCTACGATTCAGATGGCTCTGGTGTTATCGGGGCTGCTGAATTGCCCAATGCCTTCAGAGCTGCAGGTGAGGTTTTTTTTGGCCTGGCATTTTGTTATTTAAGTATCGATGAAAATGTCATTTATGCATCTTTACTCATTGCATCTTGAAACAATGCAGATTTTTTTTTCATCTACTTTTGTCTTGTCTGTGTTACAAAAAGCCGACTTTCAACAGTATTTACAATGACCCATATTTGACAGTTTATGGCTTCATAGTCTGAAAAGTTGAATTTGATTTAATACGAGCTGTTGAAATGGTCATCCGCAGGCTTTCCTCTGAGTGAGCAGCTGTTCCAGATGATCATTCGCAGGTATAGCGACGAAAGTGGCAACATGGATTTCGACAACTACATTGGCTGTCTCGTCAGGCTGGATGCTATGTGCCGTAAGTTTCAAATGAGCCTACTCCGCTCTGGGTTTACGTGTCAATGTTGAGGCGCTCAAACACTCTTGACGAGTCCGCTCTTTTTTTCAGGTGCCTTTAAAACGCTGGATAAGGACAGCAGTGGGACGATCAAAGTCAATGTTCAGGAGGTAATCACATCTGACTTTTCTTTGACATGGATAGATGCAGCCCAAACTCATTTGATTGTTAACTTCCTTGTGCTTATGTCTTTTCAGTGGCTTCAATTGACCATGTATTCTTGAGCCCAAAAGGATATTCCTACTTGGAGCCACTTTGTTGAGATGTTCTATATATATTTTTTTCCACCTTCCAACAACTTCCTATTTTATTCATCCACCTCACTGTCTGCAAATGTTATTTTCAAAGCAATGCCCGATCACAAGGCAGTTATAGAATTGTTGACTGTGCCATGTTACTTGTAAGGCAGAAATGATGCCGTTATCCATACACGGAAGCACAAAGATTCACTGATGTTCACACCGCTGAAGAGAAAGCAGTTAGCCAGCGTGATTGATTACACGCCGGGCTTCGGTCATTAGGTTTGCTGCCTGACATTTGCTTTTGAGCTGCACTTGAGTCCAAATGAAAATGTGAGGAGGTGAGTCCAAATCATCGACCGCAGAAAATGTGAAACAGTTGGGCTGAATCAAATACATTTCAGTTGGGAAAAAAAAAAACATTTTGCGTTAAATTTGTCAGTCAGCATCAACTTTAGAAGGTAAGCCTCTTAGCCAAATAACAGGAGTTAAATTGCCACAAAGGTGTCTTTTTATGTAGTTTTGCATTCAATTACGGTAAATAAAGTGCTTACAGTCTAGCCTGCAAATGCTGGCTTCAATAAAACGCTACTTCATCAAATATGAATTATATATCACACAATGAAAATCTTAAGTGTAATATCTCCTGTCTTCTCCTTATAGCATGCATTAACATACAGAGACAATGTTTTGTTTGGACAGGCTGACAGCTATTACCGGTATGTAATTTTACGTAAAGTATTAGTGTCACGTGCCCGCATTAGTCGTTTTTACGTTTACGTTGTTACAACTTACCATTCTATGGATATGCCTGAAACAGCATACTGTAGTGTGTGAATGAATAAAACCAATGTAGAAAATGTGTATGCTACCAATGCATGCAGCCAATATTGGACGTGCCTTTTTCAAAGTTTTTGTCATTGCAGTTTTAACCACTTTAACTGCTCGTTGCAGTAGCAACGTGTGCTATAGTTGAAATAAAGGAGGTGAACTCGCTGTTTTGAGATTTGAATCGAAGAACACCGGCTGGTGACCGACTTCATGAATGAACAACACTTAAGTGATTGAGACATGCCTTTTCATCACCACAGGTAGATTAAAACTGACAGCCAAACAATATTATGAGGTGCACACTCTCAAGAGAGATAAGGGAATGTATGTCTCCAATAAAAGATGACTTGATATGTAGCTCAATACATCGGGTACGATACGATTCAAGGACAATTTAAGGTGGAACGATTCCGAAACATTCTCTGGCATTACCATTCAATTCAATATGGTACAGCTGAGTTCCAGAGGGTATATTATGCGATGATTTTCTCGTTATTTTCAATATCAATCAATTTGTGGGTTACTGCAAATTTGGCATTTCCTTCAAATATATTTCTCCATTGAAGAACGATTTGACATATCTCAATATATTTAAAGTTGGTGCACTCATATTTTTAATAAAAAAAACGATTTTCGGTTTTTTTTTAGGGGGGGTGGTCGGGGGTAATATACATTGTAATCGTTAGGGGAAATTACATTGTCATTGCAGCAATATTCACAATTACAATTTAAACTAGGAGAAAAAGAGTTGAATGCATACAGTATTATTTAATATTGAATCTTTTGTTTTATAACCCTTAAAACTACGTAAATCCCCATTCCCCTGCGCGCGCGTGCACATACACACAATTGCAAAAGCTACGACACAAATGTATCAAATACAAAGTTCATGCGCCTTAAATCTGAATATTCCCCATGAATACAATCTCTCTCTCTCTCGCTCTCTCGCGGAAGTGATTTTCCTTCAAAATAAGAGCACATTTTTCAGTCTGGAATTTTTCAACAAAAGGGGAATCAAACATATTAGTCTATTTATTGAATACCTGGTGCGATTGAATTCGCATCATATAAATTATATATTTTTTGCGTGAAAGCAGGATCGGTCTTTCAGTCAGGCTATCTCACCTGAACTACTCACCGGACCTCGTCTGGATGAGTCTTTTCGCTAGCTTTATACTAGCTAGCTGGTTGATTAGGACGTTTATAGAAATACTTCAAGAGCAAATATCAGTTTTCGCAAATTCGGGTGAGTTTTCGTCATTTTATGGTTGCAGTCTGGAAGTTGGCCTGCCGTCCAATGGTCAGCATGTGTGAATACTTAGCTTTATTGGCTCAGCTCAGCACTAGCATTAGCTTTTGCTGTCTTGCTGTAAAGAAAGCAGAGCTGAGCTTGATGAGTATCAGTGCTGCCACAAAGCTAATACTGTCAAACAACGTCTGTGGCTATACCATTAGTGTAGAACAATTATGTTGGTGCTGTGTAAAAAAGTACGTGTGTACATTTGCAATTATCGTAGTCCAAGATGTGATGATAAATTGAACAGTGCATCATTAGCTGCGAACCTGAGTCAAAGTTAGCTTTAGCCATCACTGCCTGAGTAAACTAGCCGAGCTGACGTTACCAAATGTCGGCGTTACCACATCTTATGTCTAAACAAGCACTCTTTAAAAGTATTTTGTCTAATAAATGCATATGGCTATTTAAAATCGGCGTCTGTAAATGTTATTAATGCGTGAGGTCGTGTGGATATAATTATTGTATCCATTTTAAGTTATGCTGTCACCAAGTGTGATAAAGCGTAAGCATTGTTCGTCGGTTCTCCGTGGGTAAGGTTAAAAAGCACAAAATGTCAGTAAAATAAGTCATATGCCAAAGTAGTCCAGGGTGCTAGTCTGGAACGCTTGTATGTTATTCTCAATTGAGTCAAAATGCGTGTCACTTTAACCCCATGATTTAGTTCTTGTGCTTTTAGTTATAAAATAACAATGTCTATGTAATTATCAACCTTTGACAGACTCATCTGGAAATTGGAGCTGAGTGGCGGTACACAAAGCAGCTGAAGAACCACTGACGCTGTTTAGTGGAGGATGTCTTCAACGTTACTCTTCAACCAAGAAAGTGTTATACGCTTCAAAAAAAGGAAAGCCCGTTTCACTTTCAGTGAGGTTCACATACTTTTAGATGAAGTGAGGAAACATCGCTCAGTCGTTGTGGGTATGTCTGTAAATGTTCTTCCTAATGTGGTTGGTTTAATACTGTGAATCAACGTTCCTGTGACCACATAGTATCTAACTCAACAAAACGTAATAAAGCTAAGGCAAACACATATAGTCTTTCAAGGGAGAGAGGCATTTGAGGACGTTGGGGAAAGTAACTATTAGCTTTGTAATTATTTAACACCAATTTATATTATGTGAAAGTTAAATTACAAAGGAATGTAGGAAGAGTTTTTTTATATACAAATTTTCTAGCAATTAGACATGAACGATATGGGATATGGCTGTCATTTCGTTCTCTGAATTTAAACTACCGGTACCTGTAGCTGAGACTAATCAACAGCCTCTACTGGTTGCAGCCAAGTAGTGCACTCTTGTTTTATTTGCTACTGACTAATTACTTTACAATAAGGCTGGATGCTGCAGGCCCAAGTGCCCACTTCCAATGTATTACCCATATTACGTATAAGCCAATATTAGCCTCTGACATTATGATAACAGTGATTACAAATATCACTTTGTTAAAACTACAGCTCTAAAATGTTTGGGTGAATAAAAAGAGCACAATGTCCAATTAACACAACCTATTTTATTTTTAGAAACGAAATACAAAATATTTATTTAGTACTTTGAAAAAAACGTGTATCCATCCATCCATCCATCCATCCATGCAACCATCCATTCATTTTCTGATCCGCTTGTCCTCACAAGGGTCACGGGGCGCGCTGGAGCCTATCCCAGCTCCTCTTTGTGCCAGCCAATCGCAGGGCACACAGAGATGAGCGACCATCCGCACTCAGACGTAGGGACAATTTCGAGCGTTCCATTAACCTGCCACGCATTTTTTTTTTTTAATGTGGGAGGAAATCGAGTACCCGGAGAAAACTCACGCAGGCACGGGGGAAGGCTGGAGCCAGAATCAAACCTGCACTCTTCACTGTGAGACGAATGTGCTAACCAGTTGCCCACTGTGTTGCCTCTCTCTCTCTCTCTCTCTCTCTCTCTCTCTCTCTCTCTCTCTCTCTCTATGTGTATATATACGTGTGTGTGTGTGTGTGTGTGTGTGTGTGTGTGTGTGTGTGTGTGTGTGTGTGTGTGTGTGTGTGTGTGTGTGTGTGTTTTATATAACTGTCTTCTGTCTCCAAATCTGAAACCATGGTCCTCAGTCGGAAAAGGGTGGAGTGCCCTCTCCGGGTCAGGGTAGAGATCTTGCCCCAAGTGGAGGAGTTGAAGTATCTTGGGGTCTTGTTCACGAGTGAGGGCAGGAGGGAGCGAGAGATCGACAGGCGGATCGGTGCAGCGTCTGCTGTGATGCAGGAGCTGAGTGAAAGGGCGAAGCTCTCAATTTACCGGTCGATCTACGTCCCAACCCTCATCTATGGTCACGAGCTATGGGTCGTGACCGAAAGAACGAGATCCCGGATACAAGCGGCCGAAATGAGTTTTCTCCGCAAGGTGTCCGGGCTCTCCCTTAGAGATAAGGTGAGAAGCTCGGTCATCCGGGAGGGGCTCAGAGTAGGACCGCTTCTCCTCCACATCGAGAGGAGCCAGATGAGGTGGCTCGGGCATCTAATTAGGATGCTTCCTGGACGCCTCCCTGGTGAGGTGTTCCGGGCATGTCCCACTGGCAGGAGACCTCGGGCACGACCCAGGACACGCTGGAGAGACTATGTCACGCAGCTAGCCTGGGAACGCCTCGGGATCCGCCAGGAAGAGCTCGAAGAAGTGGCTGGGGAGAGGGAAGTCTGGGCTTCCCTCCGAAAGCTGCTGTCCCCCGCGACCCGGCCCCGGATAAGCGGTGGAAAATAGATGGATGGATGGAAGTTAGTGTCCCATTATTGGTGGCCTACTTTTAGAGCAGACCTGTGGGCGACTCATGTTGTCCTTGGAGCTTACTCGTACCCCCTGGCACCATGTTTGTTTTTTCGGAACAGTGCACAAATCATCAGAGCAAAAAGGCATGTATGTTAGAGTTTTCATTTTCTCTCTCTCTCTCTCTCTCTTCTCCCTCACAATTGTCCAGCTCAGTCAAATTTTGCACTGTGGCTTGGTGTGCACTCAAGTTAAACGTTGTGCAAACGGGCCACGTTGTCTCCCAGATTGTGTACTTGGTGGCCATGACTGTGTCACTTGAACAAGACCTTATTAATCAATCAATTCTACAATCCACACAGTATTATTCCCATTCCTACTCCAGAGCTATTCCGATTTTTATTTTTTTATTTTAACCCATAAGAGCCCACGGTGACACCAGTGTAACAAGCACTTTGAAATAGTCATGTGACTGTGACAGGAAATGACTTCTCCAATTTACTGGTATTGCTGATGTGCTAACTTAAAAGACGGCCAACTTCAAAGAACTATTATGTGATACTACATGTAATTTCAAACTCATTTGACAGTTCATATACGTTGATAACATGTCCTATAGTGCCCTCCACCTGGTCTATATCAAAGCAGGGATCGAATATTGTGCTACTTGAGAGCAAAAGTTCAGAACTGTGTCACTTGAACAAGACCTTATTAATCAATCAATTCTACAATCCACGCAGTATTATTCCCATTCCTACTCCAGAGCTATTCCGATTTTTTATTTTTTATTTTAAAAGGTTAACTACTGGATGTCAGATATGCTACTCTCATGTTGTGGCTTTTGTTTTGTTTTTTAACCCCAAGGAAAATTCAACCGCGGTGTGGCAACCGATGTGAAGAAGCGCACATGGGCTGAAATTGCAGCCCGTGTCAATGAGATTGGCGAATGTCAGCGTGAGGTCATTGAGGTCGTGAAGAAATGGTCGGACCTGAAGTGTGACACCAAACGGAAAGTTGCTGCCATGCGGTCGGGCAAGGTGCCAAACCGGGGCGTCAACTCCCGTCTAGCTAAAGACCTTAATCAAACAGAAAAAGTCGTGCTCCAGATTTTGGAGATGGATCGGGAAGACCACATCAACAATGACTTAGGCCCCCTTTGCGATGATGACGAAGTTGAAGAAATGGACGAGGACGACATGGTCGGAATGCAGAGTTCACCCAATGGTGCTGAAGAATTGGCTCGGCCTGCGCCAATGTCCTACTCTTCAAGTGGATTTGCACAATCAGGTAACAAAAAAGATGTACTGTACATTCAATTATTTTATGATGCCTTTTTTTCCAGCCATACGTTGTTGTACTTTAATCTTTATTTTCTTAAAATGTGTTTTAAAATTACGTAGTGTCAGCCCAGTGTTATTTCTTGCAATCTGCACAGCTAGCCCTCTTTGGGTAAGCCCTAATTTGGATTGAGGCCTGGCTCTGCTGTGGAAATTCCCAACGTACAGATTTACAAACCTAGCCTATATCTGTATAGAGTATATACCGTATACTGTATAGTTACACAGCTTTAGTTTGTTTTTTCCATATTTTTGCTTCCTTTCAAAACAATGCATTGCTCATTTCATTCTGATGTTTTTTTGTTTCAGGGGACTCGTCGCATACTGGCTTTGATGTGCAGTTTGAAATACCTGCTTCGGAAGGTGAGTTGTCATGAGGGGGCGGGGGTCCAGTTGAAAAGACAGCTTTATATTACAAAATTTCTGTTTGGTTTTTGTTGGCTGAAGACGCTTTGTTTCTTTGGCAGACTGGGATGATGACACTAAAGAAGACGTCCTGCCTTCAAGTCAGGCATCTAAACTAAGAGGGGATCACCAAGGAAACAATGGCCTCCATAAACGAGAACAACCTCATACTTCCTCTGGCACTTCAACCATGACAGCCTCACTTCCGAACACTGGTCAGCCCAGCGCAAATGTGAGGGACAGCATGCTCCAAAATGCGTCACTCAGCCTCCAGGAGCAGCACGCCACCAACATCCTGCTGGAAACGGTATCTCGCTCCTTGGAGCTTCTGTCCGAGTCGGTGCAGCAGCTTGCAGAAACTCAACAGGAATTTGTGCGGGAGTCCCTGCAGCTCCAACGAGAAACAGTGCAGGTGTTACGGGACTTTACGGGCAGCGCCATCACTCTCATGCATGACAAATTAAATGGACGACCTGCGTTATAGCATCAAGTTGCCAGATTTATCCATGAGTTTATCTTTGGCTTTCAGCCACAAAAACCTTCAATTTCCTTTGGATTTTACACTGGTCACTGTATTTATTACAGTACTCAACTGATATTCCATAATGGGTAGAGACAATGAATTGTAAGAAAGACTGTCTGAGGGGTTTCATTGAACGGTTGTAAATGTTATTTTTTTGCTACTGAAAGTGATACTTCTGTCACTGCATTGTTTCAAGCATGTACCACTTTTTTTAAAGCCTTCCCTTGTTTTATTGCTGACATTCAAGAGTGGTTCATTGAATTTGAAGTGTGTCAAATTCTGCGCGTTCTGTCCATAAGTGTTCCCTTGCGTCTGTGCATAGAATATCACTCATACTGTAACCTTGAGTAGTTTTCAGCACCTGACCATTATATGGTCTATATATCTTAAAGCTACGTTTTACCATTGTTTTTACATCCTTAACTGCATTCTCTATTAGAATATCTGTAAAATAAACTATCTGTAAACATCCATCCATCCATTTTCAACACCACTTGCCCTGAACAGGGTAGCCAGGGTTGCTGGAGTCTATCCCAGCTGAATTCGGGCGAAAGGCAGACTACACCCCAAACTGGTCGCCAGTCAGTCGCAAGGCACAAACAGAGATGAACAGCCATTCACACCCACATCCATACCGTCACGGAGTGAGAACGGATCCCACGTTGCCCGCACACAAGTCAGACGAGTGTACCACGACACCATCTCTGTGAACGTTTTGCGCATTTTTTTTCATCGTCCTTAAAACTTAGCAATAGGTTGTCATATATAAACGTTTTCTTTGTAATTCTTGAGAGCAGCCTATAAATTTAAAAACTTCCCCCCTTCAGGTCGGCACAGCCATCCGAACAGCTTCGTATTCAGTCCGGTAGAGGTCGCTGTGGTAGTTACTTAAAGCAGGGGTCCCCAACCGCCGGTCTGCGCGCAGGGCATTTGGTACCGGCCGCACAGAAAGAACTTGCCTTAATTCCGTTTTATTTCGGAATACAACATGTTTTATTTTGAAAAATTACCGGATTCTCCATTACATCCGTCTGTGTCACGCTTGACTCACGTCAAGCCACTGTTCTCGGTCACGCGACCGATTAAACTAAAAACAACGCCGTAGCTCGCAAAATGAGTGACAAAACTGCTGTAGATCGCAAATGACGGCGGCCTTAAAAGCACGTTCGAGACAACTGGATTAAAGTTATGGCTGAATACTCTGAGATCGCCACAAGAGCACTGTAGTTGCTATTTCCGAACATCCAACCTATGTGAGGTGGGGAGTTTCTGCAGCAACGGCGACTAAAACAAAATTACGAAGTAGACTGGACATAAACCACACACTTGAGCTGTCATTGTCTCCTATTATCCCGAGATGGGACCGTCTGGTTGCAGAAAATCAAGCTCGGGTCTGTGGTGAGTCGTCATTTTCATGCACTTTGAATTTGTTTTGTATCGTATTTTGAAGGCATTAAACATTACCATAGCGATCAGAGTGTTGCGGCCAGATTAGACGCTCCCTGTGTTTATTATTATATTTCTAAAACACCACAGTTTTCATGCAGCGCATACCATATTATTTTGTTGTATTAATCCGCCACACCTTAAATGCCGGTCCCTGAAAATATTGTCTGACATAAGCCGGTCCGTGGGGCAAAAAAGGTTGGGGACCCCTGGAACATCAGCTTGACGGTGACTTATTAGCTTTTTCAAGTGAGTCAAGTCTGCCAAATTGGTAGTTACGCAGACATTTCAAATCTTTTAAAATATAGTAGATTCCACACAATGACAAAAAAGTCGCCTCAATTTACTGACGTGAGAGGAGCTCAGGGTCCGCTCGCCCGTTTTGTCGATAGGCCTATGCTACAGACACCCTCTAGGAGGCGCCAAACATCAGGTGAAAGTTCACCTTGACTACATTATGCTACGTACTGTATTCAGGCGAATAATTGCTCTCAACAATTAATTTCAAATCAGAGAGGAGTAAAATTAAAGCAAATGCAAACAATTCAATAGGAGAGGAAAGAGATTAAATTATTTGATAGTGATGTGTCGGTCGTGAACGAGCCGCTACAAAGAGCCGGCTCATAGAAGTGAACGACGAGGGCCGTACCATCCCTCGAGAGCTGGCTCTGTCATTTTCTTTCTCTCTCTCTCTCTCTCTCTCTCTCTCTCTCTCTCTCTCTCTCTCTCTCTCTCTCTCTCTCTCTCTCTCTCTCTCTCTCTCTCTCTCTCTCCCCCTCCCCCCCTCCATCTCTTTGTCGCTCTCTCTTTTTCCAGGTGTCTGAAGCGAGGTTTGGCAGTGGCTCAGCTGCCGTGCTCAGAGAGGTAGACCAAAAGAGAAAGGGGAGGGGCGAGGGGCTTGGTAGGGACTGCACTGAGTGCACGCTGAGCACATGCTGCGTCGCGTCTGCGCAGCCACAGACAGACTAAGGAATTAGTGATGGGAATTCCGGCTCCTTTTAACGAGCCGGTTCTTTTGGCCCGGCTCACTAGAAAGAGCCGGCTCTTTCGGCTCCCAGATTTACTACCAAAAATCATGTAAAATTATGTGTAAAATTAATTACTAATGTAAAAAATATTCAATATATCAAATATTTATTATTTATATGGCTTTATTTATATTCTTCTGAACATACTCAACATGGAGTACAACATGGAGTGCTACAAAAAATAAATTACCAAGTACAAAAACAAAGAGCCATCTCAAAACAAGGTCAACAAAAAGTTCCAATCTCTGATTGTTTCTATTTATAAGCTTTTAACTATTTTCAGTAAAACAACACAAGTAAGCTTTGATTACCACACAACAAATTATAAATTAAAATTTGATATTGGATATTTTAACCTTGCACAGTCTACACGCTGCTGTTGAACTATCAATTAAGTTGAAATGAGTCCAAATTTCACTGCGCTTCCTATCCATTTTCTCACCTTTCCACTTTCCACCGTGTTGTTTTTTTCTCTGTAGCACTATCTAGCTCTCTCTCGTCTCCCTGTCTCTCACAGTGTGCTGCTGTGTGTGTCTCTAACTCCTCCCCCTTCTCTTCGCTGCAGCGTGTGTGTGTGTGTGTGTGTGTGTGCGTGTGCGTGTGTGCAACCCTCCCCTCCCTCTTCTACCACGGATCTTGACCAATCACGTGCGGCTTTATCCGAATGGGGGGAAAAAAACAGGAAAACAAAGTTGGCTCTATTAGGAGCGACTCCCTATTAGGAGCAGCTCCCTATTAGGAGTTGGCTCTCGTCGTTCACTTCAAAGAGCTGGTTCGTTCGCGAACGACACATCCCTGCTGTATAAGGAATTGACTTTCCCAGTTCCAACTCGTCCAGAGGATCATAAACACAATGACAAAGACCAACATGGTGAGACAGCACCTGATATAGTTACCCAGAGAGTTGTATTTTTTCGGTGGGACTGTACTTGTAAAGTTGAGAGCCACTTCAGTCGAAGGTTTGTCATTCCTATTGGTCACCAGTCACCCTTACGTTTCGTAAAGACCTTGTCAACACCATCGACGACCGGCGCGAGCCTCTTGAGTTTGCGGTCGAATTTTACAATGATTCTTTCTGCTGTTAGCTGACATTGGAAAGCGAAATTGGGTTTATTGTTTCCCCTTGCCAATGGGCTGCTGGAGTTTGAGACCGAAATGTTTCTGACATGTTGATCGATATACAGTGAATACTTTGAGGGGGAAAAGTTATCGGGGCCCTCAGAAAGTCATCCGATGTTTCCTCCCCAATCTGAAACGAAGTTTGATTTCACCGCGATCCTTTAGGCTTTGCAGGTTCTTCAGCCCCCGGCCCCGTTGGGACCAGCAGAGAGCACCCCGCAAGCTTCCAGACGAGACTTGCGTCTCAACTATTCCAGCGGAGTTGCCCTGATCAACAAAGCATCTTGAAACAATGAATAAAGTTGGCTTGCACGTTTTGGTAATGTGTGTTTTATTTGCACTTTTATAGGCAGGGATTACATTTAGAATTTTAGATTTTTTTTTTCCCGGGTTAAACGCTGTGCTATACATGGTCGTTTTTTTTCGGCTAAAAATTACGAATACATGGTCGTTTTTTTGGGGTTAAAACGGCTGACGATACATGGTCATTTTTTTTCGGCT
The DNA here is from genome assembly GCA_026261675.1 of Hippocampus mohnikei. NCBI lineage: Eukaryota > Metazoa > Chordata > Actinopteri > Syngnathiformes > Syngnathidae > Hippocampus > Hippocampus mohnikei. Next base: position 5,001,713 of record JAKGUB010000325.1, read on the forward strand.
AAAAACGCCTTACTACACATGATTGTTTTTTTTCCGGGTTAAAACGCCTGATGATACATGGTCGTTTTTTTCGGGCCTAAAACACCTTAATACACATGGTCGTTTTTTTCGTCCTAAAACACCTTACTATACGTAGTCGTTTTTTTCGGCAAAAAACGCCTTACTTTACATGGTCGTTTTTTTCGTCTAAAAACGCCTGACTATACATGGTCGTTTTTTTCGGCTAAAAACGCCTCACTATAAATGGTCGTTTTTTTCGGGTTAAACGCTGTACTATACATGGACGTTTTTTTTTTCGGCTAAAAACGCCTTACTATACATGGTCCTTTTTTTCGGGGTAAAACACCTGACTATACATGGTCATTTTTTTCGTCTAAAAACGCCTTACTACACAGGTCGTTTTTTTCGTCCTAAACAACTTACTATACATGGTCGTTTTTTTCGGGTTGAACGCTGTACTATACATGGACGTTTTTTTCGGGTTAAAACGCCTTACTATACATGGTCGTTTTTTTCGGGTTGAACGCTGTACTATACATGGTCTTTTTTTTTCGTCTAAAAACACCTGACTATACATGGTCGTTTTTTTCGTCGAAAAACGCCTGACTATACATGGTCTTTTTTTTTCGTCTAAAAACGCCTGACTATACATGGTCATTTTTTTCGGCTAAAAATGCCTTACTACACATGGTCGTTTTTTTTCGTCCTAAAACGCCTTACTATACATGGTCGTTTTTTTCGGCAAAAAATGCCTTACTATACATGGTCATTTTTTTCGTCTAAAAACGCCTGACTATACATGGTCGTTTTTTCGTCTAAAAACGCCTTACTATACATGATCGTTTTTTTCGGGTTGAACGCTGTACTATACATGGACGTTTTTTTCGGCTAAAAACGCCTTACTATACATGGTCCTTTTTTTCGGGTTAAAACGCCTTACTATACATGGTCGTTTTTTTCAGGTTAAAACGCCTTCCTATACATGGTCATTTTTTTCGTCTAAAAACGCCTTACTACACATGGTCGTTTTTTTCGTCGAAAAACGCCTGACTATATATGGTCGTTTTTTTTTGTCTAAAAACGCCTGACTATACATGGTCGTTTTTTTCGGCTAAAAACGCCTTACTATACATGGTCGTTTTTTTCGGGTTGAACGCTGTACTATACATGGTCTTTTTTTTTCGTCTAAAAACACCTGACTATACATGGTCGTTTTTTTCGTCGAAAAACGCCTGACTATACATGGTCTTTTTTTTTCGTCTAAAAACGCCTGACTATACATGGTCTTTTTTTTTCGTCTAAAAACGCCTGACTATACATGGTCGTTTTTTTCGTTTAATAAAACCTTACTATACATGGTCGTTTTATTTTGGCTAAAAACGCCTGACTATACATGGTCATTTTTTTCGTCTAAAAACGCCTTACTATACATGGTCGTTTTTTTCAGGTTAAAATGCCTTATTATACACGGTCGTATTTTTCGGGTTAAAACGCCTGACTATACATGGTCTTTTTTTTTCGTCTAAAAACGCCTGACTATACATGGTCGTTTTTTTCGTCGAAAAACGCCTGACTATACATGGTCTTTTTTTTTCGTCTAAAAACGCCTGACTATACATGGTCGTTTTTTTCGTTTAATAAAACCTTACTATACATGGTCGTTTTATTTTGGCTAAAAACGCCTGACTATACATGGTCATTTTTTTCGTCTAAAAACGCCTTACTATACATGGTCGTTTTTTTTCAGGTTAAAATGCCTTATTATACACGGTCGTATTTTTCGGGTTAAAACGCCTGACTATACATGGTCTTTTTTTTTCGTCTAAAAACGCCTGACTATACATGGTCGTTTTTTTCGTCGAAAAACGCCTGACTATACATGGTCTTTTTTTTTCGTCTAAAAACGCCTTACTATACATGGTCCTTTTTTTCGGGTTAAAGCGCCTTACTATACATGCTCGTTTTTTAAAAATAAAAACGCCTTACTATACATGGTCGTTTTTTCGGATTAAACGCGGTACTATACATGGATGTTTTTTTTCGGCTAAAAACGCCTTACTATACATGCTCGTTTTTTAAAAATAAAAACGCCTTACTATACATGGTCCTTTTTTCGGGTTAAAACGCCTTACTATACATGGTCGTTTTTTTTCGGGTTAAAACGCCTGACTATACATGGTCTTTTTTTTCGGCTAAAATCGCCTTACTATATATTCTCGTTTTTTTTCGGCCAAAAACGCCTTACTATACATGGTGGTTTTATTCGCCCTAAAATGCCTTACTATACATGGTCGTTTTTTCCCGGCCAAAAACGCCTTACTATACATGGTCGTTTTTTTTTGGCTAAAAACGACTTACTATACATGTTCCTTTTTTTCGGCTAAAACGCCTTACTGTACATGGTCGTTTTATTCATCATAAAACGACTTACTATACATGGTCGTTTTTTTTCGGGTTAAAACGCCTGACTAAACATGGTCATTTTTTTCAGCTAAAAATGCCTTAGTATACATGGTAGTTTTTTTCGGCGAAAAACGCCTTAGTATACATGGTCGTTTTTTTCGGGTTAAAACGCCTGACTCTACATGGTTATTTTTGTTGGCTAAAAACGCCTTACTATACATGGTCGTTTTTTTCGGCAAAAAATGCCTTACTATACATGGTCATTTTTTTCGGCTAAAAACGCCTTACTACACATGGTCGTTTTTTCCGTCCTAAAATGCCTTACTATACATGGTCGTTTTTTTCGGGTTAAACGCTGTACTATACATGTACGTTTTTTTCGGCTAAAAACGCCTTACTATACATGGTCGTTTTTTTCAGGTTAAAACGCCTGACTATACATGGTCTTTTTTTTTCATCTAAAAACGCCTGACTATACATGGTCGTTTTTTTCGTCGAAAAACGCCTGACTATACATGGTCTTTTTTTTTCATCTAAAAACGCCTGACTATACATGGTCGTTTTTTTCGTCGAAAAACGGCTGACTATACATGGTCTTTTTTTTTCGTCTAAAAACGCCTGACTATACATGGTCATTTTTTTTAGCTAAAAACGCCTTACTTTAAATGCTCGTTTTTTTCGGGTTAAAGCGCCTTACTATACATGGTCGTTTTTTTCAGCTAAAAACACCTTACTGTACATGGTCCTTTTTTTCGGGTTAAAGCGCCTTACTATACATGGTCGTTTTTTTCTGGCCAAAAACATCTTCCTATAGATGGTCGTTTTTTTGGGCTAAAAACGCCTTACTACAAAAGGGTCGTTTTTTTCGTCTGAAAACGCCCTACTATACATGGTCGTTTTTTTCGTCGAAAAACGCCTGACTATACATGGTCTTTTTTTTTCGTCTAAAAACGCCTGACTATACATGGTCATTTTTTTTGGCTAAAAACGCCTTACTTTAAATGCTCGTTTTTTTCGGGTTAAAGCGCCTTACTATACATGGTCCTTTTTTTCGGGTTAAAGCGCCTTACTATACATGGTCGTTTTTTTCTGGCCAAAAACATCTTCCTATACATGGTCGTTTTTTTCGTCTAATAACACCTTACTATACATGGTCGTTTTTTTTGGCTAAAAACGACTTAATATACATGTTCCTTTTTTTCGGCTAAAACGCCTTACTGTACATGGTCGTTTTATTCATCATAAAACGACTTACTATACATGGTCGTTTTTTTTCGGGTTAAAACGCCTGACTAAACATGGTCATTTTTTTCAGCTAAAAATGCCTTACTACACATGGTAGTTTTTTTCGGCGAAAAACGCCTTAGTATACATGGTCGTTTTTTTTCGGGTTAAAACGCCTGACTCTACATGGTTATTTTTGTTGGCTAAAAACGCCTTACTATACATTGTCGTTTTTCCGGCTAAAAACGCTTTACTATACATGGTCGTTTTTTTTCGGGTTAAAACGCCTGACTAAACATGGTCATTTTTTTCAGACAAAAATGCCTTACTATACATGGTAGTTTTTTTCGGCGAAAAACGCCTTAGTATACATGGTCGTTTTTTTCGGGTTAAAACGCCTGACTCTACATGGTTATTTTTGTTGGCTAAAAACGCCTTACTATACATTGTCATTTTTCCGGCTAAAAACGCTTTACTATACATGGTCGTTTTTCTGGGCTAAAAACGCCTGACTATACATGGTCGTTTATTTCGTGTTAAAACGCCTTACTATACATGGTCGTTTTTTTCGGGTCAAAACGCCTTACTAGACATTGTCATTTTTTTTTCGTCTAAAAACGCCTTACTATACGTGGTCGTTTTTTTCCCGGCCAAAAATGCCTTACTATACATGGTCGTTTTTTTCGTCTCAAAACGCCCGACTATACATGGTCGTTTTTTTTGGCTAAAAACGCCTTACTATACTTGGTCGTTTTTTTCGGCTAAAATCGCCTGACTATACATGGTCATTTTTTTTGTCTAATAACGCCTGACTATACATGGTCGTTTTATTCTGGTTAAAACGCCTTACTATACATGGTCATTTTTTTCAGGTTAAAACGCCTTACTATACATGGTCCTTTTTTGGGGGTCAAAACGCCTGACTATACATGGTAATTTTTTTTGGCTAAAAACGCCTTACTATACGTGGTCGTTTTTTTCGTCTAATAACGCCTTACTATACATGGTCGTTTTTTTTTCGTCTAAAAACGCCTTGCTATACATGGTCGTTTTTTTCGTCTAATAATGCCTGACTATACATTGTCATTTTTTTCTGCTAAAACGCCTTGTTATGCATTATCGTTTTTTTTGGCTAAAAACGCCTTACTTTACATGGTCGTTTTTTTCGTCTAATAACGCCTTACTATACATGGTCGTTTTTTTTGGCTAAAAACGCCTTACTACACATGGTCGTTTTTTTTTCGTCTAAAAACGCCTTGCTATACATGGTCGTTTTTTTCGTCTAATAATGCCTGACTATACATGGTCATTTTTTTTGGCTAAAAACGCCTTACTATACATGGTCATTTTTTTCGGGTTAAAACGCCTTACAATACACGGTCGTTTTTTTTTGGCCAAAAACGCCTTACTATACATGTTCGTTTTTTCCCGGCCAAAAACGCTTTTCTATACATGGTCGTTTTATTCGTCCTTAAACGCCTAACTATACATGGTCGTTTTTTTCGTCTAAAAACGCCTTACAATACATGGTCCTTTTTTCCGGCCAAAAACGCCTTACTATACATGGTCTTTTTTTTTCAGGTTAAAACGCCTTACTATACATTGTCGTTTTTCCGGCTAAAAACACCTTACTATACATGGTCGTTTTATTCGTCCTTAAACGCCTTACTATACATGGCGAAAAACGCCTGACTCTACATGGTTATTTTTGTTGGCTAAAAACGCCTTACTATAGATTGTCGTTTTTCCGGCTAAAAACGCTTTACTATACATCGTCGTTTTTTCCGGTTAAAAACGCCTTACTATACATGGTCGTTTTTCTGGGCTAAAAACGCCTGACTATACATGGTCGTTTTGTTCGTCTAATAACGCCTGACTATACATGGTCGTTTTTTTCGGGTCAAAACGCCTTACTAGACATGGTCATTTTTTTTTCGTCTAAAAACGCCTTACTATACGTGGTCGTTTTTTTCCCGGCCAAAAATGCCTTACTATACATGGTCGTTTTTTTCGTCTCAAAACGCCCGACTATACATGGTCGTTTTTTTGGGCTAAAAACGCCTTACTATACATGGTCGTTTTTCTGGGCTAAAAACGCCTGACTATACATGGTCGTTTTTTTCGTCTAATAACGCCTGACTATACATGGTCGTTTTTTTCAGGTTAAAACGCCTTACTATACATGGTCATTTTTTTCAGCTAAAAACGCCTTACTATGCATGATCGTTTTTTTTGGCTAAAAACACCATACTTTACATGGTCGTTTTTTTTTTCGTCTGAAAAACTCCTTACTATACATGGTCGTTTTTTTCGTCTAATAACGCCTTACTATACATGGTGGTTTTTTTGGGCTAAAAACGCCTTACTACACGTGGTCGTTTTTTTTTCGTCTAAAAACGCCTTACTATACATGGTCGTTTTTTTCGTCGAATAACGCCTTACTATACATGGTCGTTTTTTTCGTCTAATAACGCCTTACTATACATGGTGGTTTTTTTGGGCTAAAAACGCCTTACTACACGTGGTCGTTTTTTTTTCGTCTAAAAACGCCTTACTATACATGGTCGTTTTTTTCGTCGAATAACGCCTTACTATACATGGTCGTTTTTTTCGTCTAATAACGCCTTACTATACATGGTCGTTTTTTTGGGCTAAAAACGCCTTACTATACATGGTCCTTTTTTTCGGGTTAAAACGCCTTACTATACATGGTTGTTTTTTTCAGGTTAAAAAGCCTTACAATACATGGTCGTTTTTTTCGGCCAAAAACGCCTTACTATACATGTTCGTTTTTTTCCCGGCCAAAAACGCCTTACTATACATGTTCGTTTTTTCCCGGCCAAAAACGCTTTTCTATACATGGTCGTTTTATTCTTCCTTAAACGCCTAACTATACATGGTTGTTTTTTTCGTCTAAAAACGCCTTACGATACATGGTCCTTTTTTTCGGGTTAAAACGCCTTACTATACATGGTCTTTTTTTTCAGGTTAAAACGCCTTACTATACATTGTCGTTTTTCCAGCTAAAAACGCCTTACTATACATGGTCGTTTTATTCGTCCTTAAACGCCTTACGATACATGGTTGTTTTTTTTTCGGGTTAAACGCTGTACGAAACATGGACGTTTTTTTCGGCTAAAAACACCTTACTATACATGGTCGTTTTTTTCAGGTTAAAACACCTTACTATATATTGTCGTTTTTTTCGGCTAAAAGCGCCTTACTATACATGGTCGTTTTTTTCCGGCCAAAAACGCCTAACTATACATGGTCGTTTTTTTTGGCTAAAAATGCCTTACTATACATGGTCGTTTTTTTCGTCTAAAAACGCCTGACTATACATGGTCGTTTTTTTTTCGGGTTAAAACACCTTACTATACATGGTCGTTTTTTTCGGGTTAAAACGCCTGACTATACATGGTCGTTTTTTTTTCAGGTTAAAACGCTTGACTATACATGGTCGTTTTTTTTTCGGGTTAAAACACCTTACTATACATGGTCGTTTTTTTCGGGTTAAAACGCCTGACTATACATGGTCGTTTTTTTTTCAGGTTAAAACGCCTTACTATACATGGTCATTTTTTTTCGGCTAAAAACGTCTTACTACACATGGTCGTTTTTTCCGTCCTAAAATGCCTTACTATACATGGTGGTTTTTTTCAAGTTAAAACGCCTTATTATACACGGTCGTTTTTTTCGGGTTAAAACGCCTGACGATACATGGTCATTTTTTTTGGCTAAAAACGCCTTACTACACATGGTTGTTTTTTTCGTCTAAAAACGCCTGACTCTACATGGTCGTTTTTTTTGGCTAAAAACGGCTTACTATACATGGTCGTTTTTTTCGGCAAAAAACGCCTTACTATACATGGTCGTTATTTTCGGCTAAAAACGCATTGTCATTTTTTTCGGATAAAAACCCCTTACTATACATGGTCGTTTTTTTCGGCTAAAAACGCCTTACTATACACGGTCGTTTTTTGGCGCTAAAAACGCCTTACTATACATGGTCGTTTTATTCGGCTAAAAACGCCTTACTATACATGGTCGTTTTTTTCCGGCCACAAATGTCTTACTATACATGGTCGTTTTTTTGGGCTAATAACGCCTTACTATACATGGTCGTTTTTTTGGGCTATAAACGCCTTACTATACATGGTCGTTTTTTTCCGGCCAAAAACGTCTTACTATACATGGTCGTTTTTTTGGGCTAATAACGCCTGACTATACATGGTCATTTTTTTGGGCTAATAACGCCTTACTATACATGGTCGTTTTTTTGGGCTATAAACGCCTTACTATACATGGTCGTTTTTTTCTGGCCAAAAAGGTCTTACTATACATGGTCGTTTTTTTGGGCTAATAACGCCTGACTATACATGGTCGTTTTTTTCGTCTAAAAACGCCTGACTATACATGGTCATTTTTTTCCGCTAAAAACGCCTTACTACACATGGTCGTTTTTTTTCGTCCTAAAACGCCTTACTATACATGGTCGTTTTTTTCGGCAAAAAATGCCTTACTATACATGGTCATTTTTTTCGGCTAAAAACGCCTTACTACACATGGTCGTTTTTTCCGTCCTAAAATGCCTTACTATACATGGTCGTTTTTTTCGGGTTAAACGCTGTACTATACATGGACGTTTTTTTCGTCTAAAAACGCCTGACTATACATGGTCATTTTTTTCGGCTAAAACTGCCTTACTATACATGGTCGTTTTTTTCCGGCCACAAATGTCTTACTATACATGGTCGTTTTTTTCGGGTTAAACGCTGTACTATACATGGACGTTTTTTTCGGCCAAAAACGTCTTACTATACATGGTCTTTTTTTCAGGTTAAAACGCCTTACTATACATGGTCGTTTTTTTCGGGTTAAAACGCCTGACTATACATTGTCGTTTTTTTCAGGTTAAAACGCCTGACTATACATTGTCGTTTTTTTCGGCTAAAAACGCTGTACGAAACATGGACGTTTTTTTCGGCTAAAAACACCTTACTATACATGGTCGTTTTTTTCTGGCCAAAAACACCTTACTATACATGGTCGTTTTTTTTCGGGTTAAACGCTGTACTATCCATGGACGTTTTTTTCGGCTAAAAGCGCCTTACTATACATGGTCGTTTTTTTCTGGCCAAAAACGCCTTACTATACATGGTCGTTTTATTCGTCCGAAAACACCTTACTATACATGGTCGTTTTTTTTCAGGTTAAAACGCCTTACTATACATGGTCGTTTTTTTCGGGTTAAAACGCCTGACTATACATGGTTGTTTTTTTCGGTTAAAAATGCCTTATTATACATGGTCGTTTTTTTCCGCGAAAAACCCTTACTATACTTGGTCGTTTTTTTCGGTTAAAAATGCCTTACTATACGTGGTTGGTTTTTTTTGTTGCTAAAAACGCCTTACTATACATGGTCATTTTTTTTGGGCTAAAAACGCCTTACTATACATGGTCGTTTTTTTCGTCTAAAAAGGCCTTACTATACATGGTCGTTTTTTTCAGGTTAAAACGCCTTACAATACATGGTCGTTTTTTTCGTCTAAAAACACCTTACTATACATGGTCGGTTTTTTTTTTCAGGTTAAAACGCCTTACTATACATGGTCGTTTTTTTTGGGTTAAAAAGCCTGACTAAACATGGTCGTTTTTTTAGGGTTAAACGCTGTACGAAACATGGCCGTTTTTTTCGGCTAAAAACACCTTACTATACATGGTCCTTTTTTTCGGGTTAAAAAGCCTGACTAAACATGGTCGTTTTTTTCAGGTTAAACGCTGTACGAAACATGGCCGTTTTTTTCGGCTAAAAACACCTTACTATACATGGTCGTTTTTTCCCGGCCAAAAACGCCTTACTATACATGGTCGTTTTTTCCCAGCCAAAAGCGCCTTACTATACATGGTCGTTTTTTTTCGGGTTAAAACACCTTACTATACATGGTCATTTTTTTTAGGTTAAAACTCCTTACTATACATGGTCGTTTTTTTGGCTAAAAACGCCTTACAAAACATTGTCCTTTTTTTCGGGTTAAACGCTGTCCTATACATGATCGTTTTTTTCGGCTAAAAATGCCTTACTATTCTTGGTCGTTTTTTTTGTCTAAAAACGCCTGACTATACATGGTCGTCTTTTTCCGGCCAAAAACGTCTTACTATACTCGTTTTTTTGGGCTAATAACGCCTTACTATACATGGTCTTTTTTTGGGCTAAAAACACCTTACTTTAAATTGACTTTTTTTTCGGGTCAAACGCTCTACTATACATGGTCGTTTTTTTCCGGCCAAAAATGTCTTACTATACATGGTCTTTTTTTCAGGTTAAAACGCCTGACTATACATTGTCGTTTTTTTCCGCTAAAAACGTTGTACGAAACATGGATGTTTTTTTAGGCTAAAAACACCTTACAATACATGGTCGTTTTCTGGCCAAAACGCCTTACTATACATGGTCGTTTTTCGGGTTAAACGCTGTACTATCCATGGACGTTTTTTTCGGCTAAAAGCGCCTTACTATACATGGTCGTTTTTTTCTGGCCAAAAACGCCTTACTATACATGGTCGTTTTATTCGTCCTAAAACGCCTTACTATACATGGTCTTTTTTTCCCGGCCAAAAACGCCTTACAATACATGGTCGTTTTCTTCGGGTTAAAACGCCTGACTATACATGGTCGTTTTTTTCAGTTAAAAATGCCTTATTATACATGGTCGTTTTTTTCGGTGAAAAACGCCTTACTATACGTGGTTGTTTTTTTTTGTTGCTAAAAACGGCTTACTATACATGGTCATTTTTTTTTTGGCTAAAAACGCCTTACTATACATGGTCGTTTTTTTCGTCTAAAAACGCCTTACTATACATGGTCGTTTTTTTCAGGTTAAAACGCCTTACAATACATGGTCGTTTTTTTCGTCTAAAAACGCCTTACTATACATGGTCGTTTTTTCAGGTTAAAACGCCTTACTATACATGGTCGGTTTTTCGGGTTAAAAGCCTGACTAAACATGGTCGTTTTTCGGGTTATACGCTGTACGAAACATGGCCGTTTTTTTCGGCTAAAAACACCTTACTATACATGGTCCTTTTTTTCGGGTTAAAAAGCCTGACTAAACATGGTCGTTTTTTTCGGGTTAAACGCTGTACGAAACATGGCCGTTTTTTTCCGCTAAAAACACCTTACTATACATGGTCGTTTTTTTCCGGCCAAAAACGCTTTACTATACATGGTCGTTTTTTTTCGGGTTAAAACACCTTACTTCACATGGTCATTTTTTTTTAGGTTAAAACTCCTTACTATACATGGTCGTTTTTTTCGGCTAAAAACGCCTGACTATACATGGTCGTTTTTTTCGGTTAAAAACGCCTTACAAAACATTGTCCTTTTTTTCGGGTTTAACGCTGTCCTATACATGGTCGTTTTTTTCGGCTAAAAATGCCTGACTATACATGGTCGTTTTTTTTGTCTAAAAACGCCTGACTATACATGGTCGTTTTTTTCGGCTAAAAACGCCTTACAAAACATTGTCGTTTTTTTCGGGTTAAACGCCTTACTATACATGGTTAATTTTTTTGTCTAAAATTGCTTTACTATACGTGGTCGTTTTTTTCCGGCTAAAAACGCCTTACTATACATGGTCTTTTTTGTCCGGCCAAAAACACGTTACTATACATGGTCGTTTTTTTGGGCTAAAAACGCCTAACTATACATGGTCGTTTTTCTGGGCTAAAAACGCCTGACTATACATGGTCGTTTTTTCCGGCTAAAAACGCCTTACTATACATGGTCGTTTTTCTGGGCTAAAAACGCCTGACTATACATGGTCGTTTTTTTCGTCTAATAATGCCTGACTATACATGGTCGTTTTTCTGGGCTAAAAACGCCTGACTATACATGGTCGTTTTTTTCGTCTAATAATGCCTGACTATACATGGTCGTTTTTTTCGGGTTAAAACGCCTTACTATACATGGTCGTTTTTTTCAGGTTAAAACGCCTTACTATACATGGTCGTTTTTTTCGGGTAAAAACGCCTGACTATACATGGTCATTTTTTTTGGCTAAAAACTCCTTACTATATACATTGTCATTTTTTTCGGCTAAAAATGCCTTACTATACATGGTTGTTTTTTTCCGGCCAAAAACGCCTTACTTTATATACATGGTCGTTTTTTTCGGGTTAAAACGCCTGACTATACACGGTCATTTTTTTCGGCTAAAAACGCCTTACTATACATGGTCGTTTTTTTCCGGCCAAAAACGCGTTACTATACATGGTCGTTTTTTTGGGCAAAAAACGCCTGACTATACATGGTCGTTTTTCTGGGCTAAAAACGCCTGACTATACATGTTTTTTCGTCTAATAACGCCTGACTATACATGGTCGTTTTTTTCAGATTAAAACGCCTTACTATACATGGTCATTTTTTTTCGGCTAAAAACGCCTTACTATACATGGTCGTTTTATTCGTCCTAAAACGCCTTACTATACATGGTCGTTTATTTCCAGCCAAAAACACCTTACTATAGACGGTCGTTTTTTGGGGCTAAAAATGCCTTTCTATACATGATCGTTTTTTTTTTGGGCTAAAAACGCCTTACATGGTCGTTTTTTCGGGTTAAACGCTCTACTATACATGGACGTTTTTTTCGGCTAAAAACACCTGACTATACATGGTCGTTTTTTTCGGGTTAAAACGCCTTACAATACATGGTCGTTTTTTCGGGTTAAAACGCCTGACTATACATGGTCTTTTTTTTCGGCTAAAATCGCCTTACTATATATTGTCGTTTTTTTCGGGTTAAAACGCCTTACGATACATGGACGTTTTTTTCAGCTAAAAACACTTTACTATACATGGTCCTTTTTTTCGGGTTAAAACACCTTACTATACATGGTCGTTTTTTTTAGGTTAAAACGCCTGACTATACATTGTCGTTTTTTTCAGGTTAAAACGCCTGACTATACATTGTCGTTTTTTTCGGCTAAAAACGCTGTACGAAACATGGACGTTTTTTTCGGCTAAAAACACCTTACTATACATGGTCGTTTTTTTCTGGCCAAAAACACCTTACTATACATGGTCGTTTTTTTTCGGGTTAAACGCTGTACTATCCATGGACGTTTTTTTCGGCTAAAAGCGCCTTACTATACATGGTCGTTTTTTTCTGGCCAAAAACGCCTTACTATACATGGTCGTTTTATTCGTCCGAAAACACCTTACTATACATGGTCGTTTTTTTTTTCAGGTTAAAACGCCTTACTATACATGGTCGTTTTTTTCGGGTTAAAACGCCTGACTATACATGGTTGTTTTTTTCGGTTAAAAATGCCTTATTATACATGGTCGTTTTTTTCGGCGAAAAACGCCTTACTATACTTGGTCGTTTTTTTCGGTTAAAAATGCCTTACTATACGTGGTTGGTTTTTTTTGTTGCTAAAAACGCCTTACTATACATGGTCATTTTTTTTGGGCTAAAAACGCCTTACTATACATGGTCGTTTTTTTCGTCTAAAAAGGCCTTACTATACATGGTCGTTTTTTTCAGGTTAAAACGCCTTACAATACATGGTCGTTTTTTTCGTCTAAAAACACCTTACTATACATGGTCGGTTTTTTTTTTCAGGTTAAAACGCCTTACTATACATGGTCGTTTTTTTTGGGTTAAAAAGCCTGACTAAACATGGTCGTTTTTTTCGGGTTAAACGCTGTACGAAACATGGCCGTTTTTTTCGGCTAAAAACACCTTACTATACATGGTCCTTTTTTTCGGGTTAAAAAGCCTGACTAAACATGGTCGTTTTTTTCAGGTTAAACGCTGTACGAAACATGGCCGTTTTTTCGCTAAAACACCTTACTATACATGGTCGTTTTTTCCCGGCCAAAAACGCCTTACTATACATGGTCGTTTTTTCCCAGCCAAAAGCGCCTTACTATACATGGTCGTTTTTTTTCGTGTTAAAACACCTTACTATACATGGTCATTTTTTTTAGGTTAAAACTCCTTACTATACATGGTCGTTTTTTTGGCTAAAAACGCCTTACAAAACATTGTCCTTTTTTTCGGGTTAAACGCTGTCCTATACATGATCGTTTTTTTCGGCTAAAAATGCCTTACTATTCTTGGTCGTTTTTTTTGTCTAAAAACGCCTGACTATACATGGTCGTCTTTTTCCGGCCAAAAACGTCTTAATATACTCGTTTTTTTGGGCTAATAACGCCTTACTATACATGGTCTTTTTTTGGGCTAAAAACACCTTACTTTAAATTGACTTTTTTTTCGGGTCAAACGCTCTACTATACATGGTCGTTTTTTTCCGGCCAAAAACGTCTTACTATACATGGTCTTTTTTTCAGGTTAAAACGCCTGACTATACATTGTCGTTTTTTTCGGCTAAAAACGTTGTACGAAACATGGATGTTTTTTTCGGCTAAAAACACCTTAAAATACATGGTCGTTTTTTCTGGCCAAAAACGCCTTACTATACATGGTCGTTTTTTTCGGGTTAAACGCTGTACTATCCATGGACGTTTTTTTCGGCTAAAAGCGCCTTACTATACATGGTCGTTTTTTTCTGGCCAAAAACGCCTTACTATACATGGTCGTTTTATTCGTCCTAAAACGCCTTACTATACATGGTCTTTTTTTCCCGGCCAAAAACGCCTTACAATACATGGTCGTTTTCTTCGGGTTAAAACGCCTGACTATACATGGTCGTTTTTTTCAGTTAAAAATGCCTTATTATACATGGTCGTTTTTTTCGGTGAAAAACGCCTTACTATACGTGGTTGTTTTTTTTTGTTGCTAAAAACGGCTTACTATACATGGTCATTTTTTTTTTGGCTAAAAACGCCTTACAATACATGGTCGTTTTTTTCGTCTAAAAACACCTTACTATACATGGTCGTTTTTTCAGGTTAAAACGCCTTACTATACATGGTCGGTTTTTTTTCGGGTTAAAAAGCCTGACTAAACATGGTCGTTTTTTTCGGGTTATACGCTGTACGAAACATGGCCGTTTTTTTCGGCTAAAAACACCTTACTATACATGGTCCTTTTTTTCGGGTTAAAAAGCCTGACTAAACATGGTCGTTTTTTTCGGGTTAAACGCTGTACGAAACATGGCCGTTTTTTTCCGCTAAAAACACCTTACTATACATGGTCGTTTTTTTCCGGCCAAAAACGCTTTACTATACATGGTCGTTTTTTTCGGGTTAAAACACCTTACTTCACATGGTCATTTTTTTTTAGGTTAAAACTCCTTACTATACATGGTCGTTTTTTTCGGCTAAAAACGCCTGACTATACATGGTCGTTTTTTTCGGTTAAAAACGCCTTACAAAACATTGTCCTTTTTTTCGGGTTTAACGCTGTCCTATACATGGTCGTTTTTTTCGGCTAAAAATGCCTGACTATACATGGTCGTTTTTGTCTAAAAACGCCTGACTATACATGGTCGTTTTTTTCGGCTAAAAACGCCTTACAAAACATTGTCGTTTTTTTCGGGTTAAACGCCTTACTATACATGGTTAATTTTTTTGTCTAAAATTGCTTTACTATACGTGGTCGTTTTTTTCCGGCTAAAAACGCCTTACTATACATGGTCTTTTTTTTCCGGCCAAAAACACGTTACTATACATGGTCGTTTTTTTGGGCTAAAAACGCCTAACTATACATGGTCGTTTTTCTGGGCTAAAACGCCTGACTATACATGGTCGTTTTCCGCTAAAAACGCCTTACTATACATGGTCGTTTTTCTGGGCTAAAAACGCCTGACTATACATGGTCGTTTTTTTCGTCTAATAATGCCTGACTATACATGGTCATTTTTTTCGGGTTAAAACGCCTTACTATATATGGTCGTTTTTTTCAGGTTAAAACGCCTTACTATACATGGTCGTTTTTTTCGGGTAAAAACGCCTGACTATACATGGTCATTTTTTTTGGCTAAAAACTCCTTACTATATACATTGTCATTTTTTCGCTAAAAATGCCTTACTATACATGGTTGTTTTTTTCCGGCCAAAAACGCCTTACTTTATATACATGGTCGTTTTTTTCGGGTTAAAACGCCTGACTATACACGGTCATTTTTTTCGGCTAAAAACGCCTTACTATACATGGTCGTTTTTTTCCGGCCAAAAACGCGTTACTATACATGGTCGTTTTTTTGGGCAAAAAACGCCTGACTATACATGGTCGTTTTTCTGGGCTAAAAACGCCTGACTATACATGTTTTTTCGTCTAATAACGCCTGACTATACATGGTCGTTTTTTTCAGATTAAAACGCCTTACTATACATGGTCATTTTTTTTCGGCTAAAAACGCCTTACTATACATGGTCGTTTTATTCGTCCTAAAACGCCTTACTATACATGGTCGTTTATTTCCAGCCAAAAACACCTTACTATAGACGGTCGTTTTTTGGGGCTAAAAATGCCTTTCTATACATGATCGTTTTTTTTTTGGGCTAAAAACGCCTTACATGGTCGTTTTTTTGGGGGCTAAAAACGCCTTACTATACATGGTCGTTTTTTCGGGTTAAACGCTCTACTATACATGGACGTTTTTTTCGGCTAAAAACGCCTGACTATACATGGTCGTTTTTTTCGGGTTAAAACGCCTTACAATACATGGTCGTTTTTTCGGGTTAAAACGCCTGACTATACATGGTCTTTTTTTTCGGCTAAAATCGCCTTACTATATATTGTCGTTTTTTTCGGGTTAAAACGCCTTACGATACATGGACGTTTTTTTCAGCTAAAAACACTTTACTATACATGGTCCTTTTTTTCGGGTTAAAACACCTTACTATACATGGTCGTTTTTTTTAGGTTAAGACGCCTTACTATACATGGTCGTTTTTTGTGGTTAAAACGCCTTACGATACGTGGTCGTTTTTTTTCGGCTAAAAACGCCTTACAAAACATTGTCGGTTTTTTTCGGGTTAAACGCTGTCCTATACATGGTCGTTTTTTTCGGCTAAAAATGCCTTACTATTCTTGGTTGTTTTTTTCAGGTTAAAACGCCTGACTATACATGGTCGTTTTTTTCGTCTGAAAACGCCATGGTCGTTTTTTTCGGCTAAAATCGCCTTACTATATATTGTCGTTTTTTTCGGGTTAAAACGCCTTACGATACATGGACGTTTTTTTCAGCTAAAACACTTTACTATACATGGTCCTTTTTTTCGGGTTAAAACACCTTACTATACATGGTCGTTTTTTTTAGGTTAAGACGCCTTACTATACATGGTCGTTTTTTTGTGGTTAAAACGCCTTACGATACGTGGTCGTTTTTTTTCGGCTAAAAACGCCTGACTATACATGGTCGTTTTTTTCGGCTAAAAACGCCTTACAAAACATTGTCGGTTTTTTTCGGGTTAAACGCTGTCCTATACATGGTCGTTTTTTTCGGCTAAAAATGCCTTACTATTCTTGGTTGTTTTTTTCAGATTAAAACGCCTGACTATACATGGTCGTTTTTTTCGTCTGAAAACGCCATGGTCGTTTTTTTCGGCTAAAAACGCCTTACAAAACATTGTCGGTTTTTTCGGGTTAAACGCTGTCCTATACATGGTCCTTTTTTTCGGCCAAAAACGCCTTACTATACGTGGTCTTTTTTTTCGTCTTAAAACGCCTTACAAAACATTGTCGTTTTTTTTGATTAAACGCTGTCCTATACATGGTCGTTTTTTTCCGGCTAAAAACGCCTTACAAAACATTGTCGTTTTTTTCGGGTTAAACGCTGTCCTATACATGGTCGTTTTTTTCCGCCAAAAACACCTTACTATACATGGTCGTTTATTTGGGCTAAAAACGCCTTACTATACATGGTCGTTTTTTTCGGGTTAAAACGCCTGACTACAAATGGTTGTTTTTTTCTGCTAAAATTCCTTACTATATGGTCGTTTTTTTCAGGTTAAAACGCTTTACTTTCCATGGTCATTTTTTTTCGCCTAAAAACTTCCTTTCCATGGTCCTTTTTTTTTACTAAAAACGCCTTCCTTTTCATGGTCGTTTTTTTCGGCTAAAAAATCCTGACTATAAATCCGGGGAGTATAAAATACCGCAATGAGGTTTGATCAGGCCCGCAGGATAATTTAAAAGTGAAAAAATGCACAAAAGACACGGAATGAATATTTTTAATAAGGTGCAATTTGTTGAATATCCGGTAGGGGGAGACACCGTTTTGACCAGAATCAGAATCAAAATCATCTTTATTGGCCAAGTATGTAGAACACACAAGGAATTTGTCTCCGGTATAACGCGCTGCATTAGTATCATCATAAACAAGAACATGACAAATAGGTATGGAAGGACATTTCATAATGTAAGTGAACCATAGTTTCAAGCAGAGCTAAAGTGATCAGTGGTAGAATACAATACTATGACAGTTTGTACAGTTGGTGCAGAAAATCATTGAACCATTTTAGAGAGATACAATATTTGTTGTACAAGAAGAGTGACTACGTCGGTGACTGTTTAGGGAGTTAATGGCTAGAGGGAAGAAGCTGTCTGCTGGATTTGGTGCGCATGGATCTGTAGCGCCTGCCTGAGGGGAGTAGCTGGAAAAGGTGGTGGGCAGGGTGCGGGGGATCCAGGAGGATTTTCCGTGCCCTTGTCTTGATTCTTGCAGTGTGCAAGTCCTCAAGAGTGGGTAGGGCGGTGCCAATGATTTTTTCCGCCGTCCTAATTGTCCGTTGAAGTCGGATTTTGTCCTTCTTTGTGGCGGCCCCAAATCAAACCGTGATGGAAGAACACAGGATTGATTCGATGACTGCCATGTAGAATTGACGTAGCACCTCCTGTGGCAGGCCATGCTTCCTCAGCAGCCTCAGGAAGTACATCCTCTGCTGGGCCCTTTTCAGGATGGAGATGGTGTTGACTTCCCACTTCATGTCCTGGGAGACTGTGATTCCCAGGAACTTGAAGGTCTCGACGGTTGACACAGGGCAGTTGGATAGTGTGAGGGGCAACTCTGGAAAAGGATGTTTCCTGAAGTCCACGATCATCTCTACCGTCTTGAGCGTGTTCAGCCCGAGGTTGTGTCGGCTGCACCAAAGCTCCAGCTGCTCCACTTGTTGTCGGTACGCAGACTCGTCGCCGTCTTTGATGAGACCGATGACCGTGGTGTCGTCTGCGAACTTTATGAGTTTGACAGCTGGACTTGTTGAGGTGCAATCGTTTGTGTAGAGGGAGAAGAGCAGTGGAGAGAGGACACATCCTTGTGGGGCTCCAGTGCTAGTGGTGCGTGTTGATGATGTTGTCGCTCCCAGTCTCACCTGTTGTGTCCGTCCCGTCAGGAAGCTGAGGATCCACTGGCAGATCGTAGGGGACACACCGAGGTGGAGAAGTTTGGGGGTGAGAAGTTCCGGTATGATGGTGTTGAACGCAGAGCTGAAATCCACAAACAGGATCCTTGCGTAGGTCCCTGTGCTGTCGAGGTGCTCGAGGATGTTGTGCAGACCTATGTTGACTGCGTCCTCCACACACCTGTTTGCCAACCAACCAACGATGTCCGCCTCTACGCGGTGGTTGGACTCCGCCGGACCAAGGACCAGACGGACCAAGGACCGGACGGACCAAATGGACATCACTTCACCGACGGCCACCTCCTCGGGGGGAACCCTCGGCTACTACCGTCGACGGCTACCGGCTCCCACCCCCTGCCTTCCCGTCATCCGCACCTTACCTCAGAGCCCTCCCTGCCCAACCCCGCCGGCCATCAGCCACTCCCGCCCAACATCATCCCTAACGTCCCCCGCTCTGCTGTCCCCGTTAACCTCTCCCAACACCTTTCCTTCATCCTGCACGGTAGCTCTCGGCGGGGCCAGCGGGGCGACCCCTGTGGGAGCCTGTGCCGCCGCCACGCAACAACAACAACAACAACCTGTTTGCCCGGTAGGCAAACTGAAGAGGGTCCAGCAGGGGTCTGGTGACGTTCTTTAGGTGGTTCAGCACAAGGCGTTCAAAGGACTTCATGACCACAGACGTCAGAGCGACAGGCCTATAGTCGTTCAGTTCCGATGTTGCCGATTTCTTGGGAACTGGGATGATGGTAGACTGTTTGAAGCAGGATGGGACCTCACACAGCTCCAGGGATCTGTTGAAGATTTGTGTGAAAACCGGAGCCAGCTGGTCAGCGCAGACTTCCAGGCAGGAGGGGGACACTTTGTCGGGCCCCGCAGCTTTCTTGATCTTCTGCTGCTTGAAGAGCCGTCTCACGTCCTGTTCGTGGATCTGTAGTGGAGAAAAAGAGGGTGGGGGGTAGATAGAGTAGTATCTGGTAGAGGTGGGTGAGTGTGGGAAATGGGGTGTCCTTTTCAAATCGGCAGAAAAACGTGTTTAGTTCATCAGCAAGACCCTTATTGTTCACTGTTTGGGGGGATGGCGTTCTATAGTTTGTGATTGCTTTCAGGCCATTCCACACAGATGCAGAGTCGTTAGCAGAGAACTGGTTTTTCAGCCTCTCTGCATAGCTTCTCTTTGCGATGTTAATTTCCTTTGTCAATTGGTTTCGGGCGTGTTTGTACAGTGCCCGATCTCCACTTCTAAATGCGGCCTCTTTCTCTTTCCCGAGTTGCCTGAGTTTGGGAGTAAACCATGGCTTGTTATTGTTGAAGGAGCGGAAGGACTTCGTTGGTACACACATGTCCTCACAGAAACTGATGTATGATGTTACAGTGTCTGTGTATTCATCCAGTGTGCCCGTTGAAGTTTCAAAGACGCCCCAATCAGTGCAGTCTAAGCATTCTTGTAGAGCTAGCTTTGCTTCATCTGTCCATTTTTTCACAGTCTTAACAACCGGTTTAGCGCATTTGAGTTTCTGTCTGTTCTGTCTGTATGTAGGTATTATGTATGTAGGTATTAAGTGGATTAAAGAGGAAAAGACAGCATTGTTTTTAATCAGAGAAGACAACAGCAGCCTCTGTCACTGAGACAGACCCAACAGACTAGACGCTATCAAGGACATGTGAATACTTTATTCATTACACATATTATAGCACTCTCCTTAGTTTGTAAGGTGTAGGCAGGGATTACATTTAGATTTTATATGCTTGTGTAAATGGTTTAATAATTCCTTTCTTCATCTCGTTTAATCTTAAAAGTGCAGTTCTATATTTTTCAAGACCAATTACCGATACTTGTTCAGGTTTTGTGCCTTCGTACAGTCAGTGGGATCATTTGCTATGCATATATGTGAATCATAAAAGTACGTTGCACATGTGTCTAAGGAATTCGTAGGTGCTTCATGAAATGTTTTGTAAATGATATGTAGCTCCAAACTAACAAAACCAGGGCACGGTTTCCAAATGACGGGTGTTTAATGGTGTCTTTGGGGTTGTCTTTGGACACCAACACCGTGAAAACTATTGGTAAAATAAAATACATTCAGCAATTTACAATACAGAAACAATATTCGAAGCTAATCCAAAATGTGGGCTAAAGCTAACCTCATTGCCGCCTGCCACTTCGGAGGTCTTGGGCAACAAAAATACACTTTCGATATCTACATCACAAATATAACGATTACAGTCAGATCTTACATTAAGTTTCATATACACAACCAAATATATCATAAAATACCTTTCACAAATAGCAAACAGTCCTTGTAGCTGCTGCTCTTCGTATGTCTTGTCTGTCCGTGTCTGGGCAAAAACCACCTTACCACAATGCAAGTCTCCCGATAATAGCGATAACATCGAAATAAGGAAACTTAATTTGACAAAATAAATATTTCACAACGTGAATACATAATGTACATAAAACAAATACAAAATGTCCCTTTTGCTTTGAGGTTGAAACAAAATATTATTCATTTCCAACTAAACTATTCTGATGACACTTACAAGATACCGTATTTTCACGACCATTCGGCGCACCGTGTTGTAGGGCGCAGTCTCAGTAACGGGTGCTATTTCTGTATTTTACACATACACTAAACGCACTGTATTATTGGGCGCAGCCAGGTGTGGTAAAACATACGCCAGTTTAAACATACGGCATGCATGCACGCACGCTAAAAACACGTTAGCTTGAAGCATAGCGTAGCATGCTAAGACATGCTAAAAACACGTTTTTAAAAAGGCAACGGAAGCAAAACTGAGATTGGTTGTACTTTATTTAGCCATCTTACAACGTACTCGCGTTTTTCGATCAATCATCACCCAGAAATCCATCAAAGTCCTCATCTTCTGTATCCGAATTGAACAATTGTGCAAGTACCGGTAGTCCATAAAAAACGCCGGGTTCCCTCTCGTTGTCAGAGTCACTCTCATTGCCATGTGGCTCCACAGAAATGATGCTCGGCCACTTACACGCCCACCCTTCACTGATTGGCCGGCTGCTTTCCCGCACGCCTGGTCTCACTCGCGGCCACTTACACGCCCACCCTTCACTGATTGGCGGGCTGCTTTCCCCGCATGCCTGGCCTCACTCACGTCCTCACGCACGGCCACTTACACGCCCACTCTTCACTGATTGGCCGGCTGCTTTCCCGCATGCCTGGTCTCACTCGCGGCCACTTACACGCCCACCCTTCACTGATTGGCTGGCTGCTTTCCCGCATGCCTGTTCACGCTCACTTCCGCCTTTTCTCTATATAAACAGCGTGTCGGCTCTCAGTCAGGATTTGGAACTCGGCTAATACACTAGACGCTCCACATTATAAGGCGCCCTGTGCATTTTGGAGAAAATTTAAGACTTTTAATGGCGCCTTATGGTCGTGAAAATACGGTATGTTCATTAAATCTCAACATTTTCCTAGTGTTCTTGTGCATCTTTAGACCAAAACAAAGGAAAGACATATTATTTTGGTTATTTATAGCAGAGTATGGTATAATTTTTAGCGGTCCGGCCCACTTGACATCTACCGAGGCCGTATGTGGCCCACAATGTGAAATGAGTTTGACACCCCTGGCCAAGAAAACAAAATGACAAAACGATCTCTTTGTGCAACTCGTCTTCTGATCTCAGGATGGCATTCTGAAGGCAGGCAGTAGGAAATACTGGCGTGGTCAATGGGTTATGGGTGAGGTTTGAGTGCCGTCACATCGCCCACGAGAGACGCCAACCGTCTCACCAATTATGTTCTTTTTTTTAACCTTCAAAACCTCACGTGGTCGGCTGCCTTTGACTACATATAAAAATTTCTACATTTTCGCAGCAGAATAGCCGAATGGTAAAAGACCTCGCGTGGTGATCAGGCGAACCGAGCTGGTAAGAAGTCTCATTTCAGCAAGCCTCATTTCATTATTCAGAGTTGAAGGAAGATTGTTCTTGGGTCCTCCGTGCCACAAGAGGGAGTAACCTGCTCACCGCCAGAGTCAACCGACGAGCACAGACCTGCAGGCAACACTTTTTGCTCTTCTTCCTGTTATTCGCAAGGTGCTGAAGTCAAACTTTGGGCCAGTCTGAAAAGTAGGAGACATTTACACTCGTTCAATACACCATCATGACTACTTTTTTGACTTTTCTTTTCCTCTCCCCCAGGCAGCAGTAAACATGATCGGCTTCCTGCTCTCGAAAGACCCAACACAGAGTCTATCTCCTTGGTAAGTTTCATGCCCAACACATCTTTGTCTGTACAAGAAATTGACTTGCGTGTAACTCACGGATGTCTTTCCTCTCAGGTCAACACACCTTCCCACGTTCTTCTCAAGAGCTGACCACTTCGCCGCCCAGCAACAAGCAGACTGCCATCCAACTTGCAACTTTTTCCTCTGCTTTTTTGTGATTGTCTACTCTGCAAAAGAAATAAAGCTTGATTACAAAGAACACTTGAACTCAACTTCATTTTTCAAACACATCACCACAATTTAACCTTTAAAAAAAATTTTATAACATTATTTTCAGTTTTTTTCCAAACCTTTTTCTGAATTTTGTTCAAAAATGTTTTTCCCAAAAATGTTTTTCGTGGATTTTTTTTTTCAGGCAGAAAATTCAGAGAAAGTGGGTGTGGCCTGGCTGGAATGATGGCAGATGATTCGGTGATAGCTGTGAAAGTGGGTGGAGCATGTCGAGAACATGCTGTGATTGGTGGAAAGGGGAGTTGGTTACGCAAATTAGGCACCCTCTGATTGGTGGGCTCTTTGGGGTGTGATTATGCAAATTTGGAGCAATCTGATTGTTTAGAACTTGGGAACGCGGGCGTGGTTATGCAAATTGCAGTTAGAGTTGTGCAAATGAGGGGCCTCACCGAGATTGGTGGATGTCAAATTGGGTGTGGATTGGGGCGGGCATTGCAGCACTGTTTCAAAGTCCCATTTGAGTCTTGAGCTCAGACTTGCACGTGCGTCACATCAGACAGTCTTTTCACTGTTCCCGTCGGTTTCACATGACCCAAAAGCTCGATTCCTGGAGTTTCGAGTCTGGTGGAGACCAACGGGAACAGTGAAAAGACTGTCTGATGTGACTGAAGCGCAAGTCTGAGCTCAAGACTTCAGTCTTTGAAAAGGCTTCGAGTGAGTTGAGGATGGATTTGGTCATGATAGGCAAAGACTCGAATTCAAGTTGAACAATTTATTGTACAGAAAAGCGAACATGACAATGTAAAATCATTTGACCAGTCAATCTTTGTGCGGGCCAGTTCAAGTTGCACGCACACAAACACTGACGACAGGCCTGAGATGGAAGCATGTGCTTGACCAGCTCATGCGTGATGTCACTGACATCTCATGACACACCAAGGGGGACATGAGCACGTCCGACTTCTCTCACTGAGACAAAAACTAACTGCGGTGTACTCCACAACAACATGATCACACTCTTCTGGTCTAGTTTTTAAATGACATTGAAGTGGGCCAAGTTAGTCATATGTATGTATCCTCGTCTCACCCCTCGGGTGGTGTCCGTCCCCCATTCAGCTCGGGTCCTCTAACAGAGGCCAGGAAGCTTGAGGGTTCTGCGCAGTATCCTTGCTGTTCGCAGCACTGCACATTTCTGGACTGAGATGTCCGATGTTGTTCCCGGGATCTGTTGCAACCACTCATCTAGTTTGGAGGTCACTGCCCCGAGTGCTCAGACCACCACAGGCACGACTGTCACCTTTACCTTCCAGGCTCTCTCCAGCTCCTCTCTGAGCCCTTAGTAATTCTCGAGTTTCTCGTGTTCCTTCTTTCTGATGTTTCCATCACTTGGGACCGCTACATCCACTACCACGGCTTTCCTCTGCCCTTTACCTATGATCACGATATCCAGTTGGTTTGCCATTACCATCTTTTCAGTCTGGAACTGGAAGTCCCACAGGATCTTCGCTTGGTCATTCTCCACCACCTTCGGAAGTGTTTCCCATTTTGACCTTTGGGTTTCCAGTCCATACTCGGCACAGATGTTTTGGTAGACTATGCCAGCCACCTGGTTATGGCGTTCCATGTAGGCTTTCCCTGCCAGCATCTTACACCCTGCAGTTATGTGTTGGATCGTCTCGGGTGCCTCTTTGCACAACCTACACCTTGTCTGGTGTGGTATATCTGGGCCTCAATGGCTCTGGTGCTCAGGGCCTGCTCCTGAGCAGCCAGGATGAGTGCCTCTGTGCTGTCCTTCAGGCCAGCCCTCTCTAGCCACTTATAGGACTTCTTGAGATCAGCCACTTCAGTTATGGTCCGTTGGTACATCCCATGTAGGGGCTTGTCCTCCCATGATGGTCCCTCTTCCAGCACCTCATCCTCTGTTCCCCATTGTCTGAGACATTCTCCGAGTACATCATCCGTTGGAGCCTTCTCCTTGATGTATTCATGGAGCTTGGATGTTTCATCCTGGACAGTGGCTCTCACACTCACTAGTCCCGGCCTCCTTCCTTTCGGCCATGCACAGTCTCAGGGTGCTGGATTTGGGATGGAACCCTCCATGCATGGTTAGGAGCTTTCGGGTCTTAACATCCATGGTCTGAATCTCTTCATTTGGCCACCTGATTATTCCTGCAGGGTATCTGATCACTGGCAGGACATAGCTGTTTATTGCCCGGGTCTTATTCTTGCCATTGAGCTGGCTTCTTAGGACTTGCCTCACTCGCTGGAGGTATTTGTCCGTAGCCGCTTTCCTTGTTGCCAGTTCGAGGTTGCCATTGGCTTGTGGTATACCGAGGTACTTGTAGCTGTCCTCAATGTCTGCTATTGTTCCTTCAGGGAGTGAGACCCCCTTTCCTCTCTTAGTCACCATCCGACTACATTTCTCAAGCCCAAATGACATCCCGATGTCGCTGCTGTAGATCCTGGTTGTGTGGATCAGGGAGTCTATGTCCCTTTCGCTCTTAGCATACAGCTTTATGTCATCCATGTCGAGGAGGTGACTAATCGTAGCTCCATTTTTTAGGCGATATCCGTAGCCTGTCTTGGTGATTACTTAGCTTAGGGGGTTCAGCCCTATGCAGAACAGCAGTGGGGAGAGTGCATCACCTTGGTATATGCCACATTTGATGGACACTTATATATATATATATATATATATATATATATAAGTGTCCATCGGAGAATATATATATATATATATATATATATATATATATATATATATATATATATATATATTAGAGCTGTCAGTTTAGCGCGTTTTATCGACATTAATTTAAATGAATTTTATCGGGATCAAAAATGTTCTCGCGAGATTAACGCGCAGACGTCACAGCGGATGTGACGTTGCTCTATAAATAAACCAGAAACAAAACATCAAGCGCGCTGCACAAGTCCACGCACGTTTGTTTTGCCAGCCACGGCAGCGCGAGACACCGAAAACGGATATTTAAATAGTTTATGAATGGAAAGTTTACTTTTAAAAAGTTGCCAGATTGTTCCACTGACAAGACCAAAGTTACCTGTATGTTTTGCAGTCGTAAACTGAGCTATCATCATAGCACGTCGAGTCTGAAATACCACTTAATTAATGGCCAAGCACACCGCTGCGTGAGTTGTCCGCCCCCCTCGTCTCAGACAGACGGCTATGGATCATTTCAAAGCGAAGAAAATGGATGACACGACAAAGAACAAAGTTGCTGAAGCAATCGGCAATTTAAACAGCGTGGGCTAAAATGTTGCTAGAACAGGGGTGTCTTTATTTAGCTCCTTTGTTGCATAGTTGTCATGTTTGTCCGTCTGCAATCTGACGTTTAAACGAAGTAAATTGCGTTGCAGCCGCGCTCCACTTCGGGTTGGACCTTTGGGACTTGTAGTTCTTTGTTCGATTCGACTTGATATGTTCATGCCGGCGCTCCACTTCCGGGATTGAGTATTGGGACTTGTAGTTCTTTTGTTCGATTCGACTTTATGTTTGTGTTGAATGGTTTCTTACGTTTAAAACAATGAATAATGATGATGATAATGATACATAGTGAAATCAGGGTTGATTACATTATTTATTAAACGTATTGTTAGATAAAGGTATTCATTAATGTCAATTATATACATATTTACATTGCGATGCAGAAAGATAGATATATTAATTTTTACTGCATTTATGTGTAGTTTAGGTTATTACCTGCTTCTGATACTTCTGTTACAACTACTACTACTCCTACTTCTGCTGCAAAGTGCTCCAATAAATGATCCAAAAAGTACAGAACGAGAGATCCTTCCATGCTGACCGACAATCCCTAACTGAACAACCATTACTGATTGCCAGCGAGAGCCTCCATTACAAGAATCCGAAATGATGTCGACACAAAACCGTAGAGAGACTTCCGAGCAAGAAGGACCAACAGAATCAGCATAGCCTGACTGCTGTGTTCAAAGCAAATTTGAGAAAAACGAAGTATGCAACCATGGCTTAAATCCATTATAGGCTGAGTACTAGTTTACCTTAGATGTGCACTTTATAATGTTATATTGCGCTGTTTTGATTCCCTAAAAAGAGCTGTTCAAGCAGCTGTTGTGTGACAAAATATTGTTTTCACTGTTGTTGATGGACAGTAATATTGTGTGAGAGATAATGTGTGTGAATAACTGTGTGTGAATAACTGCTCCAAGTGAAAAATGTTCATGTAAAATTGAAAATCAAAATTGTTATTTCAGTAAATATTAGCATTTTGCACATAGAAAACTGATTCATGATTCCATGTTGATGAGAGCATTAAAATGGGGAAAATAGGACAAAAAATATAAAAGGAAATTCAGAAACGATAAAAAATGAGTGAGCAATCATGATTAATTTTTGTTAATTTGAGTTAATTATGACAGTTGAGTTTTTAATTAGATAAAAATTTTTAATCGTTTGACAGCTCTAATATATATATATATATATATATATAAAGTATCAGTTTAGCGCGTTATTATCGGCATTAATTTAAATGAATTTTATTGGGATCAAATTTTTCTCGCGAGATTAACGCGGCAGACGTCACAGCGGATGTTACGTTGTCACAGCGGATGTTACGTTGCTCTATAAATAAACCAGAATCAAAACATCAAGCGCGCTGCACAGGTCTGCGCACGTTTGTTTTGCCAGCCACGGCAGCGCGAGACACCGAAAACCGATACTTAAATACTTTATGAATGGAAAGTTTACTTTTAAAAAGTTGCCAGATTGTTCCACTGACAAGACCAAAGTTACCTGTATGTTTTGCAGTCGTAAACTGAGCTATCATCATAGCACGTCGAGTATGAAATACCACTTAATGGCCAAGCACACAGCTGACGTGAGTACTCCACCCCCTCGTCTCAGACAGACAGCTATGGATCATTTCAAAGCGAAGAAAATGGATGACACGACGAAGAACAAATTTGCTGAAGCCATAGCTAAATATATGGCTATTGCATGCAAGCCTGTCAACATTGTCCACAGCTTCACTCAATCTGAAATTATTCGCATTGCATCTAACGACTCCTGTTGGATTCGCCCGGCGCTTTAAGAGGGGCGGGGATGCCACTGACAGGTGACCGTTCGAGCGATGTATAAAAGCAGCATAGCGTTTCGTGAGTGAATACACTCGCTTCGTCGTCGGCATGGCCCAATATTAAGCTATGCGTGTGCTTTTCTTATCAAGTCAGATATGTAAAGTTAGCTTTTAGATTCGGTCATGATCGGTTGCTTTGTTTGTCTGCTTTTGTAATCACAGTCAGTTACCGTTCGCAATCGGCAATTAAACAGCGTGGGCTAAAATGTTGCTAGAACAGGGGTGTCTTTATTTAGCTCATTTTTGCATAGTTGTCATGTTTGTCCGGCTGCAATCTGACGTTTAAACGAAGTAAATTGCGTTGCAGCTGGGATTAATCATGCCGGCGCTCCACTTCCGGGTTGGACCTTTGGGACTTGTAGTTCTTTTGTTCGATTCGACTTTATATTTTTGTGTTGTATGCTTTCTTACGTTTAAAATAATGAATAATGATGACGATAATGATACATAGTGAAATCAGGGTTGATTAAATTATTAAACGTATTGTAAAATAGGTATTAATTAATGTCAATTATGTACATATTTACATTGTGATGCAGAAAGATAGATATATTCGTTTTTTACTGCATTTATGTGTGCTTTAGGTTATTACCTGCTTCTGATACTACTTCTGTTACAAGTACTACTACTACTTCTGCTGCAAAGTGCTCCAATAAATGATCAAAAAAGTACAGAACGAGAGATCCTTCCATGCTGACCGACAGTCCCTATTCAGGGGGCCGTGAAAAACAGAATTAACTGAACAACTCCACTACGGATGGCCAGCGAGAGCCTCCATTACAAGCATCCGAAATGATGTCGACACAAAACCGTAGAGAGACTTCCGAGCAAGAAGGACCAACAGAATCAACATAGCCTGACTGCTGTGTTCAAAGCAAATTTGAGAAAAACGAAGTATGCAACCATGGCTTAAATCCACTATAGGCTGAGTACTAGTTTACCTTAGATGTGCACTTTATAATGTTATATTGCTCTGTTTCGATTCCATAAAAAGAGCTGTTAAAGCAGCTGTCGTGTGACCAAATATTTTTTTCACTGTTGTTGATGGACAGTAATATTGTGTGAGAGATTATGTGTGAATAACTGCTCCAAGTGAAAAATGTTCACGTGAAATTGAAGATCAAAATAGTTATTTCAGTAAATATTTGCATTTTGCACATAGAAAACTGATTCATGATTCCATGTTGATGAGAGCATTAAAATATGGAAAAATAGGACAAAAAAATATAAAAGGAAATTCAGAAACGATAAAAAATGAGTGAGTAATCATGATTCATTTTTAGTTAATTTGAGTTAATTATGACAGTTGAGTTTTGAATTAGATTAAATATTTTAATCATTTGACAGCTCTAATAATCAGTGGCGATTGCTCTCGGACTGAAGGGAAGCTCGGCTTCCCCTAAAATGTCAAAGAATAAGTGATCAAATATATGACTGTAAATTTCATTGTGTGTACATGTCATTGACTAAATATGCGCGACAACGTGCTCAACTTTTGTTCCGAATCAGCTTCTTCTTACTGGTTACGACGCGACTCCCTTCTCATTCATTCTCGCTGTGCTTTAAACAGTGGGCGCCGAGCGTCGCAGAGCTTCTATTGCCCAGACGCCGAGCGTCTCGAGAGTTCAGGATAGGTTGTCCCAATGGGTTGAACGGAGACGAGTCATTGGATACAAGCTGGTTTTTGTCCCGCCCACGGACGCCCAGCGTCTCTGGGAGTCTATGGGCAGTGGGCGTGTATCGGCCCCGCCTGGTCGCTGAGTTTTCTGCATGAGAATTGGATGATCTGTCTGGGGCGGAATCTCATTATGATTGACAACAAAATGAGCCAATCACTGATCTTTTGGTGTAGGCATCCGTGGGAGCATTTTTCGATTCTCATTCTGTTCTGAGTTGAACTGGAGACTTCTAATAATCTCGAATGGCAACACTCTCTTTGTTGAAAACGACTAGTGACAGATTAATCTTTTATTTCTGGTGTGTTTTATTGTAGTTGCTCGTGTTCGCAGACTGACTTATATCATCACAGTTAAGAACCTGGAAAAGACGCCTTGTTGGTATGCCAGTGTCACAGATCATTTTCTTGAAAAGGAATGGAGAGTAGAATTCACAAATAAGGCGTAGAAAAAAAGGTAGTGTGTTTCCGGTAACATGAAATTTCAACATAGGGTCGGTAGGTCGTTGGGTTCCCCGGCGGCTGGGTGTTACAGCTACCTAGACGGCCCGTGGTGTTCGTCAAATAGTTCGCTGAATCTTTTCGATACAGTACATCAATGGATCAGAGATGAAAGTGGACTTTTCTGAAAATCCGCGCGCGCACACACACACCTGGCCGATCACGCATGAATTAGTTTACACAAAATGCTATTCAAATACTCGACATTCAATGATGATCCTTCCTTTTGTGTGCACACCTGCACCCTTTGCGGCTTCCGTTCTCGACGAAATTTCTAAATATCTCCGAGATATGGCGAGACCATGAGAATGCGAGGCGAGCTTATTACTGTTGTGGCAATGCCACTTAAGCTAAGCGAGCCTCAGCAATAGATAGTCCGCTGCGCTGCTAGTGCTCTTTCTCTGCTGTGCGTGCTTCAGCCCGAACATGTACGCAAGCGCGTCTTTTGATTTCAACCAATGAGCGCCGACGTCACACACCCGACGTCACACACGGCGTCACACACAACAACAACAGCTAAACTAAGCTAAGCTAGCCGAGACGACACTCGAAGTCGGACGGACACGTTTTTCTGCCAATCTGTGTGTTTCCCTTTTTGTCCAAATATACTTTTTACGACAACGGTCTAATCCACGGTGTCTTTTATTCGTTCCCATGTTGTTAAGCCAGTGTGTTTATAAAGAGACGAACATCTCTTTACTGTTACTAGTGTTAGTGTCTCAACATGACTACGCTCTTGAAAGCAAAACAACGATCTCAAACGCGTCTTCGTTCAATGTTGTCAACTAATATCCGGATTAATTTTAGGCAAATTTCCTCAATTCTCCGGAGAGATTTTCATAAACATTTGAATTCGGGAAAATCCCGAGGACCTTCATCTCCAATGGGTGCTATTTTCTTCATATTATGGTGCGAGCATGCGACTGCAACACACAAAACGCGGTTTAAACTGTTGTCGGAGATCGTGGCCGGCGCCATGATTCAATGTTGTGGACAGACGACTGGGCAAACCACACGCACGCTCAACGTGAATATCACGAGAGCATCCCTCCCTTGTGGTTTCTTTCTGACTTCCGGGTTTAGTGAACGCTGGCGCATTTGGCTGCCGCTGCTCAACTCGTATTGTTTTGTGTCTTTTGTTATTGTAAAGTGTCCTTGGGTGTCTTGAAAGGCGCTTATAAATCAAATGTAGTATTATTATTATTACACAAAAATGCAGAAGGTTGTTTGGAAAAAATGCCGACCGTAAGGTTTTTTTTCGAGGTAGAAATTCTCCATCGGTCGGGTTACCGGAAACACACTACTTTTTTTCTACGCCTAAACAGACAAATTTTATGATATAGCCCGAAATTTGAGCTTCCCCTTCTTGACAGACCAGCATCCACCACTGATACGTATATATAAACATAGACACATTTTTAAACTAACTTGGTCCACTTCAAGGTTTAAAAACATATTCCAGAAGTGCTTGATGATGCTCGGGTTGTCTATGTGGAGTTGACACTGTTGTGCAGTACACGAAGCAGAAGTTTAAGTTGAGTGAGAGACAGACAGGCGGGCGCACTCACCTCCACCTTGTGGTGCAACGTGACATCAGCTCATCAAACACACCACACAGCTCAGTACTCACGCGTGTCCAAATGCAGGTTGGCGTCCCTTCCGCATGTCCTCAGAGTCTGGCGGGTGCGCCTTTGGCCAGGTAATCTGACTAATCTGGTCAGGCAGAAAAACAAAAGTGGAAAGTCACACACTGTAGTCCATAAAAAAGTTATTTCTTTTTTTCTTTTTAATTTGCGTCATTATTCGTCAAGTGGCAGACTTTTACTTGAAACCATCCATTTCCAAACGTGCCCGCACTCGCAATGCATCTGTTTGAGCGATCCACTCGCGGCTCTCTCCCCACACCTAAAGTACAATGAGCAACCTCCTTTCGAAAAAACAAATGAACAAAGTCACGGGTGCATTTGTGGGAATAGTTTTGAAAGAAATCTGCCCCCCACCTCTTGATGTAAAGCCATCACACTTCCACTGCTGATAGCAGCTTTGGTGTGGAAAACATACAGAATAGTATTCAAGTCAAACGCTGTTCGCGATTGCTTTTATGATTGACAGCTGAGGTCTACTTGTCGGCGGCGTGCTCGCTCACTGCCCCCCTTTGCTGACGTTGTTTTTTACGTTGAGTAACAACAACAAAATTAAAGGAGCAACGTGTCGTAATAACTCTCCCCAATTGTCTACATCTGTACACTCAGAGATAAACTGCGGAGTTGGTTTAAAATGTTAAAAACGGAAAAACTTGCTCATTGAACCAGATGTGGTACTGTTCTTGTGCGTGTACTTATTCTTCTTCTTGGTGAATTGGATGTCTTTAGTTCATATCGCCCCCTACTGTCCGGGAAACCACAAAGGCGTTTGGCAAGCAATCTGAATCTAATTTACAGTATTAGCCAAGCGTGCAAAAACACAAAACACTAAATTAGGGCATATCTTGAAGAACCACAGATTTCAAGGGCAGCTGATACACTGAGCTGGTGGAAATACCAAGCTTCCGTCTACCCCGTTTGATCAAAGTAATGGAGAGTAGATTGTGCATTGTAGCAACATCTGTCCCGTCAGAGATGGTTTTCTCAAAGACTGGACAAATTGAAGTATTCCAAGTTGAAGTATTTTGTTTTGTTGACTGCAAATTTAAAATAAAGCAAGGAGTAGCTTGTTTGTTAAAATAACGCAAGGAATAGCTTATGTTTGTTTTGTTCACTGCTGCTATTGCAGTTAATACTCACTATTTATGTTATGATGCAGTATGTTTGATTGTTGTTGGTTGAAGTTTAATTTTGTTGCTTGTTTATTGTTTGG
Source organism: Hippocampus mohnikei (assembly GCA_026261675.1). Lineage (NCBI taxonomy): Eukaryota > Metazoa > Chordata > Actinopteri > Syngnathiformes > Syngnathidae > Hippocampus > Hippocampus mohnikei. Next base: position 5,035,260 of record JAKGUB010000325.1, read on the forward strand.
AGCCCTTTTAATGTTCAATAAAATAAGTAAAAAGCCATTTCTTTGCTTGATAATTGTTGCTATTTGCAGTCAGTAGAGTGCAATATTTAGTTCACCAAGTAATTTATCAAAATGTCTGCTAAATTTGTCATAAATATTTCAAAGAAAATCTAGTTAAAAGAGCCGTTTGAGAGCCAAAAAGAGCCGGCTCTTTTTACTGAGCCGATCCAAATGAACCGGATCACCGAAAAGAGCCGAAAATCCCATCACTATTATTTGAAATCCGTGTCCCTGCTTTCTGCCCAGGCAGAGCTGCGTGTTTTTTGATGATGGTGGCAGTTGCGATTAAAACGGAAACATGAGTAAATCTTAGACTGTTATAGAAATTAATCATGTGTGCATCATGTTGCTATTGCCACCTAAATGATTTACAATAGCATTTTTTGTCTTTATTTTAGATTGTTCTCAGTTCCAAATTGAATTAAAATACAAATACAAATTCACTTAACATACCTCATTGCCACTGACTAATCAAGTATGCCTTAAATTGTGTCAACAATACAAAAAAGCGGGGGGATTCTGTTTGCAAGTTATCCTTGTGTCCCCTCTGGTTTAAACAGCTGCTTTAGCTGCCCTGGTGTGATGCAGCTGAATAGAACTTGAACATTGTACTGCAGCTTCCTGCATAGCTGGAAGGCAGCTTGTGTGTCGCTGGGTGGGGTCCTGAATAGGCAGCTGTATTCACTTGTGAAATGGTCTTTTCCATTAGCTCGTTAGGGAACCCTTGAACACTGGACGTTAAGCCTCGATGAAAAGATATTCACTCGGACTGCCTGTAAATAAAACAGCATTGTTGTGAATTTTACACTAACTCTTTTTCCCTTCTGTGAATTAAAAAGTACTCCCCCACACCCCAAAAACTTGCTTTCACCCTTTCATACACCCTGCAACCTGATAACATAATAAACTGCCCACTGTAGTAACCGCGGTCCCTGAAAGGGTTAACATATACCAAATTTATAGTTCAGTTATTTTATTGTCTTGCAACCGATCTTAAAACTGATGTTTTATGTGGTTGTTTTTGCTTCACATCATTTCAAGAAAGCCTAATATGACGTAGGCAAAAAATGCCGATTCATGCAAAATAGTCATACAATTTTAGCACATAACAATGGACAAAGTCAGTACCAAACCAAATCATTTTGCTGAAAGCGCCACAATTTCGTTAAAGCTGAAAGAACTTGTTGACATCTGGCTGAAAGAGACGTGAATTTAGAGGGGTCTGGTAAAAGGGGGAAACATAAATATCGATCTATCCTTCCACAAGTTTCTTCCCTCCTTCTGTCACCACAGTTGACCCCTATGCCCTTTCCTTCTCTTCAGTTGTTACGCCTGCTGTTTGCGTGCCCTCCATCCTCCCAGTGCCTCCTTTCATCTCCCATCTGCTGCAGAAGGCTGCTGCAGGAGTGTCTGGATTGGGGGCGAGGAAAGGTGGGACTGAGGCGTAGGGGGGGGTGTCTTTGTCTCAAAAGAATAATTGTGCATCTGCTGCTTATAGCCAAACAGTTCTCTTCCACTACCCACTGTTGTATTAGGAAGGGGCAGGAACTCAGAAATACAATCTTTTGTTGGGTTGCCTTGAAATTGTTTTTCCTTTTTGAAACGCTTCAATTGAAAGAAAAAAAAACACGATACTGTACAAGCATAGTTATGATACCAATATTTAAAATAATATCCCAATAAAGTAATATTTGGTAATATGTTGTTTTGTAAATTTTTGTTAATCCAAACATTTATGGAATAAGTAAAATAGTATTTTCTTTCATATTTAACCGTTCCAGGGACAGTGGTCACTACAGTGGACGGCTTATCATGTTATCAATTTACAGGTTATTATAATTGGTGCATGAATGGGTTAATTAGGTCATCTTATAATTCCTACTTCACTCCTGTGACTTTGTCAGTGCTGCACAAAAGCCCCCACAAGATGTGTTATTTGTTAGCAACGCTTTAATGACTAGCTACGATGTCACTGAGTAGCATTAATGGGCTACTTTGGTGTTCACGGAGGATGACAGACCATTCTGACTCTGGATGTTGGATGCTGATGTGAAAATGGTAAACAACTTCTGAAACCAAACCCTCATCAAAATATGAATGTTCCCAATTTCCTTCTTGGCACACAGCGGTAAACTATTGACAGATTTATCAAGGATCTTTATGAAAAAAAAAAGTCATTTCAATTCCTTTTGCACAGCAACATACATTTCCCTGTCCCTGAAAGGCTTAAGATGGGGGGCGGGGGGGCAATGTTTAAAATTGTCCCAAATTTTGGTCTATGTACCCTTCTGCTTTGTAACTCCAACCAGATGACTTTGAAGAAGAGCTAGCAAAATATAGCCCAAGGAAATAAGAATTACCTGGCTGAGTACTGAGTACTAAATTAGTACATTTTTTTAAAACAAATGTCACTATAGAGCAGGAATCTCTAACTTATGTGGGGGGGACTACTTGTCTGTATGTGTCAAGTTTGATTTTTTTATTGCCCTTAATCCCAAAAGCGTCTCAAAGGGCTTCACAAACCCACAGTTTGTGTCTGGGTTGCATTAAAAAAAAATTTTTTTAAAACCTTCTCAATCTTTATTAACCCTTTCATGCACCCCGCAACCTGATTACACGGTAAGCTGTCCACTGTAGTAACCGCCATCCCTGAAAGGGTTAACAGCTCAGAGCATTAACAGTTCTTCAGAAGGTAAACAAGATTGGTGACCCGGTCTTCTTTCTCACCTGCCTGGGACTTTGCATATTCCTCAACATGTTTAGTTGAGTGATGATGTCTGATTTCATGAGCACCATATATTTCTCTGTGCATTCAAGACATGACCGGTGTACCTGAGCTAAAAAAAAATCCATTGCATGTTTTCCTTGAAATCGGCTATTCTCGTTGCTAACTTTTCTCTTCACATTTCTGAAAAACACATGACTAGGGCTGAGTGATAGGATATCTTTTATTTCCACTTAGTGTCACATCAGACTTATGGTTTGTCCAAAACTGTCATGGGTCTGAGCAACGGTATCCTGTGAGATGAACACACACACACACACACACGGCAATGATATGGGTAAAAAAAACGGTGGGGCTGTACGAACATTAAACGGAAGTAAGGAGCCTGCAAATAAGTTCCTAGACAAGAGAAATCTAGAATGTACAGTATGTCTTTGTGTTTGATGCCCCAGTCCCCTGATTTGCCTCACAATACACATCCTCTACACTCGGTGGCCCCCATTGACTAAACTCATAAATCTGCTCACCGGGGTTTCATGGGCCTCTCGCATTTTGGTGCCCAGCACTTCTTAATTGTCTCGTATCTTCATGAGATCCACCATTCAACCAAATGACACGCTCGCATATGACGCCGACTGCATACATTCACGTGCACACACGCACATCACTCACGAGACCGCCCGAAGAACGCCGGCCATCGTCTTAATATCAGACAGTAAGAAAGGGCTGTGGACGTGGCCACGGCAGGCTGACTTTTCCCTCGAGAGCTCGCTTGGGTCAGGTTTGTTGAAACTCCCCCTTTTCCTTCATTTGTCCTAAGGGAGAAGGTTTTCAAGCTGCTCTCGGTGAGGCGTAGGAGAGGCAGATGCTGGCCTCTCTAATGGGAGGTCCATGGGGGTGGGTGACATGACTCCGCTGCGATTCCCATGCCCCATGGCACGCTCATGTCACACTCCTTGCAAGTAATACATATGACAACAGAGAGGCTGCATTGTCCATCTGCGCAGCTGATGTAAAGACGCACCGAGACTCCCCCTCTCCAGAGATATGGATCGGGCACTGTGGATAGATGAACACCTGATATAAAGCCTTCAATGACACATGTTGTAATATCTGACAACAACGTATTAGGCGTAGAAAAAAAAGTAGTGTGTTTCCGGTAACGTGAAATTTCAGCATAGGGTCGGTAGGTCGGAGAAGGTTTTTTTTTAAATCTTTTTTTTTCTCCCCCCCACCCCCATCAAAAACGTAAACAAAATAACCATAAAACAAGGAGACATTGAAACCAGTGCCCGGATGCTCGTCTGTCAAAGAGGGGAAGCTCAATTTTGGCCGACATCATAAAACGTGTCCGTTTATTTATACGCGAATTCTACTCTAGCTCCGTTCCTTTTCAAGAAAATGATCTGTGACCCTGTCATACCAACAAGGCGTCTTTTCCCGGTACTTAATTAGTGTCCTACAACTACAGGAACTACAATAACACCCACCAGAAATAAAAGATTAATTTGTCGCTAGTTGTTTGTTTACAACAAAGAGTGTCGCTAAAATGATTAGGAGAAGACTCCAGCTCAACTCGGAACAGAATGCGAGTTGAAAAATTGCTCGCACGGATACCTACACTACTGGCTCATTTCAATGTCATTTGAAATGTCATTTCAATGTCAATCGAACTGGCACACAGGCTCAGACAGATCATCCAATCTGATGCAGAAACGCCTGCCGTGCGGTACCCTCCCACTGCCATCCAGTCCCAGACGTCGAGCCTCCGTGGGCGGGACAAAAACCAGCTTGTATCCAATGACTCGTCTCCGTTCAACGCATTGGGACAACCTACCCTGAACTCACTAGACGCTCTGCGTCCAGCGTTTAAAGCACAGCGAAGCTGCGGGATGAATGAGAAGTCATAACCCATAAGAAGAAGCTAATTCGGAACAAAAGTTGAGCACGTTGTAGCGCATATTTAGTCAATGACATGTACACACAATGAAATTTACATTCATATATTTGATCACTTATTCTTTGACATTTTAGGGGAAGCCGAGCTTCCCTTGCCGTCCGAGAGCAATCGCCACTGATTGAAACTGATTGAAAGAGGAGTGAGGAGTGACAAAGTTGTCAATCACTTTTACACACTCCTCTTTCGGGATGGCTCTTATTTTTGCTGTGATGGCAATTTTCAGTTCCTCAATTGTTTGTGGATTTCCCTGGTATACATTGTCTTTGAGGAAACCCCACAGATAAAAATCTGGAGTGTGTAAAAGTGATTGACAACTTTGTCAGACGAGTACAGGTTTGTTTGCAATGGAATGGTGGACATTTGGAACACATCTTGGGAAAGCCATAAATTGACTAAAAATTGACAGAAATAGCTAACTCTGGTGAATGGTCTTCCATAAACTGAATAATGTGTGGTTGTAATTTGAAATAAATAGCTTTTTAATCAAAGTCACAATTGACATTTTCATGGGTACGCATCTTTTTGGGTCACCCTGTATTTTGTCATATACCTGTACTGCTTGCTGCAGTTTTTGGCCAACATATTGTTGCACTTTGTTGCTTGTGTTGTCACACATGTATGTTGCTCACATACCTGAACCTTCATACAGGACATATACCATAGTTCATAGGTGTCAAACTCAGGTCCTGGAGGGCCAATGCCCTGCATGTTTTCCAACTCTCCCTGTTGCAACACACCTGATTCAAATGAACAGGTTCAATGCCATAGTTGTTTCACCGTTCACATTAAAAAAAAAAGTATGGTAATACTTTTATGCTTTTGTTCTGTTGATGTTTGCTATGGACTGTCAACATATAATTTTTTTTATATGTACCGTATCTTGTCCTGACACGGCCCACCTGTCAAATTTAGAAATCAATGTGGCCCCCGAGCCAAAAAGTTTGCCCACCCCTGCTCTAAATTGTCCCTAGATGTGAGTGTGAGTGTGGATGGTTGTTTGTCTCCGTGTGCCCTGCGATTGGCTGGCAACTGTTCAGGGTGTCCCCCGCCTACTGCCCGAAGACAGCTGGGCTAGGCTCCAGCGCTCCCCGCGACCCTTATGAAGAGAACCAGATCAGAAAATGGATGGATGAATAGATGGATTGATAGACAGAGAACACAAGCTCTGCTAGGAAACCCAAAGGTTAAACTCCTTCCACAGGTTCTCTATCGGTGGAAGGTGGTTCTTCTCTCTGTACCCTGCGATTGGCTGGTAACCGGTTCAGGGTGTCCCCGCCTGCTGCCCGAAGATGACTGGGGTAGGCTTCAGCACCCTCCGCGACCCTTGTGAGGATAAGCTTATCGGAAAATGAATGAATGAGATCCATTTGCCCTCAGGAACAGGTTCCTTCTGTGTACTTTGCTTCTGTTACATTAACCTTTCACATGATTATCCTCACTCCACAAGGCAAGATTTTGAATGGAGATCCAGACCAAGAGCAAATGGTTGTCATTTTTGTCTGTCTAGCAATGTCAAATATAGCTGTCAGTTTCTCACCAAGCACTTTGCTCATTTGTGATTTGTCTTGTCCATGGTGGATAAACATTGAAGAGTTGCGATCAGGAGTTGCGATCAGGAGTAATTGGTTGTACACAAGCCAATCCGTGGGAGCCATAACTCTGGCTGCATTGCTCAATACCGATAAGATTTATACATTTCCAATCTATTACCCTGTGATTCGCTGGCAACCAGTTCGGGGTGTCCCCCGTATACTGCCCTAAGACCCTTGTGAGGAGAAATGTATCAGTAAATGGATGGATGGATATTCTATTACCATAATTAATAAACAACAGCAAAATTATATCCTACTAATTAATAGCGTGTCCCACTTCATGGGCCATATTCACATTCAAATGTCGCACAAAGCACAGTTTAAAGCACCATGTCCTCATGGATAGAGTTTTCTTTATTTTGGTATTTTTGCTAGACTTTGAACAGGTAGAATTGGGCATTAAAAAAACTGTTGTGCCATTGTAGGATGGAATTTTGTCTTTCTTTCTTATTGTTTATTTCTCATACTTTTGCACTCTACTGTGCATTTTTATGTCACGAAACAAGTACTAAACAATAATTTTGTACTGTATTGCGTGTTTTTAGGTTATGAAAAGGGTACTGAACGGAGGATCCCTGAACCCATAAATCAAGTTAAATCTTACTTCCTCTGTCTCAGTATGTGCAGATCACTAATGTTGTTTTTGGCTTGTGGAAGTTGGCTGAAACATGTCGGCTCTCTAGCGCTGTGAGGGTGAATTTGAAATTTGATTGGTTGCAGAAAAAGCTCCGTTGCTGATTTGCTTTAAGTTATTTCCCCTACCGATTTTGAACATCCTGGTCGGATTATTTTGCATAACAGGCTCATATCTGATAACTGTTGCTGTACTGTCTCGGCCAGGTTTGGAAAGTCAGTTAAACTCATTTCCTACACCACTACTCTGAAGACGTTGCTCTTATTCCACAGGTTTAATGGTGGAGAAAAAGGTGAAACTGTAACATATCACACAAGGCAATATTACTTTGAATTCACAACCAACAGAATAAAATACTATTACCTCAGCCGCGAAACTAGCAAGACGTCATCGTGCTAATGCAACTAGCGAGCGCTAGCATAAATCGCAACATGGTTTGCACATCGCCGAGCAGCATTTCTTTAAACATAAAGCGTCACATAATTGTTCACCGATAACAAAACGAACTTATACATACCCACGATGTTATCAAATGCGTGAGATGTCTGTGGATTGTGCTGGATTAAACACGACCAGCATGACGTCGCTCTCATTGACGATCTATATCAATCTACACCCTGCTTCGCGTACGCGTCTTCCGCTTTGACGACGTCACGTCCGGTTGTGAACTACGCTGTTTGCAATGAAATCTTAAAGTTACGTTGCATACAGAAATACTCTTAACTATGCATAGGAATAGTAACGTTACTTTGGTGTAACTTAAATCAAACATTCAAACTTAGATTAAATGTAAATTGGGGACAGAACAGTTACAGATAAATAAATACAATGTAGTAGAACACATGTTAAAGTCTACATTGGAAATGTAGGCCAGTGCTTCAGATTGTATTTAGGTTAGCCACCTTAACCCCTCCGTTTTACCTCACTCTTCTGTTTTATTGTTTATGTTGTAAGGAAGCCGGTCAGTGTAGGTAGGCACGCATCGCCCCCTCCCCTTCTCCCCCCACAATTAGAATATGAACAGGGTCACCCCCCACCCCACACCCCTCTCCCACTTCAACAATCACCACACGTGCACGTTACACTATGCTTATCCTTGAGTAGCTGGAACATAGTAACATACCGCAACTTGACGACTGAGAGCAAGGGTGCAACCTGGATTGGCCCGCAGCCAATCATAGTATTGCTTAGCTAAACCGTCATCAATTGCCTTTTTCTGAAACGTCATTTTATTATGAAACGTAAATTATTATACTGTTTAAAATAATACAATATAATATAATATAATATAATATAATATAATATAATATAATATAATATAATATAATATAATATAATATAATATAATGATGTCAAATAAACGCGGTTTCAGTGAGTAACTACACACACTCCAAAGAGTTTCTTCCAATTTTAGCGAGCATGAACCAGCTTTATAGTATGTAAACAACAGATGAGGTGTGTTTAACCTCCACCACCTCGTGCAAACGACAGGTGCTGCAACGGCCTGCCCACCCGGGTGCTCCCTTGAAAAAGTGGATTTGGTGTGTGCTTGTATGCGTTGGTGAGGGTGTGTGTGTGTGTGGGTGTGTGTGTGCGTGCGTGCGTGTGTGTGTGTGTGTGTGGCGCGCGTTGGGGTCATGCTCTGGGAAACAATAGCCGGTTGGCGCCGCACACGACCGACCATGTGCCGTTGATTTTCATACAGCTGTTCGCCTGGGGGCCAGACAAAGGCCACGTGATACACGCGCGCGCACACGCACGCACGTACGCGTGCTTGAAGGCGTCTAAATAGCATCTAGCCGCACAATACGGTCCTATCCAGGGACCTGCCGCCACCCCCTTTTGTCTCCCCCACGCGTCAGAGCAATTATAAGGTTTAGTGCTGAACAAAAAAAAGGGAGGACCATGTGCCATCCCTTCTGGTCTTTGTTTAGTGGCCCCCAACAATAGGAAGGAAAGAAAGAAAGAAAGACAAAAAGAACGTGTTGAGCTGGCAATGTGGAGTAAAATATTTTGACTGGCAAATACATTTGAACATACGCGCAAGTACGTTCAAATGTAAGTGCGTTCGAAAATATTTGCGAATGCGTTTGAATATTTGCGAATGAGTTCGAGTGTACAGTATTCGCAAATACCAAATGTAGCATTTTCCCATAATGCCACGGGGTATTGGCTTGCGCAAGCATTATGGGGAAAAATTCCAAATGTAATCATGCACTGCAGCCATGATAAAAAAACCCCCATCAAATTAAGAAGAAACACTGTTTACTTAGTTATCTTTTAACATATTGCTATTGGTAAAATTAGATTTTATTTATTTTTCCCATAATGCCACAAGGTATGTGCATGTGAAAGTCACTACCTCACCATTGCAGAAAAATGCTACGTTTGTAACATTTAACCGACAAATACGTTTGCACGTATTTTCCAGTCAAATATATTTTTCCACATTGCCAGCACCACGCTCCCAAAAGAAAGAAAGAAAAAAAAATACGAAAAGGTGTGGTTGATGATTATGTTTCGACATTTAATAAAATATGTGGAAAATTGCTGGGCTCATTCCTAAATTTCATGTTTAACATTTTTGGGGGGGGTTCAGATACATACATACAGATACATACATGGAAATGCATTTCCATGTATTCATTTCATTTGTATTCAACAAATCCATAAATAGACACACTCTTTGCACAAGCAAATCATGTTTTTACAAAAGGTAAGTGTAGAAAGTCGTGCGAGTGTGGGAGTCAGGGATGTAACTCTTAATGAGTAAAGCATTAGTTGAGTAAAAAAATAAATGAAAATAAAAAAAAAACAGAAAGCGGCCAGTGGAATAGTTTACGTTTGTCATCGGCGTATTTGTGAGAAAGCCTCAAAAAGCTACGTAAGGTGGACCAGGCAGGAAAAACATTTAATGAAATAATTTACAGTGAGTTAAGAAATTAAGGCCACTTTGTCCTATTATGAAACATAAACTTGAGGATATTATCGAACAAGTTAAAAAGTATTAAATTATTTAACATTTACCTTTTCAACCTTTTTTACTTGCATATTGTGATGAAAAGTGTCTCCACTTGATCGTAGTTTGGACATAAGACAGCGAATAACTAAAGCCCAAATTTATGAACGATTTTGATTATTAAAAACTTCACATTTGCTTTCAATTGATTACTGGACAAGTCAATCGGGGCCGATTCACAACACAAAACGTGGCATAAACCCTGAGCCAAAACGTGGGCTAATTTAATTCGTGTCACAAATCTCTCTTCAATGACATGATCTCTTTCGATATATCGTCGTGGTTTGACTCTTTTGTAATACAGTGATCCCTCGCTCTAACGCGGTTCACTTTCCGCGGCTTTGCTGTTTCACTGATTTTTTTAGTGCAGTTTTTATTGCTTTTAACCCTTTAAATCAGAATGCGGCGGCGACAGTACAGTATTTCCAAAAAGTATTATAGTTATTTGTTGAAAACGTTGGGTTTTTGTAATTGGGCCTGAAAACAGGTTTTGGTCTTTGATTTCATTGTATATATAGTTAAGTATTGTATAATAACTGTAAAAAAATAAAGTTGACTACTTCACGTATTTCACTTATCACTGGTTCTTTTTGGAACGTAACCCACGCGAAAAACGAGGGATTACTGTATACCCTCGTAGTATGTAAGATCTCAGGTTTTGGACAGGTGTGACGGCGGTTTGGCCACCGTGTGCATGTCTGATGTTGCCCACCGTGGTCAAAGAAACACTCAGAGAGTTTACGTGGAATGGTCAGACACATGGAAAATGAGAGGGAACAATAGTCCAGATGTATCGTGGGTTGTCTAAATCCCCAGGCAGACCCGTACCGTGTCAGGCTGCTCCCCTGAGGTCTGCTCCGGCTCCACCTCCTTGGCCGTGACGCGCGCCATGGTGGGATATAAAAACCAATCTTTATGCAGCAGAATCCAAAACAAAGTAGAGTGCGGAGTGTAGATAGTGTTAGCGAGAAAAGAGGAAAAATCACGCAAAGGGCACTAAAGGGATCAGACAGTTCAGCGTGATTCGTGTTTTTGGGAATTGGGATACGTTTCGGGGATTTTTGTGGAATTACTGCGCACGACGAATGCCTGCATCCACTTAAATTTGGGAAGCAAGGAACAAACAAACAAAAAAAGTCTGAGAGGAAATGGCAGGTGTACACCTGAGATACCTTTTGGCTTGGTCGTTGGTGAACATTGTAAGTGGATTTATTAAACTGGAATCATCTTAACCTCGCGCAGATTTGTGTTTATGTTATTCTGATCTTGCGTTTCAGGTGTTATCTTCCGGAGTGTTTGAGTTGAAAATCAATTCATTCCACACGGCACAGCGCATTTGCAGGAGACATAGGGACTGTCACATATTTTTTAGAATTTGCCTCAAGCACCCGGAAGATGTAATCTCTGCAGAGCCACCGTGCACGTTTGGGACCGGGCAAACTAATGTCATCAGGGCGGATCACACGTCAATCTCCAGCAGTGCCCCAATCAGGGTGCCTTTCCACTTCAAATGGCCGGTAAATGCAACATCGCGAGAAAAGAACAAAATCAGCGGAGACTGGGGGGATATCATATCAAATCATTCATGAATCCTGTCAAAAATGTTTCAGGGGACATTTTCGTTGATCATTGAGGCTTGGAACGCAGAATCCCCAACTGAATACACAGGTATCCTCCATTTTTTTGGTTGAAGGTGAAATTGTAACTTTATTGTGAATGTCATTGTGTGTGTGTGTGTGTTTTTAATCAATTCCAACTTCTGTATGCAGACAACCAAAACAACCTGGTCAATCGTCTGGCAACCAGGAGGAGACTCGCCATCGGGGAGGACTGGTCCCAGGATGTGCACTTCGGAGAGCAGAGTGAACTGCGTTATTCTTACCACGTCTTCTGTGACGAATACTACTTCGGAGACGGATGCGCCGAGTACTGCAGGCCGCGGGATGACACACTGGGACACTACACCTGTGACGAGGAGGGCAACCGCATCTGCCTGGAGGGCTGGAAAGGAAACTATTGCTCTGAACGTAAGTGGCTGCTCAGTCATTCGCATGCGCAAACACACAGCCAGCAGTTCTCCACGGTTGAGTTATTGAATATTTTTGATATCCTGCTTCAGGTCCATGCGCTTGCTATGCACTCTTTTGTCCTGACTCGTAGGATGACTTTGGAGACAAAACTGGGCAGTTGACATCACTGGGTTATTGCAAGTGAAGTGTGATCAAATTCTACGATAGTTAACATTAAGAACACAGGTGTCACACACAAGGGCCGACACGGCCTGCCACAACCTTTTATGTGGACACGCAATGTCAATCATGTGCATTGAGTAGCCCGACGCGTTTCTTGCTAAAATGGCAAAAATTGCAAGTTGTCTTTTTGACTTTAAATAACCTTGAGACATTGCAAGCATTTTTGTCAGCAACTGTATTTGTATTTTCCAAGTAGGCTACTACAAGTGGTGGATGTTAACCCTTTCATGCACCCTGTAACCTGATAACATGATAAGCTGTCCAGTGTAGGAACCGCTGTCCCCGAACGGGTTAAAATAGCAGAATTTTATAGTGTTTAACCCATACTAGTAACCACCCAGGTGTCAACTTGTGGTCAGCTTGACCTCAATCGTACTATAGTTGTCTTACTAGTATGCCAGAGTTATTCTACTAGTGTGCAAAATTGTCAGTGATGGACGGTAGAACTGGAAGAAAACAAACAAAAACATCACCGGTACTTGTAGTGCGTCCTTGTTTTAAGACTAGTGCAATGACTTGGCTTACCAGTGAGGACAAAGACCAATCTAGTGCATATGCTCAAACCTATTACTACAATGAGTAGTTCATAGTGCACACTACTGATGTAAGTATACCGTGTGTATATTTGTCCTCTAATGTTTTCTAAACTATTCCACCAGGACCATTACACCTAATTAAGTCAACCCAACTAGTATGCTTACGATAGTCTCTCAAGAGGAAATTGAAATTACTCTTTGCTGTATATTTTTGCTGCACACTGCATAGAACTCGACAACACACGTGCAGGCATGCATGCGAGGAGAGATGCCCGAGTGAAACGAGGATCTAAATAGCAATCAGGAGGCAAACTAACATTTTTGCAACAATTTGTTGCAGTTTTTACATTTTCGCGCAAAATGTCTTAAACTGTGGCCCACCACCTCCCGAGCCCAAATCATTTCAGATGAGTAACCGCCATCTTCATAAGGAATAGCTCTCATCTTAACAATTACTGTACAGTACTGCAAACCAACAATGTTAAATGAGCGCCTCTCTGTCACATGCTTCTTATATCATTTTTATCACAATGAGTAATCCTGAAAATAGTGGATACCAGCAATGTACAAGACAAAACAAATGACAAAGTACGGTAGATATTTACAACACGAGACAGCAAAAAGCAGGAAGCATGACAACCATACACGAATTAAATCGTGTATATTGCATTGCGTTATTTTGTGCAAATGGACCCGGATGAGTGTCCAATTTGTAGTTCATTGAGACAATCAGGAATGGTTATTTAGTTTCAATTCAAAGTTAATTATTTTCACCCTTTCAGGGACAGCGGCTACTACAGTGGACAGCTTATCCTCTTATCGGGTTACAGGGTGGATGAAAGGGGTTAATTGAGACAAAAGTTCATCCTTCTTGGGGAAATTTGACACAACATGTAACCAAGTGTGTTGTTATCTGGAACCCCCCCCCCCCCAAAGTGAAACTTGAACCTGTAGTTTTTTTTAATGTTAATGACAAGTTGTAAAGTTTTTTTTCCCCATCTGCCTTATGTTTTCTGCTGCAATAACAAAAAAGACATTGGGGTAGCGCAGACTTAAAACAGAAAAAAAAAAGCATTTTCAAGGTTATCTGTTTGCATGCAGTGAGGAGATTTTAAGAAGAAGAAAGCATCCCCAGGCAGTGTGCCTGCCAGCTGCTTAGCTTAATACTTAACTAACAGTGAAGTCTGGAAGGAGGGTGGGGGTCAGACAGGGGGCCCCTAAATGTATGTATAAGATTTAAGGCGTGCCTATTGTAATCACACACCCTCTCCTCTCTCCCCTCCCCCTTAGCCATCTGCTCGGCGGACTGCAGTGAGAGGCACGGCTACTGTGAGGCCCCAGGGGGCTGTAAATGTCGCATGGGTTGGCAGGGTCCCTCCTGCAGCGAGTGCGTACGCTACCCGGGCTGCCTCCACGGCACCTGCAGCCAGCCGTGGCAGTGTAACTGTCAGGAGGGCTGGGGGGGCCTCTTCTGTGACCAGGATCTTAACTACTGCACCAACCACAAGCCGTGTTCCCATGGTGCAACCTGCACCAATACTGGTCAGGGAAGCTACACTTGTACCTGCAGGCCTGGTTATGGAGGCACTAACTGTGAGATGGAAACCAATGAGTGTGACAGCAACCCCTGCAAAAATGGAGGCAGCTGCAATGTAAGTTTGCCATGTAAAAAAAGTGTATTCACTCTAAAGCAGGCAAAATATTATTCCAAAGCAGACTCATTAAAAAAGTATTATTCTGCTGCGAGAAACCAACTGTTCAGTGCTATGGTCAAAGGGCACCCATTCACCCCAAAAAAATAATAATAAAAATCAACGTTAATGTTAGTATGATAAGTTAAAATAGCATCCCTGGTTTTGGATACATTATCTGAAGAAGTGGTTAATTATACAGGTGGAATCAAATTTCACACATTATTGCTAGATTTAACACTTTCCGGTAATATAACTGGATTATACTGAACTTTTCATGTTTACGCTCTTCGTTTGAAAATATATCTGTACTTTCTACTCCACGCTTTGTCAAAATAGGCACACACACAAAAAAAAAGACTTAAAAAGATCACCAAGTGCTATGCAAGTTGCCAGAAGAGGGAAACATTTTTTTGGGACAGAGAGTGTTTTGTTTTGTGCCGAATTATCAAAAGGGATATTGAAGTTAGACAATCAAAACTCATTTTCACGTTTGTCCTGAGGTATATTTACTTTTAACAGAGTTGGATAAGTACCGATACTATATTCAAAGTACTGTATAGTTTTTTTGCACAAGGATCTGTACTTATACTTAGGGTGTGAATACTTTTGTCACGTCTTTAACTCTACCAGACTTTTATACCTATACTGACTGAAAATTAGGTCAATTATTTGAAAAAGCCATTTAAGTAAATAACACAGATAGCTTTATTTGACCCGATTGCATACAATTTGGATTCGTACTTCAATTAAATTGAAGGTTGGAAACATAAACTGAATTCTACTTTCAAGCTTACAGATAAAGGGACCAGGAAACCTCGGAAGGATTCGCCCGTCTATTTAATGCTTCCAAACATAAAGGTCGACGTTTTTTTCCGCAGGACCTCGAAAACGACTACTCGTGCACCTGCCCACAAGGATTCTACGGCAAAAACTGTGAAATCATAGCAATGACTTGTGCGGATGGTCCCTGCTTCAATGGCGGCACGTGTGTAGAGACTATGACGGGGGGCTACACCTGCCGCTGCCCGCCCAGCTACACCGGCTCCAACTGTGAGAAAAAACTGGATCGCTGCAGCAATAGGCCCTGTTTAAACGGTACGATGGCGCCCCCTTGTGACTAACATTTAAACCTGCAGTTTTAGAAAAAATGGTCCGCTTTGCTGAAGCCTCAGGCTTTCTTCGAATTTATCATTTAGTTTCTTTGTTTGTTTTATTACACGCAACGTTTTACCAGCATAATTTGAAAAAACATTCAAATACCACTTTGTACAATGTTCACATTGTACGCAAAGATAGATCGATAGATAAACTGTATGTAGTGGACCACCACGTTAGGCAACCGCAGATTCACGTATTTTCTTTAAATTAAAAAAACAAAACAAAGTTTTTTTGGGTTGTTGTGGAAAACGGTTATTAGAGGTTTATCCATTTTTCAAGCATTCCTTTGGGGTTAATTTTTTTAAATTCTTAATACAACCCCCCCCCCTTTTTGCTAATAGTACAGACTTTCTACAGACAGATACAGTACATCCATGACGAAAATTAAAACTTGATTCTTCTCCATGGTCTGAGAGGGTCTCAGCAATTCTAAAAAAAAAGATAAAAGAATGTGAATTTGTGAAAAAAATTGAAAAGGAGGTAATTTGTTGACAGTCTAGACTGAAATCTATATTGTATTATTCAATCCAAGTAAATAACAAATTAAAATTGATCGTTTTCACTTCATTTGGTCCAAGGTTGCCATGATTGAGCCAAAAAGAACAATATGAATCGACCAGGATATTATTGAGATATTCAAAGAGCTGAAATTGGAAATTACAACATCAGACAAAAATCCTCACTTTGTGAAGTTTCAGTATCGCATTAACACAGCTAAAATGTTTCAAAAAAGGAAGTAAGGTCGATATAAATTGCCAGCATAGACCCAAGAGGTTGAAATGCACACACACAGCCTTTTTGTGTCTGATGCTAAACAATTACGTTTCCCTCTCAGGTGGCGAGTGTCTGGACCTCGGCCAGAGTGTTCTCTGCCGCTGTCATGCCGGCTTCACTGGTGCCAATTGTCAACTCAACATCGACGACTGCGCCTCAAATCCCTGCCAGAATGCCGGGACCTGTCAAGATGTTGTCAATGACTACATTTGCTCTTGCACCTTAGGCTACACTGGCAAGAACTGCAGCGTGCGCTCCGACGCATGCGGAGAACGCCCTTGTCAGAACGGCGGCACTTGCTTCACTCATTTCACAGGGCCCGTATGCCAATGCCCGAAAGGATTTATGGGTCCAAGTTGTGAGTTCACACTACAACCCAGCTTCAAGCCTGCTTTGCGCCAAACCTTCCAGCCCTCTTCGGCCACGCTGACCATCTCCTGCATTCTTGCCATCCTGGTCGTGGCTCTCGTGGCCGGTATTATCTTGCTAAGGAGGCGCAGGAGGCTGCAAGGAAGGAAGCAGCTCAGTGACACAGCAGTTTACAATGACCTGGAGACGGTGAACAACTTGGGGGGAAGCGAGAGAGACTCCTTCCTCAGCTCGAACGGTCTGTTCAAGATCAGCAATAGCACAGCCTGCCTCAGCTTCGCCCCGTGTTCGGAAGGAAGGTCAGGGTACAGGCACAACCCTGTGGAGAGCAGGGCGGATTTTATATGGCGGAACGAGGCAGGACTGGGTTCACTTGCTGGCCTAAGATGAACTGAATTCGGGGAGAACACAAGAAGACAAATATCAGCACTTGTTGCTCCCTTTTTTTGATGTAAGGAGCAAAATTGACGAGTCGAACCCCACTGTACTCCAAACAATGGACTAGTCTGTTGAAGATAATTTACAAAGATTATTATTAAAATAATTATACGGGGCACACCTTTCACATTGAAGACCCAAAGAGACAACTATTAAGAGCCATCTTTTGCAGGACCTACAACTTAAACCAAATACATGAAGTTACCGTTATGAACTGCTTTGGAGAATTTGCCCCAGGTGTATGACTTGGTTTAAATGTCATTGTCTTTTTTTTCCGATTGATTTTATTTTGCTTTTCAATCTTCCTTTGCTCATTTTTTCCTTATTGTGCGCACCATCATTTTTAGACTTTATTATTTATTTATTTGAAAAACTATTGTTTAAGGCTTCACTTTGATTGTGACAGAAATATATTTATACAATGCTGAATGAGGACAAACATATTTTTTTTTGTTTTTTTCTTTTGTTTTATGGGTAACTGAAGATCAAATATCCCAAACGTATTCATGACAGGGATATAAGGTTTGACTGCATTTGACTGCAAACAACTGATTACATTGCCCTGTCATGTGCCATTGTTTGCGTTCATGCCAAAGTTTGTGTGGTGTTATGTGTTTTCATTCATATTTAAGTTGATCATAATGTGGATTTGTTACGAAATAAAAGATGTTTGATATAATACAATGAAGTTTGAGACAGATGGCTTACAAACAGGGGAGACTGGGGCTGGATGTCACAGTTTTTAGACTTTTATATCTTTCTTTGAATCAATACATCATTTATAAACAAAATGTGTGTGACATGGAAGACCAACGTCTCAGGTATGTACCTTTATTTTGCATTCATGTCGTTGTCACATTTTATGTCAGTGCAGAATATGAGCGATCAAGTAGAGAGCGTCAACGTGACATTTTGCCTCCTTAATGGGGTAAGATGTCACACTGGATTTTGCAATTAATAAAACAAGGACCAAAATGTTGCTGTTCTATTTTTATTAAACATGAGAAAGTGAACATTGGAAATAAGCCAAAGAAAATTTCATTAAATATTGCCACTGAATCAACGGAAACATAAAATGTTATGCAACATGCAGCGGATTTAAGTTCTTAGGAACTACAGGCACGTCGGCCATGATTCTCTGCCTCAAATTCCTCTGTTTTGTCTTCGTCAAACTGAAAAGTCAACAATAAGTTGAATTGCAAAGAAGAAAGCCTTCATCGTGAAACTTTAACCAGTACCACACTGAAATGCGGACATACTGGGTTACAGTTTTCATTAGCCCATTCTCAAGTGACAACTAAAAAAGACCTGCCATGTTTGCTAATGCAAGCTGTAGTTTTAAGTTAGCTTAAAACAGAACAATCACGAGGGTATGAGAAGTTACCTGAATCTCTCTTCCAACGTAAAATCCACACTGCTATGATTTTTATCTGGGAGACATTGCTTCAAAATGTAGTTATGTTTTTTATTTTTTACTTTGGGTTGTGCAAACTGATGAATTGGCACTCATCTCAGCTGGCAATGTGCTCTTCTCTTGTCAAACGAACTCAATCCATGTAAGGAAGAAAACCAGCATTACACGACTTAGCTGCGTCCCTGGTGGAAAGAAAATAACACTGGACGACATTTTTTTTCAACTTTTTTAGATGAATAAATGGTATTGTCTTCGGAAACGTCATATGCATGGTAAAATCCATATTCCTCGAGCTTTTATAGATCAGTCTTTTTTTCCAACGTAAATATTACAAAAACCTGATCTGCTAGAATAAGAGTAAAGACATTCTTAATCAGCATCACAAATACTTTATAAAACAATACACATCACTGATTGAATTTTTCTGTTGACCACTGTAATTGCAATGTGAGATGATTTATATCCGATTGACACCTTAAATGTGAATGATTTGCATTTCATTGATTTTCACCATTTGAAATAAAATGAACATTTTAAAAGCCCCACAATTCCTAAATTTGTGAACTCAAACAAACTTATAGCTTTTGGATCTTATTTTACATCATCTAAGCTGTCTTTGTTTTATGGTGCATGTGCACGCTGCCATCTACAGTTGTGACATTTGTGTGACTGCACTCATGTTGACAGTTGAGCAAAGCTTCGTTTCAGCATATTCATAGCCACAGGGTTCGAGAGAAAAGATTGTTGTCTCGTCATAATTTGTAAGGCACATTTTATAAACTTGGCAGGGTTGGAAACAACAATCTTCTTTGTGGTATTTAAAATTGACAGGATATTTATTTAGTCGAGCAAATGAAGAAATGACAAAACTTGCTAAACTACATTCAGTTGGGTGGAGCTGAACGCTCTTGCTGCCTGCAACTCTTTTAAAGCAAAGTGATCCAAGCAATGTGTTTAATTTGCCTTCAATGCCCACTGTAATGGGCATTTCCCCCATGACCTGGGCTTCAGTGGCATTCAAGAGTGGCAGGCCATGAGAAGATTTTAGATTTAAGGGTAAGCACCCCTTATGGGAACTTTACCAAAAAGTGTTTTTTTTGAGTGACTGACTGATTGATTGATCAATTAATTGTGACCCAACTGGTCGAGATAGATGGTTGCCCCACATTGAGTCTTCGGTCTGCTCGAGGTGTCATCCCTTCGGGGATGTTTTTCCTTGCCCCCGTCATGCCTATCACACTTGCTCATGTGGGATTTAGTTGGGATTCATTTGAGGTGCATTTTGGGCTCACTTAATCTTTTAATCAGTTAGATGTGTGTTTTTTGATCTGCCCCATGTGTAAAACCCCCTGAGACAACTTCTGTTTTAATTTGGTGCCATATAAATAAAAATGAATTGAATTGAATATTGATTGAGATCTCAGAGACACAAGGTGAAAAACTGACAGCAGCGACATGGACAAACATGAACCAGGGAGCACTAAGAACGATGATGCAATACATTCAGAAAGCAAGATATTCCCCATCCATCAGTGGCCGTTTTCAAAGATGATTCCAAGGAGCATTCCTGGTGAATGCTTTGTGTCTTGTGACTGTCGAGAAACCACCAGCTTTGGTCATTCAAAATTTCAACATTGAATCTTTAACAACCCATACAGTTCACGTAAAGTGTATTTTTGCATTGGCCACGTCTGAGTGCATCCTGGCTTGCCACAATTCCGTATATTCATTCATTCATCTTCCGAACCGCTTGATCCTCACTAGGGTCGCGGGGGGTGCTGGAGCCTATCCCAGCTGTCTCCGGGCAGCAGGCGGGGGACACCCCGAATCGGTTGCCAGCCGATCGCAGGGCACACAGAGACGAACAACCATCCACGCCCACACTCATACCTAGGGACAATTTAGAGTGCTCAATCAGCCTACCATGCATGTCTTTGGAATGTGGGAGGAAACCGGAGCACCCGGAGAAAACCCACGCAAGCCCGGGGAGAACATGAAAACTCCACACAGGGAGGCCGGAGCTGGAATCAAACTCGGTACCTCTGCACTGTGAAGTCGACGTGCTAACCACTGGACTACCGGGCCGCCCCAATTCCGTATATGACCTGTTGAATTTCAACAGAGCAAACACAACAAAGAGAGCTGCTACAAGACATATCAGCAGAGAGGAAAGCTTTTTTTCCTATACAAATTAACAACAGCGACCCACTCAGAACAAAGCTTATTTATTTCCATATCAAATATAAACGAGAAATTCAACTGTGGGACTCATGAGAAGTTACAGAATAAGAACAATAAAAGGACATAAAAGATTTGGAAACCAAAACTAATATGGGGGACCTCTAATAAGAGAGTGAAATACTTTGTGTGCAGATTTGGTTCCCCTTTGTGTTTTTAAAACCCGTATTGTGTGTAACTCAAAGTTTATATATATATATATATATATATATATATATATATATATATATATATATATATATATATATATATATATATATATATATATATATATATATATATATATATATATATATATATATATATATATATATAAATTTTGTTTAGTGGAAGCACACGTTTCAGACTGTATTTTGAAAAAAGATTTTATTTTTACTGTTAACGTTCAGAAGTTGACGAAGTATCTGTGCTCCCACTTGAACATTGAGGCGCCGGAGGGGGTTTTTTTTCAATAAAATAGTATTTTTTTATATTTAAAAAGGTTGTGTACCTTAAAAATTGTAACAGATAAAGGCATTCTGTAAATGTTGCTTGGTGCACTTTTCCTACTTTGACGCATAAGGTTTCAGAAGCTGACAGAGCGTGAGTATACTTTCGCCACGTCTGATCCGATACTTTGTCAACGTGGTGACATGCACAGTTTAAAGTTCACATCCTAATTTCTACACACTTTCAAAGCACGTGAAGACACGACTGCGCATTAGATACAATAGTTTACCCAAAGGGCTAGTAATGTTAAACAGTGTTCAACAAAAACCGCGAACGCTGTCACATTAATGGGCTTCCATATATACATCCTGTGATGGAAGCACAATTTAGAGGGCAAACCATACTCCGGAACTGTGCCACGACTGAACCGTCGTCGCCTCCCAACGCTTCTCTCCACTCGTAAAAAAAAAAAAAGAAAAAAAAAGAAAACGCGAAACCAGTCAGACCAGTCTCGAGCAGACATGGCAGCCGACCGGACCCGTACAGCACTCGGGGAAAGCGGGGACGTTCATTTAATTGACGAAGAACCGTTTGAGGAACACGGCAGGTATGCCCCGAAGAGACATGCCCGGGTCACGGTGAAATACAACCGGAAGGAGCTGCAGAGACGGCTTGATGTCGAGAAGTGGATTGATGAGCGTCTGGACGTGCTCTACGCTGGTCAGGTGGGTGCGAGGAGAGGCGGACCGGTGGCAAACTACCTGTGCTGTGCTGATCTCTCTATCTCCAGCTTTAAAAAAATACTACAACAACAAAAACAACCCATTTGGGTTTCTTATTGCTTTCTCTTACCTAAATAATTCCCACAAATTATGTTTTGGTATTGTCATTACAACAAGCTGGAGCTCGACAGTTTATGGGAGTATTTGACGGTCATGACTATCTCGTGAAATATCGAGTGTTCAAAGTGAACAGAGGTGGAAACTGGGCAGGTCCTCTTCTCCTTAGAAGGCCAAGGACCCTGTCTAGCTGTAGTCCAATTCTCCCAGATCTCTATCTGTCTCAGGCGTTATTTCCTTACATGGGCTGTCTGGAACAGCGAGGCGCTTAAATGATGAGGGAAATAAGCAAGAGGAGGGAAGACAGGATGGAGAGAGATAAACATGTGAAACTGGAGCAGCCATTTGGATCACGTGTGAGGAGACGGATTCTTTTATTTTGAACATAAAATCTTCTAATTGGTCTTGTGGCACGGATCCAAACCATAATGGAAAAAAAAAAGAATGGACCTGTAAAGGAGGACAATATGACTGACACACAACAGTGCTGTATAGTAAAAATGAATCTGACCGCCCACCCCCCCAAACCCTTCCTCAGGCAGACACAGACGATAAATTGATACAATAATTACAATGGCCATTTGTTCAACGGGAGGAGGCCTCTCTGGCACAGTTAGGCCGAAACAACAGTTTTATTATTCAATCCAGCAGTTTACACAAACGACTGACATGCAGTTTTCCAAAGTTTTCAGATACTCTTGAGTGAATAAAATGTCCTGTTTTTTGACGTATGTATGTGGGGAACTTTTCTCTTCTGACTTGATCCACCCAATGAAGAAAAAAACAAAAACAATGAATGAATCATGAATTGTTTCAATTTGGTGTTATATTTATCGACAAAGCAACCCAGTTGGTATTTTTCGAATAACTAAAAGCGAAAACATTAGTCAAAAGTTTGACTCTGATTGTTTGTTTTACTGTCCCCCTTCTCCCTCACTCACACACGTTTGATATGGATTGGCCTTTCTACGATAACCTTTAACATGTTTGTGTCTTTTATGTTATGTCTGTGGTATCAGGAGGGAGATATGCCAGAAGAGGTGAATATTGATGACTTAATTGACCTACCTGATGACATGGAGCGCATTAAAAAATTGCAGGTATATACATTTGTATTTACTTTAAATTATTTCAGAGCGTGAGAGAGCTTTCATTGCTGATTTATGACATATGAAGCATGTTCTAAGCTTTTACGTCAGTGTTTTTTTTTGATGGGCGGCATATAAAATGAATATTAAACATGACCCTCATTAGAACATTACAGATTCAAATCAATAAGACAGCATTGTGAGTCAAGTCAAATGGTTGAATGATACATCATCAAATATTATAGCATCAGACATTATTATACTGCTTTTTTTTAAATATATTTGACTGTTAAGTATATCTTAGTGCATATTGGGTTGGATTTACATGATTATGTTTAATGAGATGAACAAACATGTTGGATACTAATGTCATTTTCTTGTGCCCTGATTTTTACAGGAGTTGCTTCAAACCTGTAATAGTGACACAGAGGTAATATTTAGTTTTTCACATTGCATAACCAATCACACAGTGCAACAATTTTGATGGACATTAACATAAATGGTGATTTTTATTTTATCCATCCATCCTTTTTCTGTACTGGTCATCCTGTGGAGGGCTGACGGGAGGGCTGGACTGGCCATCAAACGTATTGGGCAGATGCCCGGTGGGCCGGCATCTTTTGCGGTGCTTTTGAATGATTATTTCCTAAAAAAATAAAAATTAAAAAATCCCTCCATCTTCCCACAAGAGATTGGCCCGTAATTTAGAGGGAGCAGCCCATCAATGTTTTCATACAGTAAACTCAACCAATCAACATAAGTGCGGTAGCAGAGCTCAGTGATAGGCAGGGGTGGTGAGCAATCATATCTAAATACATTTTCTAAATACATTGGTCTAGAGATTAGAATGTTTGATTCTTATAGTCAATGTCAATTAATTGCACTATTTTCACATTATAGGAAACATGGCTAAGTTGTCATTATTTATCATGCTGCCCAGGGTAATAGTTTCATTAATTAAAATGCACGCCGATCCACAACATTGCTCAACACATTATTAATACATGCAGGAACAACAACAAAAAAGCAGTGTTTGGTGTTATTGTTCCTTTTAGATCGGGTTTGAATGAATAGGCCATTAATGGCAGTGTAGCTCTGATTGGTTGTCAGCTAGTTAATGTTATGAATAGACTGTAAGCAAAGCAACTGCAAATAAAATTGGGTTTCCTATTAAATTAGGGCTGAGGAAATGTTGCTTTTTACTTCGACTTGATTCTACTTGTAGTATGAGTGTGTTGAGCAAAATTCTGGATACGTTTTTGCGTTTTATTTAATGAAATCCTGACTGTGGATAGCATGAGAAACAATGACTTCTCGGTTACAGAAATAGCTGCGAGCTTGCGAAGCTTTTGCATATTTGTGTGGGTGTGGGCTGGTGTGAGACAGAAATAGCAGGGGTGATTTTGAGTGCCAGTTCACCCCTAGTTGTCTTGAACAAAAAGTTAATGGTCACGGTTAAACATATTTTTACCCCAAAAATAACAGCACTTGTCAAAATGACTGGAAAGTGATCCCAAGGGTTACCACCCTACAGGAAATAACAGGAAATCCTGGCACTTTCTGTGACATGATGTACTGTTTTCTTCCTAAGGCCTTCATAAAAGAGCTAGTGGAGAAGCTGGATGGAGTTCATAAGGAGGAAGAGCTGCAGAGTGAAGGCATCGAGCATCCAGTCATCGGTCACAGCCACCATCGCCACGAACCTTATCACTTCAATGACCCGCACCATTTCCACCACACCCAAGGCCAGAACCAGACCCTTTGATGAAGCCCCAACCCCATTAGACACACAAGCAGCCCCATTAAACTGTCAACAAAGCATAACACTCATGCATTTACTGCAATTCTACATATAGTTTGTTTGTCAAATCCATGCCAATTGATGTGTAAAACGTTTGCTGTTTGACAGTGTTGTGTCGTTCTGTCAACTGCGCGGATGTGGCACAGCGAGACAGGAAGGAAGTTGTGTTCCTTAAATATCAAACTTATTCCAGTCAATGTTTTGTGATAGGAAAACATTGTGTCCTTTACAGGAGGTTTTGTCCGGTATATTAATGGATTTCAACTGACTTTTGACTAATAATGTCAAATAATACTAGGAAAACTTTTGGGAGGAGTGGAAGATAATTTACTCGGTTTTACAAAAATAAATATGGTACATTACGTGTGCCCACAGAGATTATACCCAAAAGAGAAGCACAGGCTAAAAGCATATCCACTGAAGAAAAGAAAATCTTATGGCACACATTATTACCATCATTCATAAACGATTATGAATGTAAAAGTGTAGTCATAAAAATAACGCATGTGTTTAAATATATGTCATCACTCAGCATCATAGATTCATAATGTAATGGTCGATATTAAGCCTTTTAGGTACAGCGGTTACTGCAGTGGACAGCTTCTCATGTTATCGGGTTCCAGGGTGCATGAAAGTGTTAAAGTGTATTAAATTGTACCATTGCAGTATTATTGGCATGTGATGCTATCCCACATTATCAGTTATCACGTTTAATGAACCCGATTCATTGTTCACATGATGAAACAATGAATATTGATGACGTCATTTCAAAATGACGTCACCGATATTCATTGCTTCTGTTTTGAGCTTCTGCTGCTACACAGAGTCACTAAATAAAGGTAACCTGCCGCACTGTTTTTGTGTCCCATGAAACTTTCATCATGATCACATCGAGAGCCCCGTCGCAACTCAGCGGAGGCATATTTTAGATCGTAAACTCGAGCTGCAGCGGTGCCATCTCGAGTTTGCCTCGTATCGGTTCATATTGTGCTAAGATCCACACGTGATGAAAGAAGCATCTTGACTTACAGCTTCCTTTCTTTGTCTATGAGTAGGCCTTATATATATAATTTTTGCTGATTTGGAATGATATGCAGGACGAACATAGTTAATTTTGTGAAAACATTTTACAAAATGAGCTCTGTTGTTGAGTTCGGATAATGGATATTTCGTACATGTATTGGAAAACGCATCATAACAAATGAAATATATTATGAGCACGTATTTTGTCCATATGTAAAATTGCATTTTTATGTCATACATCTGACTAGGAAGTGTGTAGTCCTATATGGGGCCCCAAATAGCACTGATGAAAAATTGTGGCCACTGCCAGGATTTAAGTTGCCCGTCCCGATCGACACTCTTCGACAGAATCGGATGCAGGGGTTCCTCGGTTTACGACAGTTTCTCGGTTACGAATGATGTGCAATAAACTAATTTGTATCATAGGTTCAGTGCTTTTCCTGCCAATATTTACTGTAAATACTGTATATCTTTATTACTGTGCTGCCGACGACGACTTTCGTCCACATTCGGGTTACGTCGCGACGGGGGCAACCGAATAACGCCGTAAATCCAGGAGCCCCAGTGTGGGGCACGATAATCAATGACCTTATAGTCCACTAGATGGCAGAAAGGAGCAAAAAGAGTTCAGTACAGTGTCATGATGCTTTTCCACGTGGGCTGTACAAACATTTGGACTTCTTTCATTGCTTCGTTTTCATTAAAGCGTTGCACAGCACAACTCAACTACGTGCACGGGCACAAACACACCTTCAGCAGTTTCCTTTAAGTGATATTATGAACCCTGCTATGGCAGCCAAGCCCTTAGTTATGTTCTAAAGAATTTGGCAACGACTCGAGGTTTTATCCTCCTTTTCGCTCAGTTCTAAATTCTTCCACTGAGGAAGCGTACGCTGCTGATGATGCATGAATAGAATTTGCAATGAAGGCCACAAATTCTCCTCACTCAATGTAATAAGTGAGACGGGGTTAATGCACTCTAACAAAGTGTGCACGCATGATAACATCATAATACACCACAGGGGATGCTCTGGCCAGTCTTCCTGCACTAGGCACTCAATGTAATTAAACTAGAAGGTTCCCTTGGGTGCATGCAGGGTGGGGTACGGGAGTGGGGGTCGAAGGTTTGCTGGTGTAGGAGGGCTAGAAGCGACAGGACAGGCCTTTCCTCAGGAAAACATATCACCTTCCACCACAATAGAGCTCACCAGGAAACCATGGGCAGCCACATTGCTCTCTTGAGTCAATGAATACTTTCAGACACACTCTCACACTCATCAGTCACACACGCACACAAAAGCCTGCACACTCCAGGATGACACGCTACTGAAAGACTGCGAGAATAGTTTCTCAGGTAAGACGGTTTGCGTTTCAGTCAACTCCATCACTAGAAGGGAGCCAATGTGGTTTGTTTGTGTTTTCTGATGCATTGTTTTCTTTCTTACAGGTGTGAAACAGGTAACGTCTCTAATAGATGGTGTCCACCCGCCAGACACTTCACCAGGTACACCCACACCATCTAATAAGATCCGATACGACAACCCTGCATGCCTTGAAATCCTCTGCAAAATATTTCAAGTGGAACTCAGCGGTTATGATCTACTGCAAACTGCGACTAACAAGTCAATCACAAAACAGCGACAGCAACATAATTATTGTTACTGATCATCGAGGATTAAAGCTGATTCTATTTCGCTGTGTAGGGGTATCTAATGATGTGACTTCTGAAGCAAAGCCCGCCGTCTATCATCCTCCAATTTGTATTAGTTAAATTAAATCAGAAATTGATTCTATTCTTTCAACAATACTCACGTATGTAAGTGCGCTATGTAGAAAAAAAAAAGTTTCTTGTCAGTATATTTGAGAAAGTATATTCACCCTTTAAGGGACAGCGGTTACGACAGTGGAGAGCTGATCATATTATCAGGTTACAGGGTGCATGAAAGGGTTAAAAAGAATTGTTTGCCCCATGCCTAAAAAGTCAGTTGTTCATAATTATGATAACATCTTCAATTTTATTGTCCAGATTACGCAGGTAGGCGTTGGGTAAAAAAACGAAGGGTACAGAAGGTGCAACACATTTAGACTACACTTATACATACCTTAATAAATAAATGAATTCTGTAGAAGGTTAGCGTAAAAATATACTATAATGTTTTAGACAAAAAGGTTTTGTTTCTGACTTTAACAAAAATTTGTCAACCTCCTGTCATGTCACGAAATGACAAAAACAGGATGTCATAAGGCACAGATGCATCAGCTCCACATTTGAATATTATTAGCATATAAAAGCAAAACTTTTACTTGGAGAAAATGAAGAAAACCGAATCTAAAGCAAATTATGAATCCTGACAGTGGTTTGATTTTCTAATCTCCGTCAGTGTGAAGGAGCTTTCTCTCTTTTCATGGTGAGATGATTGTTTCATTGCAATCTTGTAACACCAGCAATGTATTATAAAGGTAATAAACGGCATATGAAAACTTATCATTCAACCATTAAATGCTTAACTGCACATTAGATAAGAAAAGTTGCTTTGTCTATTGTTGTATGTGTACGATACAGAATGTATGCGGGCTGCATAGTTGCAGCGATATACGGTCCTAAACTTTTTTTTTTCTCCTGTTCTTGTTCAACAGTTCAAATCGCAAGTGCAACCATGCCCATTCTAAAGAAGCTCCCAGGTAGGTCAAAGAGCTGCCATGAATTCCCCAGAGCGAATGGTGAACTTATTCTCCCGAGGCTTGAATTGGACCTCAAGGACTTGAATGATCTTAATGATCTGAAGGAGTTGCACAACCTGAAAGATCTGAAAAAGAACCTGAACCCATTTGAGGATGTTGACCTGGATGAGGATGAGAGGAACGACGGTGACACGGGCCTCATCATGGGGGACGTCAGGGGTAACCTACAGCTCAGGTCCTCTCGTGATGGAGAAGAGGAAGAAAATGAGCTCAACGCCGAGAGACACGGGGCGGGAAATCCCAAAGGAAAGCCGCTAAGGGGCACCCTGGAGCGACTTTGTGGTGTGTCACCACTGAAAACCCTTGGAAAATTGGGCAAGGGGCTCCGCAAATCTGGGCGAAGCGTGTGGGGGCACAACTCACCACACTATAGCCCCGGAGACTCAAACACACTCCCAACAGAGAGGGAAAAAAGGAAAGGACTACGCAGAAGCTCAGAGGGAATTATGACTCTATTCCGGTGAGGATGGGTGAAACATCATTACAGTATTTGCTACTAAAATCCTATAAATGAGTAAAAAAAAAAAAAAAAAAAAATATATATATATATATATATATATATATATATATATATATATATATATATATATATATATATAGATATTTACTCTGTGTAATGTATCTAGAATTAAGGACTCAAGGCATGATTAAGAATAACATAGTCACAAATATGCTTCCATAAGAGCATGACAACTTTTCCTTCTGTCAAGTTGGAAAAAAAAGTGTTGGGAAATTTTAATTGACAGTAATTAATATTGTGTGCTTATGTCCCTTGTTATGTCATTAGCTGCTGACGTGCTTTCAGCGGCATGTTGCATACTGACTGTGCCCTCCTTAAGAGGACTATTTTACAGTTTTACAGTTTAAACAGGAGTCACTTCAAAAACATAACAAAAAAATAAAGCCAATTATTCCAGGAACAATATTTAGCACCAAGCCTTTCATGTGGTCATGTATCAAGCCTCTTCATCCCCTCACCCCATTTATGTTGTTATTTTGTTTTATGCCGCGGATCCTGTGCAGCATTACCGGCCGTTGTAAAGAGGAACGCAGAGAAAGCCTGCCCTGTGGGGACCTGAGTGCAGACAACGAGGCGGAGGCTTCTAGGCGGTCCTCCTTCCTCAGGATGGTCAGCCTTGGCAAGCTGAAGAGGGAATCCATGTCCGACAAGGCCTCAGAGGAGACTGAGGATGAATCAGAGGAAGAGGAGCCAGTGGTCAAAACCAGAGAGCCCCTTTCAGGTAGTGAATGAGGAAGCAATGAGTTACGAGATCATCGTAAGTGATACGGTGAAACTACAATGAATATCTCTTGTTTTGGGAATCCTGATTCTTTCTGCCCACATGAAGTGCAAAATTTATTTTAATCCCTTATTGAGCACTCAGTCGGAAATTCAAATACAGTAGAACCTCACTTAAACAGACTAAGTGGGGAAAGGGGTTGTCTCTCTTGTCTGTTCTGAGTACTTCCTTCGTGACCGAAAAATACCCAATACAGTAAAAAAAAAATTTTTTTTGTACTTTATTCCATTCCATTTTTTTCCGATCCGCTTTATCCTCACAGTGTCGCGTGGGGTGCTGCAGCCTATCCCAGTTGTCTTCGGGCAGTAGGCGGGGCACTGCCTGAATCGGTTGCCGGCCAATCGCAGGGCACACAGAGACAAACAGCCATCCGCACACACACTCACACCTAGGGACAATTTAGAGTGTTCCATTAACCTGCCATGCATGTTTTTGGAACATGGGAGGAAACCGGAGTACCCGGAAAAAACCCACTCAGGCATGGGGAGAACATGCGAACTCCACACAGGAAGGCCGGAACCGAGATTAAACACACGCCCTTGTACTGTGAGGTCGACGAGCTAACCACTGGACCACCGGGCTGCCATTTTGTACTTTATTTGAAGAAATTATGTACATCATTCATGAGCCACAATGTTAGCACTTGCTTTTTTCACTTCTCTTATAATTAGATGTGATAGGCTTTCAAAAAAAACAAACCAAAAACCCAATTGTGCACTGCGCCAGCAACTGCATACTAAACAGTAAAAACAGTCATATGTATGAATAGGTAGATACAACATGGCACTTTGAGCTGCAGGCTAATGTTCATGCTTTCCATTAGGAACATTGCCACTGCCAACATGGCTGTCAAATTGACGCATGTTCTAGCCTGCTCAAGTCTACCATAGGTCTAATTATCTATGATAAGAGTACAGCCTAGTAACATGTGCCCAGTCTTTGTTAATGACATCAAAGCGTCATTTAATGGTACTGTGGCAAATTGCGGCTAATTGTGGAACTAACAGACTGAAAGAGCTATTTTAGAAGTGCCGTTTTGAGTAGGCCAGACACAAATGCCTTTGAGTTTGGGAACCATTGGTTTCTGGGCTCATTAAATTGAGGGGCAAAGTGTTGGTGGAAATCAGAAAGTCCTATTTTCTGTTTATTTGTGATTAAGTGACAAAATATGGTTAGGGTTCGTCTGCGTCTCAAGGAAGACTGGCTACATGATGGAAACACGTGTCCTCTCATATGTTCAGATGTTTCTTTTCCAAATCACTGGAATGAATTTGGTCTATGCTTTATTTTCAACAGTACTGGAGATTCTACAGTTAGTCAATCATCGAGACCTGCTCCTTGCCGACACACATATTCAGGAACTAGAGCGAGAGTGTGAGCTGTTGTCTCTCCTGCCAACTCCAACTGGTCCCCTCCTCAGTCCTCCTTTTAGTCCCTGCAGTCCTCTTGGCATGATTCCCCTATCATGTTCATCTTTGGATGAGTCACTCAGCTCCAACGCAACACTGGATTCAGGTCGCCGGAAAGAGAAGGATGTAGAGCTCCTCTACGAGGCTTTGATGAAGGAGATGTGGGATGTCGTGCGAGAGTCTCTCCGGCAACCCAGCGCTGGGCCCAATCTTGGGCTTGTGGTACTGGTTATTCAACAGGAAGAGCATGCAGATGTGACCTGGGCTCTCAGAGAGGACAGTAAGCCAGAACGAGATCCGGACTTGGCTCCCCAGACCCAACAAAGCCACCGTCCTCGGCGAATGAAGATGAAGTGGAGAGAAGCTGTGGCGGAGGCTGCTGATTGGAGCCTGCCGCACCAGGTGGACACTCAGGCAGGCCAGCTGGCGTCATACCTGGAGCGCCTGAGGAGTCGGATGGTGGATGACG
Source organism: Hippocampus mohnikei (assembly GCA_026261675.1). NCBI lineage: Eukaryota > Metazoa > Chordata > Actinopteri > Syngnathiformes > Syngnathidae > Hippocampus > Hippocampus mohnikei. The sequence goes on from JAKGUB010000325.1 coordinate 5,067,203, forward strand.
TGGACGCAGCCAAGAGGAACGCCGTGTCCATTTACCCTGAGGAGTTCTCTGCGTTCCAGGTGTATGTGGAAAGTTATCATCAAGCCGTGGCTAAACGTCTACGAAACCTGACCCGTGGCCCACTGCAGATAACTGATGTCTACTCACTGTTGGACTGGTTCTACAACATCTACAACCGGTAGATTACATTGTATACTATACCAATGCTAGAGTGTACCTCATTAAAACTACATATACTTAAATAACGTTTACTTAAAAAAATTTTTTTTTTTTTGGTCTTTACAAGTGATGTTCTGGGAACCATTGGCACTGCAACGCCAATCAACTATGCCTCCCTGGAACCTATTCTGCCTCCAGACATGGTGGACCAATTAGAAAAGGAGTGCCTTAATATTGTCAAAGTAAGAAAAGAGTTTTCTTTTGACTGTCTCTTTGAAAAAGGAATAAGAGATTCAACTCGCTATTTGAATTCTAGGAGAAGGTGACAAAAGAGTTAATTCAGGTGCTGGATGACGAAGAGAGGCGATGGGCCCATACTCTACACATAGAGGAGTATCAATCCCACCTAGCACGCTCGGTCATTCAGGTAATTATTATCATTATTTTGGCTATTTAAAAAGATGATACAACTGTATCAACACATCTATACATCTCATTTTGTATTTGTACTTTTTGTTCTTTGTATTTCACAAAATCTAGAGGCTGAAAGTAGATCTGGACAAATCTACATCTGTAAACCAGTTCCTAGGGGCAAGAGTGGCTCGCTTTAGTCTCATCGGCTTGGCTGACTTTCTTTATAGGTGAGTTGAAAAACAACACCAAGGTTGGTAGTGACCATGCCGAGTTTACAGCTACTGTAGAAAAAACAAAAAAAATCAATTTTATGTCTGATTTATGCATAATTTACATACATCCTGGGTTCAGGAATGACACAGTGGGCTATCTACTATTGTAAAGCCAAAATGCCAGTATACATGTGGATCTTCATAAGAAAAGGGGTCTTATTTGGTAACTTAGATATGAGTCAAAACTTGCCACCATATAAGTTGCTAATAGGCCGTTGAATTTTCACTTCACCTAGTCAATCAGTGAATAAATAGAGTCATAACCATAAAATAAATATACGTACATTTTTCATGAGTAAAAATATAATTATAATGACCATAAGAAGTTGACCAAGATTATAGCATGCCCGCCTCTCAGTTCTGAGATTTATCTCCGGCCTTTATGAGTGGAGTTTTTACCCAGTAATTCGGCTTCCTCCCACATTCCAAAAACAATATCAAAGTAAAAAAACCCAAAACAAAACAGGAACACAATTTGTGGATTATTTCAGTGTGTGCCGTCAAATACCCAGAATCGATAATCTCACAACCGGACAGCAATTTTTGCAAAATACCATCTATCCATCCATTTTCCGATCCGCTTTATCCTCACGAGGGTCGTGGGGCATGCTGGAGCCAATCCTAGCTGTCTTTGGGCAGTAAGCGGGGTACACCCTGAACTGGTTGCCAGCAGGGCACACATAGACGAACAACTATTCACACTCACAATCACACCTAGGAACACTTTTGAGTGTTCCATTAACATGCCGCGGATGTTTTTGGAATGTGGGAGGAAACCACAGCATCCCAAGAAACCTCATGTATGTAAACTCCACACAGGAAGGCCAGAGCCTGAATCAAACAATGCACCTCTGCATTGTGAGGCGGACATGCGAACCAGTGGACCACTGTGCCGCAAAATACCAGCCTGTACTAAAACTAGAAGACTTGCTAGAACCATCAAAGTCACACCATTTGGGGTTCAACCCGTATCTAATTGATTACTATTGAAACAAACAGGCATCACTGAAAAGACTGGGTCTGACATTCGAGTTTCCACGTCTGCTGGATCTGCTCTTGTCCTTTACACAAAATTGCTACTGCTCAACATGGCTATTTCTTGGAGCGAGATTCTCAAAGAAAATGTTGCGTACAAGTTTTCAGAGAAAAGTAGAGATGTTTCATGAGACCCAGGCAGAGTTTGGTGATCGAGGTGATGGATATGTTTCCAGGACCATTGCTCTAGTCAACTGCTGCCCTCCTCTCAGGTAAAACACACATTTATTCAATCTATACTTTTGGGTTTCAGTAATTGGTTTTAATATGTACTGTATGTTGATGTCATGGTTGGACACTGTAGATCCTTTGTGGAGCGCTGCAGGCAGTGTGACCCACAGGCCAGCGAGGACTCAGCAAAGAGAGCCAACTCCTCCCTGGATAGGATCATCAACCAGTCTGTGAGGGTGCTGGCTGATCGGCTGTTTGAGCACATCAGGGTGAGCAGATGTTCAGCTAGGTTTTTGAAATAAACCACCAATGGCAGACAGCAGCCGTGACAAAAAAAATTGTAAGACTTGACATGACCAGTAAGGCGGGTATGAAAGTTTAAATAAAATACCGTAGATGGTAAAAATGTAAATAAAATACCATTATCTGCAGGACTACGATGGTAGGAAAATATCCAAGATCCACATATTAGATGATAATGACATTGCAGGAAAAAAAATGTAGATGTGAATGGTTGTTGTGAATGGTTGTTAAGCTTATGGTACATACAATTCAACTCAACTGTATTTATTTAAAGCACAAGAACAGTAAGACAAAATCAAGTCTGAGTCATGCTGAGTCAAAAGCCAAAGAATACAAATGAGTTTTGAGATGAGTTTTAAAGATGGGCAACGAGGGGGCTTGCTAAATGTTCAATGGGAGGTCATTCCAAAGAGAGGGACCAGCAATGGAAAAGGCTCGATCCCCTCTGAGCCTCCGCTTAGTTCTTGATACCTCTAATTATGTCTGGTCCGCAGACCCGAGGCACCGGGCAGGTGCGTAGAAGCGGAGGTCGTCAGAGAGGTAAGGTGGAGCAAGGCCATTTAAAGATTTTAAAATAAATAATGGGATCTCAAAAAGAAGTCTAAAATATAAAGGAAGCCAGTGAAGGGATGCCAGAGTAGGAGTTATGTGCTCCCTCTTACGAGGACCAGACAAGAGGCAAGCAGCAGCATTCTGAACCAACTGGGATTGGTTCAGAATGGAGGATTGGCTGACTCCAAAGTAAAGTGCATTAGAGTAATCCAGCCGGGATGTGACGAAGGCATGAATTACTGTTTCAAAGTACTCATGAGAACAGTACATATGTAGGTATAGAGAAATGAGGACCAATGAAGATATAAAAAACAAATACAATGGATCATATCGCTCCTCTTTTAACTAGCTGATCCGATTCTTTTTTTTCAGAATCACTTAAGGCAGACAACAGTCTTAAGCCTTCAAGTCGGCTCTGTCATTTTCAACTTTTATTTTCGCTTTCAATGACCACATACTGCATAGCCAGCGAACAATATACAAGTGAAATGAAATAGTAATCTAGCAGCGTAAATGAAAAGAATGGCTGAAATTATTTTTCTTGTCACATTTGCATGGGAACAGTTTCGTTCATTCGACCAGCAAATGACTAAACACGTTTTCATCAGAAAGCCCCCCATTTTAACCGTTTTGCTCCATTGTTATTTCCAGCCCTTTTTTGACAAAATGATCAAGAGAAAATGGCTGAACAACACAGACACATTTGAGGCCATTGAAGCCAGCATTAAACAACACTTCAAAAAGTTCAGAAGGATGGATCCTCCACCGTATCAGGTATGTGTTAACAGAAATAATCTGTGTATCTAGTGTTTGGCGAGGTTGAGATCATGTGAGAAAAAAAAATTCTCTTTGGATTTTTCGGATGACACAGACGCTGGTGGGTGAGGTTCATCGTCGGGTCCTGGTGGAATATGTCCGAGCCATCATGCGAGGACGGCTCATTTGCACCTCCTCCAAGATGAGAAAGAGAATGGCTTTCCGCTTACAAGATGAAGCCAAACAGCTTAAAGGACTCTTTAAGGATTTGGTGAGTCTGTCCTTCAGACAAAATTCTACATTATCAGGTATTGCAGAGTTAAATGGTATAATTGTCGCAGTCGCCCTACTAACAAAGAGAAACTCAGGTGGCTCTTAAGTTCTCGACCTGGGTCCAAAGGTTTACCTCATTCTTATTATGATTCAAACTAATGATAGCAATTTTCTCCCGGTACTCCAGTTTCCTCCGACATTCCAAAAACATGCATGGCAGGTTAATGGAACACTCTAAATTGCCCCAAGGTGCAAGTGTGAGCGCGAATGTTTGTTGGTCTACCTACGCCCTGCGATTGGCTGGCAACTAGTTCAGGGTGTACCCCACCTACTGCCCGAGGACAGCTGGGATAGGCTCCAGAAAATGGATGAATGGATGGACGTTTACTGGAGATAAGAGTATGAATAAACTTCGCCTGGTTTGCTTGGAACATGCAGCCGTTCACTCTGGATATGTTTTTCAACTGGTAGATGGCTGTTTTAGTGACTGATTTGATATGACTGCTAAAGGATTAAAATCGATCAGCACACCACCTAGTTATAGGAAACTGCGTGGCATCTAAATAAGCATGATTGTCGACATTATAGTTCAGAAGAATTTGACCCAAGCATAGATATACAGCTTGAGCAAAAAGTGTCCCAAGAAATGACCCTTGAGGGACCCCATATGCTATGACCATTTCATTAGATTCAAAGCTTCCAATGGTCACAAAGTAAGTCATTTCTTTCAAGAATGACCTTAACCATTTTAGGACTGTTACATTTAGTCCTAATTTCCAACCTGTTCTACCATACCGTACATTATGACATTCTGTATCAAATGCCTAGACAGCATCAAAACATGTAGAGGATGCCAGTTCCAATGTGGTCATCCAGGACAGCGGTCCCCAATGTTTTTTGCCCCATGGACCGGTTTAATGTCAGACAATATTTTCAGGGACCAGCCTTTAAGGTGTGGTGGATCAATACAACAAAATAATATGATATGGCCTGCATGAAAACATATTAATAAACACGAATCATGACAAGAGGATACTCTCACGTCGCTATGGTACCGTTTAAACGTGCCTTCAAAATAAAATACACCACAAATACAAAGTGCATAAAAATACGTCACCATCGCCGCATATTATGCAGAGTGGGCTAGGTGTGTGGGAATCTCCCGTTGAGATAAATCCGTATTTTAAGTAGGACTCCTGATACTGTCTATTACATGTAGCCTTCTTTTTCTTGAAAGTCATAGGCTCCTCTTTTGTCTCCTGGCTGGGCCTTTTCCCCTCCCCACAAAAACTTTCCATAGACGTTTGTTTTTTACTCATTTAGCTAGCTCCTGGGTTTCATTTTAGCCGTAACCTATCACGTGACCGAGAAGCGCGCCTTCACCTGCGTCAAGAGTGACCTACTTTAGACGGATGTAGCATAGAATCCGGTAATTTTTCAAAATAAAACATCTTTCAGATTCCGAAATAAATAAGACGGAAGGAATGTAAGTTACTTATTCTTTCTGTGCGGCCCGGTACCAAATGACCCACAGCCCGGTACTGGTCCGCAGCCCAGAGGTTGGGGACCATTGATCTAGGACCATGTATTTTTCAGCTACAGCAGTACCGTATATAGAAAAATAGAATAGAATACAATAGAATATTCTGCCAAGTCGAATGCCAAGGACGGTGGCTGAGAATGGAGCCTGCCCTTCCAACTTCCTAGGTCATGAATAATCCAGACAGTGTTGATACAGGAGTGAGTTCTGAAAAATGGCTGCCGTCAGTGATATGGAGATGGATGATCCTGGCTTACGTTAGCACTAACCTGAAGGGGGAAGAGGCTGTAAAACAACTATGCCTGACAGCGTGGCATTTGCCCCCTTTCTGTGACCGAGTTCAAACAAGTGTCCGTCACCTCGGTTGACAACAGGAAGCTGCTGCGCTCAGAGGGAACTTCCTGTTCCTGTCAGCTGGATGACTTTGAAGTGAGTCCGGGATAGCCTTGATGGCCTTTGTCGGTGACGGGTAGAATGAAGCGACTATGGAAAATGGGAACTAGGGTGGGGGTGTTTTTTTAGTGATGGTTTAAAAAAAGAGATTATTTTTAGCAAATGCCAAACCAAAGAATTCCACCATCTTTTGAGGAAAACGATGGGCAGAAAAAACAATTGTAGTTTTGTTATTCACTGAGAAAACGCTTTCACCCTCTGGCCTTCGAGAGAGTTGTCACACCATTCAAGTTTCTCAGGCCACAATACCGACATTCATTTTGTCTGAGTATGCCATATAAAGGCTAATCTTGCTGTTCATAAGAAAATCCCGGAGGATGCCTGGCTATCTTACGCTCTCAAATCTCATTTCGTTGTCTGTATAAATGGTGAACCTGAAGCTTGGAATAAGACAAAAAGAATTCAGAAATGTAACAAAGAAAGTAATGAATATATTCCGATAAAATAATCCCATCACGTGTCTTTTTCAGGAATCAAATTCATCCTGGTTGGACGGTCTCATCTGCCACCTTGCTGACATTGTTCTCCTGGAAGACACACCCTCCATCCAAATGGAGGTTGCCGTCTTGGTGAAAGAGTTTCCAGATATTCGGTAAGGGTTTTAACATCTAAAATGTGTATCAGGATATTTCTGTCAGGATGTGTCTATAATAAAAAATTCTCTGCACCGTGTCCCCAATGGGCTTATAATATTCGTGCTTACTGTCGCACATTCAGTTGTTTTTGGCGGCGAGCCAAACAGGGAAATGTATGAGTATGTCTGGGGTTTTTTGTGGGGTTTTTTGTTTGCCACAATGGATCAAAACAAGGCGCATGAATACAGGTACATATCATACGTTAACTTTGCTATTTTGGGATATGCTATTCTGTTTTGAGAATGAATAAGGGCAAGAGGCCTCAGGATAGGATGGAGCCCAAACTACCAAAGATGTTTGTTCACAGATTAAGACTGAGATGACAGTTGGCAACCTTACCGCCTGGACTCTCTAAAGAGCAGAACTCTCTAAAGAGCAGACAGGAAGCTGCTGCGCAATACTTCCTGTTCCTGCCACTCTGCAGGAGACAGACTGGTGCCACATAGTGAGGGATAGATAGACCTGACAGGCTAACTCACTGCTTGACTCACCCTTTTTGTTAACTGCGGTATTCCCTGTTGGTATTTTTGAATTTTTTTTGCAACATTTCATTTCAGCATTTCAGACAGACATTTGATGAACAATCTTTAGTGGCACTAATATATATATATTTTTCCTGAGTTGTAAAAAGATCCATCTTTTTCAGGTGGTTGTATGCTATATATTCAAGGGATGACACATTTACTCTCGAAAAACAAATGGGTAAAAAAAAAAACAATTAAAAAAAAAATACCCCCACCCCTCTCCAAAAAAAGTATTGGGATTGTTTGAAAAAAAAAACACCTTTCCCCAAAATGGTGTTGCTTTGTTGTTTATTCATTTCACGCAACCTTTGGGATTAAATAAATAATCCCCCAAAATTCGTCATTTTGTGAACCAATTTGTGTTATTTTGATGTTTTAGTGTAGCAATCAATGGTACATTGCATATATTAAAGGGGAAAACACTACTTGAGGAGATAAAGTACTGTACATCCTGGATGTACTTTATATGCAAATATTGGGACAAAAACCAAAACAAGATCAACAACAATCACACGACAACCCACACAATGCGCACATTGACACACAAACATTAACCACAGGCCACCAAACATAAAACAGGTCACAACTTGCCTTTTTTCTCTTTAAGAAATATAACCTGCAAAATTATTTGCACATTTTGGTTAAAAATTGATTTTCGAAAGTCACTCATGAGCAGTTACAGTGGCCTGCGGCCTCATGTCTACCATGTGACCGAATCACAACTGTGATGATGTCCAGTATAATACTGCGCCCTCTGTTATATTGTTTGATTTTGAGATTTATTTATTTTATTTCACTGGGACAGTGCAAATTAATCAACACAAGAATAAACAGTGTATATGCGCCGGAGTTAGCTTAAATGCTAGTTTTCAGCTGTAGTGCCAAGGCTAAAATAGCACAGTGAGACACATCAAGCTTTAGAAACTCGATGACGGAAATAAGAATCAAATCGGTAAAACATAATAAAACAGACAATACGCACAGTGCAGTAGTCAATTACAAGACAATAGACCAGGACAGACATTGCTAACAACGTTAGCAGTGGCTAGGAAGAGTAATAGCATTTGTCTACAGCACATATTTTGGAAACATTTATAGTTACAATGTGTTTTAAATATCGCAAGTTCCTTCCCCGAAACAGATGACTCAGATAGATATGATGCAAAGTCGTTCCCGTATTAATGACACCCAACAGGGTCCATGTCCATTAGCGGTCATCACCTTCCACTTATCACCTCCATGTCCTTCCTCTCAACAGGCAGAAGCATGTCTCCACCCTGCTGAACATACGAGGCATGATGCGTCAGACGGAGCGTCTCGAGATCCTCAACATAGTCAAAGACTTTCAGTGCAGCTCTGCCTTAATCTGCCGCGACCGTGCCATCTTTTCTGAGATCCCCATTACCTCCGAGGTGCACTGCATTAGCCTGGGATTCCTGCGTCTTGCCATGGCTGTCGCCAACTGGTTCTCGGAGCACCGACCAAGGCAAACCCGCAGGAAAATAGTCAGAAACACAAGACTTCAATCCACCGAGAGTCAGAACATTGAAGACACAAATAAATCCAACAGAGAAGAATAGCTATTGGGGTGAATGTGAGAAGAGCAGTTACAGTCATACTGTGATGGGATGAGACATATATGCACCTTGACAAAAAAAACAAACAAACAAAAAAAACCAATGTTGACAACGCCAGCTTTTATACAAGCAGCAGCGTAAAGAAACTTGACTTTAGGTACTGCTCGTTCTATTCACGCTCACAAAAAACTATTCTGAAACAACCATCACCTTAATTTTTTTTTTTTTGTGGTCTAAACAGTCAATGGACACAAAAGAAACAACAATTCATCTTAAGTTGTTTTGGGGCCCACAACCAGTATGAAATGATTATGCCATCATAAGCAGAGGCAATTCAATATGATGCTTTGTTGTTTATCATTTATTTACCAGGTGATAAAAATATATACTGTACCCATTAATGGTTTATATACTATGACAAGATAGTGATGTGTTGAACTCTCACTGTGAATGATATGGATCCATTGCTGGAAACCTAATAAAGACCCATTGATTGGGTGGATGGAGTAAATTTGAAGTGGTGTCATTGTATGTATAAATAATAACGGCTTGTGCCTCATTGACTTACCACGGTTGAATGTCAAGACTTTGTGATTTAACAATTGTCCTATTCCCCCTGCTGCTAAATTTAGCGTGTTGTGGTCCCGATACGCGGGTGTGTCAGTCTACGGCTATTTTAAACCAAACATACCAAACAGACCAAGTTCATGACGCAAAAGCAACACGCACGCGGCTCGCACAAACACGTGTCCGAGTTGTTTATCTTAAGCATGTGGCAGTTTGGTTCAGCAAGAGCTTGAAATATGGGGGCTACGCTGTGACTACTTCATGACGCTCTCCCTCTGTATAACAAGAAGGGTCACACACGCCCCAAGGCCAACAGCGGGATGTTTTTCGATAAACAAAGATTTCCTGTTGTCCGCTGAGGTGCCAACGGATGCTTTTATTGGAGCCAAGTTTACGTTTTGCACCAGGGGAATTTCCTTCTCACCCACTTTGAGTTAATGGTGAATGTGCGGCAAGGAGCACAACTTTTACCACATCTGTCAGAGTTGCTTTTCATATAGAACAGCAGTGGGGTTTGTTTTTTTTTTTTGCATGTTCCGTCCCCTCGGAGCACATGGCTGCATTAGAATTTAAGTAAAGTAAGTAATAAAATAAGAATCAAGAGACATGTTGCTTGTGTCATCCTTTGGAACCAGAGATACATTTATTCAGTGCATTTGACTGTGAAAAAAAGCTGTGTTTTTGTTATTTGGAAACAAAACCACCCCCCCCAAAAAACCCCAAAAACAAAAACAACAACTTATACTTGTTATACATCTGAACACAGCGAAAGGACATAAAGTGTTTTCTGGACTCAATTGGCAATGCATTGTATTGTACACATCACAATAATTTAAAAAAAAAAATTCTAAATGCCAAGTGCAAGTTAGAAGTAATGTTTTGGTTTCTCATTCGATTGTCTTTTTATTACTATATTAAGTATGTGATCTTTTATCACACATTCCAAGATGATTAAATTGATGACCAAACATAACAATCAAGGGAAGTACTGAGAAGTGAAATTATAGAACAAAACATTATGTACTTCTTCAATTTGTTAACCTGACATCAGTGCCTCAGTTATTTTTGGCCTCAGCTTATACAGTTAAACTGCCATGCGTTTGTGTGTTCATAAGTTCCATGAAGCCGTAGTACAGAGAAGAAAAAACATGAAGTCGGCATCACTTGAATGTTAGCTTTGGCAATGTGAATTGTCAGTCACAAGTTTCGGTAAAACCATTATCAGACATCCTTTCATATATCAAAATAATGGCGGATGCCGGGCGGCTGTTTTTCAGGCATCCCGTGTGGGGAATACCATTTGTGACTGAGAAAGGCAGCTCGGAATGTGGCCCAAACTCTTGATCGAGGTTTCTCTCGATCAAGCTTTGAAGGAGGAAGAGTCTTCAGTATCACAATGCAATCCCTGGGAAATACTCCCCTACTTCCTCTCATTAACACGGCTCTGCAATGGAAAATCCATCTGGCTGGATTTGCTGTTTGTTATGGGAAGCAAGCATTGCCCTGTCTTTGTTTTCACTGTCATACAATTTCACGCTTCCAGGCTTTTCCGTTTGTTTGCCTGTCATATAAGTACTGCGTCCAGTGGTGTCAAGCCGCAGGATTCTTTGGTCCTAATATGTTTTGGTTCCTTTGTTGTGTGGCCCATGTCTACGCACCATAGATGCGCTATTCTGTAATTTGTTGTGGATAAAGGATTTCAGTTTGGAAGCAATTGGAGACCACCTTACAACCACAACTGTGTGTCCATGTGTGAACCCCCCCCCCCACCCATCCTCTGCCAATTGTGATGGAGGTGCTATTAAAATGTTTTTAAGATGATAATGATTAAAATTCATTCATCCATCCATCCATCCATTTTCCGATCTGCTTTATCCTCACAAGGGTGGCGGGGGAGGATGAAGCCTATCGCAGCAGTCTTCAGGCAGTAGGCGGCGGACACCCTGAACCGGTTGCCAGCCAATCGCAGGGCACACAGAGATGAACAACCATCCGTGCTCACACTCATACCGAGGGACAATTTGCAGTGTTCAATCAGCATGCCATGCATGTTTTTGTAATGTGGGAGGAAACCGGAGTACCCAGAGTCAACCCAGCAGGCACGGGGAGAACCTGCAAGCTCCACACAGGAAGGGCGGAGCCGTGATAGAATCCACGACCACTGCACTGTGAGGTCGACACGCTAACCACTGGACTATGGGCCGCCCAGAATTCATTCAATGAACTGATTTCTATAAGAATTCAGAGGGATTGCCCCATTCTGAATGAAATCCAATAAGATCCATTATACACGTCTGTTGAGCGGGGAATTTGTCTGCCTGGGCCTCGATCAAATACACCAAAATTGCTTTTGTTTACACCCGTTATGGTTTTGCACCAGTCTGGAACAGGAACGGGTCTCACAAATGAAGACGAGGATAAGATTTGAGTACAAAAAAAGGTCTATTTACAAAATAAGGTTCAGAGACCGACAAGCTACAACATTACACGCTGGTAACAAAGAACCAGGATAAACAAACGATACTGACCAAAAGTGCTTGCAAAAGGCAAGAGAAATAAAAGAACGCTTAACAAGCACAAAGTACTTAACAAGACTATGATGATGAGCGATTTCGAAGAAGGTCTAGAAAACAAGCACTTGGTACGAGAGTCGTCAGCAAGGCAAATTATCTGACAACTGGTGATGGCTTGGCAGTCGCTTATAACGTGACAGATAATGACATAACGAGGAACAGGTGAGGGATTGGAGGGGAAAACTCTCTACTGCCACCCGCTGGAGACTAAATAAAACAGAACCATGACAACACCACCTGCACCCTGAGTTAGACGTGGTTGCACTGAATCTAAAATCGATTCTAGATTTTGTCACAAAATTTGCAGATGTGCCGGGGAGAGTGCAATAGAAAATTCCCTTGATCCCTGGAATGCCAAGTGATAGCACCATGTACCAAATTCACAAACACATTAAACTAAACATGCCCCCACATGAATGTGTAATTTTCTAAGTTGAGTGCAGTCTACAAGAAAAATTCAGTGTGTCATAAAGGGTCAACACGGCCCCAAACACAGTAGAGTAGACTTGCCCCAGCACCCAAATGAAGGTTCACCCGTTTTTTACACTGTGCACGGGCATCCACCTATGAAAATTAGGCCGTTGGTATTCTCAGCATGTTATGTTGCACATACAGTTGACACTTGTAACTAGGTCTATCAAATGTGTTATTTTGTAATCAAGTTCTATATATCGCTACTTTTGGTATTCTATGTGACTTTAAAGTGTACATTTTATCCTGTGTTTTAAACTCTTGTAAAGTGTCTGAGTACGATGAAAAGCGCTTTTAAAATTTAATGTATTATTATTATTATTATTATTATTATTATTATATATATTCGTCCGACTTTTGGTGAAATTCAAAAAGTGCAGTCATTGCTAATAATGACCTGCACATTACATACAATGTAGAGGTGTAGTTGTAAAGAGAAGGCGATATCACAACTAGGACTACTGAACACTTTTTTTTTGCTGATTTTACCTTAGCAACCCATAAACCAGCCTGGCCTAACAGGAATTTGCCGGCACTCCAGATTGGTCACTTCTAACTTGTATATAATGAAAATTCCATCAAACTGATCCATGATCTGAATTCTAAGATATGTAGAAGAGTTTCTCCAGTTTGATAATATACAATACAATTTTAGCCCTTTCCCAAATGAGCAATTGTTAAGCAAAGCCTGACGGGTTCGTCCAGGTATTTTCGCTGGTTGTGTGATCAGGTCAGCCGACACTTTGCCTAACACATGCAAACGTCTTGTTCAGATTCAAAAGAGAGAACCTCCCGTTCTCTCCCATGTCCAGTACACACTGTCATTCAGGATGGCTGCCCACTTGAACCAAAACAATGGTAGACTTTTTTTCACTGCAGGTGGGATATCCTGATTTATGTTATCTGAGGTCTCTATCAAGAGTAACTTTATTTAGCAAAGAGGAGGTGCATGGTCCAGGCAGCTTGTGCCAACATGTCTGAAGATTAGACTAAAAATGATGCCAAAATGTTTCATTATGAACAGATGTTAAATCATGCTATCAGACCTTGGCCTCAGACAGAGTGCAGGAAGTTCACCTTTGTTCAAGACTGGAGCTAACTCTTGGAAAGCATTAATATTAAACTAGCCACTCTTGGAATTTATGAGCAAAACATGTACATTCATCAAATGTTCATCTTGAGAATTTTGATTCCTTCCCAAAATATTTCACCAGCGCTGGGTGGACACATGGATAAGAATGTTATGTTGGAGTTCTGTCCTGGCCTGATGCCACTGAGACTGTAAACATCCCAATCTGTGGGGATATTTGTTTTCCTTTGTTTAAACTATTTTGACGTCTCTATAATGGAGAGAGAAAAACAGGGTGAGGCGTTTGTTGGTCAGGCTGTATTTACGTGAGCACATCCCATTGCCTCGCAGACGTGTACTGCACTGGCGCTCAATGCCAATCAACCACTGATACAATCATCGATGGAAAAAAAAAAATCAGGAAAAGATGAGCCCCAGCCAGTGATGATCCTCTATAAATCCTCAAGGGTTATGCTTGTCCATCACAAAAAAAAGGGGGGAAAAAAACCCACCCCTCTGCAAAATTATTGCGCTCATTAAGAATAATCTCAAAAATATTTGATGAATAATTTCAATTACATTTGATTCCTAATTTACCACAGGAAAAATCTTTCAATTTTAGGAACGATTGTGTGACAGGCTCCAGAGCGGTCGCGACCCGAGTGAGCATAAATGGTTCGGCCAATGAATGAATACATGAGAGTCAGTCTTGAATATTGTTTATAATAATGATTATTCAAAGACTCTAAATAGGTGGGAATATGAGTGTGGATGGATGTCTAAATGTGCCCTGTGATGGACTATCAATCAGTCCAGTGTGTACACTATGTCTTTCCCATACTCATGACCCTAAATAGGATAAGCAGTCGAAAAAGGATATGATTAGTATTATTTTATCAACATAAAATAATACTGTCACAAAAAGATCCATTTGAAATTCAACAACTGTCCTGTGCTGTTGTTTATATGGTTCCATTTTAACCCTTTCAGAGACAGCGGTCACGACAGTTGACAGCTTCTCGTGTTATCAGGTTACAAGCTGTCCACTGTCGTGACCGCTGTCTCTGAAAGGGTTAACCATAATTTAGTCGGAAACCACTGGGATCAAATCACACAGTTATATTTGCTTCTGCTTATGTTGTCAGTATACCTTACAGTTGCCCTGTTCACACGGGCAGATTTATTTTGGTGCTGCACCGGAGTATTTTGTTGCGATATATTTTGACACCGGAGCAAATTTTGTGGAGCGTTCACATGTACAAAGCCGCTGAGCGTCACAGCTCCAGCACAGCGTCGAAGCAGCTCCACTTGCGTTCACACGGGCAGTTTCTGCTGCGGAGCAAACCGACAGAAAACAAATGAGCTGTCGTGTTGGTTCTTTTTAAAACACTACTGTACAGGCACGTCCTTCTCCTTCTGTGTCTCCGTGCCTTCTGCTAGAGAGTGACCGCCCCCGAAAACGTAAATCAACGATGAGTTCAATGACACTCAGAAAAGCAAACATTTAAACATTGCTGCGGAGCAAATTGTAGCGTTCACACGTGCACATTTACATCGGTGCTGCTTCGCAAACGAGCATTTGTTCTGGAGCAAATTTTTAAACCACCTCCCAGAGGTGGATTAAATTTGATCCGAAACAAGCCGTTTTCGGGCACTACGCCGGAACAAAGTTGCACGTATGAACGCTCGAGGGGAGCAGTTTCGGAGTAGGTCCGAAATAAATCTGCCCGTGTGAACGGCCCTAGTGTCAAAGATACTACTTCAGGTATAGCTAGTAGGGCTCACTGCCAACACGGTGGTCTGTTCAAAGTTTTTATGGTGTTATGGTGATAAAAAATATCCTAAATAATCTAATCTGTAACAATATGAATACCTTACGTTTAATACAGTATACTGAATCAACATGTGGAGAAAATGACACTATGGAAAGGATAGATGACCTTTCTGGGTGTGTCAAGTCATTGGAAACCCTCAAATCAGGGGTCTCAAACTTCCGTCCTCGAGGTCCTGCTTTCCTGCATGTTGTGAAAAGTTTTTCTCGTACAACACATCTGATTCAAATGCTCAGGTTTGTTTGTTATCAGGCTCTGCAAAGCTTGATGATGAGCTCGTTGTTTGGATCAGGTGTTTTGAGGGCTTCCAATTACTTGACACACCCAGAAGTGTGTTTATAGTCTATTCATTCATTTTTTTTTCCCCCTGCGAACGAATCCTTTATAATTTGCGGAGAAACTCGCACATTTGTGATTTTCTTTAATGTGGTAGGGCAGAATTCATTTTTGTGGCAGAATATTCTTTACAGTATGTATATTTATTCTATCATGGCATCTTTTGAAGTGAGATGTCACTGTGGGCTGTAACATGAAACTATTTGTCCACTCAAAACAAACTTCCGCGGTGGAAGGCCGAGGGTGGAAATTCATGAACACACGCTCAGTGGCTCTCAGGGGCTTTCAGAAGTGCGTGTGTTTGGGGGTGGAGGGCTTGGTGGGTAGTTGTGAAAGAGTAATCTAACATTTATGAGCCAATAACCATCCTATCGCATTCATTGTTTAGAACAGGGGTGGGCAAACTTTTTGGCTCGGGGGCCACATTGATTTCTAAATTTGACAGGTGGGCCGTGTCAGGACAAGATACGGTACATATAAAAAAAAATGTATATGTTGACAGTCCATACCAAACATCAACAGAACAAAAGCATGAAAGTATTCCCATACCTTTTTTTTTTTTTAATGGGAACAGTGAAACAACTATGGTATATGTCCTGTATGAAGGTTCAAGTATGTAAGCAACATACATGTGACAACACAAGCAACAAAGTGCAACAATATATTGGCCAAAATATATTGACAAAATATAACAAAGTTAGGACTATTTGCTCCAAAATGAGACGTGTAAGAGACCAGGTGGCTTTTCTTTCGACTCACTCATTGTCTCTGACTTGACCTCCCCTCGATCACCACACGACAGCGTTGCTCAGCTGATGTCGCGTAGCGACCTTTTGAAGCCAGACACGGGACGCTTCGAAGTCTTCTATGCTCATAGTTAGCGCACTGGGACTCGCTTACTCTCTTTTTAGCGGTCCAGTTTGCGGAAAGTTTTTAGCACGATAGCAGTCAAACCATTCCAGGAAACGTTTATTTACTCAACTGTCCGTCGAGCCGCAAGCAATTCACTCTGGGCATGGAAATAGCCACAATCGGACTGAGCACAAATCACTTTCTCGTTTTTCAAAGTCTTGTAGATTTGAGTCTTTCAGACTCCAAGCGTCTCCTGAATGTTTCGTATTTTGTAATCCGCTTCGTTTAATCAGATACACTTCACTTTCTCTTCCGTGGCCATTTCTGTTCCTTTTCATTGATCATGCCATGATCGACAGGACGTGAAAATGTTCGCAATTGCAGTAAAACTCACTGCAACAAAGAGTCACTTGCATGTCGCTGTTTTGGATCCAATGATTGAAAATAGCGGCGCGGACACACTTATTCCGTCGTATCGAGCGGGAGTTGCTTGAGTTGGCTATACTGCTGGCTTCCTTATAGTCTCCCCCTCCCTCCCTGTGCTCTGCAACTTCAAGTAACTGCGCCACCTGGCGTTGAAATGCCTGTCATTACAAGTCCAAATGAAATGAATGCAATCATTTATATCGAACCTTAATTGTGTTGTGTACCAACCTTCGGCGGGCCGGATTAAAAAGCCGAACGGGCCGGATCCGGCCCGCGGGCCGTCGTTTGCCCACCTCTGGTTTAGAATGTTACAGTATTAACCCTGCTGGAGCCTATTACAGCTGTCTTCGGGCAATAGGCGGGGGGACACCCTGAACTGGTTGCCAGCCAACCCAAGGCATACATAAGACGAACAACCATCCGCGCTCACACTCACACCTAGGGGCAATTTAGAGTGCTCCATTAACCTGCCATGCATTTTTTTGGAATGTGGGAGGAAACCGGAGTACCCGGAGAAAACCCACGCAGGCCCGGGGAGAACATGCAAACTCCACACAGGAAGGCCGGAGCCCCGGGATCAAACCCTGCAGCTCTGCACTGCGAGGCCGACCCACTAACCAGTAGACCACCGAGTCGCCCTGAAATTAGAAATGAATTATGTAAGGCGTAGAAAAAAAAGTAGTGTGTTTCCGGTAACATGTAATTTCAGCATAGGGTCGGTAGGTCGGACAAAGTTTTTTTAAAATCTTTTTTTTTTTGCCCCCATCAAAAATGTAAACAAAATAACCATAAAACATAAAACAAGGAGACATTGAAACCCCGCTCGCCGCCAAAGGCGGCGAGAGAGTTGGGTACCCGGCGGCTGGGTGTTACAGCCATCTCGTTACCTCTGCGTCCCGCGTCCTAGCCGGCCCGTGGTGTTCGTCAAATAGTTCGCTGAATCTTTGATACGTCAATGCAGTAGCGATTGCTCTCGGACTGCAAGGGAAGCTCGGCTTCCCCTAAAATGTCAAAGAATAAGTGATCAAATATATGAATGTAAAATTCATTGTGTGTACATGTCATTGGCTAAATATGCGCTACAACGTGCTCAACTTTTGTTCCGAATTAGCTTCTTCTTATGGGTTATGACGAGACTCCCTTCTCATTCATTCCCGCAGCTTCGCTGTGCTTTACACGGAGAACGCCGAGCGTCCGCAAAGAGTTTATTGCCCGGACGCCCAGCTTCTCGAGAGTTCAGGATAGGTTGTCCCAATGCGTTGAACGGAAACGAGTCATTGGATACAAGCTGGTTTTTGCGTGTATCGGCCCCGCCTGGACGCTGAGTTTTCTGCATGAGGATTGGATGATCCGTCTGAGGCGGAATCTCGTTATGATTGACAGCAAAATGAGCCAATCACCGATCTTTTGGTGTAGCCACCCGTGAGAGCATTTTTCAATTCTCAGTCTGTTCTGAGTTGAACTGGAGACTTCTAATAATCTCGAATGGCAACACTCTATTGAAAACGACTAGTGACAGATTAATCTTTTATTTCTGGTGTGTTTTATTGTAGTTGCTTGAGTTCGCAGACTGACTTATATCATCACAGGTAAGAACCTGGAAAAGACGCCTTGTTGGTATGCCAGGGTCACAGATAATTTTCTTGAAAAGGAACGTAGAGTCGAATTCACGTAGAAATAAACAGACACATTTTATGATGTAGCCTGAAATTGAGCTTCCCCTTCTTGACAGACCAGCATCCGCCAATGCATCAATGGATGCTATTTTCTTAATATTATGGTGCGAGCATGCAACTGCAACACACAAAACGTGGTTTAAACTGTTGTCGGAGATTGTGGCCGCCGCCATGATTCAATGTTGTTGACAGACGACAGGGCAAACGACGCGCACGCTCAACGTGAATATCGCGAGAGTTTGCACCGATGTAAACGCTCTAAATTAATCTTTCCTTTTATTATTTATAATTTTGTCTGTGGTTTTATTGTTCTTGTTTTGATTGTAAAGCATCCTTGAGTGTTTTGAAAGGCGCTTATAAATGAAATGTATTATTATTATTATTATTATTATTATTATTAAACAAAAATGTAGAAGGTTTGAAAAAAAATGCCGACCGTAAAGTTTTTTTTCGAGGTAGAAATTCTCGGTCGGTCAGGTTACCGGAAACACACTACTTTTTTTTCTACGCCTAATTGCTTATTCGTCATGATTGGTGAGAAAGAGCTCCTGTCTCTTGTGCTTGTACAAAAAGAAAGGTTTATAATTAGTGAGAATGAATCTCTGATTCACGATGGCGGTCGGCGACTGAGCTGTTAGGATTGAAAGTAAACCTGTCGAATGACAAACGGACAATCTGAAATACTGTGCATTTGGGAGCAATGGTTCCTCTTGTATTCACATAATTACTGTGCTTTATGTTGCCGGGACAATGCACTGGTTGAGAACGAAGCCTTTCATGGGACAAAAGCAGCTTTGTTGTTTGTGAAGAAGCCTCCTCCACTTTGCTTTGCTAAACATTTCTCTCCTGTCATTTTTTGCAAAGAGGGAAACTACTTCGCATTGCAAGGAATAAGCTTGCAGCCAAACAATGGTTCTTCTTGTGAAATATGGCAACAGGCGGCTCACCTTTGGCTCCATGTGCCTTCTCCCTTGGCTTATTTACGTAAGCAGGTTGTGTTCTTTACCCCACCAGGAAGAGGTGTTGCAGGAAACCCAAAAACTGTGGTCAGATTTAGAGTAAACCGACTGCCACAGACTTGCAAATAAGGGCTTCTCTTGTCTGAAGAAGGTGAATAGAAGGGTAAAAACAAACGTGACCTACGCAGTACTATCTGGAGGAGGGTCAAGATTCAGTCCCACTCTCTGCTTTGACTGCAAATTTCCACATTCTTGTGAGGTTGAGCTGACCTGAAGGATAACCTGTCTATTGTGTGGTGAATTCCACTAAACTTTCGACGAATGGATATTGGATGAACTTTTTTTTTTATGTATTTCTGTATTTGTTAATTTTCACAGGCGAATTGTGACTTTTTCAAAAGCCCGTATCCCACTGAGCGGCGAAGTTTTGTAAGAGTTTGTGAAGGTAAAGAATGTGGATTATGTGTTTGGGTTCATTCGAGGTCGCAAACGCTTGCACATTTTGAACATGCTGAAAAATCAACAAACACTCCGTTTGCAAATACTCAGAAACTGCTGTCGCTTTGTGGGATACGGGTTTCCATCCATCCATCCATCCATTTTTTTGATCCGCTTATCCTCACAAGGGTCGTGGGGCGTGCTGGAGCCTATCCCAGCTGTCTTCGGTCAGTAGGCGTGTTACACACTGCGTTGGTTAGGCGTAGAAAAATAAGTAGTGTGTTTCCGGTAACATGAAATTTCAGCATAGGGTCGGTAGGTCGGACAAAGTTTTTTTTTAAATCTTTTTTTCTCGCTCCCTCCTCCATCAAAAACGTAAACAAAATAACCATAAAACATAAAACAAGGAGACATTGAAACCAGTGCCGGATGCTCGTCTGTCAAAGAGGGGAAGCTCAATTTTGGTCGACATCATAAAATGTGTCCGTTTATTTATACTCAAATTCTACTCTAGCTCCGTTCCTTTTCAAGAAAATGATCTGTGACCCTGTCATACCAAAAAGGCGTCTTTTCCCGGTACTTAATTAGTGTCCTACAACTATAGGAACTACAATAAAACCCACCAGAAATAAAAGATTAATTTGTCGCTAGTTGTTTGTTTACAACAAAGAGTGTTGCTAAAATGATTAGGAGAAGTCTCCAGCTCAACTCGGAACAGAATGCGAGTTGAAAAAAAATGCTCGCACGGATGCCTACACTAAAAGCTCGGTGATTGGCTCATTTCAATGTCAATCACTAAAAGATCGGTGATTGGCTCATTTCAATGTCAATCGAACTGGCACACAGGCTCAGACAGATCATCCAATCTGATGCAGAAAAGCCTGGCGTCCGGTACCCTCCCACTGCCATCCAGTCCCAGAGACGACGAGCGTACGTGGGCGGGACAAAAACCAGTTTGTATCCAATGACTCGTCTCCGTTCAACGCATTGGGACAACCTACCCTGAACTCACTACCGTTTAAAGCACAGCGAAGCTGCGGCATGAATGAGAAGGGAGTCTCGTCGTAACCAGTAAGAAGAAGCTGATTCGGAGCAAAAGTTGAGCATGTTGTAGCGCATATTTAGCAATGACATGTACACACAATGAAATTTACATTCATATATTTGATCACTTATTCTTTGACATTTTAGGGGAAGCCGAGCTTCCCTTGCAGTCCGAGAGCAATCGCCACTGATTGAAACCCCCGCTCGCTGCCAAAGGCAGCGAGAGAGTTGGGTTCCCAGCGGCTGGGTGTTACAGCCATCTCGTTACCTCTGCGTGCCGCGTCCTAGATGGCCCGTGGTGTTCGTCAAATAGTTCGTTGAATCTTTTCGATACAGCAGTGGATGCTATTTTCTTAATATTATGGTGCGAGCATGCGACTGCAACACACAAAACGCGGTTTAAACTGTTGTCGGAGATCGTGGCGCCGCCATGATTCAATGTTGTTGACAGACGACAGGGCAAACGACTTAGCGTGAATATCGCGAGTTTGCACCAATGTAAACGCTCTAAATTCATCTTTCCTTTTATTATTTATAATTTTGTCTGTGGTTTTATTGTTCTCGTTTTGATTTTAAAGCGTCCTTGAGTGTTTTGAAAGGCGCTTATAAATGAAATGTACTATTATTATTATTGTTACACAAAAATGTAGAAGGTTTGAAAAAAAATGCAGACCGTAAAGTTTTTCTTCGAGGTAGAAATTCTCGGTCAGTCGGGTTACCGGAAACACACTACTTTTTTTCCTACGCCTTACCAGTTGAGGTAAGATCAGGCCTAAAAAAATCCAGCCCGACCCGACCTAGCCTGAGCCCGACCAATTAACTTGATTTGCAGGCCCGAGCCCGAAGCAAATTCGAAACTTCATATTTTATTTGTGAGGACTCGGGAGGAGGAGGGGTGATTTATGATAACAAGCCTATCTTTTGTAACGAAATTTAAAAGTTAAACAAGACTGTATAAACATTTACATCTTTTATATTTCTGTTTCTGCCGAGGGTACATTAACCGACAATTTTCCATCACTGACGGATTTTTTTTAAGAGTTGACGGGAAAAATGTAAGGCCATCCATCGTTTTGACGGGTTGAAAATTGGGCCATAAACCACAGCAGCAGTACGTCTTTAAGAATCTAGCGCGGCACTTTAAGAGAGAGAAGCAGAGAGACAAAGAAGAACAATGACGGGTAGATAATAGACAGAGACAGGAAGGAGTTCTTTGAATTGTCATTACAAGAGTTTAGTACAGTACGTGTTGTGATGAGGGGACTTCTGTTTTTTGCGAACCATGGTCTCTCGTGGCCAAAACTATTCATGGCCTCGAAACGCCTCAAAACAAGTATTCCTTAGTTTAGTCTCCACACATTGTTTTAGTATACATTTTTATAAACATATTTATTTTAAAAAGTCAGCGAGAGAGAAGCCCGGCCCGAACCGACCCAAAGCAATGATTGACATTTTAGGCCCGACCCGACCCGAAATTCTGGTTGGGCTCGGGTTTGGGCTTAAGATCTTATCTCTAGTTGCCAGCTAATCAAAGGGGCACACGGAGACAAACAACCATTCAAGCTCACAATCACACCTAAGGACAATTTAGAATGTTCCATTAACATGCTATGCATGTTCTTGGAATGTGGGAGGAAATCAGAGTACCTGGAGAAAACCCACACAGACACGGGGAGAGCATGCAAACTCCGCAGAGGAAGGCCGCAGCCGGAATCAAACTCCCCTCCTCTGCACTGTGAGGTGTGCTTACCAGTCGACCACCGTGTCGCCCCTGAAATAAGACATTTTGTGACGTTACGTTTCATAATGTTGCTGTAAAAAACTCAATTTAGGATAAACGGTGTGGAAAAAGGAAGAATGGATTGGCATGAATAATGTTACGGTTATAAATGTTCATCTCACAATAATTAGGAAACATCAATTTCAATATGCGACACTATTTCTAGAAAAACCTTTGCCAGTGTTTCCATTTTCAAATTCTTACTTTGACAACATTACTAGAAAATCACAATGCTTCATCACTGGTGAGCTATTTTTAGTACAGGCCCGCGGGCCACTTATGTGGGCCTTGAGGGCTATCTGGTGCCTGCGGGAACAATGTTGGTGACCCATGTTCGAAACCATAACGTAGGAATCTAAACATCGCCTAATGTGCCAAATTGCAATTAAATTGTCACCAAAACTTATATATATAGCTGCAGCCCTGCATTTTGCATGTTCTCCCCCGTGCCTTTGTAAGTAGGAATGGTTGATTGCTGATGTGTGCCCTGTGATTTGCTGGTGACCAATTCAGGGTGACCAAATAGCAGGTGGGATAGGCTCCAGCTCACCTGCGACCCTACCACGGGTAAGCAGTCAAGAAAAAAGAAAAAAATTATTCGTATGTAACGCGAAATATATGTTTACCATGAAGGGATTTCATTCATACTGTGATATGAATTGTAGGCCGTACGCCAAATCACACCAAGCAATATTTTTCTTCTTAAAGCTTTGTTGTCTTCAGACAATTTGAATACTTGCAACACCACCACCACCGAGGAGAGTTAAAAATGCAATGCAGAGTCTCTCACCCCTCCCTGAACCACAATCAATCTTTCATCAGGAAAGCATTTAAGTTGGAGGCTAATGACTCCACATCCTTCTGCCCTCCTGCTGACAACGCTCTGCCGAACTGCCCCGATTTAACAATTGGTCCTAGGCTTCAACTCTTTGACACATGAACTCGCTCGTCCTTTCTCAGACTCGTCAGTGCAATCTGTACGACCTCAACGCCTTTTCGTCCATTACTTCTGCTGTTTACGGAGTGCAACAAATAAGGGGTGCAAAAATGTGTGGAACAAGAGTGCTCCAGAGGATACCTACAGAACCAAACAGGGGAGACCTCATTGTGCGGCTACAAGCTCACTCCTGACATCTAGAGGGTATATGGGGACAACATGATACGACGCACTGACATAATAGTTTGTCTTCAAGCAATAGTCAATTCATCCATCCATTTTTAAAACCTCTGAGTCGCTGACCCTCATATGGATTGGGATGAGCTTGAATTTATCTCAGCTGACTTTGGGAAAGAGGCAGCGTACACCTTAGCCCAGTAGCAAGATAATTGCAGGGGCAACAAGAAACATTGGAAAACAGAACACTTTGGTAAACCAAAGCTTTCAGAAAAATCTGACAGCATTTAGAAAAAGTCAATTCAGGTACTTAGTATGAGAGTCGTGAGCAAGGCAGCAATAATCCGAGGAGTCGTCAACATGGCAGTCTTTTAAAGGCGGGTCACGATGAATGATGCTGATCCCATATGCAGCTGGAGGAAACGCCCTCCGAGCCTGCCTTCTACCAAAACTAAACAAACAGAACCATGGAGGACCACAGAAGACAACTAGAATGGATGATTGTAAAACTCTTTAGTGAATAAAATCCAGTTCACCACATCAAGGAAAATCAAGAATCATTTGGAGACAGGAGTGTAAATGTGAAAGCCTACGTCTTGATTATCTGGACAGACGTAGCAAGATGAATGATGGTGCAGATACTCACTACTCACATTAACCGGGAGCTACAAAGCTACAAAACTAAAAATGGTTGGTGCTTCACAGATGGTACTATGAAATAAACGCAGAATTGTATGATGCTGAATTAATAAATGTAATAAAAATCTGACAGGATTTGTTTATTCAAAGAGTCTGATGCTAATAATAACAATAATAATAATAATAATAAAGGATTCCCCCTTCTATGGCAAAATTTTCAGTCATGATTATTTTGCCATAGCGTTGATTCTCTGCATGGTAAAATGTAATTAGGCGTAGAAAAAAAGGTTGTGTGTTTCCGGTAACATGAAATTTCAGCATAGGGTCGGTAGGTCGGACAAAGTTTTTTTAAAAATCTTTTTTTCTCCCTCCCTCCTCCATCAAAAACGTAAACAAAATAACCATAAAACATAAAACAAGGAGACATTGAAACCAGTGCCAGATGCTCGTCTGTCAAAGAGGGGAAGCTCAATTTTGGTCGACATCATAAAATGTGTCCGTTTATTTATACGCGAATTCTACTCTAGCTCCGTTCCTTTACAAGAAAATGATCTGTGACTCTGTCATACCAACAAGGCGTCTTTTCCGGTACTTAATTAGTGTCCTACAACTATAGGAACTACAATAAAACCCACCAGAAATAAAAGATTAATTTGTCGCTAGTTGTTTGTTTACAACAAAGAGAGTCGCTAAAATGATTAGGAGAAGTCTCCAGCTCAACTCGGAACAGAATGCGAGTTGAAAAAAATGCTCGCACGGACGCCTACACTAAAAGCTCGGTGATTGGCTCATTTCAATGTCAATCACTAAAAGCTCGGTGATTGGCTCATTTCAATGTCAATCGAACTGGCACACAGGCATCCAATCTGATGCAGAAAAGCCTGGCGTCCGGTACCCTCCCACCTCCATCCAGTCCCAGAGATGCCGAACTCCGTGGGCGGGACAAAAACCAGTTTGTATCCAATGACTCGTCTCCGTTCAACGCATTGGGACAACCTACCCTGAACTCACTACCGTTTAAAGCACAGCGAAGCTGCGGCATGAATGAGAAGGAAGTCTTGTCTTGTAACCAGTAAGAAGAAGCTGATTTGGAGCATAAGTTGAGCACGTTGTAGCGCATATTTAGTCAATGACATGTACACACAATGAAATTTACATTCATATATTTCATCACTTATTCTTTGACATTTTAGGGGAAGCCGAGCTTCCCTTGCAGTCCGAGAGCAATCGCCACTGATTGAAACCCCCGCTCGGCGGCGAGAGAGTTGGGTAGCCAGCGGCTGGGTGTTAGAGCCATCTCGTTACCTCTGCGTCCCGCGTCCTAGACGGCCCGTGGTGGTCGTGGCCCGGCCTGGACTAGGGTGCCGTAAGACTAAGGCGGACGGGGGGTCGACGTCGACGAGCGCGCGGTTCGGCGGGGGAACGCCGACGGGCGCCTGACCGGGGGTAGTGACGGGGGACGGGCGGGACGCGGAGGTGGCGCGAAGCGCACCGACCGACCCCGCGCCCGACACCGTCCCCCTCCCTCCGCGACGCCTCCCGCCGCCGTCGTCCAGCCGCTCCGCGGCCGGCGGCGCCGCCGCCTATTTGGGTTTCGCTCTCGCTCCGGGCTCCGGAGGCTGGGGTGCGCCGCCACCGCCGGCGTCGCGGGGGCGGGCGCTGGGTGTTCGTGGCGGGGGGTAGAGTAGACGACCAGCCAACGACCGGCGCGCCGTACCACCACCCCCGCCCGTCCCACCGTCACGCCCGCCCCCCGCCTCTCCCCGCGGCCGACTTCGAACGTCGCCGCCGCCTCGTTGAATCTTTTCGATACAGCAATGGATGCTATTTTCTTAATATTATGGTGTGAGCATGCGACTGCAACACACAAAACGCGGTTTAAACTGTTGTTGGAGATTGTGGCCGCCGCCATGATTCAATGTTGTTGACAGACGAC
The DNA here is from genome assembly GCA_026261675.1 of Hippocampus mohnikei. NCBI lineage: Eukaryota > Metazoa > Chordata > Actinopteri > Syngnathiformes > Syngnathidae > Hippocampus > Hippocampus mohnikei. Next base: position 5,093,579 of record JAKGUB010000325.1, read on the forward strand.
AGGGCAAACGACGCGCACGCTCAACGTGAATATCGCGAGAGTTTGCACCAATGTAAACGCTCTAAATTCATCTTCCTTTTATTATTTATAATTTTGTCTGTGGTTTTATTGTTCTTGGTTTAATTGTAAAGCGTCCTTGAGTGTTTTGAAAGGCGCTTATAAATGAAATGTACTATTATTATTATTACACAAAAATGTAGAAGGTTTGAAAAAAAATGCCGACCGTAAAGTTTTTCTTCCAGGTAGAAATTCTCGGTCGGTCGGGTTACCGGAAACACACTACTTTTTTTTCTACGCCTTAAACTAAGATAGCCAATGTCATAAGTAAAAAATAAAAAAAAATAAAAAGAAATTTATTTTCATCAAAATACCACAGGGCAATTACCACAGGTATTAAGATGACGGTGGTTGATATCTTAAATTTGCGTGAACAATCTGCTAAGGTATTCTAATTTCTCTTCATTTCATATTCTAAGGCATAGGAAAAAAAAGTAGTGTGTTTCCGGTAACCCGACCGACCGAGAATTTCTACCTCGAAGAAAAACTTTACGGTCGGCATTTTTTTTCAAACCTTTGACATTTTTGTGTAATAATAATAATAGTACATTTCATTTATAAGCGCCTTTCAAAACACTCAAGGACGCTTTACAATCAAAACAAGAACAATAAAACCACAGACAAAATTATAAATAATAAAAGGAAAGATTAATTTAGAGCGTTTACATCGGTGCAAACTCTCGCGATATTCACGTTGCGTCGTTTGCCCTGTCGTCTGTCAACAACATTGAATCATGGCGGCGGCCACGATCTCCGACAACAGTTTAAACCGCGTTTTGTGTGTTGCAGTCGCATGCTCGCACCATAATATTAAGAAAATAGCATCCACTGCTGTATCGAAAAGATTCAACGAACTATTTGACGAACACCACGGGCCGTCTAGGACGCGGGACGCAGAGGTAACGAGATGGCTGTAACACCCAGCCGCCGGGTACCCAACTCTCCGCCTTTGGCGGCGAGCGGGGGTTTCAATCAGTGGCGATTGCTCTCAGACTGCAAGGGAAGCTCGGCTTCCCCTAAAATGTCAAAGAATAAGTGATTAAATATATGAATGTAAATTTCATTGTGTGTACATGTCATTGACTAAAATGCGCTACAACGTGCTCAACTTTTGCTCCGAATCAGCTTCTTCTTACTGGTTATGACGCGACTCCCTTCTCATTCATCCCGCAGCTTCGCTGTGCTTTAAACGGTAGTGAGTTCAGGGTAGGTTGTCCCAATGCGTTGAACGGAGACGAGTCATTGGATACAAACTGGTTTTTGTCCCGCCCACGGAGTTCGGCGTCTCTGGGACTGGATGGCAGTGGGAGGGTACCGGACGCCAGGCTTTTCTGCATCAGATTGGATGATCTGTCTGAGCCTGTGTGCCAGTTCGATTGACATTGAAATGAGCCAATAACCGAGCTTTTAGTGTAGGCATCCATGCGAGCATTTTTTCAACTCGCATTCTGTTCCGAGTTGACCTGGAGACTTCTCCTAATCATTTTAGCGACACTCTTTGTTGTAAACAAACAACTAGCGACAAATTAATCTTTTATTTCTGGTGGGTTTTATTGTAGTTCCTATAGTTGTAGGACACTAATTAAGTACCGGAAAAGACGCCTTGTTGGTATGACAGGGTCACAGATCATTTTCTTGTAAAGGAACGGAGCTAGAGTAGAATTCCGGTATAAATAAACGGACACATTTTATGATGTCGACCAAAATTGAGCTTCCCCTCTTTGACAGAAGAGCATCCGGCACTGGTTTCAATGTCTCCTTGTTTTATGTTTTATGGTTATTTTGTTTACGTTTTTGATGTCGGAGGGAGGGAGAAAAAAAGATTAAAAAAAAACTTTGTCCGACCTACCGACCCTATGCTGAAATTTCATGTTACCGGAAACACACTACTTATTTTTCTACGCCTAATCAAAATTGTTTTCCTGTGACTGCGCACTGACTGTTGCAGCACTACACCAGTCCAGACAGCAGTGACTTGTGATATACTTTACATCTTGCTAACCTCTAGTGCCTAATTCAGGCATTACACCACTGGGATGTTGACAGTCCACACAGGCATTGATGTAAGGTAGATGAATTAAGTATAGAACAATATACCATTGTCAACAGACTAGATATTTAAAACTAACATAAGAAGTCCTCAAGTATTATTTTATATCCCTTTCAGGGACAGCAGTTACTGAAGATTAAGGATGAGTAGGAATGAAGGGGATGAATGAGTGTGGGTTGAGGCTTGAGGATTGAATAGGGGGATCGAAGAATGAAGAGGGATCGAGTAGGAGTTGATTGAATAGGGGTATCGATGAAGAAGGATTGATGAATAAGAGTTGAAGAATGAAGGGGGATCGAGTCTACAAATGTCCATCCATCCATCCATCCATTTTCTACCGCTTATCCGGGGTCGGGTCGCGGGGGCAGCAGCTTTAGGAGGGAAGCCCAGACTTCCCTCTCCCCAGCCACTTCTTCGAGCTCTTCCTGGAGGATCCCGAGGCGTTCCCAGGCCAGCTGGGTAACATAGTCCCTCCAGCGTGTCCTGGGTCGTCCCCGGGGTCTCCTGCCAGTGGGACATGTTACCTCACCAGGGAGGCGTCCGGGAGGCATCCTAATTAGATGCCCGAGCCACCTCATCTGGCTCCTCTCGATGTGAAGGAGAAGCGGCTCTACTCTGAGCCCCTCCCGGATGACCGAGCTTCTCACCTTATCTCTAAGGGAGAGCCCGGACACCCTGCGGAGAAAACTCATTTCGGTCGCTTGTATCCGGGATCTCGTTCTTTCGGTCACGACCCATAGCTCGTGACCATAGATGAGGGTTGGGACGTAGATCGACCGGTAAATTGAGAGCTTTGCCCTTTGGCTCAGCTCCTTCTTCACCACGACAGACCGATACAGCGTCCGCATCACAGCAGACGCTGCACCGATCCGCCTGTCGATCTCTCGTTCCCTTCTGCCCTCACTCGTGAACAAGACCCCAAGATACTTAAACTCCTCCACTTGGGGCAAGATCTCCTCCCGACCCGGAGAGGGCACGCCACCCTTTTCCGACTGAGGACCATGGTTTCAGATTTGGAGGTGCTGATCCTCATCCCAACCGCTTCACACTCGGCTGCGAAACGCTCCAGTGAGAGTTGGAGAGCCCTGCTTGAAGGAGCCAACAGTACTACATCATCTGCAAAAAGCAGAGATGTAACACTGAGGCCACCAAAACGGACCCCCTCCACGCTTCGGCTGCGCCTAGAAATTCTGTCCATAAAGGTGATGAACAGAATCGGCGACAAAGGGCAGCCTTGGCGGAGTCCAACCCTCACTGGAAACGATTCCGACTTATTGCCGGCAATGCGAACCAAGCTCTGACATCGGCAGTATAGGGACCGGACAGCCCGTATCAGGGGGCTCGGTACCCCATACTCCCAAGCACCCCACAGAACTCCCCGAGGACACGGTCAAACGCCTTCTCCAAGTCCACAAAACACATGTAGACTGGTTGGGCGAATTCCCACGTACCCTCGAGGACCCTGCTAAGGGTGTAGAGCTGGTCCAATGTTCCACGGCCGGGACGAAAACCACACTGCTCCTCCTCAATCTGAGGCTCGACTTCCCGACGGACCCTCCTCTCTAGCACCCTGAATAGACCTTACCAGGGAGGCTGAGGAGTGTGATTCCTCTGTAGTTGGAACACACCCTCCGGTCCCCCTTTTAAAAAGAGGGACCACCACCCGGTCTGCCAATCCATAGGCACTCTCCCGATGACCACGCGATGCTGCAGAGGCGTGTCAACCAGGACAGCCCCACAACATCCAGAGCCTTGAGGAACTCCGGGCGGATCTCATCCACCCTGGGGCCCTGCCACCGAGGAGCTTTTTAACCACATCGGTGACTTCAACCACAGAGATAGGAGAGCCCGCCTCAGAGTCCCCAGACTCTGCTTCCTCCAAGGAAGGCGTGCTGGTGGAGTTGAGGAGGTCTTGAGTACTCTGCCCACGGTTCACAACGTCCGAGTCGAAGTCAGCAGCGCCCCATCTCCACTGTACACAGTGTTAGTGGTGCACTGCTTCCCCTCCTGAGACGTCGAATGGTGGACCAGAATTTCCTCGAAGCCGTCCGGAAGTCGGCTTCCATGGCCTCACCGAACTCCTCCCATGTCCGAGTTTTTGCCTCGGCGACCACCGAAGCCGCATTCCGCTTGGCCAGTCGATACCCGTCAGCTGCCTCTGGGGTCCCACAGGCCATAAAGGCCCGATAGGACTCCTTCTTCAGCTTGACGGCATCCCTTACCGCTGGTGTCCACCAGCGGTGCGAGGTTGCCGCCACGACAGGCACCAACCACCTTACGGCCACAACTCAGGTCGGCCGCTTCAACAATAGAGGCGCGGAACATGGTCCATTCGGACTCAATGTCCCCCGGGACATGGGAAAAGCTCTGCCGGAGGTGGGAGTTGAAACTCTTTCTGACAGGGGATTCCGCCAGACGCTCCCAGCAAACCCTCACAATACGTTTGGGTCTGCCAGGACGGACTGGCGTCCTCCCCACCATCGAGCCTACTCACCACCAGGTGGTGATCAGTTGACAGCTCCGCCCCTCTCTTCACCCGAGTGTCCAAAACATGTGGCCGCAAATCCGATGATACAACCACAAAGTCAATCATCGAACTGCGGCCTAGGGTGTCCTGGTGCCAAGTGCACATATGGACACCCTTATGTTTGAACAAGGTGTTCGTTATGGACAATCCGTGACGAGCACAGAAGTCCAATAACAAAACACCACTCGAGTTCTGATCGGGGGGGCCGTTCCTCCCAATCACGCCCCTCCAGGTCTCACTGTCGTTGCCCACATGAGCATTGAAGTCCCCCAGCAGAACGAGGGAGTCCCCAGCAGGAGTACTCTCTAGCACACCCTCCAAGGACTCCAAAAAGGGTGGGTACGCTGAGCTGCTGTTTGGTGCATATGCACAAACAACGGTCAGGACCCGTCCCCCCACCCGAAGGCGGAGAGAAGCAACCCTCTCGTCTACCGGTGTGAACCCCAATGTACAGGCACTGAGCCGGGGGGCAATGAGTATGCCCACACCTGCTCTGCGCCTCTCACCATGAGCAACTCCAGAGTGGAAGAGAGTCCAACCCCTCTCGAGAGAACTGGTACCAGAACCCAGGCTGTGTGTCGAGGCAAGTCCGACTATATCTAGTCGGAACTTCTCTACCTCGCACACCAGCTCGGGTTCCTTCCCTGCAAGAGAGGTGACATTCCACGTCCCTAGAGCTAGCTTCTGCAGCCGAGGATCAGACCGCCAGGGTCCCCGCCTTTGGCTGCTGCCCAGCTCACATTGCACCCGACCCCTTTGGCCCCTCCATGGGTGGTGAGCCCATGAGAAGGGGGACCCACGTTGCCTCTTCGGGCTGAGCCCGGCCGGGCCCCATGGGTGTAGGCCCGGCCACCAGGCGCTCGCCAACGAGCCCCACCTCCAGGCCTGGCTCCAGAGGGGGGCCCCGGTGACCCGCGTCCGGGCAAGGGAAACTGAAGTCCATTAATTTCAATCATCATAAAGGGTCTTTGAGCCGTGCTTTGTCTGGTCCCTCACCTAGAACCTTTTTGCCATGGGTGACCCTGACAGGGGCATAAAGCCCCAGACAACTTAGCTCCTAGGATCATTGGGACACACAAACCCCTCCACCACGGTAAGGTGACGGCTCACGGAGGGGGTCTACAAATGTGAGAAAGGGAAACTCAATGTTATAACGTAACATTCATCATATTCCTGGATGCAACCAAGGAATAACAAATCAAATGCAAGGTAATGGCACCATCTAGGGGCCACATGAATTAACTACATTATTTTTATAAAACTAAGGCCGACACACATTTGTAAACAAAATACACCCGGTCGTCTTCAGAACGGGAAGGAGCCACAAACGTCGCACCATTAACACAACTTAACTTATAATTACAAACCACGCCTCTGTATTAACTGGTAATCGCCGCGAAACGCGACGGCCCGATGCTAACGTGCTAATGTGGCTAACACTCGCGAACGCGGCGGCCCGATGCTAGCGTGCTAATGTGGCTAACACACTCGCGAACACCAGTAGCAACTAATTAAACAAGAGAAATACACCTCATTGTACTCACGTTTTGGTCATGTACTCGAGGGCTTAGGGAATCGCCGATGAGGTAAACAGCACAAAGGAATTGAAAGGATAAAGGCTGAGATCAATAGGAACAGAATGAAACTGGTGAAAAGGACACTTTGATTCGCTCCTCTTTCATCTATAACTGCTTCAGACAACAAAGTGTATGCAGGAAAGTGGTTAAGAGTGCACGATTGTCTGTGTCTCATGTGTTGTTTTGTATTTTGTCTTTTTTTCTTAACTTTTCTTTTGATGGCGGCGCGGACACCCGCAGCGGCTCCTCTTGTTTCATGTTGAGAGGGAAGAAATTTCATCTGTGCTGTATGTTACACATACTGTACATTTGACAATAAAGTTTATCCAATCCAATCCAATCCAGAATGACCTTGGTCAGGACGCAAACCCGGAACTGGCAGGTGCTGAAATAACGTCAACACGAACGTCTCGCGATAAACAAAGGAACGAGCTGAACCTTTTCCACAATTAGCATAAATGTCATGGCATGATCGAGACATAGCTAGTGCAGGTTAAACATCATAGCTCGGACAGATCATTCAAACTTCTGCCTTTGTCGATTCAGGTAGTTCAGCTACTCTTCCAACTCTAGGACACGAGAAGCTAGAAACAAGATATGTACTGACTGGCCTGGAGATGTGCAGTCTGCTGAAATGTACAATGGTCACATTTGAATGAGATCAACTGTCACAGATATACATTATGCGTAAAGAGGACTCCTAATTGGAAACAATGCACCCTAGCTCACTGAGTCATGGAAGGTTTTTAACATCCAAGATGGTGGACTGTATGCTCTCAAGAGTCTATTAGGGTGGTCTGCTTCTGTCACGTTGCGAGATGGTGGTGTACCCCAAAAAGCAGGCAGGAGGGAGGAGAAGTTTGTGCTTGACGAATTGTATTGATGAAAACCAGAGAAAACTAAATCCAAAACAAAGTCCAAAGTATCAAACAAAAACCATGGCAGAAGCTCAAAACTAATATGAACAGAAACATGACCTATACATGGTCTAAACATCACAGAACAAACAAACATGACAGCAGCAAAGAAACAAACAATGACCCGACACTGAGTTGTCGTGCCGGGAGTCCTTTTAAAGCAATAATTGCATATATATGCTTCAGACAACAAAGTTTATGCAGGAAAGTGGTTAAGAGTGCACGATTGTCTGTGTCTCATGTGTTGTTTTGTATTATTTTGTCATTTTTTTGTTAACTTTTCTTTTGATGGCGGCGCGGACACCCGCAGCGGCTCCTCTTGTTTTATGTTGAGAGGGAAGACATTTCATCTGTGCTGTATGTTACACATACAGTACATTTGACAATAAAGTTTATCCAATCCAATCCAATCCAATCCAATAACGACCAACAGGTGTGCAGCTGGATGGAGATCCCTACAGTGCCACCTGTTGGTCACAAACAGAATCATGACAGCTTCACAATGACTGTATTTTAAAGGACTCAGACTTGGCATCATATCTGCTTGTCAATTAAATATCACTATTAAGATTGGACAACCTGCTCCTTAAGCAAAATAATCATGACTTACCTGAAAATAAATGTGAAGAAAAGGACTGAAATGACAATTGAGGACAAACGATTCACGGACATAATGGATAGCTCAGTTAAGCTAAAGGATATATGCGTTTATCTGCCACTTCCATTCATAATGGACTACAGTATTGCAAGATGCCAGGTGATAGAAAAATGGCAGAACAACATTCATATCTTTGAACAGGAAATTCAACAAGAACCCCAAATTCCGTGAGGACTACACTGCATTTATTAATGATTGAAAAAGGCAAAAGGTTGTTGCTCAAGAAAAGCTAGTTTTATTTTTTTAATCAACATCTGATTAAAATAAAACACATTTGTATCAAAATTGCAACCTATCAATAGGTGATACTAGATATCATTGAATACTTCAATGTAAGCACTTAATTGTCCGCTGTCTCAAAATAAAGTGTATAGGTGCAAACCTAATTCAAACATGTCATTGAAAATGTTGAGTTTAATCTGTCAGTTCATGTGCTGTGGCACAGCTCGCAGCCCGGTGATCCAGTGGTTATCACCTCACAGTGCAGAGAGGTTCAATACCAGCGTCGGCCTCCCTGTGTGGAGTTTGCATGTTCTCGCCGGGCCTACGTGGGTTTTCTCCGGGTACTCCGGTTTCCTCCCACATTTCAAAAACATGCATGGCAGGCTGATTGAACACTCTAAATTTGTCCCCCTGTTGTGAGTGTGAGCGCGGATGGTTGTTTGTTTGTGTGTGCCCTGCGATTGGCTGGCAACTGGTTCAGAGTGTACCCAGCCTACTGCCCGAAGACAGCTGGGATGGGCTCCAGCATCCCCAGCGACCCGTGTGAGGGTAAACGGATTGTAAAATGGATGGATGGATGGCGCAGCTCGCCCATGTAAAGGAAAACCAGACAGACAGATTTGACAGGAAGTGTCGAGTTTTGCTTTCCAAATTAAAAGACGCGGACCAGAACTTGCATCAACAATTATAATCAAATAAACATAGCCAGCAATATCAGATCAAAAACTTGCATCAACAATTATAATCAAATAAACATAGCCAGCAATATCAGATCAAATAACAGTTTATACCTTGTGATTTTTTGCCTCCAGTTTCAATAACTAGTCCAGCCTAAACCAGGTCTATTATAATAGTGTCTTCAGTCGTAATTATTTTTAGACGCTATCAGAGATCAATCAGTGGATTTAAATGCTGGAATGAGTATCTAAGAAAGTGCTTTAAATTATTTGCCAATGCCGCTATTAATTTTCTTTCGTCAATATTTTTTTAAACAATGTTTTGTTGTTGTTGTTGTTGTTTTTAAAAATATTGCAATACAGTTCATGTTCTGATTTAGGGGGTCTGAGCACCCCTCATGTTGAGTTCCTAGTTTTGCTCCTGCTTCAAAAGGGCATGGACGCAGTGCTGATGACCAAGGCCGACGCGCGCCGTTTGATGCTTTTAAGTCTTGTTAGTCCTGCCCGTGCCCCTTCTTCTTCTTCGCGGCTTGGTGGTGCAGCGCAACACACAGACGGAGAATACCGATTGCTGACCACTTCGGCCTTTTTTCCACCCCCTGCTGCACCTTCGGCGGTATCTCCCGTGAGCTGTCGCTAAGCGTGCCTTTTGCATCAGCGTCGATGGGCTAAAATTAAAAAAAAAAGTGTTATTTTATGCGCGCGTTATGATCGACGGAGATGACACGTATTCAGAATAATCCGTATTTGTTTTGTGCAGCAATGAGGCAGGGGGTGGATAGTCGCCACAGAGACGCTGGGCTCCGGCCAAACATCTTTGCATTTTAGCACCTATTCCATGCTCCGGATTTGCATTTGCTGCATCACCGATCGACCGTTTTTTCTCGTCTCCATTTTTTTTTTTGCAAAGTGCATGGTGGATGGAAGATGCAGCTGCTTTGAGGACACCCCCCTCCGGATATCAATTGCTGCCATGACAGGCAGAGGACTGCTCTCGACCGCGGCTCGGCCGGTTGGAGAAGAGGCAGATTGATTCGGGACGGTGGGTCGCATCTGCGGATGTTATTCTGCCGGTGGAGCCTACAAGAACCGCTCACTCAAAACACGTCGCGATTGTCACTCAGGGAAAGGGGAGAAAGAAAACATGTCCTCTCGATCTGCATTACCGTCTGGCAACGACAGGAGTACCGGAGACCATGTAAGTGCAGCTGCAGCCTAAAGCCTGTTTTGGGGGCATTCGGGAAGATATGCGCGACCTTAAAACTAATATTTTCATCTTTTTGGCCTTCGCTGGTATGCATTCGCTGCTACGTTAATGGTGCGGGTTGGATGCGTAGCTTGATCAGTTTATGTGTTTTTAACGTTTGGGATTCGAGGGTTAGTATTGGATTTATATTTGTGTAAGAAAAAAAAGAGAGAGAAAGAGTCTTAAAACGGGCCAACCTTGAGTGCCTGTACATGCATGTATAGCTCAGTGCAAGAAGGCAGTCCTCTGCATGCAATAACCAATATGCGCAGAAAGCCTTCAAAGCAGGTGTCACATCTTATTAGAAGGCTGGACGGAGATTGTGATGTCACAATAACCCTCGCTGCTGCTGCTGCTTCCTCTGTGTGCATGCATGCATTCGTTCTCCGGCAAATCGGGTGGGTGGGACGGCTGCACAGGCCAAAACAAATGTAGAGTACACCTGCCTGGCTTGTTCGTATGAAGCGACAGGGGATTACTTCATGGAATGATGTGCAGTCACCGCTTGCGCAGGCTGCTTAGCGCCCAGCCCCACAGCCAGTGGGTGTCAGACAGCGCCATACATCCAGTTCCATTGCAAAGCAGACAGAGGGCTGACTGTGTGGCATCTATCTATCTATCTATCTATCTATCTATCTATCTATCTATCTATCTATCTATCTATCTATCTATCTATCTATCTATCTATCTATCTATCTATCTATCTATCTATCTATCTATCTATCTATCTATCTATCTATCTATCTATCTATCTATCTATCTATCTATCTATCTATCTATCTGTGACATCACCAACGGATGTTGCGTGATGTTATTTCTCTACACTTATTGCATGACCCCCCACCCCCTAACCCGCTTGATTGTTAGCAGAGCTTTTAGCACAAAAGGGTGGTTAAGCCAGAGAGTGTGTGCGTGCAAGATGCATGATTGATAATGAATTCACATTCACCCGTTCCCCATCGAATCATCTTGATCTGCTTTCCACAATGAAGTGATTAGGGTAGATGATTGATTTGAACACTAGAGATGTTGTTGCCACGTTGGTGAAGGTGAGGCTTGGGTTGACGTGTGGATTCACGTGCGTGGCCCTCTTTCTGTTAAAAAAAAAAAAACCCCCCAGTGCTTTTGCTTGTGTCTTGTCATTGCCTATGTTTATTGGGAGAGAGATTCAAAATTGGCTCCAGAGATGTGGCGTGCGAGGAGGAATGGCACTACGGAAGGGAGGAACTGTTTGAGAGTTTGTATATGCCTGTTTTTGTGTATGTGTGTGCGTGTATGTGAAGATGGCAAGCTCGGTGAATGGAAGTGTGATGCCTCAGGGCCCGGAACTGGCCAGGGAGTACTGTGTCGGCATCTGCTCCCTTTTTGAGTATAACCTCCTTTTATTTGTTTGTCTTTGTGTACCTCACCCACTTATCACTCTAACATCCTGGTTCCTCCGCCTTCTGCTTTTGGCTCTTGTTTCCCAGCCTACGAATTGCCTTGAGTGAGCGCAAAAGATTGTTGAAGATGATTTTTCATAGCAGAAAGTACTTTTGAAAATGTACGCAATTTTTTAAATAGTTTTTCAAAATCTTTGTAACATTACAAATAAATCTGAAGTTGCTCACAATTCTCAATTAATCAACAAATCTTCTATGTCTGACTATAAAGCACCCTCTGAGTTCAAAAGTTTTGTTTCGGTTTTACAGTAGACAGTTTTGCTGTATGTACTTCAAAAGATGAAAATGGGACAAGAGGACAACAGTGGAACTTTTATGAGTTATTAACATATGTACTGGGCAACAGCTTTGAAGATTAGCAGTTAGCATTATTTATTAAAAAACCCATTCCTTTTCAGGCAAGCAGAAAAATTGGAAACAATACGATGCAAACAGATTAAGACTTAATATTAAGTAGTATGGGCGGCCCGGTAGTCCGGTGGTTAGCATGTCGACTTCACAGTGCAGAGGTACCGGATTCAATTCCAGCTCTGGCCTTCCTGTGTGGAGTTTGCATGTTCTCCCCGGGCCTGCGTGGGTTTTCTCCGCGTACTCCGGTTTCCTCCCATATTCCAAAAACGTATTCCCCCCTCTGTCACATTAGCGTGATTTGTCATATTGCTATGGTGGGAAAAGATGGACACAAACGCAAGGGAGGTAAGGAAGCAGTGCAGGGTAAACTCAAAAAAACAAAAAGTCAAAGCAAAAAGGACTGGAGCAGCAGGATAAATACTAAATAACTAAAAGTCCAAAAAACAAATACTCCTGACTTGACAACAGGCAACATGAGATGTGACAATGACAAACTCAGAATGAAAGAATACAAACAGACTGAGGAGACAATGAGGCACACCTGGGCATGACAGGAAGGGCTGAAGTGAGCCGATTTGTAGACAAAAGGGGAGCAGGGTTGGCGAGAACGAAGAACGCAGAGGAAAATGAAACTCCAAATAAACCCGAAGACACGATCCGTTCCAGAGTAAAAACAACAAGCTGAATAAAAGCACAGATCATGACAATGTCACCCACCTAACGGATGGATATCCACCAAAACAGTTCAAATCAGAGTAGGTGGAAGTGGATTTGGGACAAGGTACAAGAGCCAGAGGACTTGGCTCGTCGAGGTCATTCTGGAGGATAACCAGAAAAAGAGGACAAAGTGGCCCTTGGGGGCCGGTTTGGCATGCCGGATAAATGGTCAGGAGGATACCCAGGATGCCAAGCACATGGGGTTGGTCATGGCCTTTAGCTGGATGGCCACGACAACGGACCAACAGAGTTGCAGGTGGATGACGTCATGTCTTGGCTGACCAGTCAAGACAAATTATGGATCACAGGGCTTGCGCCGCTTGATATGCCATCTCAGTGACAAGTGACTTCCTTGGATTTCTGGGCTAGCTATTCTCAATGTGGACAGGTGACTGACATAGCCGTCCGGGTTGCCCAGGCGTGGCATGGACAGGTAATAGAGCGATGTTCAGCAGTTGAGTCGGACGGTGGTCGGAAGGTGGTCCTTGAGCAAGCACACAGGGTCCTTGAAAAGCTGTTGGGCTAATACTGGGGCCTCTATCAGCTTGACTGCTACGGGGGCCTCATGCAGCCATTTGCTTGTATGGTGGCTCCGAGCTTCCGATGGATCTGCATCATTTTGATCAGCTTGCCAAAATCGGGGTTATAGGATGCCAGAAACAAGAAGGGTAGAGGCACCAGGGAGGGTGATTGGAAATGTTCCAAATATTTAGGAGTGGGTTGGAAGGCAGTGTCCAAGTGCCTTCTTTGTGGACTCCAGCAATTTAGTTTTTCCTTCTTTTACGTCAACGACTGTGCACCTCTCACGCTCCGATTATTGAATGAGAGGAGAAGCTTGCATTAGCAACAAATCAAGTTGGCTGTGTTCGCATTCACAGAGCTGCAAGCAGTGTACGTCTGTGAAATTACGAATTTAGAGTGTGTCTCGTGCCAGACTTGCTCTGGTCACGAAAATCAAGCCCTGGCGATCATTTTCACTTCTCCGCATTCATTGGCCAACCTTCTTCTCTGTGTAAGTAATATTTTTTTCTTTTCTCCTTTTTCTTCTAATGTTTTTTTATAGCATGTGTTGCTGGGGGCCAGCCGTTCGGACAAGGCTACGAGTCAGTCCAGCCGTTCGCTTGGCGCCCGGTGCAGGAACTCTATCGCCTCCTGCTCTGACGAGCAACCCCACATCGGAAACTATCGTTTACTCAAGACCATCGGCAAGGGAAATTTTGCCAAGGTCAAGTTGGCACGCCACATCCTGACAGGCAGAGAGGTAAGACACCAACTATTGATATACAGTAATAACGAAGGGAGACAGAGTGATTGAAACCTTAGCAAGATGAGGAAACTCAAATAGTTAATAAGAAGTATTCTGCTCATTTAACTTTGGCAGTTTAAAACAACTGTCATTTCTAATCATTTCACTGGACTCTGTATTTTACAGACTACTCACAAAAATATTTCAGGATAAACGTAAATACATTATAACCTTTACGGGTGGACTTTATTTGACCTTCTCTCAACTTTCGAATGCTTATTTCTAGCTCTTCAATGTTTTACTACTTTTTGCTCTTCTGTAGCAAGGAGCCGAAGCGCAAAATTCCCAACAGGTGTTTTATCCACGATTAATCCATTTCCAAGTACGATATTATGTCTTGCTTTGATTCCCGGATTAAATACCGGTTGTAGATTTTGCAGTTTAGCTCCTGGTTATACGGGAACAAATTGTTCAAAAAGTAATGAAACTGTCATTTTTAATCAATTCACTGGACTCTGTATTTTACAGACTACTCACAAAAATATTTCAGGATAAATGTAAATACATAATAACCTTTACGGGTGGACTTTATTTGACCTTCCCTCAACTTTTGAATGCTTATTTCTAGCTCTTCAATGTTTTACTACTTTTTGCTCTTCTGTAGCAAGGAGCCGAAAAGCAAAATTTAGAAGTTTTGCGATGGGTCAACATCGTCAGGGTTAAAGTGCATTCTATTTCATCTGAAAGCGGAATAACCCTTAATGTTTTGTGAGTATGAGTATGTACAGTAATACCCATGTGTCCACTTCATCCTGGGATTGTGATGATGCTCAACATCATGCGCCACCTGTCTCTCTATAAATTGTCCATCTTAAAGATACAGAATTTATAAACATTCAATAGAAGTCAATTGGATCTGCTTTAACTTTTCATCATAAACATTCAATAGAAGTCAATTGGATCTGCTTTAACTTTTCATCAGGCAACCACAATAAACAATCGGAAAAGATTAATATTTGACAGTATTATGAATAATCTCATTATAAGATTTTATTTTGAAAAAAATGAGAGAAAAATACTGTGTAATGGTGGTTATTGTATTATTATTGTTGTTATTGTTATTAGTTTTATACAGTTGGTGAAGACAGATATCTGCCTCTTCCTGAGTGTTTTTCAATAGATTTAAAAAAAAATGTGAACTTGCCTCATTTAAAGATTTGTTGTGTCGTTACTTATGTGAGCCTTATGAGCCTAAATATGCCCTATATCAGTAAACTCTGAGATAAGAGTTGTGATTTGGCACAATTGAATTAAATCTAATATAAAAAAAATAAAATACAATATTAAAGTATAAATACATGATATATGGCAGTCAACCATACTTTTAGCTAATCGAATGTGACGTAATGATTCAAATCAGTCAATTTTAACCTTGTGACACTTTTGATTAAATATAATTCTGGTCTGTTCAGATCATTAAAAATCTCTCTCTCTCTGTCTCTCTCTCTCTGTCTCTCTCTCTTTTTTTTTTCCAGGTCGCAATAAAAATCATCGACAAAACTCAGTTGAATCCAACCAGCCTACAAAAGGTAAGTTATTGCGCTTTGTTATACAGTCCATGAAGTTAAATATTTGACACGACTCTCTGTATTATGATCCATGCCTCACCACGTGAAACATTGATCACTTTTATAAATAATAAATGAGAGTACAGTATCTTGGTAAATGTACTCTATATGTCTTCTGAAGCAGAGTGGTGTGGCTGTTAGTACTTTTGTTAGGTGTGTAGGAACTAAGGACTTTCCGTGAGAAGTGTGTATCGGTCCTTTTCATGAATTTTCTCCAGCTCTCACAGTTTACCTTAGTTTATGATCCACCCTCGTACGTTTTTTTGACTATTTGTTCCTTTAACCCTGGATAACCCACAGGGTCAAATTTGGCACCTTATCCTAAATTAGGATTAAGGCATTGAATATTTGAAAAACCATATATGTTGGTGTTCAGTGAACATATAGCAGTCATTTAATGTATAATTCATCATTTTCCAAAGAAGAAAATGGTTCTTGGGTTCTCCAGGGTTTGCATGGACTCCATCCTCACCTCCCTGCTTGCCTACGTTTAGTTCTTCCTTCTTCCCGTACTGTGACACTATCATCTTTAACCCTTTCAGGGACAGCAGTGGACAGCTTATTGTGTTATCAGGTTACAGGGTGCATGACAGCGTTAAAAAAAGAAAAGAAAAAAACACTTAAAATAATGCTAAGTAACATTTGTCAGGTGTGCTTATAGAGGCAATTGAGAAAAGATCATCTTGTATCCTTTTTGGGTGTTGCTCATCTGGAAAATAGTGGTCACTCAACCTAACCTTGCCCTAGTTTTTGGAGTTGCTTCACAATGACCTTTAGAACTTTATGTGGAGTTGTCGCAGAGCAGCCTGCAACAAATGGGAGTGCTGACTTAAAAGAGTCTGTCACTTTAATTGATTTAAATTGTCTTGTATCCCTGAATGTGCAGTTTGGTCAGTCAAGAATCAGAGAAGGGGGGTCCGTGGGGGGAGGGGTGGGGTCCACCAGGATTTTCAACAATTTGTCCACGCTGTCAAAGTGGAAGGAGAGTGGGGATTTATTTCGTCGCATATAAAGATTTGCACTGCAAATTCCAACCTCGCAGAACCACTTTGGTAATTGGGGCAGAACAGCGACAGGTTTCAGACACCACCCATAAAACACCGTGTAACATAAATGTAACCCGGCAGTTATTAAATAAGGCACACATTCAACAAATTACTGGCAACATAACATCATAACATCAACAAACACGTATGACAAGGATTGACTTGGCATTGGCATTCTGGGATTTGCGCGACTTCACCGTCGTGATACTTGTGCCAAGATGGAGGGTCCCCACTGACCGCCTACCACAGACTGCGGAGAAGCAGATCGTCCTTTGGCAGCAAACCCGGCGTGCCCAAGCCATGGGGAGCAGAGCTGGGGCAACATGTTCTTTGGGTTACATCATCAATGTGCTCTGCAATGGACTCCATGGACCACAAAAATCAGTTTTTCTCATACTAGCTTTTTTTTTTCTTCAAGGCTATGAATACATGGCTATCATATTATTAGGACCCCATGTTGGTTTGCTCAAAGAGAGTACCGTATTTTGCTATTATAGTGGCTGAATTTGTTGAAAAGTAGCATGCAGCAATGCTTATTTGAAAAATCCATCATTTAGAAGAACCTCAAAGTACCGTATCTTCTGCACTATAGGGCTCTTTGGATTATAAGGAGCATCTTCAGCGAATCGCCTATTTCAAAACTGTTTTCATATATAGGGCGCCTTGCATTATAAGTCGCATAGAATAGAAGCTACGATAATGGCTGCGGTATGCATCCACTAGATGGAGCTACGCTAAAGGGAATACAATACAATACAGCTTTGTTTATGTACAGCAAAGTTATGCAGAGCTGGTCACAAACATGAACATGAAACATATAAATTCAAATGGCATTACAAAACAATACATGAAAGACAAATGTTATGAAAACAATTGCTTCAACAAAAAGGCACACAAACCTTGTGGGCTCACATCCACAAGGGGATAAATATCCTTCGAAGTCTTGCTGGTCTCCTTCCTTCGTTTGGTCAGTAGTTGACTCTGCTTTGGTATTATCTTTGTTTCAGCGCACAAAGTAGTTGTCTGTTTGAGTGTGCGTTGGCGAATGCACATGTGAATTTGTGTCGGACAGAACCCTTTTAGGTTACAAATGGTTCCTGCTAATAATCACCACGAGATGGCATAGGAACACTAACAGGGAAACCACTCAATGGGGAATATAAAGAGGTTGTGTAACACCATACACAAGGCGCATTTAATTATAGGGCGCACTGTTGGCTTTTGGGAAACTTGAATGTTTTTAGGTGCGCCTTATAATGCGATACATATGGTAACCCTCACAGTATATTTAGTGATTTTTCTTGACAATTGAAGTGTTTGTGTTATGTTCGCTCCATGAAAAAAAAAAAACCTCGATCTTTGTTCTACCTTTGAGTTATCAAACTGTCACAATGAACCGGCAGTCACTTTCTGGACTCCCTGTTTCATACAGTCAAAAGGGTTTGGTTGGTGTGGTATTATCAAGAATCAGTCTTGCATTTCTTTTCGTATTCCATTTATTTACAATAGAGCGCACAGAGCTCCCCAGGATTCATTCGACACAGCGCTATGTTTCTGTGTGTCTTTGAAATTTTCATCTATCAGATAGATATTCTTACACGGTAACGCTTGTGTTCAGATTGAGACGCCACAGTCGGATAAAATGGGGCCTTTAGAACAAACAGACGAAATTGTACCAGTATTCATAAATCTCTGGTTAAATTGTAGTTATTCTTAAATGTTATTTGAAGCACTGTTCTATTTATTTTTATTATTTTGCCTGTACTGCATTCCCTGAAAAGCAGTTGTCATTCATATTTTGATTGGGATTTTTTTGGGAGGCCACTGGAAAAGGACAATGATAATAAATACATTTAAATGAATAACATTTTCACCATGTAACTAAGGAAAAACACGATGTCACGATAGATATTCTTTCTCTGGCTGTAAATACCATAATGCTACAGAATGCTTCACCCAATTCATGTCTATGCTCTTTTGTTCTGCCTAAATTTGATGTTGAGGTTGTACGTTGGTAATATAAATTATACCAAGCATTCTCTTACTCTACTTAAAACATAGCAATTATGTTAGCAGACTATTCATTGTTGATCCGACTTTTAGTACATTCGTTAAAAACCTGAAGTTGTGTAACCCTTACCGAATACACAATGCTAGGGATAACAAAGACAAAGAAGTAGCAATGTGTGTTTGAATCTGATTCATAATTATGGATGGTTTAGTGGTCATTGTGTAGTGACTGGAGTCTTATGAAATTCTCCCTGTCGTCATCTTTTTCCTGCTGCTCAGCATGTTCATTTTTGAGCCTAAATGGTGGACACTGTGTGTGAAGGTCAAAGCCGGCCAGTGCACTTTTTTGTCAGCAATCAAGGCCAACTGCAGCATTTCACGGGCATAGGCTCAGAATCAAAAAGGGGAATTACAACAAAAACATCCAACCATATTTACAATTTATTGAAGTAGTGTGATAGTTATTTTGCGAGTGGCACGCAAAGCTCGTTGCCAGTGCTCGTTAATCCTGAATGGAGATGTCAGACTTAATCATTTGGGTTCCTCTCCGAGTCAAGGCTCGTTGTGCTCACTCTATAGAATCCGAAACTCTCTGGTGGCCGGCCAAAGTCGCCACCCAGAGGCGGTGGCCACGCCCATCTGGCCAGGGGAGCAGCGTTTGTTAATGTGATTAAATGTTAAATGTTGTTGTAAAACATTATTTTTATTGTAGATACTGTATATTAATGACTGGCAGCGGGCAGCTCTGTCTCGCTCTGTCACTCGGAAATGAGCATGTGCAGCCAAGTTCCTTGCTGCATTGCGATCAGCTGATCAGATGAAAATGATGACACAGCCCCACTCGGCCCCAGATGGTCTGTGTTTTAGAAGCATCTCGATGAAAAGCGGTTCCATTGTAAACGCTCTGCCCCGAAAATGCCTACCGGAAAAGTGAATACTCAGGGCCAAGCAAGGCTGTCTCGGTGTGAAGCTTGGCTCATGGAAAAGTGCCATCAGACAACAAAAGGAGCACATAGTGTCTTGATCCTGTTTGAGCCGATACCATTAAGATGAAGTGCCAAACTTTAAACATTGATATGGTTGATAGTTCAGTAATTTGAGGCATTCATACCACAAAAGAAATTGGTCGTGGTATTGATTATTAGTCTCACACACACAGGAACCACAGAAGCAGCAGAGCGGCTTTCTGTGCAGCAGTGAAAGTTAGTATGAGTTTGGTGTAGACAGGTAGCACCAAAGTCTTTTAGTAGTGGCCAAAAATCATTTGTGGTGATTCACCACAGGTAAATGTTGATGTGGGAAAAACTGCAGTGTAATGTTTCATTTTGATAAGCCGACCAATGATGTCATTGATCGATCAACAAATTAAAGCCAATTCATCCAATCAAAACATTTGCATAGATAGCTAGCTATGCAAATAGCTAGCTAGCTTGAAAAAGGTTGGCCCGGTGGTCGACTGTTTCACACGTCGGCCTCACACTGCAGAGGTGCAGGGTTCAAGTCCAGCTTGATGTGTGGCATTTGCATCTTTTCCACGTGCCAGCATGGGTTTTATCCGGGTACTCCGGTTTCATCCCACATTCCAAAAACATGCATGACAGATTAATGGAACACTCTAAATTGTCCCTAGGTGTGAGTGTGAGCATGGATGGTTGTTCGTCTATGTGTGTCCTACGATTGGCTGGCAACCGGTTCAGGGTGTCCCCCACCTACTGCCTGAAGACGGCTGGGATAGTCTCCAGCACGCCCGCGACCCTTGTGAGGATAAGCCGATAACAAAATGGATGGATGGATATATTGAAAAAAATTCATAAATAGGTGAATCCATATATGGGTCCACCGTATAGTCATCTGGACACACATATACAGTACATTCAAAGATGGCTGACAAGAAGGCCATCTGATCACATGCACACAAATCCAATCATCCAGTCATGTCAAAAGCTCTCCTGCCCTGTCATGTGTGGCCTAATGTGACTGAATCAGTCAGGTAAGCGTAAAGAGCTCATATTGTGGTGAAGCTTTAAGAGATGAAGCCTTCATATAACCATCCAATCCACCCATATTTGCCCTTAATGCTGCTTCTATGCACATATGGGCCAAAGTATCTCACTCATTGAACCGTAAATTTGTCCCTCTTATACTTGGCCCACACAGCCTGCATGAGCTGCATTGCTTCGGGCAAGAAGTAGGGAGACCACAAATAAATCAATGAAGAAAGAAAATATATTTTTTTGTATGTGTATGTGTGACATGTTGCTACATACTATTATACATTTAAATGTAAATGTGACGATGTGCAGACAGAAATGGCCATTTTTAATAATTTCCATAATACAATAGAATAATTGAATAGGTACGAATATTTGGCTTGCTTTTTGAAAATAAAAATGGAACAATTACATTTTTTAGTAACAACGACAACTAATCTTTCTCCCAGTCTTTGAACAACAAAAGTGCTGATCTTGGGTTGTCGCTAAGGCTTTAGAAAATAAATTTCCTTTTTGTCTTATCAAGCCGCTGCCCTTTTGATCGCTGACATCCCATAATCCTTGTATTTTTCACTAGAGCTCGGATGCTTACATCACAGGAAAACGAGTCAATGTTTCATTCATGTCCGTCTTCCTACTTTTGTTGCCAACCAGCTGTTGTGAGAGATCACGGTGCCACATTTAGACCGTGAGAGAGGATTTGGACTGAATCATTTTACAATTTTCTATTAGTGGGCTTCTTTACATACCCGTAGGTTAGGAAAAAAAAATCTGACAAGCTACCATTAGCACCCTCTCAACAGTAATGAATGAAGAGGGAAGATCTGTGATGTATTTTGCAAGGGTGGGCAAGAGAGGGAAGTGAAGGCACAGATGGCTAACTCAAGCGCGAGCATCATGAGAGGGATTGCTTCGAAATGGCAGCAGTAGATATGTTACACTCTAATTTTGGAAGGGATTGCAGTGTCAAATTTGAACTACATATCGTACGTGTCCTTCCATGTTAGTTCCATTGTGGATTTACTCCTTCATTTAGGCGATTTGGTGTGCTGGGGCTGGGAATACATGGTGTGGACGCTCACACAGACGCACTACATCTCCCAAGATTCACAATATAAGCACAGCTGGAGAAGCCGAGAAAGATCATGGTCTTAATACCTGGGTTGCTATGGCAACAGTGACGTTGGCCTTTGCAATGAGAGAAAATGGCTGGAGACGGAGGAGGAGGGAAGGGAGGGAGAAACAAGAAGAGATGAGAACTGAGAAAACGAGAGCAGAAAACCAGAGTAATTTTGCACTCATTTCAATCCGGGTGTGTTTCAGGAAACGGACAACTCGTGGGTTTTGCTTAAAGCCGACACGTCACCTGCAGTGACAAATTCTTGCGTTTGCAAATTCATCATGTGTGTGTGTTTCTTTAAGGCAATAGAATAGAGTTGTGCGGTGTATGTCAGGTGACAGTACATATGTCTTGTTTGCTTCTTGATCTAGAAAGTAAATACATTTGTTCTCAACTGTTGTCAACCTGGGACCAACACTTTACTTTTGTTGCATGGTCGCAACCCACTTTTATTGGCATGAAGGAAAATAAAAGACAAGCTTGTTTCCGAACTAAACCATGGATTAAAGCTTGAGACAGCTACACATCCTTACCTATGTTTCATGTACAAACTTGGTATGTCTCTGTACTATAGTAGAAAAAGAAATCCAAATGTATTTTTTTGGGAGTTTGTTTTGTTTTGTTTTTACTAGATGTGCGCAACCCACCCAAAGTGGGTCCACAACCGACTTTTGTATCCCGAACCACCAGTTGAGAATCACTTCTATAGAGGACTGAAATATTGAATAAAGCTTGCACATTCTGGGTGCTAAAGCTTGGGTCATTTGTCATCATAATAACCTCCAATATTAATATGATTTTGAATACAGTCGACCACCACATATTTGTGGTTCAGCACCCGTGGATTTGCATATTTGAAGATTTGAAATGTTTTTTCAATATTTTGTGTTTTGGGGGGTTGGGTTAATTTTTTTTAACCCATTTCTCATGTAAAACATATCCATTGTCTGTCAGTGTGTTTGAAGATTTTGAGGGCGTTCATTTAAAAAAAAAAATTTAATTCATGGGTATCAATTATATCCCGTCAAATAGCCGGCGTTTGACAGTGTTTTTCTTTTTAGTCCTGCTCTGATGTTTTGAGCTCTTTATTTTTGCTGTATAGATGGAAAATATCTGGGTTTGAAATCGCAGGATGTCATTGGCGCACATTGGCAACAAAACACAACTGTCAATCTCACGTTCATGTACCTTTGCTCACTTGTGATATGCGAATTTAACCCTTTCAGGGACAGCGGTTACTACGTTGGACAGCTTATCATCTTGTCAGGTTACAGGGTTCATGAAAGTGAAAAACACTGACATCAAAGTTGTGTACCAGGCGTAAATACCTGGAAATCTGATGAGCTTTTGTCTCATATTCATCTTCTGATATCAAACCTGAACGTTTTCAGTGTACCACAAAAAATAATGAAACGAATGAGTACCGGTACATACTAAATAACGGAAATACCGAAGTGCTGGTGAAATTGTAGGTCCATATTATGGTCTTTATTGAAGCATGTCATTTCTTTTCAGCTCTTTCGGGAGGTGCGAATAATGAAAGGCTTAAATCACCCCAACATAGGTAAGACTCAAGCAAACAGTTCCTATCCACAATATTAACCTGTATGTATGCATTTGCATTGAATCTGTTTCTGGTTTGGGGCCACAGTGCAGCTGTTTGAGGTGATTGAGACAGATAAGACCCTTTACCTGATCATGGAGTATGCCAGTGGAGGTGGGTACTTCAGCTATCATGCTGTGTGTCGTTCACTTGAACAAAAGAAAAGCTTTTTTTCCTAAGTAGTCACTTCCTTTTTCCCCACGGGAAACCATGGCGCCACCAAGAAATTGTAATAAACATTTAGCCACATTTCCACCAAGCCGTTCGGATCAGTTAATGTAGGTGTGGACTGATGCACTACTACTCGATTTGGGTAGCGTTTCCAATACGGGTCTGGAGCTGATGGCAGACGAGTTTAGCAGATAGTACCGTAAGCTTCAGAAATAGTGTGACATCATAACAAGAGGTCGGTTTGAAACTCACAAGAAAGAGGAGTGGGGTCTTGCCATTGACTTCTCACAGCAAATTTTAAACAGCGCCAGTATCGTGATGAGTCTCTTCAACAAACTAAATAAACATCAGCATTGTCTTTTCACAGCAAATGTAGCAAATGCAAAGTGAATTAGACATCATGCCGTAGTGGGTTGCTCATACTTTCGAAGAACTAAATCAGGTCTCGTTTTTGCTTCGGTCTGAAGGTGGTCTTGAGTAATGTTGAGAAAACAAGTAAGGAACAATTTATTCCTCCCTCAACGACACCACACTATTGAGAGGAACGAAGAACAAAAGGACTCAAATGGAAAAAGCTAATGTGGCTCATTCCATTCCCATTGTCGGAACTATTCTCCACCACTCGATCAAACTCACTGTACTTCCTGTAGTTGAGTAACTAAACACCCCTGGCCTCCATCTGGAATTTTCTTTGAACGGGTTTTTACCTTTTCCCAATTACAGGTGAAGTGTTTGACTACCTCGTGTCTCACGGAAGAATGAAGGAGGTTGAAGCCAGAGCCAAATTTCGACAGGTAGAAACACACGCAGATACGCACACACATTTCTTTATTATTTTATGGACGACATTTCTTTGAATAATCCTTGAAATTATTTCAAATCGGTTGTGTCCACAGATTGTTTCTGCTGTCCACTATTGCCACACAAAGAATATTGTCCACAGAGATTTGAAGGTAAGAAAGCTAAGAAGACGTTTTGGGCCGCTTTCAGAAATAGGGGATTAAGGCTAGTTCAGACTCATCTTAATCTTTGCGTGTGAAAAGGGGCCCTATGGCGCCTTAATCATACGGTATGGAGAATTTCAAAGTAGGCGAAGGCTGGCATGCGTTCACTAGATTACGGAGCACTCGGTACACGCATGAGTCACGTGAAGCTATCTGTGTTGTTGGACAACATGCAGTTACTTCCCCACCCCTTTCCCATCTGTTACATGCATCCTTTTTTTCCTCTTCCTTTACGTTTTGTCTTCCAACTTAATCTCATTCCACTTTCTCCTCCCTCATCCTATTATTTTCTCCCCGACTGCCCCATCATGTCTGTGCTCTGCATTCTCCACGCTCCCTTCTCTTCCATACTTTACCATCTTTTCCTCTGCATCAACGTACACAGGCAGAGAATCTCCTGCTGGATGCCGACGCCAATATCAAGATTGCCGATTTCGGTTTCAGCAATGAGTTCACACTTGGCAACAAGCTGGACACGTTCTGTGGCTCGCCGCCATACGCTGCCCCCGAACTTTTCCAGGGAAAGAAATATGATGGACCTGAAGTGGATGTCTGGAGTCTTGGAGTCATCCTGTACACACTGGTCAGCGGCTCGCTGCCTTTTGATGGGCAGAATTTGAAGGCAAGTGGGTCGGAAGGGGCGACTGCATAAGGAGTCTTTGAATTGCGATCGTAGCAAAAGTTGAATCGTGGTGACTGACTCTTCTTGGTTGTGAAAGACATTGCCACCGAAAGGCCTCAAATTTTAGGGGTGGAATCTTCCTATTGATGTCTCTGATAGGTGTCCCCCACTCCAGAGGTGGTCACTTAAAGGGTACATAAAGCTGATTCGAGCATTGCTCTGACATGCGCAAGATGTTTCTTTACAACTTCTCCAGTACTGACATTTTTTATCAAGGAACCATATCCATTTTTTTCTCAAATCAAAGTAGTTCCCAACTGTCTTAATAAGTTATCTAACATTAAAAATACACAAATGATGAAGTATTCAAACAGACTTAATATCCACTTGTCACACACTGGTTGAAATTATGACTTTTAGAGGAGAGGTTTCTGTCATTTCCATTTCATTTGGAGTTTTACAACTAGGGCGGAGCTAGGGCATGCCACAAAGCGAGTTGATTCTCCTTATTTTACTCCTTGTCGAGTTCTTGGGCTTCCCTCCAGAGCTGAAGGTTTTCAGCACTCCATGCCCAGACTACGAATGAATGGCACCTGAACAAAGCTACCATTGCCAACGTAGCCAAATCCCCCACCATAAAACAAGCACTTTATGGGTGCAGTGGGGTTGACATTGGCACAAATGTATGTATAGTATGTATAGTATTGGACTGTCAGTCTGTTCAAATTTCAAATCATAAACAAGTATATGATTTCCATAGTTAAATTGTGATCATCTGCGGTGGCGCAGAGAGACTGAGCATCACTTCAGCGGTGTGCCCGCGTTGGGTCAATGCCGCCACCTCTCAAGTCAAGAAGCTGTTTGTTCATTCGATATGCAACGCACCCCAATGCCAACTTCAAAATAAAAGCCACACAAGACTGTACATGGACATCGATGTCTAATCTTTTATTCTGAAGTTAACACATTAACCCAACTCATTGTGGCTGCTAACTTGACTTCGACTTTTTGAGGAGCTATCCTCCGCACAGACCATGAGCTGCAATTGCAGACGTATGTGGCTGTGATATGGTTGGAACACAAATGCCCACTGAGGCAAATGAGAGTACGATTGAAAACATCCTACTGCACAGTAAATCAACATGCCCTGGCTTAACAGTGCCCTTTGAATAATGGTGAGTTTGTTCGGCTGTAGTCCAGTCTGCAAAAAATGTGCTAAAAACTCCCATACAGTGTTTTGCCATGAGGTCTGGTTGCACCAGCAACCAGACACGATATCTCTTGACTCCTTTACAAGTCAGAGGCATGGTAAATGGGGTCACAACAATGGTAACTCAACTTGAACAAAACAATATTTCCATTGTCTTTCACTGCTATTCTTTTCCTGATAAAATCTAAAGAATACTGACAGAATCAAATAAAAGCTTCCTTATTAGTAGTCTTGCGGTCCATTTTAGTATGACAGCATCAAATCTTATATAATCCTCAAAGCTGCTTGATACTGGCTCTCATCTCACCAGGCAATGAATCACTTAGCGGGATGAGGATGGGTGGAAGCACTCTTTTCTGCCATCTATTATCCTTACCAGGACAGCAGGCGTGCTGTATGTAGCCTATCCCAATTGACTTCTGATCGGTAGCTCCCTGAGCTGGTGGTCAGCCCATCGCAGGGCGCACATCGACACGCAACCATTCACACTCACAATCACATCTATGGACAAGACTGTTCAATGAACCTCCTGTGCATGTTTTGGGAATGTGGGAGGAAACCAGAGTATCCGGAGAAAACCCGTGTAGGCATGGGAGAAAATGCAAACTGCATACTCCGGTTTCCTCCCATATTCCAAACACATGCATGGCAGGCTGATTGAATACTCTAAATTGTCCCTAGGTATGAGTGTGAGTGTGAGCGCCGATCGTTGTTCATCTCTGTGTGCCCTGCGAGTGGCTGTCAACCGGTTCAGGGTGTCCCCCGCCTACTGCCCGAAGACGGCTGAGACAGGCCCCAGCACCCCCCATGACCCTTGTGAGGATAAAGTGGATCGGAAAATGGATGGATGGAGTGAGAATTATAGCATTTTAAAGTGCATTGGCAGTCACAAAGGTCCAAAGTGCAGACGTTTATGGACTCGGCCCCAGAGAAAAGCCCCAAAGCATGATGTTCCCACCACCACCATAGTTTTTAGTCATTACGGTGTTCTTTTATTGCAGTGTGGTATTCGTGAAAAACTATCCATCCATCCATTCTCTACCGCTTATCCGGGGCCGGGTCGCGGGTGAGGCAGCTTTAGCAGGGAAGCCCAGACTTCCCTCTCCCCAGCCACTTCTTCCAGCGCTTCCCGGGGGATCCCGAGGCGTTCCCAGGCCAGCTGGGTGAAAAATTAGTGAATAACTAACCTTTTGTAATTATTGCCCAAAAAGTTTAAAACCCTTTCATGCACCCTGTAACCTGATAACATGATAAGCTGTCCACTGTAGTAACCGCTGTCCCTCAGCTGGTTTTACTGGCCCATAGCACATTTTCATTCACACGTGTTTGGGAGATTATGGTTACCGTACCTTGCTTCACTCATCCAATGATGATTTATCTTGGTCTCATTGTTTATTTTTATTATTATTATTATTATTATTATAACAAACGGGGTATTTATACAGGGGTGCGTTTACTTTAAATCCACTGTACGTGAAGTCACGTTGATATTGTGTGCAGTTTAATGAGACTCGCATAAGGAGCATATGAAATTGTCATATTTTTATTTTGATTCTCAGCAAATTTTAATGCAGTACCATTTGGCACATGTATAATTAACACCGAACATACTGAAAAAAATTATTTGTGGAATTTAGTCCATTTTATTTTAGCAGTTCTTAACACCGAATAAGAACACCCGGATCCCGATGCATTTTTTAAGTAAATGTATCGTCAATTTAATCAATGTATTCTGAATCCAGATGATTTTATTTACTGCAACCACTTATATATAATAATTTTTTTCAGTGCACATTTTGCCTCTTGCTGTTCACTGAAAATGGCATCACACGCTCTCGGTTCTCAGGTAACAACCAATCACGGCTGATGTGACGTTGGCAAGGTGTCTTTGTTGCACATGAAAAATAACAAAGTTATCCAATTCATCATAGACAAAATATTAACTGCTACTCTTGAAAATTGCAAAATAAGTTTAGCGTCCTTGAAATATTTAAATGGCTATGAGTAACGTAAATGGGCTGTGACCCATGTTAGACTTTCTTGTGGTGTGTTGAAAATAAGCTTGTGGCCCCGACCGCCTCAAAATGTTAAGCATCTGTAATCCTGTACCCACCGACAGGAGCTGAGGGAGCGTGTGCTAAGGGGAAAGTACCGCGTGCCCTTTTACATGTCCACCGACTGTGAAGGCATCCTTCGTCGATTCCTGGTGCTCAATCCCGCCAAACGCTGCACCCTAGACGTGAGGAGCACCAAACAAAAAAAAAAACGAGTTGAGTTCATGTCCGATTCAAACAAAGCAAACTCACGTTTTATGTCTCTACAGCAAGTCATGAAGGACAAGTGGATAAATTCAGGGTACGACGGTGAAGACCTAAAGCCCCATATAGAACCCGTTGAAGATTACAGCGATCCGGCCCGCATTGGTGAGTCGACCGCGGCCGCAAAATAATATACTTTTCATCTCTATTGGTTGTTTGCTGACCGAACATGCTCAATATTGTCAGGACGCGAGATGATTGACGTCAGCGTTTACTGTTTGTGTGATTCAGAGGTAATGGTCGGCATGGGCTTCACCCCCGATGAAATCAAGGACTCTCTGCTCAATCAGAAATACAATGAGGTCACCGCTACCTACTTACTGCTGGGACGCAAAGGCGATGTGAGTTATATACGTCGACATGTATTTATCATCTATATATGAAGGAATGTGACGTGGTTACTTTTACGGCATCATTTACATCCCTGCTGCCCTTGGTAGGTACCCGTCAAGTGAGATTGTCACGAGTCATAGTTATTAATCTCCTGCGGGTTCTTAACGCAGACT
Organism: Hippocampus mohnikei; assembly: GCA_026261675.1. Lineage (NCBI taxonomy): Eukaryota > Metazoa > Chordata > Actinopteri > Syngnathiformes > Syngnathidae > Hippocampus > Hippocampus mohnikei. The sequence goes on from JAKGUB010000325.1 coordinate 5,122,495, forward strand.
CTCAAGAAGTCTTTTAGCTCCTCTTGGTAAATGCTGTCTTTCAACGGGTGGATCACTTTCAAGGCGAATCACTCTTGCCAAGTTACCTCAACAGTTCTGAAGTTGTCTATTTTGTTATTTGTATTTAAATACGAGCATCCAACGAAAAAGTGCCCTGGTCAAAATTCTTTAGTTTCATTAACCAAGAAAATATCTCCAAAGCCTTGCAGTGGATTTGGTACCGCATCAGCCATTCAGCGCCAATTATTGTACTGAATGTCACGTTGTTCCTGATAGGATCACATTGGAGCAGTCCCAGATTCATACTTTGAGTGATTCACGTATCAATCACGCTCTTGTCAGGTTATGAAGAGACCACAGTTGAAGTAAAGAGATAATAGGTCATGAGGGTGCTTGTCTGATGTGCATTGGGGGAGGTTGATCCACAATTTAGGACCATGAAAGGAAAGGCGATCTCCTCTCAAAGCTGCCATTTAGACTTTGGAACCTCCAAGAACAGCTGGTCAGCTGAAATTCATATGAAGCACATCAACATAATACATAAATCATAACTAACTGTCAAAACTTTACTTGGATTCCTGAACAGAAAGCAATATTTTGGTAGTGGTGCTTTCTCTTGTGACTTCTCAGAGAATCAAAGTGAGCGGCCTCAATTCAGGTAAAAAAGGAGAAGTTTGAAATTCCTCTTTTTTTTCCCCCCAAAATGGTAAAAAAAGCAATCGCTCACCTCAAATGGAAAGAGTCCAAAGCGTATCTTTCATGTTGCATCGTCTTGTTTTGTTTATATTAATGAAGGTCAAATGTTAGCTATAATCAGGAAAATTATTTAAAATAAAAACACCAAATATTTTACTGTGTGAACCGAAACTTCACTTTGTGAATCGACAAATCCACAACACTCTACCTTATTGGGATGCACCTGATACATACGCAATGTCCAAAACACACAGAGCAAGTCCAAACCTCTTCCATTTAGAGAGGAAAAAAAACCTTATAGTGCTTCAAAAATCCTCGACAGCTTCCTTATCCTCCATATCATTCTTTCTAAAGTGTCCTTCATCCATTTTGCATTTCATTTTAGGAGGGCAGCGAGGCCCGCACAGCTAGTACCCTGTCCTTGGCGCGGGTGCGACCCAGCCCTATCACCAACGGAACCAACAAACACTCTTCAACAGCTACTGGTTCCTCTTCCTCTTCCACTTCCTCCTCACACAGTAAGACACAGCGCAGTGCCTCCACTTACCACAGGCAGCGACGACACAGCGACTTCTGTGAGTATCTACTCTAACTTGTGACTTCCGAAGGTGTTACTGTTACAGTGGAGTGTGGAATGTAGCTCATCAGCGAAGCTGGTTCAACTTTAGGCTATCCATTGATAAGCGCACTAGGGGCTGCCGATGCAGAATATTCCTTATATGAGTCTCTTGTCCGTCTATGCACTGCTGTCCTCCACAACAAAGGCGGACCGTCCATGCCCGTCATGCACCCCAAAAGGAGCCCAACGAGCACGGGCGAGAGGGAGCTGCGAGAGGGACGAATGCCTTCGCGTAAGGCCAGTTGCAGTGTGATGGGAAGCCACAGCCTCCCCCCTTCTAGTCCAATGGTTAGCAGTGCCAACAACCCCAACAAGTCGGAGATACCAGACCGCCGTAAAGACATGACTGCCACCACAGTGAGTGTTTTCCCACTCAGTATGCGAGGGGCCACTGACATTTATTCAAGGACTTTCTCCTAACCTGTATCACAATAATCTCTATCATTAGTTGGAGGCACTCTTGTAGTACAGCACACAAGCCACCATAACAAAATAGCGTAAAATAGCATAAATGCAGTCATTAAGCGAAGTAACATATCAGTCGTACGGGGATCCTGATACGCCAACAAATGTGCAAATGATGCTGGGATCAAGCATTAAATTCTCATATATGACCGTTTGAGATGATTTTTCCAACAGTTTTACGGTCAACCGGACTTCCAACTCAATGCCCAACCTTCAGTTTGTGACAATGAAAAGCTCTACTGGACCTTCTCAGTTCCTAGCGGTCCTCACATATGTGATTTTGAGGTTAGGAACGGCATGTAATAAACTACCGTATTTTCCACACTATAAGGTGCACCTAAAATAAGGTTTTCTGAATCTGAATAAAAGCATTCAATTTGCTCAAAAGCCGACCATGCGCCTTATAATCTGATGTGCCTTATATATGGATCGATATTCAGATTTCTTGGACATAGTATTTTAAATGTTCTGTAAAGCACTTTGTTACAACTGCAGCGGCTGTGAAGGCTCGATATAAATAAAGCTGCATTGTATTGTATTACCTTTAACGTAGCTCCATCTAAGTGGATGCATAACGCAACCACAGCCAATATTGTAGCTTCTATTCAGTGCGCCTTATTAATGCGGTGCGCCCTATATATGAAAACAGTTTTCAAATAGGCCATTCATTGAACGTGCACATTATACTCCTAAGCGCCTTAAAGTGCGGAAAATATGGCAGTTTTTGCAGCGATAGGAGCAGAATCACAAACTAATATTTGCATGGCAACACACCAAAGCTGAAATATGATTGGACAGAAAGATTAACCCACAAACAACTAGATTTCATTCCGACGTGTGTGGATGTTAACCCTTTCATGCACCCTGAAACCTGATAACATAATAAGATGTCCACTGTAGTAACTAACCACTGCCCCTGAAAAGGTTGATGATAGACTACAGCGTGTTGTCAGACTACTTCATTGACATCATCACGTGGAACGAGAGTTAGATATCGCTTTTTGTGCAAGACCAGTAGAATAAGCGCAACGTACATTTCATTCTCTTCGGTTTCCATGTAACAAATATGGGTTTCTCTCCCTCACTTTTGACCATCAAGAATAACATCCCTGGAAGCGCAATGACACGCCGAAATACATACGTGTGCACGGATCGCTCAGGGGCCGACAGGCACTCTCTCTTGCAGAACGGCAAAGACAACAGGTACTGCTTTGTGTTTTTGTTGCTGTTGGTTGTTTTTTTTTTTTTCAAAGATGCACTAACTCAGGGGGCTCTATCTCCATAGACGGAGTATGCGGAAATGCGATTTTGTTGAATTTGATTCGGGGCATAGGCTTTTTTTTTTCTTTCTGACAAATAACTTCAGAAACTGAAACACAGGCTTTTGAACTCCCCAGAAATATGCGTGAATGTCCTGTTTTGGGTATGGAAACATTTTGGTTTGACAGGACGTAAATAGTAGCATATAGTACAAAGTGTATAAGTCAAGGTCAAAATACTCGATTGAACTGTTCAACTCTTCAATGATTCAAAGAAGCTGATGATCGCACTTGGAAATTCGGCTTTTTTTTTCCAACCTCCTGTTTCTGTTTGTTGAATGCAGCTCTTTGAGCCACCGCATGCCTGCGGCTTCTCCCTCCACACTCAGCATTTCCGGGGCTGGAGCGGCATCTTCCTCTTCTTCGGACCGGTGCCGCTTGACCCGAGGATCCACAATCCGCAGCACCTTCCACGGGGGACAGCTGAGGGATCGTGGCCCTCCGATTTATTCGGCCCCGCCCACTTCACCCACGCTGTCCCACCATGATGCCAGCCCTTTGCCCCATGCTCGCACCAGGGCCACCTCCAACCTCTTCACCAAACTGACCTCCAAACTCACTCGCAGGTAACTTTTACAATTTCCACATCATTCAATTCCCTGTGCTGAGGAATAATCTGCAATTCACGACTGCACTTCAGGTCTAGTATCGAATTGGAAATGTGTATACATGTCATAAAAGCAAGAATCTAACATTAGCTTTAGGGATGGACAACTGAAATGCTAGGGAGAGCCGTAATTTTTCATCAGTGCTTTTCATCGGTTTTACTCCTGCCACCTAAAACAACATCAAAACACAATAAAGTAGATTAGCTTGGTTTTAAATAACTAATAAGAAAACCGTTATTCGTCTCACAATGGAGACATTCCAAATTAACAGCAAGTTATCAAAGGAAGAAAGTAGAAGAACAAAAAGTATAGGAGCTGCTGTCAAGGCACCCCTAAATCTATTCCCCGCAATCTGTTTCACAACTTAGTTTAGGTATGATTAAATACATAATTGCTAACTGTTCCTTTTAGTGGCAAATGCTTTTAGCCCACTTCTATTCTTACCAAATTCGAAAGCAATACTGTATTATTCTACATTTAGCCATGAAGCATTATTTCTAGCAGATCTTGTGAAAAAAGTTTCTTCCATTCAACTTGAGTTCAACCCTGCTGGGATCCATACGTATTAGACTGTTTACTCATATTAGCATCTTTGCAAATCCGTCTGTGGCCCCGGATTATCCCCTGTTCCCCTCTCTCTCTTGTCGTCATAATCACACATGACTAATCTAATCAAATCACAGCTTTATCCTTACCACTCACTCAATTCCTGTGCCACACTCTCCTCTACCACTCGGTCTCCCGCGATTCAATTATCTCTCTTGTATCTCTTGACCCCCCACCCCTCCACCCCCTCCTCCCTTCACCGCTCTTGCCCTCTTTTCTCCGCCATTGTTTCTTAATCTGCTTTCCTACCGTCGTGGCATCAGGGTCAACCTTGACCCGTCCAAGCGCCAGGGCTCAAACAAATCAGTGTCGGGTTGCACTCTTCCACAAGGATCAAAAACCGTTAGTAAGTTCCCGTGTGTCTTGCTTCTTCCTTGTGTGCCTGCACTGCTCCATTGTCTGCCTGGTCACACGGGAGTTACGTCAGTCCATGAATGCCTTGACTGATTTTTCTGTATGGCTCTATCTGTTCATTATTGTTACTTTGCATGACTTTTTTTTTTCATCTACGATCTTCATTTTATGCATTTATCATCCATTAGGTTTGAAGCATGACTTAGCACTTAGCAAGAAAGCCTGATTTGCCTTGATTATTTGTTGTTTGCAGGGTCGTTGTAATCCACAATTGAGGCAATGTAATTGTGTTGTAACTCTTCATCCATCCATGTATGCTCATATACTCTGGTAACATTGAACACACTTCAGACATTTTCATAACGTGAAAAACTGGCATTACAGAAAAAAAAGCAAATCGATACACAGCTAGCCAGTCAACTCCCATTAGTTTTTTGAATGACAAATTAAGGTCTGATGGTGTTGTGCCCTTAGATGACGTGACTGTAACAGGAAGTGATACAGATATTTAATAAGGCATATTTGTTTATGCCCATTAATTTAGCAATTAGGCGGCACGGTGGTCGACTGGTTAGCACGCCCACCTCACTGTGCAGAGGTGCAGGGTTCGGTTGTCCTTCCTGAGGGGAGTTTGCATGTTCTACCCGTGCCTGTGTGAATTTTGTCCCGGTACTCCGGTTTCCTCCCACATTCCAAAAACACGCATGACAGGTTAATAGAACACTCTAATTTATCCCTAGGTGTGATTGTGAGTGCGAATGATTGCTCATCTATGTGTGCCTTGCGATTGGCTAACAACCAGTTCGGGGTGTACCCCGCCTACTGCCCGAAGGCAGCTGAGATAGGCTCCAGCATGCCCGCGACCCTTGTGAGGATAAGTGGATTAGAAAATGGATGGATGGATGGATGGATGGATGGATGGATGGATGGATGGATGGATGGATGGATGGATGGATGGATGGATGGATGGATGGATGGATGGATGGATGGATGGATGGATGGATGGATGGATGGATGGATGGATGGATGGATGGATAAAAAATGTAAACAGTTTGAAAAGTTTTAGTTGATCCAAACATACCTTGATGGTGCTTGGGGGGGGAAATAATGGGGTGCGTGTCGTCAGGTTCCTGTACCATGATGTTTTTACTTCCTTTTATTATTATTATTATTATTAGGTGCCGAGATAAGGGTTTACCAAAAAACAACACCTGTGTACTGTACCAAAAATAGCATGTTGGAGAGGCGTGTACACAGCTAACACCTGAGTAAAAAGCATGCGATGTCATGCTACGTGTAAGCTAATGACCCTGTTTCCATTACCTTTGATGGGACAGTCAGCCCTGCTAATATGGCCGCTGCATATTTGCATGCATTGCTATCTTATCATCTTTTCTTCACCCGATGACGTAATCCAACATAAGGAAAGATGGCATCAAGGTTGCAGGTTTGACTTTCCAAAGAGCCCCTTAGTCTGTTAGTTATGTAAGAAAAGAGAGCAGTGCAAGCCGGAAACATTTTACCAGTCTCTGTCTGCTGATAGCACCACATGGTGCCGTTATGGTGAGTGGACACTCTTTTCTGTCCATTGATTTTGGGATCCGTTGGTTTTGGGGCTGTTGAATCAAGGTTCCACTGTATCCAAAAACCCACGTGTGTACACCGGGGGCACCGTGACATGACTACATACCCCTTTGCTTTTTGTGTCCAAGCTAAGGTATACCAGGGCTGCCGAAGTCCGGTCCTCGAGAGCGCCTATTCAGCCTGTTTTAGCTTGCCTCCCTCCTCCAATACACCCGATTCAAATGATCAGGATTATTATTAGGCTTCTGCAAAGCTTGCTGATGATCTCATCATCTGCTATGTTGGAGGAAGGAAACATGTAAAGCCGTCTGGATAGGGGATCTCAAAGACCCGACTACTGTCCACTAATGATGACACAAAAAGGAAAGAAGTATGTCGTCATGTCACATCCTCAAATCGAGTGAAAGTTCATTCCTAGTGAAGCTCCACAACGCATATGTCTCTTCCGTGCAGTTCTCATGCCTGATTAAGTCAGTTCATTGATCGCGATGGCAATATTGCTTTCCAGCAGCTGCACTGTGAACGGCCTCTGCATACGTTATGTGTTCAATGTTGCCAGAGAATTTTCATTATCAATTTGTGGTTAATGGGTTGAAACTCATTAAATGTTTATTTCATGTGTTCCAGTAAGGCGCACTGTTGTACTTTAAAGAGGAATCAATGCATGCTTTAAATTGAAGTGAGCTAGCTGGTAAGGTTACATATGGCCTGCTTGTTGTTGATGCTTGCTTGTTCTGAACCTCATCTCATCTCAGTGGTCAGTTTTCGGTGGCTGTTGACTGCTCCGGATTACCTCTTACATAGCATCTCTGTCTTCCAGGGTCACAAATGAATCTGAGGGAATCAGGAGATTTGCGGTCACAAGGTCGGTGCGCTTGTCACATCTCAAATTCTTATTTCCCTGTTTTGAGTATAATCGAAGCAGTCACTGTGTCTACCTTTCCAGTTGCCATCTACCTGGGTATCAAAAAGCGTCCGAGCCCAGGGCCGTCGGACGTGGCTGGAATCTAAGAAGCAGTGGCCGGCGGGACCCTGCGGAGGTTGTACTGGCTCTGCGGGAGGCAGCACTCGGATGTGGCTGCCAGGTGCACCACGCCGGCCCCTTTCTGCTCTCCTGCACCCATGGCGTGGCAGGGGGCCGTGTGGCTTTTGAGGCCGAGGTGTGCCATCTTTCCACGGGCGCCTCCGGGACTTCAAACGGGGTGCGCTACACACGACTCTGGGGGGCACCACTAGCTTTTCGGGACATTGCCACCCAAATATCCAAGGATCTTGAACTCTGAATGGAGGGTGGGCTTTGACAACGGGTGTGGGGACGTGTCAGTGTGTGCGCGAGTGGTCGAAAGGGGGTTTAGGTGTGAAAAGGGAAGGGAGTTGGGACGATTTCAAAATAATGGAGCGGAGAAGCGGCAAGGGGCTGGATTCAAGAGAAATAACTTCTCTCCCCTGCTTGTTCACAACTTCCCCACACGTAGACACGCACACACACTTGCCCCTTACAAAGACACACGCGCACTGAGGCAACGACTCCAAGCCCCCACCTCCCCACACCCTCCTTCCGTCCAGTCACCCCACAAAAGCTCAGCTCTCCTCGCTGACAAACTTCACCCACTGGACCTGGATCTGACTGAATCTAGTTCAATATTTTTTACTACTACTCTAGCCATAATTCTAATATTATTTTTTAATTTATTGCTCGGATTCGTTGTTTTGAATTCACAATTATTTTTACTAGTGCAGAAAAAAACATTATGGTTAATTGTGTTTCACTGACAAGCTCATCCTCTTTTGAAATATTCAATCTGTTCATCTTGACGTACACTATTCAATTTGTCATACGCTTTCCGGACATAACATGTGGAGATGGGTTGGATCTGTGCCAGACAAGCAGTGGAGTTGCGTTACTTTGATTAGTCCACATCGCTCGTGTACAAACGACAGTGACGACTGCACCGGATTAAGGTCAATGGGAGCAGGGTTGGCCAGTCGGAAACTGACTAACAATATTGAGTCTGTGACATCTTCAGCTTAACGAGGCTGTGGGTTTTTGGCTTCTCAACACATTTGCGGGTGCCACGTGAGCAGAAAAATACTTTTGAGTGTCAGCAGAGAGGACACAGATGAGCTCATTCAACGAATGGAGCTTTTTTTTTCTGTTTGTTTGTTTTCAACGCTCAACCTCCAAGTGAAATGTACAGAAAGTATTTTCACATATGGTAGTTTTGCATAAATATATTAATACCCTGGCCAAATTTGGACCTAAAGTCCATCCATCCATTTTCCGAACCGCTTGATCCTCACTAGGGTCGCGGGGGGTGCTGGAGCCTATCCCAGCCATCTTTGGGCAGTAGGCGGGGGACACCCTGAATCGGTTGCCAGCCAATCGCAGGGCACACAGAGACGAACAACCATCCACGCTCACATTCGCACCTAGGGACAATTTAGAGTGTTCAATCAGCCTGCCATGCATGTTTTGGAATGTGGGAGGAAACCGGAGTGCCCGGAGAAAACCCACGCAAGCCCGGGGAGAACATGCAAACTCCACACAGGGAGGCCGGAGCTGGAATCGAACCCGGTACCTCTGCACTGTGAAGTCGACGTGCTAACCACTGGGCTACCGGGCCAACCGGACCTAAAGTCATTTTTAAAATCTTTTGGTGAATAGGTCTCTTGATGAAAATGTTTCTATTCAACTTGTCCTCACCAGGATATGAGCTGAAGCCGATTGCAGCTGAATTTAGGCAAGCAGGGTTGTCCTGGACTGGTCGCAAGTCAATCACAGAGCAAATACAGACAGACCATTAGGCGCGATCGGCAGACCTAACGCTGTGGACTCTACGGGGCACCAAATAATTATTATACACTGAAAAAAATGGTGGGTTGAATTTACTGTAATTTATTTTGTCAAGTGGTTGCGCAAAGTGGGTGGCCTGGTGGTCGACTGGTTGATTCATTGTGCAAGGGTTTGATTCCGGCTCCGGCGTTCCTGTGTGGAGTTTGCATGTTCTCCCCGTGCCTGCGTGGGTTTTCTCTGGGTACTCCGGTTTCCTCCCACATTCCAAAAACATGCATGGCTGGCTGATTGAACATACTAAATTGTCCCTAGATGTGAGTGTGAGCGCGGATGGTTGTTCGTTTGTGTGTGCCCTGCGACTGGCTGGCAACCGGTTCAGGGTGTCCACCGCCTGCTGCCCGAAGACAGCTGGGATGGGCTCCAGCATCCCCTGCCACCCTTGTGAGGATAAAGCGGTTCAGAAAATGGATGAATGGATGGATAAAATGTTTCATATTAAAGGCAATAAGAACAAGTAAATCCATGATTTAACTTTAAACTAATTTACTGAGACAGCTTCAGTTGTTGGCTGTTCGAAACTAAAAAATGTGTGTCATACGTTTCTTTTACCACGCAAACGTGTTCATTCCGTGTGGAATGGTGTAAATTATTCCACAGGGATGTCAATAAATTTCAAAATGTTAAAGCAAGCAAATATTTTGCTACTTTCTCCTTTCCGACCTTTTCAATCAATCCATTATCACTTTAATGCATCTAAAATTTGGCCAGGGTATAAATAATATATGGCTTAACCGTACGTGAAACAGATAGAAGAAGCTTGCGAATTGCCGGATTTCTCGTTCATGTGCTCGTTTGAAGCATCATAATTATTCGACCTGCCCTGGTGTGTCAGACTCAACCCTTCCCCTTTTTTCGTCAAAGGCATAGCATCGAAAGAGCAATTCCGACAGATACTTGAGAGAATCTGTCCAAACCTGTAGCCCTCATTCACTTCAACGTTTACGAAATACGGTTTCACGGCTGCCGTGGGCAGCTGAAGATGTGGCAAGTATTATTGCCCTCGAGGGTAGAACTGTTGTGCCATCGCAACTGGTTTACTTTCAGTGGGATGCAGCGGTCGTGCTTCACTCTGCACCATGCAGGGGTTACCAGTCACTACCTAAAAAATAATTTAAAAAGTGGATGAGCCAAGTAGCAAAACCCATCGCAGTATCCGGAAAAAACACACTCCACCCTCTTCTTCTTGTTGCGGCACAGTATATAAACTTGTCTGTCCATTCTTGATGACTGTGGGCTGTTGCGTATAACGGGGGCGGGGGGAGTACTTCCCGGAAAGGCATGATGAAGGCATTATGGACGTTTTTTTTTTTCTTGTTAGTCCAGTTGCCTTTAAAGTGAACTACCCCAGCGCCTTCACACAGTATATTTAAATGTACAAAAAGGAAGAGACAGAACCAGTCGCGACTGCTTTCTGTTCTTCCACCCTGTTTTTAGTGAATACCGTACTGTGATATTTACGTAGGCTGCAGAGATCATGTTTGGCTGCTGATTTACTGTTAATACTCTTTCTCAATTGTGGCTTTTCTCATGATGACACCCCCAAACCAACACCCATCATCATCCCTCATGTCCATTTTTCCTTTTCATACCAAATCAGCAACTCGATAAAACAGGGATGCCAACTTCAACCGTCTATCACATTCAAGTTCAATCATTCCAAGAAACATCTGTTTTGTTTTGTTTTTCTTTTTTTCTCAACCTCAAGACCCTGTTTTTCTCAATTGTACTGGGAGCCATTGTACAATCACGTTACAGACCCATGTATGACATCTTTTCATTGCTGATTGGTGTGTGCGCTTTTTCGGCCGGGGAGGAGGAGGAGGAAGACTGGGTTTGACCTGACCTCCTCTTTTGGGTGAAAAGCAATGTGGACACCAGGGGGTCTGTCCCTGTCCTCTGCCTGGACGTTAACTCGTTGTGGTATATATTTGCATGAGGTCATATCGACCTCAGTGCACTTTGCTTTGACTTGAATCAGCTCCTTCCAGTGGACCTTTCTGGGATAACCCCCACTCGCCACTGGAAGGCGCCAATGTCTTAAATGTGAAACAACTTCAATTTGTGGATATTTGCACAGGTACTTAATTTATTTTTTAGAATAATATCATGAAAACAGGATTTATATCAGTCAGTTGTTGACTGTATATACAATTTATGAAAATACTATATATCTTAGAGCTCAAGGTTTATTTATAGCTAGAGCAAGAGATCGTCAATCTAATTTACAAAAGCTGTTTCTGTCAGTGACAATGGGGAAGAAAAAAAAATCAACCCACTTGCAATCCCGCATGACTTCAGTGTTTGGATTCAAAGGAGAAATGAAATATGACGCACAGCTAGGATCGGTATGGCTGCAAGCTTTTCCCCTCTCACACGTGAACAGATAGCTTTTGGGTGTAACGCAGTGACTTCGAATTGTTCACTACATTCAGGGCATCGTCAGGCTGATGAGAAAGTAGGCCTGTTTTTCGAAATGTACCCACATGACCTACTAAAAGAGAAAACATCAATTGTGAAATCCCTCCTTCAATTGAGAATCGCAAAGCATTTATCTAAAACTGACGCCAATCCTTGAAAAAAAGCCCTGTGTTGCATTCAAGCCATAGAAAGCTACGCCACTGACTGGGTTGTGTATCAGGTGAAGCATCGCAGTGGAACCAACTCAAGAGAGAAAGAAAAAAAAAGTCTCAAGCAAACAACTTAGTAGAGGATGGATAAACATTCATTTAAAGGTGCAATCTATTCAATTCTTTTTTAATACCTTTGTGGTAAAGGTAGTTTTGACGGCTGGTACAGTATTTTTGACCCCAGAGTGCACAGTATTAAACAATGTAAAGAACAATGGAAAGAACAATGTATGCAAAAGAGCCTCGATGAGACCGTTGAAAGTTTGGTAGCCTTTTCACTGCTTTGCTCTTTTAATTCCTCCCCAACTACAACAACAACAACAAAAAAATCAACTGTAAACTGAGCTTCAGTGGTTGTGATATCCACAGGAGAACATCAAGCTGAAGGTTAATAAAATTCACTGATGTTGGCATTCTTTCTTTGTTTTTGTCTTTGTCGAAATAACATTGGATTTGAAATAACACAGGATGTTATTGTGCACTTCAACGTTTAATTTTAAAAAGGCTCGCCAATAAACTGTATTTACCATTTATCGTTTTAATGCAAAGTATGTGCAGTATGTACTGAAGTGTGTGAGCAAACCAAGAAAAGTATTGCCAGCTCGAGGGCACTTTGAAATCAGTTTCGGTCAACAGCAGAGGGCGGTATAGTGTCACAATAGAAACTCCTGAAGTAATAATAATAATAATACATTTTATTTATAAAATTCTTATTACACCAACAGAATTTTAATCAGAACAGCATTTTTAGACTTGTGCAGAAAAATAGAATGGAATATTGCAAGGAGCATTTTTGTCTTGACTTCCCCTATAACTACAATTTTGTTTGATCAGTGGTTGAAGATGATCAGCAGGTGCCCGCTTTGCAGCGGCCAACTGTACATCATCCATAAGTGGAGATCTTCTTGGAGTTCCTCAAAAATGGGCTTTGCATGCGACGATCTCCTGCACCTAATCCAGCTAGTCAGTTATGCTTCCGCTGTCTAGACCGCACTGAATTTAAAGGGGATGAGGGAAGCTGCTTTGTTTGATCGAGAATCAAGTTGGCTGTGTTCACTCCCACAATGGCGCAAACGCCTATTTGTAACTATACCCGTCTATGAAAATAGCAAAAGAAAGAAAACTCCACCCATGCACATAATTTGACTGCACTTTATGCTAGACTTGAGCTGGGCAGAAAAATAGGGCCCTTAATGGCATAGTTACTCAGCTCCAGTAACGTACTGAGATGCAAACCTTGACGTAAATAAATACATTGTGATCCCACCAGACAGAGAAATTAATATATGATTCCACTGGGAAGTCTATATCTAAATACACAAGCTGAAAGTCCTGCACATACAGTGAGTATGTGGACATCTGTGGAGACCACCACAGGCACTACTGTCGCCTTTACCTTCCAGGCTCTCTCCAGCTCCTCTCTGAGCCCTTGGTATTTCTCCAGTGATGAACTACCCAAGAGTCAAAGGTGACATCTACAGGTATATACTGTAAAATAGTCAACATAAATGCTAGATTTGCAATGTGAAAAATTGAGAACAATGGTTTCAAATGTCTTCGGTGTGTCTCTGATGGTGTAGTGCAGGGGTGCCCATTACGTCGATTCTCATCTACCGGTAGATCTAAGACAGGTCACAAGTAGATCCGAGGAGTGTCGAGGGGAAAAAAACAAACAACCATTTGTGTGTCTTTGTACATGTTAGTAATATATATTTTTGTGTCAATGTACACTGCACCCTAATCATCCTATCAGTCTCATTTTCACAAAAAATAAATAAATAAATAAATAAAGCAGGTAAATCTTGAATTAACGGCGGCGCGTGATTACGTCACCGGAAGTTGTTAGCGCTCAGCAGATTGCAATTGCAGCTTGTGATCAGAGCTGTTGTGCTCTATCTTTTATCGGCATTATTCTCATTCAGAGTTTGGTTCGTGTACAATTCACCGAGGGCACGGGCAAAGAATAGGAATCTAGGAGGGCCCAGGGAAGCACTTTAAAACGGTACGTGTGAGCTACGATGGTTAACAGGCTGCAAAAGTGCATCGCATGCCTCACTTTCAGGCTATTTCTCATCGTGTGTGTGTGTGTGTGTGTGTGTGTGTGTGTGTGTGTGTGTGTGTGTGTGTGTGTGTGTGTGTGTGTGTGTGTGTGTGTGTGTGTGTGTGTGTGCGCGCGCATGCCGGTAAGGGTAGATCCCAGGAGGTTAGTTGATTGAAAAGTAGATCTTCGGTCCAAATCTTTGGGCACCCCTGGTGTAGTGGTATGCTCACCCGACTTGTGTGCGGGCAGCGTGGGGTCATTTCCCACTCAGTGACAGTGCGAATGTGGGTGTCTTTTTTTCATCTCTATATGTGCCCTGTGACTGACTGGCGACCAATTCAGGGATTGTTCCGCCTTTCGCCCGATGTCAGCTGAGATATGCTCCGGCAACTCCTGCGACCCTCTTCAGGATCGGCGGTGTTGAAAAATGGATGTATGGATGTATGTCTTCGGTGTCCAGTAGTATGTTGAAGAATTTGTGACACGAAGAACACACCGTTTCAGGTATTTGTTAATGGGGCATTTTTTATTGAGCAGTGAACAGTTTAAATAATTCTTACTTTTTATACCAAAAAGTAGGTATTGACACATTTGCCAGGAAAGCCTAACTCAGGATTGATCCTAGGATGTTACCAACCCACACAAGAGAACGTGAAAAAAGATTGTAGGAGGAAAAGGTGCGCAGAGTCAAGAGTCTCTCAATGAGCTGCTGTGTCCTCTGCACGCACACCCAGTTGGCTCGATTGCACATGAAATGGTCATGAGAAAAACCAAACAGGATTGTTCCTCTTTACTTCTGGGCAGGGATCATGCTGTCAATGGCCTCTCCCTTCTCCAGCTTTTTCTCCATCTCCACCATCAACTTGACACCATCAACCACCATCTGGACCTGCTCGACCTCAGAGGAACCCAGACGATCGGCGTTGGAGATGTCGAACACTCCACCCACGGACGCAGTGTCTACGCCGCCTTGAGAGAATCAGAAGGTTTTTTTAAGAGCCTATTGGAAACTCCACTGCTCTGCAGAGATTTTTTGTGGAATGTAGATCCACATTCAAACCTGTGCCACGCTTCTGCAGACGCAGCCTGGTGAGGATTTCCTCAAACTTGGGGTGTGTGCTCAGTTTAGGCAATTTGACATGGACACCGCCACGCAGACCGGTACCCAGGTTGGAGGGGCAGGTCAGGATGTAGCCCAGATGTTTGTTCCACATGAAGCCATGGTTGTGCTTCTTGAAGATCTCCTCAATCTGGTGACCCAAAAAAAAGGAATGTCAAAGAGGCCCCTCCCACTTTATCCCTTCTTCAAAACAGGATTCGAATTTTTGTCATTTTACCTTCTGAAGGCCAACACAGAAACGCTTGAAGACCTCCCTCATGTTGCCGCCCTTCTGCATAGAGATGACACGCAGGTGATCCTCCTCATTCACCCAGACCAAGAAAGTTTTGTTGTCATTGTGCCTTGAGATGGAGGCAAAGGGAAATTTAAAAAAGAATCATCAAGTGACATTAGATATATTGTAGTTGTAAGTTTCGGACAGAGTACAGTAATTTCTGACCACATTTACTTGGGGACTAGTTCCCACAGTTGCTCATTCTGTTCATATTGTGACAAAATATTCACATTGTCGTGAGGGTTTCCCTCGGATTTATTTCATATGACATTAGAAATTTGGGGACAGATTATCGCATCATGGAAGTTGACATGTTTGCTTTGCTTTCGACGCCCACATAAAATGATGTGGTTGACCATGTGACACTTGTGTTCTAATGAGGAGGTCCCCAACCTTTTTTGCCCCACCGACAGGTTTCATGTCAGACAATATTTTTAGGGACCGGCCTTTAAGGCAGGATAGATACAGTACAACAATATAATATGATATGACCTGTATGAAAAGTATGGTATTTTCGAAACATAATAAACATGAATCATGACACGAGGAACGTCGTATCTGTACGCAACATTCTCTGGTCGCTATGGTAACGTTTAAGCATGCCTTCAAAATAAGATACGCCGCAAATAATTTTAAAAATAGGACTCCTGATACTGTCTATTACATGTAGCCTTTTCTCTTCTATCTCCTGGCTGGGCCTTTTCCCCTTCCGTCTTTGAAAAACTTTTCAAAGATGTTTTTTATGCGGTAAGCTATCACGTGACCAAGAAGCGCGCATTCACCTGGGTCAAGAGTGACATACTGCAGACTGATATAACAGTGAATCCGGTAATTTTTCAAAATAAAATGTATTTCAGATTACGAAACGAATACAACGGAAAGAAGTTATTTATTCTTTCTGTGCGGCCCGGCACCAAATGACCCCCGGACTGGTACCGGTCCACGGCCCGGCGGTTGGGGACGCCTGTTTTAATGATTAAATCAAACGTGTTGCGGGGTTGGTCTATAAAGTGATTCCCTTGTCTACTGGTGATTGAAAATGGCAACGGTTCATACTCACCAGATGCCTCTGGCGTCGGGCCAGTCACGGGCCATACCGGCACAAGTGAGGAGGGGGGAGACGGGCTTGTCAAACAGGAAGTGGTCAGCAATGAGCTGCTCCTGTTCGGCATCAGTCATGGACTTCAGGGGGTAGTATTTTCCCTTGAACTCACCATCCAGGCTGGTCAGAGCTGGTGAGGTGTGTATTATTAAGAAACAACATGTTTTGAGTTTATATGTGTTTTGATGCACTCAATCGTACCCTCAACGGACAGCTTCTCAATGATTCTGCGCTCGCCACGGCTGTTGTGGGGTGGCAGGGTGAATCCCTTGATGCTGCGGCCGGTACGGACACGGCTGGACAGAACATAGTTGGGGTCCAAGTCATCACCGCCCTATTAAAAAAAAAAAAGTCATGTTTGGGGAAAATTCTGCACACGTGTTATTAACTCATTCAGTACCAGCCATTTCTGGACCAAGTCTGAAAAGACGTTTAAAAACGTCTTTGGGAGTGAATGAGTTAATACCCCGGTCAAGTTTTATTTTTGGTTATCTTCAGTAAACACCTTCAGGTTCTCGAAGTTCAAGTCAGTCTTGTGGACGTCATTGGGGCCGTATCCACTATGGCGGTCGGAGATGATGGGGTCCAGCAGATCTTTGAAAACCTCATAGGACTCCTCATCACCAGCAACACAGCCAACAGTCATGATGAAGGGGTGACCTAAGGAGTGAATTGGGTCACTTTAACCCTTTCATGCACCCTGTAACCTGATAACATGATAAGATGTCCACTGTTGTAACCGCTGTCCCCGAAAGGGTTAAAATAAAATCTTACTGATTGACTGATGCATTTGACTAGCAAATAACTGTCATACCTGGGTTGTCAACACCAGTCTGAATGACATCATCCAAGGTGTAGCCGCTGGGTGTCTGCTTGTCCCTCAGCTTGCCATACATTTCCTTGGTCAGAACCTTGGCCATGTGGTTGTTGTGTTTGGACAAGTCAGGATACTCGTCCTCAACTTTATAGTTGAGCTTGAAGTTGTTGTGGGTGTTTCCGAAAGGCATGGTTGCTTTTCTATCACTGCGGAGAGAAGCAAACACAAGATGGCTATACGTCTTGGAAAACACAAGTAAGGTGATATGATTAGGAACTGAAAAATATCATGATATGGAATAGCTCAAAAGAGACAGGTGCAGTCGTTTTATGTGGCTCTGAGGAATCCTGTCTCACACCATTTCCAATGTATCATATGTCCAGTTAAAATAGAGTTGGCTGAGAGTGATGCGGTGGTATTTTTAGCGTCACCGTGTCTGCCAGCAAACTATGTCTCCAAATTGTCCTCAAGATATACTCTAAGATGCCGCTTAGCAAATTCACAATCCTGTGCTCATTATACCGGCTAACATGTTTGCCGATCATGCTTTTTTACACATAAAAACAGCTTCAACATTTGTATCATGCCCGTACTGTTCACCCCGTTGGGATCAAACTACATCAACGCTAAACTGCTGACAGGTGGCAGCAGTGCTTTTCTCTAGTCGACTATAGAGGTAACACGTTATTGTTGAGAGAACAACAAATTACACAAAACTTTTGTTGAACAGCAAGATCTTTCTAGATGTATCGAGAAAGTCACGTTGTAAGTCAAATGGTCTTGATCACCCTAAAGACAAGACAATATACAGTACGTTCTGGCACCCTTAAACCATTGCATATGTGTCTTTCAGTCAAAAATCACTTAACCCATTATAGCGTCATTGCAAAAAGCTTGTTAAAAGAGTATCTATCATTGCTATCTGACATTCTTATGTTTTGTAGACTTCTCAGAATCCTCCAATATGATATCTTCATCCTCCTTCCTGAATCGAACTAATAAAATGCCATATTTACCTGCACACTAGACAAGATTAGAGGTAACAGTCCTTGGGATCAGATCCTGTTCACTGCGGCCAAATTAGGGGTCACCCAGTTTTGAAGGTCTTTGCTCCCTGTTTATATACTGGGCAGACGCTCAACCATTGGTCTTGCCATTTTAGTGCTTGCTCCAATCTGATTGGCCAAAGCCTATGCACGAATACTCTGATTGATACACACTTTATGACAGGGACACACCTCGGTCAGCCGAGAAGGGCGCCCACAGCTGTAGAGTCACCCCCCCACCCACACATGCACCCACCCATACATAGCACCAATGGATGGTGAGAGTATCTGAGCAGTGAGGGGGGTCAGAAGGGTAGACGTGTCACCAGGGTAGGGGAGGTGAAAAACACTGAAAAATAGCTGAGCTGTTTTTTTTTTTTCAAAGCACGTCACACCAGGGGCTTGGTGTCAGGTGTGAAAGTTGGAAGGGATTGGTGGACTTTTTCCATGAATCCATGATGCCTTATGTAAATACTGCTCAAGGAAATATTTAGCCCCCAGATCACTGTGGTTTTAGTCTGCAGCAGCAATGGTCACTGTGCGAGCTCATGTTGCCACTTAATACCTGCTTGGTGGCACTCCCTCAGGATTTTGTGGTAAAAAAGCAGAATTCATTCCATCAGTCACAACAAGTCATCTACCGGTATGCCCTGAAGAAGCAAAGCAGCCCCAGACCATCACAATAGAACACTCCAGTATGTTTGACTTTTGGTATGATCTGAAATTCTGAAAGGCTGTGTCACATGTACAATACGTCAGATGTAATGAGACACATATTTTCCAATAAATTCAACTTTGGTCTCATCAGGCCATAGAATGCCCTCCCAACAGTTTTGGGAATCATTCAGATGTATTTTACAAAAGTAAGACGAGTCTTCATGTTAATTTTGGTCAGCAGTGGTTTTGGAACTCTGACATTTGGAATTTCCTCATTGTTGTGACAAACACTGACCTCATCTGAAGCGAGAAGGGCCAACAATTTTTGGACATCGTCCTGAGTTCCTTTGTAACCTTCTGGATAAAGTATTGGGGTAATTTCTGTAGGCTGGCCACTCCTCCTGCAACGGTTCACCACTGTTCCATGCTCTCTCAATTTCTGGATAATGGCTCTTACCGTGATTCGCTGGATTCCTTAAGCTTTACGAATGACTTTGTATCTCTTTCCAGACTAGATGTGAAGTAACTTATTTCTTATATGCTCTTGAATTTATTTGGATCATGGCATGTGGTTGCAGCTCTTTGAGATATTTTAGACAACTTTATTTAGTTAGAAAAGTCCCAATTTAGCGGATTTCTCAATTGAACAGGTCTGGAGATAATTAGGTTTTGGTGTGATCAGTGAAAATAAACTGAAAAATGTGATTAGCCACAGTAAATTCATGATTTCCACATACCGTAGTGTTAAGTAGCTTTGAGTTGTGTATTATATGTTTTTCGATTATCTCTGTCTGATCTCTACATTTGTTCGATATCTTAAACATGTAAGAAAAGAGAATTTTCAGAAGGGGTAATACTTTTTCCTGTATGAAGTTGGTGACTGTAAAGGTGCCAAATCAAAATTTAAAAATGTCAGCCTTGCCATTGCCATCAGAACAAATCTGGCCTTCAAATAAATGCAGCCCTTTAAAAGTTTAACATGTAGGCGTGTAATAATGAGACAAGACAGATTTGTGAATCTCAATTCCGGTCTATTAGTACTACTCCAAATGGGTAAAGAGTGGTAAAGAGAGTATCCGAGGCACTGTTCTGTGGGATACCTCAGCTGACTTTAACTAGCAGCTGACTGGCACCTGTTTGACCCCAGTCCCTGTTACTGCTTTGCAAACAACCGCCGCTATCTCCCTCCCAAATAATAACCTTGTTCCCACATTTCACCTTTAACTTCAACCTTTACTCAACTAGCTTTTTGATATGTAACTGTTCACCAGTCTTACTGCCATGCATTTCTTTTTTTCATATTGGCCTCCTAAGTTTTAATAGTGAGTGAAGCCTCTTGCGCACAGTGTGCCATTAACTTGCGTTGAAACCATGTCTCCTGTTACACGGCTGTCTGTAGCCTCTCTTCTAAAAAGTGAACCACACCACATTAGTTTGTGTCATTTTGATTCCATTTGGTCTTTCTCTTTTTTGTGTGTGCTGCATAAATCTTATGCAGTATGTTTCTAAAATGGCTTTCAGCCAAATTGCTTCTTATGATTGCTTCGGTGCTTTGGTTGTGTCCCCACGAGTAGTGGGCGCTCATGTTTTTGGGTTGCTTTATGATTGCATGTAAAAGCGCTTCCGAGACATGAGTTCTCTGTTATAAAATAGCAACATGATATCAGATTCTTTTTTTTTTCTTCAGTTACAGGCTGAAATTAATCGTGTAGTGTCATCCGCCAGTGTTTTACCAGTGGCTGACTGCTGACATTTGACTCACGGCATTTGATTGCCCATGTAGAACAGTAAGAGAGCAGTGCTGTGATGTATGTACATTCTGCAAATACCACCGACAGAGTTCCTGACGCGATGCAGCGCCGTTTCAATCTCATCAAGCCACGGACATACTGCCTCCTACTATTTATATGGATTATGTTTAAGTGTATATTCTGAAGACAGGTTTGTGTCGCAAATTGTGTTGAGTATAAATTATTGTGATTCTTATACGACATATTTTTTATTGAACATACTCATCCAGCTAAATGCTTCCCAGGAAGCAATCTTTAGTTTGTTGTATAAAAGTTAGGCCTTTTTAAAACGTATACAGCGTGTCCGTTGGAAAGGAATGCATGCCAACTGCACCGACACAGGTCAGAATAGGTCACGGTCAAGCTGCAGCTGTGGCCATTGCATGCTGAGTATTGGGTGAGAGCAAGTTGTATTATATGGTTCAATAGAAAAATCTCTCAAGAATTGTAATAGTTGCTTCATTTTGGAACCTATTTCAATAAGAGTAACGCTGGAGAGGTGGCCACCTCACACAATCACGTTGCAAGCCTCTAGAAATAATAGCTTAAATAGAACACCAGAACGCTTCATTTGTTAGGACCGCTGACAGAGAACTAAACATGTGTTTGTTGGTATTAATTGCGAGAAAGCAGATATGTAAAATACATCTACCGGTAAATGGAATGAATGATCTATGTGTTGAATTACAGATCAGGCCAAAATTAAAAAGTTGTTTGTTGCGGGTAACATACCCCTATACGCCAATGATGGGTCGGTCGGTCGGTAGATTTTTTTTTTTTTTTTTTTTTTTTTGGAACAAGGGAAAACGAAAACGAAAACGAAAGTTATTTTATTTGTGTCAGCAGTTGTAAAGAAAGTAGGCTAAATTTGTACCTTCAACTTGGTTTCTAAAATAAATTAGCCCCAAGAATAAATTAATTGATCGCATGCAAATTTTTGCCTGTTTACTTATACGAAAAACATGCCTACCGTTCATTGCACTTCCAGTCTTCCGTGGAATTTGTACCAGGCGAGTTCTGGCCTTGGTCATCAAAACATCAAACGCACTTCTACATGTAGTAGTCGTCTGTTGGGTTGCAGGACTCTCAGGAATCGTAATGTAGAACACAACATATTTGATAGAGCTTTCAAAACTTAAAGTTGTCGCCACTTGTTGATTGCTCTCGGGTAAAACTTCTCCCGTGCGTTGTCTGAGACACGCTGACTGTAACAGTTATACTGTCCAATGCTGCCGGGTCTTCATCGAACCCTATCTGTTGCCAAAGCCTGTGCGACCAATATAAGTCCTCGAAAAGACTCGTCCAGGTTTTATTCTTGTCACACTCTTTCAGGATATTGCTTAGAAGTACGAGGTCTTCCCTTGGAGTCTTTTTCTTCACGGTGATGCAGAACACCACCGCCATTTTCCATTTCTTCCTGAGTGACCGAGTGTGCAAAGATCATTGCGCACGCAAGTGCCTGCACGTGTCGGGAATTTCCGGTATACATACGGAAACAACCGAACCTCAAAAATGGCGGGAATTTGAAAAAAAAAAAAAAATCTCGTCTTAAATTTACCGAAAAAAATATTTGAGTCGGGCGGTTTTTATAGGGTCGGTCGGGTTACCCGCAACAAACAACTTTTTAATTTTGGCCTCAAATGATACTAAACTTACACAGAAAAAATTAAGCAGACTTTGTAATGTGGTGCAGTTATGTGTGCAAAGTGTGAATTTTGGTAAATTAGTGGCAAAATCTGTCCAAAGATGTGTGAGTAGTATTTTGCCTTTGAAACTAAAGTCAGCAGGGGTCACATGCCCATCTTATGGACAAGGAATGCTATAATTATAGCAGGCTAGCTTGGTTGGCTAGGTTCACCTACACCCTGACAAACATGAACCACTACTCATCCTGGACCCTGATTTTGTTTCATCCCATCAGTCCACTATCCATCTCAACCTTCTCTTGACCTGACAAAAATTGATTACTTATTTTACAGGTCAGCTGCACATTGTCTTTAACACGGTGAATCTGTGACTAGCATGCAATAACACACAAAATTCCCAAATTTTAAATGATCAAGGTACTATGACAAGTAATAATTTAGTTTAAAGAAGATATTTTAATGGATTTTATGAAGGGCAGCCCAGTGGTCTACTTGTTAGCATGTCGACCTCACAGTGCATAGTTGGAGGGTTCAATTCCGGGGCCGCAGCCTTCCTGTGTGGAGTTTGCATGTTTCCCCATTCCTGTGTGGTTTTTCTCCCGGTACTCCGTCTCTCCCACATTTTAAAAACAGACCTGGCAGGTTAATGGAACACTCTAAATTGTCCCGAGGTGTGAGTGTGAGCGTGGATGATTGTTTGTCTATGTGTGCCCTAGGATTGGCTGGTAATTTTTTTTTTTTTTTTTTTATCATGACTGAGGTAAAACATCCAGAGGACAGGTTTTCCAGTTCATGGTTGCATACACTATATTCTTCCTGGCGATGACACATTAACACATACTGTCAATGTATATTCAATGAACCATAATACTTTTTCATGTGCATGTACCTGTATTATATTTTGAAATTATTTTCCATCTTCGCATTTGGATGCCGAGAAACTAAATGTTGACCCTTCAGCTGGCAATTGCTTGCACCTATAGAAGCTGTGTCAACTGGTCAATATTTGAATCTGGACGACAGTAACTAGAGGCGCGATGGAAAATGGCGTGAAGAAATTGGATACTTGAGCAATGATGCGGAGGCCTCACAGTCAAATGTGTTCGGGAAAGTAGAAGACGTGGCTCGACACGAAGCCTGGCGGAACTGTGAAATGAAGACTGGAGGTAGATAGATGATGTTCTGAGTCACCACCTTATGTCGCTGTGTCAGAGATCCTCACACACACTGATGAAAAATTGTGGTGAATATTTGATCAGATGTTGCTTTCGATGTGCATTGTCCATTGTTGAAATAGGAATGGTAGGTATGCATACTGTAATAAGAAACACAGAAATTCTTGGCAAGCCATACAAATCACTTCATCAGTTCAGAGCTACGTGCCGCTGGGTGGAAGTCATTCCGGCATGCCAGTATCTTCTTTGGCACCAGAAAAGTGGTGGATATCGTCACGCGTGTGAGGGCATGAGGGACTGAGCCGGGGGAAGACTGGAATATCACAAGGACATTTGGCACAGGATGCTAAAATGTTATTAGCACCAGTGGCCCCGCTGTTCTGTGAATGAAAGACGCACTCACCTAAACATATCTTGTGTCTTACTTTTTTCCATGCTGTCTGCCAATGGTCCAAGAGTTTTTTCCGGGTGTGATAACATATGTATACAGTACTGGATATAGACTACAATTAATAGAGTTAAGTGTACCCTGTTAAGAAAGCGAAATTACAATAAATGAAGGTCTCATAAAAATAAAATTGTTAAATCAGCATAATTCGCAATGGATTTGCAGCTATAAATGCTGGTCCTTATCTGTGTGTGTGTGGGGGGGGGGGGTCAAAAGTTTGTAGAAATAGCACCCACATGTGGACTGACCAAGTGTATTGATTTGTGCAAAAAAAAATATTGAAACCTTTTAATAAATGTGTGTTCTCTTTGTGTTTTTGAGAGAAAAAACACAGTGGGGACATGGTAGAGTGGTTGTCTCTCAACCCAAAGGTCATGGGTATGATACCTTGAAAATAGAAATACATTACACATGTGAAGCTCAGGCGGCACGGTGAGCCACTTGTTGGCACGTGCGCCTCACAATGCAGAGGTGGTGGGTTTGAATCCATCCCCGGCCTGTGTAGAGTTTGCATGTTCTCCCTGTGCCTGCGTGGGTTTTCTTCGGGTACTCCTGTTTCCTCCCACATTCCAAAAACACGAATGGTAGGTTCATGCAACAATCTAAATTGTCCCTCGGTGTGAGTGTGAGCACAGATGGTTGTTTGTCTATGTGTGTCCTGCGATTGGTTGCCAACCAGTTAAGGGGTGTACCCCGCTTACCGCCCAAAGACAGCTGGAATAGGCTCCATAATGCCAGCGACCCTCGTGAGGATAAACCATTTATACTTTCCAGTGCCTAGTACAGCTGGAAGAGGAGAGGTGTAAATACAATCAGGTATAGTAGAACTGGTTCAGTGTGAATGCATATCAATTTAACCGTTTCATGCACCCTGTAACGTGATATAACATGACAAGCTGTCCACTGTCCCTGAAAGGGTTAATACGAAATCTTA
The DNA here is from genome assembly GCA_026261675.1 of Hippocampus mohnikei. Taxonomy (NCBI): domain Eukaryota; kingdom Metazoa; phylum Chordata; class Actinopteri; order Syngnathiformes; family Syngnathidae; genus Hippocampus; species Hippocampus mohnikei. The sequence goes on from JAKGUB010000325.1 coordinate 5,147,277, forward strand.
CCTCAAGATAACTCTTAATGGCATCAATATTTCCTAAAGTGTTGAGTAGAACTAAACCACTTGATCTGAGGTTATATGAGTTATATGATTAGAGGGGAGTTCCCTGTCAGCCATTAAATGTCCGTCCCATCACAGAACGTGTTTGTTCAACTGCTTTGAGTGGATTATCTCAATTAACATCAGGCAGCTGACAGGCAATGGTATGTAACACCCATTAAGCAAAGAAACTCACGGGTGGAAGACAGGTGTCCTATGTCTTACATGGATATGGTTTGGATGAATAACAAAAGAACAGAAAATAATAGAAACAAAAAAAAAGATCAATCTTACTGTTCGTGCAAATACTGCAGTGTAAAGCAGTGATTACAACCACTGTGACACATCCAGTGCCGCAATAGATCATATCCAACTTCACTTAATTTGTGAGGAAAATTATCATTTCGTGATTTCGAATAGATTTTCATTCATGTATGCCAGTCTGTGATGTATAGTGGCACTCAGAACAGTTAAATCCCTCCTCCATTAGATAGAAAAAAATAAACCAGTGTTTATTTATATGAAAAAACCCCACCACCTGTTGCCATTCATAAAACAGAATAACTCACCGTGAGTACATAAATAAGCATTGTGAGCAAGCCCAGATTTCACACCTGAATAAATCTATTTGTGAGTTAATTTAGACAACATCATTATTTTAGTGTTCCAACTTGTTTCGTCATTCTTGTTTGGTGTGCTGAAGTCCCCCAATGATCTACAATAAACTCAGAAATACACTTATCATGCAAAAATAATTTCTTCAAGTGCCATCCAGAACTGGATTGTGTTGTACATGGTACTTCAATCCACAAGATGGAGCCATTTGTCATGACACAACCGTGTTCTCTGCACCCAATCGCTGCAATGTTTTGGTGCAAATTCAGGTCCGGTTAAATTTACCAACAATTTCATTACATGTTTAACTCAGTTTTTACAATTGGTAGTAGTAGTATGAACGGTGAGGTAAACTACAAATATATTGTGAGCTTTAATTATGACCAGCCGGAATCAAATGAGAGATATCTCAAACTCGAGTAACAGATACCTACAGTTGCAGACATCTGCAATTATCATAACATGTCTACAAATGACGTATGAAACCCCATACACACGAATGGAAAAACTCCAAAAGACATAATTAGTCCTTGATCATATGACGTTGCAGACATCAGAAATGACAATTGCGGATCGGAAGAATTTAGACGTGGATACCTGAAATGTTCTTTTTGACTACACAAAACAAATACATATCCTCGACAGCTGTATTTTGCTAGGCGTGTATATCTATGCAAATCGCCCGTAAAAGTCCTGCCATATGATGACTTGATGTTGGATGTTACAAATGACATACAATTAAGTAGTTTGCAGTGCCGTGAAAGAGTATTTGCCTCCTTTCCTGATTTCTGTGTTCTTTGCATATTTATCACACACAAATGTTTCAGTTCATAAAAACAAATTTAAAATCGCACAGAGACTACCAAAAGAAATACAAAATGCCGTTTCTAAACGCCAATTTAATTTATTAAGGCACAAAAAAATCCCCAAACTGCCTGCCCCTATGTGAAAAAGAGTTACCACCTGCTGACACGCAAACACAACGGAGGTCTCATTATTCCATCTGAAGGCGCAGTCGAGGTTGTCAGGACAGGTGTGGGTTGTTCGCCAGACAGCGGTAGATTCCATCCCATCAAAATGTTGGATGTCCTCAAAAAATGTTTTAACTCAGGGAGCCCATTGACGGACGACACATGCTATGGAATTAACTGTTTACCTTCGATGTGTGTGTTCTTCAAGATAAAGCTGCACCACATAGCAAAGATCACAACACGTAAGTTACAAATCACTAATGATTGGTAGATATTCAACAAAATTGTCACATTTAAAGGGCATTAGCTCAAAATGCGTGTCGACATAAAGACATTTTTTTGCCGTTCCTTTTGGTGGCAAATGCGGGTGGGGCGTCGATTCATCGATTCATTACACAATACTGATTTTAATATGCGTTATAATTTATAACTATGACGTTTTAGAAAAAAAAATCCACCTGTTGGTGAACCTGACCCTTAATTCATAAGTACAATATCACTACCAAATATATTACTACATTACATAGTATTATTAACGTTGTTATGAAGACCTGATGTGCTCGAGAAAAAAAACGAGAGCAGATTTGGAATCACCGACAAAAATTCATCCAGAAAAAAAAATGTGCAACTCTGCTTGAAAAGCCATAGAAAATGTATTGAATAATGGTGATTGACCACCTGGATAAAAATCAAACAGGTGAGACCGAGTCTTTCTATATGAGAAGCTTACTGTGCCTTTAAGAGCCCGGACAGCAGCTTTTATGGCCTTGCTTCCATTGCAACACACTGGGTGTGGTGTGCATACTACAATAAATATCGCAAGAACTTCCTCGTTGAAACACATTGAGCCGAACCATGAGTGCCGCCGAGTGGAAGAAGAGATGTGAGGATGAGTGGAGGCTGCAGGGCTTGCCAGCACAAGAACGCCTGGACTGGAAGTCTGTATACGAGGCCAAACCATTTGGGAGAAATCTGCTGAAGAACCCTTCTCCTCACGGTACCATAACAACACAACTTGCACACAACTGTACTGTACTAGCTTCTTTGCCTGACTGATAGTGTAAGTTGAGGGGTTCGTAGTTTTGGAATGGATGGCTCTACGTTAAGAATGGGCAAAAAGGAGAGATGGATTTCGTTAGAAGTCAGCTTTTATTTTTCAACGTCTGTACCCCCGAGCGAACGAACGAGAACAGACCTTCTTCCGGTTACTCAAACACTTCCTGCTTTCCTTCAACCAATCAGACAGTATCAACATAAACATGTTTAAGCAATTATGAAACAGAATATAATTTAGGTAATCCTAACACCAAAAAATATAATGCTCAAACATAAAATGACAATAATTACCGGTAACAATTTAACAAAAGCTTACAATTGTTTTTCCAAGACTGAGTGAGAGGCGCTCTCTTGACTCCACTAAGGACTACGCTGCGTCTTTACTAATAAATCGCACTTTATATACATACAAATCTAAAAATCTCAGTACAGCACTGGAAAGTCTCTGTAAATAACACGCTTAGTAGTGGCACTGTGGCGCTTAATACCCGCCCCACAAATATCTTGCATAAATATAGGGCTGTCATAGGTCTCATTTAAACGTGTGAGTAGATTAAGAACACTTTATGCATATACGTATATTTTATACAATCCACACAATATTCTAAGAATGTGAAATGTATGTTCTGAGAATTGTTTTTGTATTCTCGACATCATTGCATTAACTACATCTAACCAGTGTAAAATAAGGTACCGGTAATAAGCGATGAAACAACACACATTCAGACATTCACGTGGAACTGATTGTTGATTAATCTATCTTTTGGAAAATAGTATTCCTGTATTCCTTAGCGCTGAAAAGAAAAGGTTAGGAATAGGGAAGCTAAACTCTGTCCATAAACAAGTCATAGCAAAAAAAAAGGCAGCATTGTTCTGCAACACTGACATGGAAGCAGGATTTCACAACACCTGACCACCATCATGAGAATAAATGATATGAAATTGGATGGATGGGTGTATACAAATAGTTGGGACTCTTCACTTCCTCAGAGTCTCCAGACCTCTCAAATAATGCTACAAAAGTCTCTAGATTTGTTAGCTTGTCATATTTTGGGGAAATACTAAATGGGTGGCACAAGTCACTCAATGTAGTGGTCAAATTGACACCTTGTAACTATCTTGTTGTTTCATTGTACAGTTTGATTTTTTTTTTGGTCAACTGAAGATATTGCCATTTACTCCTCAGTATTCGAAAGTAATATGCAATATTGGACATTATTTGCTGAAAGTCCACCAGGGTGTAAATGTAAGATTAATGTGCATTCCTACCGAGGCACACCCATCAAACTTGTACGACAGACATGGCTATGTAATATTTGCTGTGGACTAATCAACAGGTGTGGTGTGTCCCTTTGTCCTCAATGCATAGGGTTGAGTAAAGATATCGCTCCACCTGAACCTGAGCTGCCAGAAGTTCCCGTGCATGGCCCTCCCATTTTTCAACCCGAAGGTAGAAAAAGGGACTGATTGCCGCGTTTGACAAGCATGTGAGAAACATGATGTAAACCATCTGAAGTTTAATTCGCAGGTGACTTCAGTGGCTGGACCACCAACACAGAAGTTCTTCCTTATGATACCAGCGGCATTCCGGAAGGGGCTGTTATCTGTGCTTTGCCTCAGTTCAGGTACTGTCCATCTCATTGTGGAATAGATGGTAAATGATCTATAGGCCGAATTTGCATTTATAGTCAGCATAATTACAGGCAAAGCATTTTTACTTATTACTTAGTGAAACCATTAGAACTCAGGCTAGAGTCATAGTGAACTGAAAGTGTAGAGTCAAATATTATTTATTTCTTTACCAGTTGGTTTACCCTGGAGCAGACTGTGGATCTGAAGGCAGAGGGGCTATGGGAAGAGCTGCTGGATGATTTCCAACCACAAATAACGATTCAAGACTGGTGGGTGAACAATCACTTTGAGCACTGACAATGGAACAAAGCGGAATATGCAACATGATCGTATGCCTTATCAGCTCGGTTGCTAGGGCCATGCAATTGACTGCATGTCATAAAAGTCTCTCCAAATCTCGTTTGTACATGCATTTGACATATAAGTTTGTTCTAATGAATGACAAAAAATGTATAATATTACTTTTTGTGCCTTGAGGTATCAGTTTCATTTGTTCCATGACCACACTTGTATCTAAAATCATCTTTTCCCATTGAAATGAAAGGAAATACAAACAATCTGTACCAGCCCGACAAAAAAATACCCATAATGTATTTTTTAGATGAAAAATTACAATCAACTGTCTTGTACTGTACAACAACATAATCTTATTTGCTCCCCATACAACTTGCAAATACGGAAAATGTGAGCACAAATCAGTTCGCAAACCATCTTAATGGCGAATTACTTCCACCGGCTGATATTGTTTTTTATTGCAAGAAAAGTAGTGTGAATTTATGATGGCTGCATGTGAAATGTGCATCCAGCAATGGCAAATAGCAAATTTTCCCTGTGTCTCAAGACAAAAAAAAATTATAAAAGTGGTGGCCCATATCTTGAAAAACTCAAATGTCAAGTCACTCATGTCTCAAGACCACTCATATTTCAAGTCACCAGTTTAATTTTGTTGACGAAAAAAAAAGCTGGTATTTTAGCATTGGACAGTATTGTACTGAACAGGATAAGCGGGATGAAATGGATTTGTGGATAAAATAAATGCATTACCTTGGCATATACTGCACTGTACAAAAGGCACTATTAGATTTATTTTGTTTTGTTTAAGGGTTAATAAAATCAATATTTCAAAACAGAATTTTATACTAACTTTGTTTTACTCAAGTTGGCTTTGTGAATTTTTAAAATTGCTTTGATGAGCCCAAAAAATTGAAAAGTGATAAATCTGCAGATTATTGCAGTAGTACTTTTAAAATCTCTGAATCTCATCCTTACATTGAGAACCAAATCCTAGCATGATTGTTGTCCGAGTGTCTCTATATTATGATTTAATATTTGATCAGTGTTCTCTTTTAGTCTAATTCCCTACATAAAATGAAAATTAAGATTCCTTCTTCAAACCTCCACATTAAGGTAATGCTATTTAACCAGGTATGAGGAGAGTCAACTGCATCAGTCAATCTACCAACTCCATGTGAAGTTATTAGGCGCAGACAAAAGCACGGTGATCTCAGAGCACTCCGTCAACCCCACTGAGGAACTGAGCACCTATTCCCACACATGGAAGGAGGTCAGTATCCTCTTGCCAACTCAGTCTGTTGTTCTTTTTTTCCACGTCCTCATCTCATTTTCATAGCATGTCTCTATTGACCTGTAGGTGTCACACGTGTTCTCTGGCTACGGACCAGGAGTGAGGTACATTCACTTCTTGCACAGACTGAAGAACCAATACATGATGTCTTTCTACCCCACAATGTTTACTGGCAGCTCAGTCATTGTCAAACCAATCAAAACCAGCTCATAGACACCCATTTTCCTCAAAGGTTGCTCGAATGTACTCACAACCTCAGATTGTGGATTGTGAATTCTTAATTTTCAACGCTGATGAATGGATACGGTTGTCTGGGACCAGACACTGGCCACCTTGGTAGGCTTCTCAGAATTGAAATAAAAGTTTATACAAAATTAATTCTATTTACGGACTCTTGTGTCAACACCGAATCAAGTTGCTTTCATTCCGATTGTTTGCTTTTTTTTTTACATGTAATTGTTTTCAGTTCAGACATATTAAAATGTGCATTGTGTTGTATGCAAGATATTATTGGCCCATTCCAATTTAATGACCCTTGTGGTTGAAAAAATAATAATCCCAGTAGATATGTTCTAGTAGTATGTCTTTTAAAATGGCATTTTCTAGAATACCCAATACCACAAATGCCATAACATGCAGAACATAATTCCCGCTCCCTGCGTTGCAATACGTGTTGTCAATAACATTTATGGATTATTTACGGTGGAATTCAAGTCAATGCACCTTACATGCACCTTACAATGCAATTTACCTCACAAAGTGGTGAAAACTGTTCATTCTAACTGAAGGTCTTGTTCCTTGGCCCATGCTGCACCCCTTTACAATGTTTTGCAGGAATTAAGTCATTTCGGTGTAGCACTGCCTAAAAACAAACTATCCTTGGCACATGTAAAAAAAAATCAAAAGCAAAACGATGAACAACTGATGAAGCGTGTTCGATGTTTCTTCATCTATCTATCCATCCATCTCTCCGTGTTACTTATTTATTTTTGGGAGTGTGCGAAATGGCTTGGTGGGCGGGGGGCTGCCTCCAGTTTTTCCAATTGGGACAACTGGGAAGAGAGAGAGAGAGAGAGAGAGAGAGAGAGAGAGAGAGAGAGAGAGAGAGAGAGAGAGAGAGAGAGAGAGAGAGAGAGAGAGAGAGAGAGAGAGAGAGAGAGAGAGAGAGAGAGAGAGAGAGAGAGAGAGAGAGAGAGAGAGAGAGAGAGAGAGAGAGAGAGAGAGAGAGAGAGAGAGAGAGAGAGCACGTGACCTGCCGCGTGGGCTCGGAGCATCATCGATGGAGAGTCCACTGGAAACTTTATTCGGCGACTTTTGCTGCGTGTGTCGAGCTGAGGATCGAGAAACCAGACGCGAGCCTGTATACTTTTTAGAAGCAATGTCACCTTTCAACGGAGCTGTGCCATAAATGACAAGGTAAGAGAGTAAGAGACTGAACGGACGGAAACGTAGGCCGGTTTAAAGATAAGATGTACGGCGGTTCGGCGAGCAATATAATATAAAACAACAATATAAAACAATTGCCAAGCGCATATTAACCAACAGGCTCACACCTCCTAGTCGTAATTATTGATGGACTTTTATCAGTGCTTCGTCTACTGTTAAAATGTACCTTTTACTTCTACTCCAGACAGTAGGCTACACATACTTGTTGCGTTTTTATGTGAAAAGTGCGATATAAATACAATTTGATTGATTGATAAAGACAATCATTCATGTTCAGATTCACATATATGGACATTTAAAGCACTATACCCTAAAGTCTCATCAAATTGGTGTCGATGTTACTGTAAATTTTGAAACTAAATTACATTTACATTCAAAAACGGCAACGAATCTACATACTACCTTTTCATGAATCCAAAGCAAATATAGTCTGTCTTTTTAAATGGAAGCACAACAAAGACCGACACATTTATTTATGTCCAGAGTTGAAACAAGCATTATAGGAACTATGCTTCATCTCAAATTTCAAATTGGGAATCTCCATCACAGTTACAGGCTTCTGGAATATTAACCATGGCGGTCTTGTTCTGGGATGGATTTTTTGAAATTTTCAGTTCATTCTAACCAGCAAATTTGGACCTCATCATTTTGATGCACGCTAGACTTTTACCAGTGGCAAAGTGTCAGTAATATGCGAACTGCACCTAACACCAAAGTTAAAAAACTGCACTTATAGCAGTAAACTCTTAGACTGGAGCCTTTGTTTGGAATATGGGAGGAATCTAAGGACCCAGAGAAAATCCACACAGGCATCGGAAGAACATCCAACCTGCACACAAGGAGGCAGGAGCTGAGATTTGAAACCCAAACCTTTCCGAGGCAGATCAGCTAACCAAAAGTCCACCACACTGATGAGCTGATTCATCGATATGAGAGGAGTATGAAATTAAAGAAACACAAAATAATTCACATTCAGTACGGTAATACTTTTCTGCCAGTGTCAATCCGATCTGCGGGATCCTCTTTACGTCAGAATCGACTGTACTCTAATGCTGTCATATTTGATCTCATAGGCCTGTGCACATTTACCTAATGTTGTGGCTGGTGAGAGTGTACATCATCCACCCTGGTACAACTACATCCCATGTTTGAGACAGTAAGTAGCTCAGCTTTGTAAATCAATTTTATTCTGTTTTTATTTATGTTTTTTACGCAATGTCCCAATTTCATTGGAATAATGATTCCCTGGCATTTTTTGATGAATTTGAATCGCTAATGAAGCTTCTTAAAATCCTGAGTCACATAGCACATTGCAGGCAATAGAAGATGGAGTATTTCGCTGAGCACATGTCAGCATGAATGATTCTCTCTCGTCAGAATTGTCTTGCCAGTATTGGCCAAAATCTCCTTCAATACATTTTTAGAACTATCTAAAATAGATAATTATACAGAGCAAACTAAAACAGACAGTTCGGCATTGAACTATGGCAATGTCTGAATAGTGACCAAACATCTTAAAATGAGAAAAAACATGTACAGCGGCACTCAGGCTAAAACCTAACCAGTTGACCACTAAACGTTGCCGCTACTTAGCCTGAAATGCAACCTAGCCTTACCGCCACTGCCTCACCCCGCCTTTACGGTAAAAGCCGAGGTACTGTAAACCAATGCTGCGGCATTGTACACGGGCAATGATACGCGTGCCATTTCAGGTGCCAGGGAACAAAAGGCTATACTATACCTCACGTTTCTCTCACATTTCCCCCCTGGATCAGTCAGTAAAATGGTGTAATTGTTCCCGCCACCCCCTCCACCCCCCGCCCTCCCACCCCCACTGAAAACTGTTCATCCCCATGATTTAGTAAAGACATTTGAAAGACTCTGCTTTACCTAATCATTAATAATTTAGTTCTCTTCTGAATGATTGTACATTTCTTTCAATTGTTAAGACTCAGGCAGCAGGGTGGTTGACTGGTTAGCACCTCGGCCTCACAGTGCAGAGGTGTAGGGTTCGATTCTGACTTTGGCCTTCCTGTGTGGATTTTGCATGTTCTCCCAGTGCCTGCGTGGGTTTTCTCTGGGTACTCTGGTTTCCTCCCACATTACAAAAACATGCATGGCTGGCTGATTGAACACAACAAATTGTCTCTAAAGCGAGAAAAAAAAATCTCAATTAAAAACAGTGCAACATGAATCAAAGATAAATGTGATAAATTTGACACACATTCCACTACTGGTAAGACAAACACACATATGACAAAGATTAATGTTATAATTTCATTAATGATATGTATTGCTCCATGCAATGCATTCTGGGAGCGATCGGAAAATAGATAAATACAGGGACGTTCAGTTTAAGTGTTGGTGCGTTGCATGTTCATGGATGTCTGAGCTGGAAGCCTTAGTTGTGATGCACATGCGCAGGAGTCGGAATCCGGGTCATCCGTGAGGTATACAGAAGCATTGTGGGTAATGGCGTGTCACGGCTCACCCATGTTCAAGATTCAAGGTTCAACTTTATTGTCAAATATGCATACATTGACATGCAGCATGGATGAAATGTCTTTCTCTCAATCCTCAGCAAACAGTAAAAGACAATGTAATCTAAAAACAGTATAAACAACAGAGTTAGCAACAGAGTCCGAAAATTCGGGCGTTTTGCCCAAAAATGCTTGGGCAAACCTCCCTTTCATGGCAGCACAGTGGCGATAAACGAAAATAAAAGCATGTTGTGGCTGATGCCCGATTTCGTTTTTGAAATAGGGTCAGTCATGTCTGGATGCTAACATTAGAACACATAGGCTATCGTGTCATTGATGTAATGCAATGTCCTGTTTGTTATGCTCACATGTTGTAGCGTCTGCTATGGATTACGGAGGCATTAGTCAGCAAACGTTTATTAACCAACGAAACACAGTTTTTGCGTGTCCGTAGTTGACATCGAACAGACGGTCCCTCACAGTCACTCGCGACCACGCACACACAGTTGCACACGCACACAGTATTGCGTTTATGAACTCAGACATGGCACTACTCCAAGTACAGGTAACACACTGGTGACCAAGAAGAGCGATTCAGTATATGTTGTATTTCTTTTTGTAAGAAAGTATTTTTTGGGTATTCATCGATAGATTCATAGTATTAGTGCAACTCTGCATAGTGTAGTATTTGATTCCCTTTTAAAATGCACTAAATATTTACAGCTAAAAAATGTCAAGCCCGAGTATCGCCTTCAATTCACATTAAGTTGCTCCATCATTTGGAAACAAGCGGCAAAGTTGAATAAAAGTTGATGTATGTGAAGAGCTGCGTGCATGTAAATTGGGCTTTCAGAAAAAAAAGGGTTCAAAAATTGGACAGAATGAACTACTGTATGTCAGTCACCACATAAAAGTAGTCTGTGATTTGGTAGTGAGTTTTCTTTTCCTTGTCCTCACTAATCTGTTTCATGTTAAGGTCTGCTGACTGTCGCTGCACCTTCTGTTAATATTTTGTTGTTCAAAACTAGGCCGATGCCTGCAATTCCAGTCAAAGCGGTGAATGATAAAGGGCACTAGTGCACAAACTGATTGACTTTTGTGTGTCTCTCGGAAGGAAATATGTTACCTTAAACTGGGTAATAAGTATTCAAAACTGTGCATGTCAAAAATTGTCCACCTAAAGATAAGTGATAGTATATCGGAGTTTGTCTTGAAAGTCTGTCAAGTTTTGGGTAGACATCATCCTGTATCCAGAGATACTATATGTCAGTTATGCGGATAGAGTTGCTGTTGAGTTGTCTGATTTTTCTTTTTTACTATCAGCAAGATAACAAAAAAAACCCCATCACCAACAACCAATTAAATGCTCATTACTTTTACTCAAAGTCATTCAAAAGAATTTATTCACATGCTTACGCTGAATGATCCTTTTAAACAGCACTGCCGTCCACCTAAAGTGGAGAAATGTGGATACTTCTAAGGTGACATGGTTGCCGATGTTCATACAGAGTATCTCATTTAATAGAAACCTTAGGAGCTGCTGTCTCCTGGCTGTCAGTAGCTTGTCAAAAAGCCCTTTCTGTCCACCTCATGTCCGGCCTCATTAAGCTTCTCTCATTCTGTCTGCCTCCTGTCCTTTGGAGTTAGCCTGTCTGAGTCACGCACAAAGACATCTGGGGGGGTGTTGGAGGCGATAGGAGTCTTTCATGTTTCGACTGGAACGGAGGACATGAAAGACGAAAAACAAATGAATTGTTTACTTGGAGTCAACCTGTAAAGGTTGTTCAACTACCTAATCCTTCAACCATTTCTGCTCTTCCACAGTGCATTATTAAATGGTAAGCCTAAAATCCCCTCTGCGCATTAAATATGTATAACGCAGTATATGAAAGAATAATGGCTCATTTCTGAGTGCATTTTGAATCAGTTTTTCTCATACAGAAATAATAAAAACAAAAATAATTCTTTCTTGGTCAAATATTTGCTATAACTAAAACTTCATTTTCAAGTAACATTCAACAGTATGACGCATAATCCAAACATAAAAGTAAGTATCACCACTGTTAACAATAAGCCATAAAATCAATATGAAAATATATCACTCACTCAAGTGTAAAAAGAAGTGAACCTTCATGATACACGAAAATGTCAATACACTCCAACACTCAGAAGCATTTTCTGTTTTTATTGGCCTTGGGAAATGTACATACTCAATGACAGATGGTCAGAGATGTTTGTTATGGTCACTGTGTTGTATCTTGGGACACCATCTTCATCCATCCATCCATTTTCAACACTCCTTATGGAGCCTATTCCGGCTGACTTCAGGCGGTAGGCAGACTACACCCTGAACTGGTTGCCAGTTAGTCACAAGGCACATACAGAGATAAACAACCATTCCCACCCACATCCACACTGTCACTGAGTGGTCACCGATCCCACGCTGCCCACTCACAAGTCAGGCAAGTGTCCCACTATGCCAACAGCGACACCCAGCACCTTCATTTTAAAAGATACTTTAAAACAATATTACAATTTATTGTCAATTGACTGTGGCGTTTGAATTCAAATAAAAGTGAATGCAAGTGGAGAAATCCAACAAAACGAAAAGAATTGGGGGTGGAATTGAAAAGGTACCTCGTTCCCAAGGATATAAACATGGACGCACGCAACTATGTTGACCTAGCACATGGTGGTCTACTGCATGTAGCTAAATTCTAATAGCTGGAAAAGGTCCCTTCTCCATACAACGTATGGTCATTATCATCTGCCGGTAACGTATTTCTATTCAGCACAGGTGTCAAAGTCAAGGCCCGGGGGCCAGATCTGGCCCATCACATCATTTTATGCGGACCGCGAAAGCAAATCAAGCATGTCAAGCTCCATGATGCTTGCTAAAGTCTGAACCAAAATTTCAAATTGTCATATGTAATCCACAATAACAGTCATTATTCTTGACTTATGATTTTAAAACTAGTTATTCATCAATTTGTTGTGCGCTGTATAGTAAGATGTGGAAGGGATGAAACATTTATATGGTTTCCCAAAATCCATAATGGCCCTCCAAGGCAAATCGTATCTACAATGTGGCCCGTGACAAAAATGAGTTTGACACCCCTGATATACAGTATACTATATAGAATACAGTAAGTCTCCATACTTTATTTAAACTGGGCAGCCTGATTGGTTGCTGCTTAGGTTGCTTAAGGTGCTGAATTGCGGCACTGAGGTAATACATAAAATAATGGATGGATGTATTATCCCTTCCAAATGCGAGATATCACATTAAATGCACTGTTGGGATGTGAATAAGGAATTTGCCTAAATGGAGTGCAAGTCAGTCAGCAAAAGGTACTGTGTGTCACTTTAATGAGGAACTACACTGCGCGGCATTGTGCCTGCCAATACTGTAAATTAAGCCACATGATTAAGTGGGCTTGCGCTGCTGTCCAGATTGATAGCACATTTGACGTAGTGGACACACTACGCGTGGATTACGTTGCTCTTTCCTTCTTAAAAAACACGGATAATGGTAATTTATACGCTGAGGGTAATTAATACACTCAGCGAAAGACAGCGGATGGAAAGACAACTCCTTATGTCGATTGAAGGGCTTTTCACTTCAAATATGGATTCGATTTAATAACTTTGCCCAGCATACAGTATGACACCTTCAATTCTCCTCAATTCATTCTATCTGAATTTACACAGACTACTTGGGTCATAAAAAAACAAACAAACATAAATAATTTATTTTGATTCATACATTAGATAGTAGTTCCTTTATATGTATTTTAAGGCTTGTTGTAACAACACGACTGCAAAGAGACAAGTGGGTCGTCCATATGGTTCCCATCATTTCAGTTGTAATCTGATGTGCAAATCCTCCTGGTAGACCACGTTCTCATGTTCAGTCTGGTGTCCATTGACCAACATAATGAATCACTTTGTGTGTGGAAACTTCAAACTTGCTAATCATTTGCAGTGATTGTGCTTCAAGGAAAATATGATGGATGCAGCCAGGTAACTCTTTAACAAAACTTGGTTAACGATGTGCTTTGTGCTAGGATGACATTCGTTAGCCTAACAGCATTGACAAGAATGCGATTCACCCAGAGTTGAGACACAAGTTCTGCACCTGTGGTGAACATCATGAAAGTACTTTTGCAAGTTTCATCGATCTGTCCATCTCAAGTACTTTTTTTTAAAACACACAACTGCCAACTGATTTCCATTTGTGATTTTGAATGCATTAACACAGAAAATACCCATCATTTCATCTTACTAATTGCTTGCATTTGAATGTAATGTTTCTTTACAATATTACTGTCTGCGTAGAGTAGTGGTTCTTAACGTGGGTTCGATCGAACCCTAGGGGTTCGGTGAATCGGTCTCAGGGGTTCGACAGAGCCTCTGCCATGGAGGTTAAGACACACCCGACTCAACATGTCAATTCGACACGCCCGCTTGGCCATCACTGGCTGCAGATGATCACATTAGATTCAGTGCAGCGGGAAATTTAGTTCGCTCAGTAGTCAACGTGTGCCTGTCGTGATAGTATCCATCTATCCATTTTCCATCCATTTACTGATCCGCTTTATCCTCACAAGGGTAGCCTATCCAGTAGGCGTGGGACACCCTGAACCGGTTGCCAGCCAATCGTAGGGCATACAGAGATGAACAACCATCCACACTCACACTCACACCTAGGGACAATTTGGAGTGGTCAATCAGCCTGCCATGCATGTTTGTGGCAGGCTATTTGACCATGCATGTTTGTGGAATGTGGGAGGAAACCGGAGTACCCGGAGAAAACCCACGCAGGCCCGGGGAGAACATGCAAACTCCACACAGGAAGGCCGGAGCCGGGATCGAACCCATGACCTCTGCACTGTGAGCTCGACGTGCTAACCACTGGACCGCCCCTGTCGTGATAGTACGTCGTAAAATAAAAAAATAAAAAAATTATACTTATGTTTTGAAATTGTGTTTTTAATAAATGCATTTTTTATGTCTTGAATTTGTAAAAAGTATTTTTTTTTTCACTAATGAAGGATGCGGTGCATGCGCATAGGAACTGGTTGGGTTTGGGACCTCTAAAAAGGTTAAGAACCACTGGCGTAGAGTAATAACTTATTATTTTTCAAGTTACCTTTTAGTTCTCAGTTAACTGTAATTCTTCATGCAGTTGAGGGGGAGGGTGCAAAAAGTTGAAGTTGTTATTGCTTGACATGAAAAAAAATTCCCTGCTGTATTTTAGTGAATGCATTAATCAATTAGGCATCCGGCTCTTGCAGTTGCGGCTCTTTGATTGGCCCTCATAAATGGCTCACAATTCTAATAATTTCCCGTTAAAGAACCGCAAGGGTTTCCATTCAGCTGTGTGTACATAAGGACCTATCCTTTTATAAAGAACGGTAACCTTCCCTACTTTTTGGCCTGTGTCTTATTTTGGAGCATTTATAAATAACAACTCCTGGTGTAAGGTGGTCCTTAGTCTGAGGTCGTGGTAACCATAGCAGTGCTTGGAAAGTGAAATGCGATGCAGCAGCTCTGCGGGCTGCGTTTCTGAATCACAACTGTATAATGATCAGGCAGGGCTCAGGCTACATCAGAGATGCAGCACCCCAGTATCTGTTTCAAGTCGCAATGCACAATGCAGTAGCTTTGCCAATGGAAGGTAGTAGGAGCAGCCCGTTATTCTCACCTACTGTACTGAGAATTAACTTTCTGCTTTTACTCTTTAAGTGACGCCTAATTTGGAAATGTATGCTTTTATTGTTTTCTTGATCGAGCATAATGATGGACTTCAATTGAAAACTGTTGCTTAGTCAGCAGCTTTTAGACTTAGGACTCCCATAAATAAATTATGCTTGCGCACACAAGGTCCACGGACACTCATGCTGTTTACCAGGTGTGAAGGAGACCATCGTTAGGGTTGGTGTCAGTTGTAATGACGTGGACGGCGGCTGGCCATAAAATGTGCATTATTTTGAATTGAATTGAATACATATTATATGTAACACATATATATAAAACATAATATATATATAAAACATAATATATAAAATTAGACATATATTCAATCAGTTTATTTAACTTACCTTTAAAAACCGTGGTACGGTTCTATGAAGCTTCATAGAAAAAAAAATGTTAATTGACCTTTGTCATTCTTCACTGATATCGGTGATCGTTGCCAAAGAAAGACAATCGCAAGGGTTAACATTTTGGTTTAATTTCTAGGGTAGTCAAGATGACTCCGACAGATCATTTTACTTTGAACAAATCCCAAACCCTTTGTTTTTGTCACTCATCCTAAAAACAAATGTTGTGCATTACAAGTACCAACCCTTGGTAAAAATTATGGATTTTATGTATTTATGTATGTATGTATTTATTTATTATTTATTTATTTTTTAGCAAGTAGAGGGGAAAAATAATGGAATCGCTCATTTCTTTGGAAAAAAATAGAATCACAACAGTGCATCAATAGTAATAATAATAATAATTCATTTTTTTAAAAGTGCCTTTCATGCCACCCAAGGACACTGTACAGACAATGAGGAAATACAATATAAAATAGATAAGAGCAGTATTATATAAAAACAGGACATAAAATCACAAGACATGGGAAGTGGGAGAATTCGGTATTGTACTCAGTCCTAAACAGGTGAGTTGAAAGTGGAGAGAGGTGTACAGTTTTGGAGGTCCGGAGGTAGACTGTTCCAGAGCATAGGAGCAGCGTGACTGAATAGTACTTTGTTTCAATACCTCTGGATTTTAGAACACGATGACAAACACTAATATTAACCCTTTCATGCACCCTGTAACCTGATAACATGATAAGCTGTCCACTGTAGTAGCCGCTGTCCCTGAAAGGGTTAATCAACCTGGCTCAGTTTTCCTGATTTATTTCTGATTGTTGTTACCAGCTCAGCTTTACAGGTCATTGTCATTGATCATTTTTTTTCCTCCAAAGTTTTTCGATAGTATTGAGTTCCAGATTTGCAGGTCCTGAAATTGACATTTGTAAATCACTTTTCCGTTCGGACACAGATTTAGACTCCAAGTTCCGCCCATTTGGAATTATTTTGTTGTTGTGTACGGTAAGTATTTTTATTTTCAACACATTTTGCTTTAAGTTTTGCATCTTTACAGGGAACAGACAACATTTTTTGCAACATGCTGTCATATTTTGCCTCCTTGAAAAAGTTTCATACTTCTTTTCCTTTGTTTCAACTGACATCTGTCATGTTCGTGTTCCGATTCATGTCAATTATTTTGGTGCAACAGCTCTCCAAGGGGTGGGCACTCTTATTCATTCAACTGCTGTCTAATTTTCAGATTCAATCCAATTTAGTTATTTGCTTTGGAACTGAAAATCACAAGCTCATTCCCTCATTTTTTTTCACCACAAATTCACTACTTTTTTTTTTCCTTTACTTGCTCTAAAACAAATTCTTGCTTTTTAATTTTTTGTGTTCTTAAAGCCAGGAAAGCGTCATTTTGAAAATAACATACCTTCGCAAAGGTTTTGTCCGTGTCTGTTTATCGCATTACCGGAGACTTGAACACATTTTTTGGCAGTTTGGATGCTTCTGTTAAAGATGGAAAAATTATGGCTGGATGTTCAAGCACACCAGAGACCCACATATTGAAGACTAACATTGAAAAGTAAACTTTCCCTACGAGCAAGCTTTTAATGATTATGAAAAGTCCCGATCCAGCCCTGTTCTAAATGATATTGAACATTTGCGAACAGAGCTGAAAGATTCGACCAGGTCTTTCGAACCTGTTTGCTCACAAGGACAGGTTCAAAATAGAAGTTATTAACATATTGGATTTTTTTTTTTTTTACAATTATGTCAGCGGTCAATCTAGGTTTCTCTTTCTGGAATAGGATGTCTGTGAATAGGAAGAGCAAGTTGATTTTGCAATGCTTTGGTATATTCTATACCGACACTTTAAGGTTGACTAAAATCTGATCAAAACAGGATTGTTTTTATCCTCCATTCTTCAAAGGTTTGGCTCCAGTTCAGCATTTTTCATATGATAAAAATGTTTTATCTTCACAAATTTTTGATTTTTTTTTTTCTTCTCAGATTCACTTGTTTCTTTCTGGTTTTGCAGCAAAGTCTTCTGACCCAGCGACTCCTCAGTGACCCGTTTGAGATATGGGACCAATACCCTTCCGCATTTCAACAGTCCCTGTTCACATCCTCCTGGTTCTTCTCCTTTCCAATCCTTCCACCTCCTTCAGGCCGCCGGTTGTTGAACGATCATCAGGCCCTCATCAGCCCCAGCCCTCGAACGTCACAGGAGCTGACAAGAGGACTTGTTCCGGCAATGTAGTGTGTAAACCTGGCATACTGTTGCCAGTGTGGTTGCCACTCAACCCTCCTCAAGGGGAGAGGGCAGGGAGAGCCGTCATCTACTTCCTCTGCCTCATGTACATTTTCCTGGGAGTGTCCATCATTGCGGAGCGCTTTATGGCATCAATCGAAGTCATTACCTCTCAGGTATGGCTCACTTTGAAGAATCATCTTTTTTTCTTTTTTTTTTTGGATCTTGCTCTTGAATTCATACTTAACCTTTTAGGCGCCATTAATGATCACCTGTAACCTGATAAGCTGTCCACTGTAGTAACCGTTGTCCTTGAAAGGGTTAATGTACATTCACAAAATTGTTCTTTTAATTCATCACAATGGTAAACAGCACACAGTATTTTAATACAAAAAAAATGATTCTAAAGAGAGATAAGATGTTTTGCGCTTAGTAGTGACAGATGCATGATTTCACGCATTTTCATGTGGCATATGGTGCTATTATGCCATCATTGCTTGACATCTAAGAGAATGATAACAAGACTTTGGCATCTTTTCAAACACCCGTTTGTAGGTGAAGGAGATAACCATCACCAAACCCGATGGAGAGACAACAGTAACCACAATACGAATCTGGAATGAGACTGTCTCCAACCTTACACTCATGGCTCTGGGCTCTTCTGCTCCCGAAATCTTGCTTTCTGTCATTGAGGTAACCAACATATTTTTAAGAAATAACAAAAAAAAAATCGTCATGTGAGAATAAAGCATCCTCATTTTATAAACGCTTCAACAAAGTGAAAATGTGTCTTTCCTTTTGGTACAAATGAGGAGAGCCCAATTACCACTTTCAACAACTCAAAATGAGGCAGCGATCCTAAATGTTTTGGTTCTTCATGATAAATACTGTTGCATAGTTTCCCCACTTTATTAAGATCATTAAGAACATAATCAAATGTATTCGAATAAATCTTGGGTTTGTTACATTTTTGTTTTTGTTTTTAACTTAACAGGTGTGCGGGCATAACTTTGATGCGGGGGAGCTCGGCCCAGGCACCATTGTTGGAAGCGCTGCCTTCAATATGTTTGTGATTATCGGCATATGTGTGTGGGTGATCCCTGACGGAGAGTCTCGCAAGATCAAACACCTGCGAGTATTTTTTATTACCTCTTTCTGGAGTATCTTCGCCTACATTTGGCTCTATCTCATACTAGCCGTCATATCTCCTGGGATCGTAGAGGTGCGTTTCTACACTCTGTTTGATGGCATTTTTTGTTTGATGGCAAGTATGCAAATCATTAAAAAGGACACCGTCTGCATTCCTAGGTGTGGGAAGCCATGGTGACCTTGCTTTACTTTCCGGTGTGTGTGTTATTGGCTTGGATCGCTGACCGGCGCTTGCTCTTCTACAAATACCTTTCCAAACGTTACCGTGCTGACAAAAGACATGGTATCGTGGTGGAAATGGAAGGTGACATTACACCCAAAGACCATGATATCATGGACGGAAAGAACTCAGATGGCATTTCCTGCCCTAGAAACTCCTCAAGTGTGACAGTGTCTGTACAAACATCGAGTGAGATGGACCAGAACCAAGATGAGGTAAGGAAAACATTACCTTGCCATTCTAAGACGTTTGGTCAAAGTACAGAAGGTTGAAGTGCTGTCGGGTTTTTTTTTTCCACTTAGCTCAGATTTACACCGGCGAGTGTTCAATTGCAGATCCAGTTTTAATGCCTGTATCTATTTTTGACTGTCTATTTAAGTATATGTGACAATTATAAAAAATCTCCCTGTTTACGCAGATGCTCAAATTGTACGTTTTAACTTTGTGCAGTGACCACACCAAAGAAAACAATAATAAATTAATTCATTCATTTTCCGATCCGCTTATCCTCACAAGGGTCACGGGGGGTGCTGGAGCCTATCCCAGCCGTCTTCAGGCAGTAGGCGGGGGACACCCTGAACCGGTTACCAGCCAATCGCAGGGCACCCAAGAGACGAACAAACATCCGCGCTCACACTCACACCTCGGGACAATTTGGAATGGTCAGTCAGCCTGCCATGCATGTTTTTGGAATGTGGGAGGAAACCGGTGTACCCGGAGAAAACCCACACAGGCCCGGGGAGAACATGCAAACTCCACACAGGAAGGCTAGAGCCTGATTCAAACCCACAACCTCTGCATTGTGAGGTGCACGTGCTAACCACTGGACCACCGGGCCGCCTTCCAATAATAAATTCCATCCATCCATCCATCTTCTACCGCTTATCCGAGGCTGGGTCGCGGGGGCAGCAGCTTTAGCAGGGAAACCCAGACTTCCCTCTCCCTGGCCACTTCTTCCAGCTCTCCCTGGGGGATCCCGAGGCGTTCCCAGGCCAGCTGCGTGACATAGTCTCTCCAGCGTGTCCTGGGTCGTCCTCGGGGTCTCCGCCCGGTGGGACATGCCCGGAACACCTCACTAGGGAGGCGCTCAGGAGGCATCCGGATCAGATGCCCAAGCCACCTCATCTGGCTCCTCTCGATGTGGAGGAGAAGCGGCTCTACTCTGAGCCCCTCCCGGATGACCGAGCTTCTCACCTTATCTCTAAGGGAGAGCCCGGACACCCTGCGGAGAAAACTCATTTTGGCCGCTTGTATCCGGGATCTCGTTCTTTCGGTCAAGACCCATAGCTCGTGACCATAGATGAGGGTCGGGACGTAGATCGACCGGTAAATTGAGAGCTTCGCCCTTTGGCTCAGCTCCTTCTTTACCACGACAGACCGATACAACGTCCGCATCACATCAGACGCTGCACCGATCCGCCTGTCGACCTCTCGCTCCCTTCTGCCCTCACTCGTGAACAAGACCCCAAGATACTTAAACTCCTCCACTTGGGGCAAGATCTCCTCCCCGACCCGGAGAGGGCACTCCACCCTTTTCCGACTGAGGACCATGGTTTCAGATTTGGAGGTGCTGATCCTCATCCCAACCGCTTCACACTCGGCTGCGAAACGCTCCAGTGAGAGCTGGAGAGCCCTGCTTGAAGGAGCCAACAGTACCACATCATCTGCAAAAAGCAGAGATGCAATACTGAGGCCACCAAAACGGACCCTCTCAACGCTTCGGCTGCACCTAGAAATTCTGTCCATAAAAGTTATGAACAAATAATAAATTGATATTTAAAATAGAACTTATTCTGGACTGTTTTGGAACGCTTGCAGTGCTTGTCCATCGAATTTCACGAGTGTGGAGGAGATACTGGGAGACAGCTGCTAGTACACCCACCCAGAGAGATTGAGGGCAATGCGCAGTAGTCACTTCAAAGTGTTCCTATTATTGTTTCTTGGATCTAATAATAAAAATAATAATAATAGGGTGGCCCAGTGGTCGACTGATTAGCGCATTGGCCGCACAGTGCAGAGGTGCAGACTTCAATTCCAGCTCCGGCTTTCCTGTGTGGAGTTTGCATGTTCTTCCCGTGGCAGCATGGGTTTTCTCCAGGTACTGCGGTTTCTCCCACATTCCAAAAACATGCGTAGCAGGTTCATGGAACACTCTAAACTGTCACTCGGTGTGATTGTGAGCGCGAATGGTTGGATGTGTCTGTATGTCCTGCGATTGGTGATTGTCTAGCAACTAGGTCAGGGTGTATCCCGCCTACTGCCCGAAGACAGCTGGAATGGGCTCCAGCACGCCCCACGACCCTTGTGAGGATAAAGCGGATCAGAAAATGGATGGATGGATGGATGGATCTAGTTGATTGATAGTTCATTGGTAATGTTGATTATAAACAATAGAATTTCTTTGCACATCGTCTCACAGTTGTCACTGGGTGGTACCACCGCACTACGGTTCACTTACATTATGAAATGTCCTTCCATACTTATTTGTCATGTCCTTGTTTATGATGATACGAATGCAGCGTGTTATACCGGAGACAAATTCCTTGTGTGTTCTATATACTTGGCCAATAAAGATGATTCTGATTCTTTTCATTGATAGGTGGTCCGTAAGTTAAAAGACCTGAGGGATAAACACCCAGAGAAAAACCTAGACCAGCTTATCGAAATGGCCAACTACTCCACTTTGGTTCATCGGAAGAAGAGTCGAGCGTTTTACCGTGTCCAGGCAACTCGCTTGTTGATAGGTGCTGGAAACCTACTGAGGAAACATGCTGCTGAATACTCACGCCGCACAGGTGCGGCAAGTCAGGGGGATGACAAACGTATCTGCTCTCACATTTGTTTTGAAAGTGCCCAGTATCTGTGCACGGAGAACTGTGGTACTTTGAGCCTCTGGGTGATCCTTGATGGGGGCACAGCCCAGAACACCTTTTATGTGGACTACCGTACGGAAAACGGTTCTGCCAACGCTGGGGCTGATTATGAATTTAACGAAGGAACCCTGATATTTAAGCCAGGAGAAACGCGGAAAGAGATCAAGGTGAGCAAAGAGAAAAATCCGTCAGTGTTTTGTTAATTGTCAGCCCACGGTAAAATTTTCAAATTTTTTTTTGTGTGTACAAATCACATGACAAATTTGTATGTGCAATAAGATCACATGTGCCAAAAATGTGTATCTTTCTTAGACGTTGCGATATGTTTCCACTTTCCTCATTTGAGTTCGCTGTGACGGTTTGAGGCTGGTGGGCTAAATTGTGATCGCTTACAGCCAAACACTGGTCGACGAAATGAAGCAAAGAATGTTTTGTATAATTAAAAAATATATATATTTCATTCCTCAGGTGAACATTTTGGATGATGACATCTTTGAAGAGGACGAACATTTCTTTGTCCGTCTTCAAAATCTGAGGTTAGAGGAGGGTGGTGGTGAAGGGACAGGATGTTCACCAAAGGGCAGACTAGTGGAGCCGCTGGTTGCCACTGTCACTATCTTGGATGATGACCATGCTGGCATCTTCACCTTTGGTCAGGGGGTTTTGCGGGTGAGTGAGAGCACAGGCACACTGACGGTGACAGTGGTGAGGAACTCAGGCTCCAGGGGTACCGTTTCTGTACCATATCATACAGAGGACGGCAGTGCCAAAGCTGGAGTGGACTACGAGCAGGCCAAGGGTGAGCTGGAATTTACCAATGAACAGACCAGGTGAGGTAAAGGCAGTAACTCGAGGCAATGGCTGGAAGGAAATGAAGAGTGTGTGTGATGTTTTTTTGTTGTTGTTGTTGTCTCCAACTGATGTTGGCTCACTAGCTCAGTTCGGATTGATCACAAATGTATTGGATGGGGTTGAAGGTCAGGGTCTTTGCAAGCCAATCAAGTTCTTCCACACCAAAATCAACCACCATGTCTTGAGAAAACAGATAGCCTCGAACTGTTCTTTCAAATTTGGAAGCACGGAGTTGTCCAAAATGCCTTGCATGAATTGGTCAAGAATTGGGAAAGAACTTTGGAATCCCAGACAGTTCCTGATTGATTGAATTAGTTGAAAAGAGTTGTGTCTCAAGACGTTTGTTCATACAGTGCGCTCCATCATTGTCACCATAATCTTTCGGACAATTCAGAATGTTTGTAAACAATAGGCCAAATCGGAATAAATCTAGCAACTGTACTATTAGTCAGAGTAACTGAAAAGCTCAAGCGATCATAGTTTTTGATTTAAAAACCAAAAAAGGCCATCTACCATATCCATAAAGATCAAAAAGCTTTAGTCAGCAAAAAAACCACCGGAAGGCAAGGCTCATTTGCAAATTGTGATAGTAAGCTAGCCCTTAGGCTATATATCTATGATGACGAAGGTTGAGCCCCTTCATTTATTTCAATCTCCTTAACCATTTCATGCACAAACAAAAACCAACATCAGAAGTGTTTTTATTTGTATTTAGGCATGGAAAAAAAATAATGGCAGTGGATGGCAACACACAAAAGGGTCCATTGTAGTGGTTGATGCACAACTGTGACATTAAGAGTAATTAATAGAAGAGAAAACAACACTTGAATTGAATAGCCGTCCACTCTTGTCACCGCTGTCCCTTTTGGATTATTTTAACTGCACGATAACATGTTTCATTCTATGTGGAGTTTGTTGTATCCTTTTTTTTTTAATGTTTCTTTATATTGCGAGCACGGAAGCAATCACTTTTTCAACTGGCTCCCAGTGTGTGGCTCACACTGGTGTAGCATTGCTTGTGAATGTTTAATGGTGGATTGGACGGGCTGACAGCCACGCGTCCGTCAAGCTGCCCCAGGGCAGCTGTGGCTACAGAACATAGTTTCCCACCACCAAAGCATGAACGTGTGAGAGCATGACTAATGTATCCACTGTAGAACAGTGTTAAGTGTCTAAGAAAGCACCATATAAAACTGATGCATGATTATTATTATTATTATTATTGATTTCAAAATGCTGCCCTCACGTTTCCTTGTGTACAACACATGTGCATCTTTTCTGAGTTGCTGATATGGTCATTCCACTTTTCTTGTGATGGTGCACAAACGCTGCATACATTTACAAAACTTTTTTTTAATGTAACTTACCATGTTAAATGTTCTTTACTGGAATCTGAAGTTCTGCCTTGTCGCCAGTATACATAAGTTTATTTTGTTGCTCGTTTTGGAATCCCCGCCTTTGTTGTATGTTCACATTGCTCTGGCTTCTTATTCTCTTTTTTTTAATTATTTCCTATGGCAGCATTACTGTGCCACTTCCTTTCGAAGCAGTTTATCCTAATTGTAGGTTTTATTTTTTTTTTTGGACTGACACTTTATACATTCAAACTACACTGATAGATAAAGAAGAAGGCTAGCCAATCAGAGACACATTCATTTGTGAATATGTGACTCTCTGCACTGCCACGCAAATGGAAAATCTTTCATTTACCCAATTTTCTAAATCAATCTGCCTTGGTCAAATCACTTGTTGACTCGTGTTGCTGTCAGAGAATTATTTGGCTTTTGCCACCTGGAAGAACGTACAATATGGTTTTGACATTAATTGTTGTTCCGAGCAGCGCTACGTAAAAATGACACTATTATGAAGATAATGTGGAACAATTCAAATGTCTGGTATGTGTGCATGGCCATGTTAAAAAAAAAAAAGTCTCACGGGTGAGGCAGTGGAGCTTTGTCTGATAAAGACTATTACTTTTATTTTGTATGCAATTGTGAAAAAAAATGTCATCATGCATTTTCAGTTGTTTGACGCTCCGCATTTTACTTTACCCCTTATCACTTTCAACAAGGGGAAATGTAGCCTTCCTCAGTGACAATGACTCTCCATTACCTCAGTATTTGATGGGTATCAAGTTGTGAGGTAATCCTGTAATGCTGCCCGCAGTGTGGGAATCTGCAATTACGCCGTTTAAACGGACTATTTTCTTATTAAATTTGCAGGTTATGTAAACTGCTTTTGCATGCAGACTAATTAGGACTTTGGGCCTTTTGTGGAGTATGCAGTTATGTCACCGGCCAATCAATAAATTATATCAGCAACTTGAAATGCATAGTGACTAATAGCCTGACGAGTTTGATTTTTGGTTGGCAAAATGATGCAGTATTAATTCGTATCTTCACATACTGCAGCTTTCCGCCCATCTGAAATGGATTTATAGTCCATTGGGGATGTATATTTTGGTCAGGTCTGGCAGTGAGTTAAATGGAGAAATGTTTTAGTTGTTTAGCGATTGTTTTAAGGCGCGTTCCCACGTTGCAATTTGTCTTATGCAACATGTTGCATAAGACAAATTGCAAATATGATGTTGCAAACCGAATGTGTTCCCACGTTGCAATGTGTTGCAAACAATTTCAAATCTCGCGGGAATAGTTTTCCGAATGCGCGTTTAACGTTATTTCGTTCTGCGACTATGGCGGCTAATTGTCAATACAACAGCGACGATGATCTCCTCGAACTGGCAGCTATCGGTCTACTAGCCGAGCTAGAGGAGCCAAAACCCAAACGGTCGTTTTGGGTACGACCGTGGATCGGGAGACGGAAAGAACTCGGCGCTTACAACGCTCTGATGCAGGAGTTGGCGGCCGAGGACCCCGATAGTTTCAGAAATTTCCTTCGAATGGATCGCACCAATTTTGAACTTTTGTTGTGCTCATTATTTTGGCAAAATAGTCGCCGAATAAATTAAATTCGGTAATCTTTCTCACTCCAACCACCCTATAATATTCGACAATAAGTAATTATGATATTATTGTCGACATAATAATCGAAGACGCTGCCTCGATCGCCATACATACCTGTCATGCAGTCGCCCATCAACTCCGATATGCTCGTGTAGGCAGCTTGTCGGTGTTCCCTCCTTGAGTAGAACTGGCTCCCGACGTTCCACAAGCAATCATGCGAATGGTAATAATTAATAAGCCTTTCGGTGTCGCCCCGGGAGAGCTCGATTTTTATTTTATTTCTGTTTCGACGCCATTATACTTTCCGTGTTACGACGCGATGTTTTTGTCACGTGATAGCCCAACGCGTTCTGATTGGTCGGGTTCATGCCACACGTTGCAAGAAAATAGAGCAAGTCCTATTTCATGCAACACGCATACAACACGTTGTATGCCACAAAAGTCTGTCCAACTTCGGGGTTCACACGTTGCAATGTGTTGCATGCCACAAAACTTATGCCACAAATTGCAACGTGGGAACGCGCCTTCAGTTGTTTAGCGATTGTTCAAGCATGTCACATTTCACTTGGTTTCCCATTCATATTTTGTGGGACTAAAGTCATTTTGTTTTGTTTTTGTGTGTCTCTTGTATGCCTCCAGCCAAAAGTTAAAAGTTCACATTATAAATGTGGAGGAGTATGAAAAACAGGAAAACTTCTTTATTGTGCTCAAAGAGCCGAAATGGGTAAAGCGAGGACACTCCGGTAAGTAAACTATTTCAAATAACGAATGTGTGTTGTTTGTATGATAACACGTACCCGCTTAACTTTCTGTTAAAGCATTTGGGATTATTTTTTTCTTTGTGTGTGAAAATAACGCCTTGCAGGTTATTTTATGCCTGCACTCAATAGAGATAAAATCGTATGAAAATGTCACTTTATAGTTTTCAGTATTATCATGCTACAGTATTACTAAATGATTTTGCAACACATTTTCTACAATGAAAATATTAATTCAGGAACCTTCTGCACAAATCTGACATATACCGCAACAGAGAAAATGATTGTTCGTAAATGCAAGACGATATGCAGACACACGTTACCAAAGACGGTTATTTAATTGATAGTGGAGAGATTACAGCGTTTAAAAATATTAAATGAATTGTTAAATAACCTTCAATATTTGTCGTAAAATATAATATAATAATTCATATTTTTTCAATTCAAATGTATTTGATGGCCGACTGGGTCGCGCATCTGCCTCACAGTGCAGAGCTTCAGGGTTCGATTCCGGCTCCAGCCTTCCTGTGTGGAGTTTGCATGTTCTCCCCATGCCTGCCTGTGTTTTATCCGCATACTCCATTTTTCTCCCACATTCCAAAAACATGCCTGGCAGGCCGATTGGACACTCCAAATTGTCCCTAGGTGTGAGTGTGAGCATGGATGGCTGTTCATCTGTGTGCCCTGCTATTGGCTGGCAACCGGTACAGGGTGTTCCCCGCCTACTGGATAGGCTCCAGCACCCACTGCGACCCATGTGAGGATAAAACTGGGTCGGAAAATGAATGAACGAATTCCAAAAACAGACACGGTCTGTTAATTGAATGCTTATATCGTCCATAGAGGTGAATGATTGTTTGTCTGTACCCTGCAATTGGCTGGCGACCAATTCAGGCACCTCTTGCCCATAGGTCGCTAAGATAGACTCGAGCACACCTGCGATCCTAGTGAGGATAAGCGGTCCAGAGAATGGATCGATGCATATACTGCATATTATTTGACAAATAGTTACACTGTTTACATGAACATCAACTAGAAAATTCCATCCAAAATTATTTTCCAACTATTTTATTTACAACAAGCATATTACTGTAATTTGTGCAATGAATGGACTAGTTTTTCACTGACAATATTCAGAAAGCTCAAACTTATTCATTCACGTTAGCTTTTTAGAGCACTGTATAGGAAATTTCGCAACTGTTACTATAATTATCAGCTATTTATTAAAACAAAATAAAATGACAAAAAAAAGTACCATACTAACAACTCTAGCCAGTCTAACCATGACTTCTCTGATACAGTGGTCATTGGTAACACGTAACGTTGCCATTCTAACATGGGAATGGGACTACGTTGATTGACTCATGATCTATGTTTTTACAGCATTAATGCTGAATCAGGGTAAGACACAGTTTGTTGGTTGGGTTGAAGGGTGCGGTGTTGAGCATTTAAAACACAATTTTTTGTGCGTTTTCTGTGAACATATATGGATGATGGTATTCCTATTTTACATGTAGCAAAATGGATTAGCTAATCCGAAGGCCATACATTTTGATATGGATCCATGCACAGCCGTAGATGTTTCTTATTAGTGATATTTGACACCAGTCGGCGAAAGAAGCTGAGGTTGAATGTCTAAGCCAGGGGTGTCAAAGTCAAATGGACGGAGGGCCAAATAAAAAATTTGGCTCCAAGCCGAGGGCCGGACTGATCAAATGTTCATTGAAAATTTTTAAACCTACCGCATGTGGTTTATTGAACCGAATTGAATCTACTGAAAACCTAACAACTTCATTTCAATATGATCAAATAAATAAAGCAACATTTTCTTATGGCTGTCAGTAAACTTTAATTTTCGACAGGCACAAAAGACAAAGTTTCTTTGTATAAAAATACCCATCAACATTGAATGAAAAGAAGCACCAGCAATAGCCCATATTTTCTCTTTTGGCAAAATTGGGCTACATTTACAGAAAACCCTCCAAATAATATCAATTTTCGATCATTGACTTGAATGAAATATTTTTAAATACAATAAAATAAAGTGCTAAAATATATTAACCAAAAACAACACTTTCAAGGAGAACATGCAGTGAAAACAAATATTAACCTTTAATTTTCAACAGGCACAAAAGATAAAGTTTATTTGTATAAAAATACCCATCAACATTGAATGAAAAGAAGCACCAGCAATAGCCCATATTTTCTCTTTTAGCAAAATTGGGCTACATTTACAGAAACCCCCCCAAATAATAGCAATTTTCGATCATTCACTCCTCAAATAAATCATGCTCCGTAGTTGTGCCATGCATAGGACGTAACGCCAAAAACTCCTCTGTCACGCTTAGGCTTCAGTCCACTACGCGGATGAAGAGTGACAGCTGGGCAACGTCAGAAATGTCGGCGCTCTCATCCACAGCCAAGGAGTATGCGATGAAATGTTTTCCCCTTTTCACAAGCTGCTCTTTTCGATTAATGGACAACTGCTCTACTCGCTCGGCAATGGTGTTTCTGCTCATGCTCACGTTTAAAAAGAGTTGCTTTTTTCAGGGCAAACGTCGTCACAAACTTTAAGCATACCGTTTTTAATGAAATCCCCCTCCGTAAATGGCCGGGCTGATTTAGCGATCTCTTCTGCCACAATAAAACTGGCATTGACAGCAGCCTGGCTTTGTGATTTGGCTTTTTTTGAACAGAGGCTGTTGAGATTTGAGGCTTCGTTTTAATTCCTCAATCTTCTGTAGCCTTTGTTCGATGTCCATATTCTTGTTTTCGTCCGCGCGTTTCGTTTCATGCTGTCGTCTCAGATTATACTCTTTCAATACGGCCACACTTTCTCCACACAGAAGACACACAGGTTTTCCAGCTACGTCCGTGAACATGTATTCTGACTCCCACCTTGTTTGAAACCCCCGGTTCTCAGTGTCCACCTTCTGTTTTGCCATTTTTGATGGATATCTGCAAGCTAACGTCACTGTTATCCAAACGACTGCTGCACTAGTAAATATTGAAATAAAGCGCCCGACTGCTTGGCGCGGCACAGTTGCATTGTGGGAAATGTAGTATTGGTGCGTGTAAAGATCTGTGGGCTCGGTTTGCGGCCGTCCGCGGGCCGGTTCTAATAATAAATCAACATCATCCCAGGGGCCACTGAAAACCTTCTCGCGGGCCGGATCTGGCCCGCGGGCCGGCACTTTGACATATGTGGTCTAAGCAGTGCATTTGAATACCTAGTTTTAATTCCCTTACCTCCATAAATAAAGCTGAAATTATTTAGCAAAAGCTAATGCTGAAAATGCTGTCAAATAATGCTTTGCTAGTGCATCTCTGCTTACTTTTTCGGATTTATGGTGTGGAGGCAGGAATGGCTCTGGGCAAATGGGGTCTGAAAAAATAATTTTATAATATCAATTAAAATGCTGTAGGGGCTTAACTTGGGCTAGATAGATGTACAGTACTTATTTTGCTGAATTTTTTTAAGCGCGTGTGTGTATGTGTGTGTCGCACTACATATGGTAATGGCGGCAATTGGCACCTCGGCAGTAAAGGAATTTCGGTTTCATCCTTGACAGGTCACCCCAGCCATGAGGAGGAAGAGGCTCGGCGGATCTCTGAGATGGGAAAGCCCATTCTAGGAGAGCATAGCACGATAGAGATCATCATAGAAGAGTCCTGTGAGTTTAAGGTGCGTGCAAATGTTTTATTTATAGTATATGTATACTATAATAATATATCCTAGACACACAGACAAATGGCCAACCTGGATGTGTTGTATATTTAATCCAAGCTTCACTGCTGAGGATAACTGCCACCTTACAGAACAACAGAATAGCTTGAAACAAACAACACAGTCAGGAAAGTTATACTACCATATTTTCTGCACTATAAGGTGATTCGGGTTGGAAGGCGCACCTTCAACGAATGGCCTATTTTAAAACCGTTTTCATGTATAGGGCGCACTGGATTATAAAGTGCATAGAATAGAAGCTACAATTGTGGCTGTGGTTGCGCTATGCATCCACCTGATGGACCTACGCGAAAGGTAATATTATACGATACAATACAGCTTTATTTATATAAAGCCTTCAAAACCATAGCAGCCATGAGAACTGGTCAGAAACACGGACATTAAAACAAATAAATACAAACGGGATTACGAAACAATAAATCAAAGACAAAGGTTATGAAGACAAGTGATTCAACAAAGAGGCGTACAAACCTTGTGGGCTCACATCCACAAGGGGCTAAATATCCTAAGAAATTTTGCTTGTCTCCTTCTTCCTTTGTTAAGTCAGTATGCTTTTGGTATTTTCTTCGTTTCATAATGGCTGCACAGAGCTCACAAAGTACAGTAGTTGTCTGTTTGAGTGTGTGTTGGCAAATGCACGTGTCAATTAGTGTCCGGCAGAACCCTTTTAGGTTACAATTGGTTCCTGCTAATAATCACCACTAGATGGCATAGGAACACTAACAGGGAAACAACTCAATGGGGAATATAAAGAGAGTTACAATCTCTTTACCGTATTGGCCCGAATATAAGACGGTGTTTTTTGCACTGAAATAAGACTGAAAAAGTTGGGGTCGTCTTATATTCGGGGTCTAGGCATTATACCCATTCACGACGCTAGATGGCGCCATATATCATTGAAGCGAATGCTGAACTTGACTCCCCAGGCCAAAGCGGACCCCTGTCACGAAGAATAAAAATAAAAATAGTGGTAGCACGAAGAAGAAAAATAAAAAATAGCGGTAAGAAAGAAAAGAGAGGAAAATAATAGGAGATAACAGAAAATGGAGAAACGTAGCGACAATCTGGAGAAAAGTGGGTCAAAAATCGGCCAGGTGAACCGGTAGCTGAGGAGAAGTTATGATGTCATTTACATTTCAAAAACCAGAAGCCATTCATTTACGAATGTGATTGCACTTTAGTTTACATATTTAAATGTTCAGATAAGATTTGAATGAGGCAAAATAACATGCTCTTTCTCTCAAATATATTGTTATAATCATTTGTTTCAGATTTACTGTAATTATTTTCTGTATAAAAATGTATTTGTTGTTCAAAAAGTCTTTTTTCAAACTTGAGTCTTTAAAAAGAGTGGGTCGTCTTAAAATCAGGGCCGTCTTATATTCGGGCCAATACGGTATATATTAGGCGCATCGGATTATCGGGTGGACTGTCGGCTTTTGTGAAAATGGAATGCTTTTACGTGCGCCTTCTAGAGCGGAAAACAGGTAAATAAAACATTTGCAAAACATGTTACATTAGCACAGTTTAGTTTGTTTTGACATGTATTTTTGTAGTTTAATATGATGGGATGGATGTTTATAAATCCCAGTGTGTGTAATTGTAGAGCAAGCGTAGGCTGCTGTAAAAATATTTCAGACCAAAGTACTTCACCCTGCAATAAAGGTGGGAAACTAAATTCTATCTGTCAGTTATTCATCTGAAAGTCCCCTTCATCAATTCTAATCACTCGACCAATTATTAACTGCAGGTCTAAACATACGGTAATCATGTTGGTGTGATTCGATTCACTAACAATGTGGCACCTTTTCACACATCAGACTCCCAATGGCGTGATTGACCAGGTACAATTTCAGTGTTGTTGTGTCTCGTTTCTTATCGCCCACATTTGGATATGCAGAAAATACTGTATATCCACTCATGCCTTTTCTTATTAATGCATGACTTGGATCTGAAGATGCACTCAGACTAACCCAGGGGTGTCCGGAACAGGATATATGCTGTACTGGTCAGTTCATGTTTGGCAACATGTGTTTAGGAACACTATAAAGTACAATAAGTCTTATTTGTATTGTGGCTAATTAGTTAAATTGCAAACAAGCAAAGGGTATCTCAATTCAATTGTGATCATTTATCGTGTTTTTTTTTTTTTTTTTTAAGGGGGTCACTTTTGACCCAGAAATTAAAACAAAAGCCATTTGAATACATTAAAACTTCATTACACGGCGAGTGTAAAGATCCTGGTGGGCAACTTTTGTCCCGTGGGTCTTATGTTCGACACCCCTGAA
Organism: Hippocampus mohnikei; assembly: GCA_026261675.1. Lineage (NCBI taxonomy): Eukaryota > Metazoa > Chordata > Actinopteri > Syngnathiformes > Syngnathidae > Hippocampus > Hippocampus mohnikei. The sequence continues at coordinate 5,180,292 of JAKGUB010000325.1, forward strand.
CACTTTTACATTGTCTCTGTGTGCCAAGCATGTTCTGTTTTGCTTCATCTTTAAAAACTGCACAGAATGGGAAACACTATTTAGAGACAAATTATCATGACTACCAAATAAATGTCACATCATGGTGGCGCAGCTAATCCCAAACCCTCATTCGGACAGCGTTGGTAGCGATGACCTATCTACATTATGCATGACGTTTGACTCATTGTTACAGACAACAGTGTTGCATAATCTCTGTGTAAAAGAGGCAGGTGTCTTTGTGTCTCATAATTAGTTTCTAAATGTATGAAACAGTAAATCATTGTTGTTGCCATACAGAATTATCAATCTATTTTTTTTTTCGGTTCTGAAACAAATACAGATTCAAATTAATTAAAAAAAGGATGTAATGTCGAACAATCATTATCTTCATCCTAATGTGGCTTATTTCATCTGGCAGACTACTGTGGATAAACTCCTTAAGGATACAAACATGGCGGCTGTGATTGGCTCGCGTTCATGGAAGGAGCAGTTCATTGAAGCTGTCACAGTCAGTGCAGGTCAGTGGCTATCAGTGTCATGTCCATCCATCCATCCATCCATCATTTATTTTCCACTAAACTTGGGGTCAGGTCGCGGGGGCAGCAGCTGAAGCAGAGAAACCTAGACATCCCTCTCCCCAACCACATTGTCCAACTTTTCTGGGGGTGGGAGTTAATGCTTTGGCACTCCCAGACCAACCATGAAACTCGCTCGTCAAAGCCTTGTCCCAGTGGGGCGTGCCTGCAACGCCTCACCAGGGAGGTCTCAGTTGCGGCATCCTAACATGAGGCTCAAGCCACCTCATCTGGTTCCGCTCAATGCGTAGAACTTTGAGCTTCTCCTGGATGACTGAACTTCTGCCCTTATCTCGAGTGCTGCATTTACATCGGATGCGAAATGAACTATCGCCTCACGTGCATCGAGCGAGTTTGATCACGGGTGTTCATTTGTGCATTCATTCGCCAGAATTGGCATTACAGCAGGGGTGTCAAACTCATTTTTGTCGTGGGCCACATGATAATGACCGTTTTCCATGGAGGGCCGTGATGAATGAAACTGTATAACGAAGTCAAGAATAAAGTTTTATTCAATCATTGTTTAAGTAGATGAAATGAGGGGTTTGGTAACAAGAAAATGCTTATAATATGTCACTGATTTATTACATACGAAAATTTGAAATTTTGGTACAGATTTTAGCAATCATTGGAGAAGTTGACATGTTTGATATGCTTTCATGGGCCATGTAAAATGATGTGGTGAGCCAGATCTTGGATCGTTTTCTGTTTTCCATTCAATATTAGGTTAAAGTTTTGAGTTTGACAAATGTGTTCTGAGGATAAGCTGTAAACTGATACGTACCAGTTTGTGTCATGCTTACTCGGGCACACAACCATATAAGAACCTGCCCTTCATGTTGAAAAGCTGCCCGCTTCTGAAATTGTCTTGCATAGGATGCTGACATGCATTTCTTTTCTTCTTATTTTAATGTTTTTTTTTTTAACAGGTGATATTGATGATGACAGCCAAGATCAGCCAATGCCGAACTGCTTTGACCATTTCATGCACATTTTGTGCATTTTTTGGAAGATCCTTTTTGCGTGTATCCCGCCAACTGAGTATTGGAATGGGTGGGCCTGTTTTATAGTGTCAATATCTGTCATCGGTTTCTTAACAGCCATTATTGGAGACCTTGCGTCCCATTTTGGCTGCACAGTTGGCCTGAGAGACACTGTCACTGCAGTGGTATTTGTAGCCCTAGGGACTTCACTTCCTGGTAAATATGGCATTCATATATTTTCAGCATTACATTAAATGTTCAGTGGATGTAATCATGAGTTTTTTTTTTTTTAATCCACAGATACATTTGCCAGCAAGGTGGCTGCCACCCAGGACCAATATGCAGATGCATCAGTGGGAAATGTAACTGGAAGCAATGCGGTGAACGTGTTCTTAGGTATCGGTGTAGCCTGGTCTGTGGCTGCTATTTATTGGGAAGTCAAAGGGAAAGTTTTTCGTGTCGACGTTGGCTCACTGGCCTTTTCGGTCACACTCTTTACCATTTTTGCCTTCCTCACAATGGGAGTGTTGATGATCCGCCGAAGGCCCTCAATAGGTGGTGAACTGGGAGGCCCTCGGACTCCCAAAATCCTGACATCAATGATTCTCTTTGGACTTTGGTTCCTTTACATTCTCTTCTCAAGTTTGGAGGCCTACTGCCATATAAAAGGCTTCTGAGAAGATGTTCTTGGGAACACTAATTGCACAAAGATATACAGTATTCCTTTGGAAAGAACTCATTACTAATTAATTTTGAGAAGACCTATCATCACTTCCGGCATGGTATAAAAAAAAAAAAACTTGTACATGACAAGAATTCATTGTATTAGTACTGAGCATACAGTGTTAATCAAACAAAGAAGAAATGGTTCATGTTTTTTGTCTAAATGAATTTTATGCTGTAGCACTCATAAACTGTATTAGAAGTTCATCCCCCCCATCCCCGCCCCCTTATTAGGGTTCTTCAATGAAATAGCTCGCTCTTGAATGAAATGGCTTACATTTTTTTTATTACATGTATTTTAAAATAATGGATTGTACCACCACTCTGCTTTTCAATTTGCTTGATTTTATTTTGTCCGCACACCTCTGTATTTGATTGTTCTCATTAACAACAATGAAATTATAGATTTATCCTGTTCACGTGTAAGACAGACTGTCAAAAATAACCGATCTGTACAATTGGATTGATATTCTTGTCATTAACTACAGTTTAGAAGATAAAATGTTGACATGGGGTATGTGTTTCTCTAAGCAGCACTGGCCATTGTTTGCTTCACCAAATGAATCCACTGTGACAACAAAGCAATGCATACATGTTGACAAGACTTGACATTACTGTATTTCTATTTTAAGCTACACAATGACAAATGTATATTTCAACGGTCAGTCAGTTTGAATGTTCTAAATGAATTTTGAAAAAAATCATCTGTTTTTTGGGGAACTGGGCGATTGTAATTATATGTACTGTATCTGTAAATTATTGTAAATGTTCTAAATAGACGACTACAATATAATTTATTAAAGTTAGAATTATAATTGTAATTGTGACGTGTGTTTTTCTATCCACTGAGTCCATCAGAAGGCTAACTGCAGGATGTAGCATCGTGTCACGTTCCAAATATAATGGCCGTATTTATTTATTTTTACCTAATCCTGGCATCCATCCATCCATCCATTTTCTGAGTCGCTTATCCTCGCAAGGGTCGCACGCGGCGCGTGCTGGAGCCAATCCCAGCTGTTTTCGGGCAGTTAGCGGGGTACATCTGAACTGGTTGCCAGCCAATCGCAGGGCACACATAGACAAACAACCGTCTGTGCTCACGCTCCTCACGAGTCCCAGTGATAAAATAAAATCTTTTAACAATTACAAGGAGAACATCAACATAATCCTACAAAAATGAAACAGTATTCAAAACTTTTTGTCTGTTATATTGGACGTAAACTGGTCATCAAGAGGGGAGAGATGAGAAAAAAAGTCATTTTGGGAGAAGTATTTGGTAAACACGTTTACAATAGCTCTGTTACATTTTGTCCTGGGGCAGCTATAATTTACACAACAAGGGACTGTTTCTGAATTTTGTGAATGGATTATTAATAATTTCATGGAGGTGTCTAACCTCCATTTACTGAATGATGCACATCCCACATACAAAGTACAAGTGCACAGTAAGAAAACTTTTGTACAACATTGTACTGTGTACTGTTTTTGTAATGTATAGTTTGTGCAATTTTAATTAATGAAATAGAGTAGTTTGAACATAATAATTTTCCTCATTTTCGAAACATTGTATTGAGGCAACGTTTGGTTTGTCGGAACCAGACGTTCCTTTGTCCCATTGGTCTTGAATGCAACATTAATCTGGCACTTGGGGCACGACAACATGGCTGCCGCTGCGGGCCGCTTCTACGGAGAAGGAGGCAGAGCAACCAAACGACAGAAAACCGAGGACGGAGGGATGACAACGGTTAGGCGGGCAGTCTTGTAGCAATATTTAATTGTCAATGAAATTATTTTGTACTAAAACTTGGCTTTAGACGTCTCTATGGCGTTGCCGAGACATCATTGCGCTTCAGTAGTCACGAAGCTAGCCGCTATCAGCAAAGACAATTGTGGCCATACGCTAGTTAGCATTTTCACATTACTTTGTCTCCTAAGCAAAGTAATTAATTTCGTAGACCAGTCGTCAAAATTAAAGCATTGTTAAAACTCAAATTCTAAATCAACAATTTGCTTGATCGTTTTTAACGTCTATTTCAACTGTCAAAAAATTGCTTATGTTGAATGCTAACCTCGATGCATTTTCCATTCAAGCGGCCCCATTTGGGCCTAGTTTTGCACTTTGTCTATTTGTGGAGGTGGGCTTTATTTCCCCACATTGTTTTGCACATCGTTGAGGAGCTGTCCACCGTCACTGAGTTGAAATTATTTTCAGGAGAGCTACGATGATCCTCATAAACCTTTACCCTCCCCGGTGGTGCACATCAGAGGCTTGGTTGATGGCATTGTGGAAACTGACTTGGTGGAAGCATTGCAAGAGTTTGGGACCGTCAGGTATTCATCCACTGGGAAATATGTTGCAATTTTTCTTTTTGTACATTTCTACTTCGCCTATGAAACACAGTTTTCCCCACCTTTTTGACAGAAACCATTTTGAAAATCATGTTGGTTTGAAATTAAAGAATGTATCACTTAATTAATTTCACATAGTTATTGCAGATCTGCTATTCGTTTCTCATTGGGTTTAGCTCAGCATAAAATATGGTCTGTCAATTGATTATTTTGAGCCTAGGAAAAACTTTGACCTTATAATAATGCCAAACAAAGATGAGTGGGTAAGTAATCATAAATCAGTTAGTTGCAACATTCCTAAAAATCAGTCCCGCCTATTTAATTGAAAATTCATGCAGTGTGCTGGTGTTCCATCCCCAATCCTTCCACAATTCTTCATCAGAGCTACTTAGGAATGCACATAAGATGCATAATTACGAAGCAGGAGTGTGACAAAAAAGCCACTTTAAATATAGACAAAATAAGTGCAAATTACATGCGACTAATGTTTTATTTCATAATGCTGGTATAAAATATCCACCAAATAACCACATACTGTGAGTTTTTCTTCTTTTTCCCTCCAGTACAAAGGGCTGTCGAAGTACATTACTTCTTCATAGCAAATCGTTTTTTAACTTTTTTTTAACAAAAAATAACACTCAAAATGTTAATCTTATTGAAGTGTTATGTTTTTCCTGATTATCATTTCCAATCCGTGCAAAATTATTCGACCTACTCCTTACTGTAGGGCATAATGCCCAGTCTAAGTGCAACTACGCCTTGTGCGCCATCGAGTGGTGATTGGTGGTACCTCAACTTAAAAGTACAGTACAGTCAACCCTTCCATATTTGGGTTGGCACCCATGGATTCGCAGATTCTCTGATTCTTTTTTTTTCCCCCATCCCACCCTTGTCTATGGTAGAAAACACATTGAATACCCCTCAGTATTTTTTAAGAATAAATAATTTAGGTTTGCAAAAAAACACATATATATAAATGTAAATATATATATATATATATATATATATATATATATACCGGAGCACCCGGAGAAAACCCACGCCAGCCCGGGGAGAACATGCAAACTCCACACAGGGAGGCCGGAGCTGGAATCTGCACTGTGTGTGTGTGTGTGTGTGTGTGTGTGTGTGTGTGTGTGTGTGTGTGTGTGTGTGTGTGTGTGTGTGTGTGTGTGTGTGTGTGTGTGTGTGTGTATATATATATATATATATGTGTGTGTATATATATGTGTGTATATATATGTGTGTGTATATATATGTGTGTGTGTATATATATGTGTGTGTATATATATGTGTGTGTGTATATATATGTGTGTGTGTATATATGTGTGTGTGTATATATATGTGTGTGTATATATATATGTGTGTGTATATATATATATGTGTGTATATATATATATGTGTATATATATATATGTGTGTATATATATATGTATATATATATATATATATATATATATATATATATATATATATATATATATATATATATATATATATAAATGTAAAAAAGTTTTTATATATATATATATATATATATACACACACACACACAGTGCAGATTCCAGCTCCGGCCTCCCTGTGTGGAGTTTGCATGTTCTCCCGGGCTGGCGTGGGTTTTCTCCGGGTGCTCCGGTTTCCTCCCACATTCCAAAGACATGCATGGCAGGCTGATTAAGCACTCTAAATTGTCCCTAGGTATTAGTGTGGGCGTGGATGGTTGTTCGTCTCTGTGTGCCCTGCGATTGGCTGGCAACCAATTCAGGGTGTCCCCCGCCTACTGTGGACACAGCTTCATAATGTTGGTTGTACCTCCCTTCCATAGTTCTGTGGTGATGATGCCCAAGAAGCGCCAGGCCTTGGTGGAGTTTGAGGACATGAATGGATCCTGCAATGCTGTTACATATGCCGCTGAGAACCAGGTTTACATTGCAGGCCACCCTGCCTTTATCAACTATTCCACGAGCCAAAAGATTTCCCGGCCAGGAGACTCAGACGACACACGAAGTGTGAACAATGTCTTGCTGCTCACCATCATAAACCCCATCTACCCCATCACCACGGTAATCCACACTTGAAACTAGTGTTGTGTGGGAGGTTGTATGCGTTGAAATGTGGTTTGCAGAGACAAAATTTAAAATACACTAGAGGCGTCTGGTAATTTCTCTCTCTGTCTCACTTTTTCTCTTTTTCTCTGTCTCTCTCTCTCTCTCTCTCTCTCTCTCAAGCAAATAATTTACTCCGTGATTCAAAGATATATTTAGAGCGGTTCTGTGTGCATGGTAGTTTTTGTTTTTAAATTCAAATGTACTTGTACAGGATGTGTTGTACACCATATGCAACAACTGTGGTCCTGTACAGCGGATCGTCATCTTCAGAAAGAATGGCGTCCAGGCCATGGTTGAATATCCTTTTTTGTCTTTTATGTTATTAGTGGATATTTTGGTAGTCATTTGTGTAAACCTTCAAGGTCCTATTGTTTTATGATTTCTGACTGACCGCTGTAAGAACGTGCCATGACAAAAAGGAAGCTAGGGGGTGACCTTAGCCATTTGCACAGTGTCTTGAGCCCTGTTCACACGGGCAGATTTATTTCGGCGCTGCTCCGAGTATTTTGTTGCGATATATTTTTACACCGAACAAATTTTGTGGAGCGTTCATAAAACCGCTGAGCGTCACAGCTCGGCACAGCTCCACTTGCGTTCATACGGGCAGTTTCTGCTGCGGAGCAAAACGACAGAAAACAAAAGGTCCTATTGTTTTATGATTTCTGACTGACCGCTGTAAGAACGTGCCATGACTAGTTGAGATGGTATAACCCAAGAGGTGCTTTGCTAAAAGGAAGCTAGGGGTGACCTTAGCCATTTGCACAGTGTCTTATATTACTAACTAGTCACTTCTTGTTGGTGCCAAAGCAATTTTGCTTTTGTAGTAAACATCGGCTCAAGTTATCTGCAGTGACTCAGAATTTCTCAACCGTCACCTTAACTGACAGTTGCTACATTTGACTCGGTCCAAAGTGCCCAGAGGGCCAAAGCCTCGCTCAATGGGGCGGACATCTATTCTGGTTGCTGTACACTGAAGATTGAATATGCTAAGGTACGTGTAAGACAGGTCGAGCCGTCATTTGTACAAGTACAAATATTTAGTGTTGAGCTTTCTTTTGTCATCAAATTCCCAGCCAGCACGGCTAAATGTCTTCAAGAATGACCAGGACACGTGGGACTACACAAATCCAAACCTAAGTGGCCAAGGTAGGTTTGTTACCATTCCTTCTCCTTTCGACTTGCTCTTTACCTTTATTGCCACAAATATTTGTTAGGGTTCTCCACTGTGGGAATATTGCCTTCAATCATAGGGCTGATCTATTGATCATGATTAGTTTGGTGGTGATTTAATTCACGATTCTACAATTGAATTATTTGATTCTATTTGAATATTTTATTTATTTTTTTGTACACAACAAGAAAATGTTTCAATGTAAAAAATATTCAGATGAATCAAATTATTTCAAACACTAAAATAATGGATTATGTTTTGGACCGAACACAATTCATACATTAGTTATTTTAAAATTAAATAAATGGTGCAAATGTATACATTAAAGAAATGTGTCCTTGTCGAAACAAAAATAGTGCATTTGATTTTATTTGTTGTACACCTATAAATTGCCAAAGAACTGTTTTAACAGTTAAATAAGCAATTTCAACCCCAAAGTGCAACTTTTAAACTCAAGTATGATCATTATAATATTAGACATTGTTTTAACATAAATTGTTTTTGAAGATGATGCCAATTTTTTTCATTGTTGAGTCTAATAATCGTCATTGAATTTCACCCTCACAATTGAGTTCCTCCACTCACTCACCAAACTTATCAACCTTATTGTTCCAAGGCATTATTCCCCCAGTACAATCACAGTTTTATGCATTTTCTTGCTACATAGCGGGCACACAGTGAGGGCATGAGGGGTAATCTCTTTGGCAGCCAATTATTATTATCATTATTGTCCTATGCATGAGTACAGATCAGTGCACTAGTAGGTCCACCTTCCCTCCAGAGCATGACACAGCTGCACAGTGAAACAGCCCCACCTTTTTCCAGTTCAGTAAATTCTAGCAAGTGTGCTCACTTGTCGTGTTCGATCAAACATATTGGAGATTTTATTAATTCTGTAATGAAGACCATCTTTTCATGGCTCCAGGACATGGATTCTGATGTTTGTAGCCATTAAAGATTTACACTCAATCAGCATTGATTTCATACGATAAAATACTATTTGTCAAGTTGCCGCCTCGCATGACTTATAGCACTATCACCGGACGTGGTTTAACCCTTTGCTATTTTACGAAAATCAAATACCGTATTTTCACGACCATTCGGCGCACCATGTTGTTGGGCGCAGTCTCAGTAACGGGTGCTATTTCTGTGTTTGACACATACACAAAACGCACTGTATTATTGGGCGCAGCCAGGCATGGTAAAACATACGCCAGCTTAAACATACAGCCTGCATGCACGCTGAAAACACGTTTTTAAAAAGGCAACTGAAGCAAAACTGAGTTCGGTTGTACTTTATTTAGCCATTTTACAATGTACTCACGTTTTTCTCTTCACCTCTTACACGCTCACCGACTGGTACAGGCTAGGGACGTGCCTTCAGTGTCCTCTTACACGCCCACCCTTCACTCATTGGCAGACTTCCGCATGCCTGACGTCACTTACGCCCGCCTATTCTCTATATAAACAGCGTGTTGGCCAGAAGCGCGCTCAGTCAGGCTTTGGAACTCGGCTCATACACTAGACTTTTAATGGCGCCTTATGGTCGTGAAAATGCGGTAATTTTGTTCACATGACTACATTGTCATGAAATTGAGTTTGAATGCGCTTCATTTTTGTTTGACCAATAAAGTGGCCAGGATAGTGAGGGATTGACTTCCATGCTGCAAAGTAATAGTGTGTTTTAAAGGCCTCATAAACATTCTAATCAATACTGTTTACTTTAATCAAGGATGAGTGATAGAGTGAGTGCCCTCCTTGCGTTCAAAACCTTTCACTCAGTTTAAGATATTTGATTGGCAGTATGCCTTGATCAGGCTTGAGAACATAAGGATACATTTTTTAGAAATAGGCTAAGGCAGCTTCAGAAAAATTCTGAATTAAAGCTACAGGAGGCTCAACTAGTTTTGTTTTTGTTCAAACTGCAGCAGTATATAGTAAAACTGAAAATGAAGAACCTGACTTTCGGGTGATGGATGGATGAATGCATGGACTTCTCTTTTTAGAATTCTTTGTCTGGAATTTTTGTTTTAACTTATACGGACGGACACACTGTTCAAATACTGTATATGCTTTGGTGTCAACGTGATTGAAAGGGGAATTGAAGGCATTTTCTTTTTCAATGACATACACCGGTATTGTATGTGCCCCCCGTTGTTTCAAACACTGAATTCTTTCTAATATTGTGTTTGTGGAACAAGGGTTCAGCAGATTTGTCCATCAGTTTTCATTAGGCGTAGAAAAAAAGGTAGTGTGTTTCCGGTAACATGAAATTTCAACATAGGGTCAGTAGGTCGGACAAAGTTTTTTATTTTATTTTATCCACCCCCCCATCAAAAATGTAAACAAAATAACCATAAAACAAGGAGACATTGAAACCCCCGCTCGCGAGAGAGTTGGGTTCCCCGGCGGCTGGGTGTTACAGCTACCTAGACGGCCCGTGGTGTTCGTCAAATAGTTCGCTGAATCTTTTCGATACAGTACATCAATGGATCAGAGATGAAAGTGGACTTTTCTGAAAATCTGCGCGCGCGCACACACACACCTGGCCGATCACGCATGAATTAGTTTACACAAAACGCTATTCAAATACTCGACATTCAATGATTAATCTTCCTTTTGTGTGCACACCTGCACCCTTAGCGGCTTCCGTTCTCGACGAAATTTCGAAATCTCCGAGATATGGCGAGGCCATGAGAATGCGAGGCGAGCTTATTACTGTTGTGGCGACGCGACTCTAGCTAAGCGAGCCTCCGCAATAGATAGTCTGCTCCGCTGCTAGTGCTCTCTCTCTGCTGTGCGTGCTTCAGCGCGAACATGTACGCAAGCGCGTCTTTTGATTTCAACCAATCAGCGTCGACAAACACAACAACAGCTAAACTAAGCTAAGCTAGCCGAGACGACACTCGAAGTCGGACGGACACGTTTTTCTCACAATCTGTGTGTTTCCCTTTTTGTCCAAATATACTTTTTACGACAACTGTCTTGTCCACGGTGTCTTTTATTCGTTCCCATGGGGTTTAGCAAGTGTGTTTATAAAGAGACGAAAATCTCTTTACTGTTACTAGTGTTAGTGTCTCAACATGGCTATGCTCGTGAAAGCAAAACAACAATCTCAAACGCGTCTTCGTTCAATGTTGTCAACTAATATCCGGATTAATTTTAGGCAAATTTCCTCAATTCTCCGGAGAGATTTTCATAAAAAATGAGAAAAACCCAGAATTCCGGGAAAATCCCGAGGACCTTCATCTCTGATGGGTGCTATTTTCTTCATATTATGGTGCGAGCATGCGACTGCAACACACAAAACGCGGTTTAAACTGTTGTTGGAGATCAATGTTGTGGACAGACGACAGGGCAAACGACACGCACGCTCAACGTGAATATCGCGAGAGCATCCCTCCCTTGTGGTTTCTTTCTAACTTCCGGGTTGAGTGAACGCTGGCGCATTTGGGTGCCGCTGCTCAACCCGTATTGTTTTGTATTTTTTGTTATTGTAAAGTGTCCATGGGTGTCTTGAAAGGTGCTTATAAATAAAATGTATTATTATTACACAAAAATGTAGAAGGTTGTTTGAAAAAAATGCCGAACGTAAAGTTTTTTTTCGAGGTAGAAATTCTCGGTCGGTCGGGTTACCGGAAACACACTACTTTTTTTTCTACACCTTAGTCTCAGAGCAATGCTATTTTGTCTGATAGCGCCCTCTTCTGTCGACTGACGTTGATGTCAAAGTGCCCAACTGTTTTCTGGCTTGGGTCACGTGACATTCCTGATGCAAGCCAGAGGGTACTTGGACATCAGTTTCAGTCACCAGCAGAGGGCGCTACAGGACAAAGTAGCAGCGCTGTGAGATTGATATCATAATGGCTGCATTAATCTGCGTAATTCTTGTTCCATGAACGGAATATTAATCAGAATACCATGTTTAGATCAGTGCGGGCACATGTTTAGAGAATATATTATTGCAAAGAAAATATTAGCCTTGAGTTCCCCTTGAAGGTGGCAGTTACATGTATTTCTCCTTTTGAATCAGTACGCTTCCAAAACAGGTTACGTTTGGCTGGAAAAATCAATTTAAGGAACATGACTTTGTGTGTCACCCACTTGGAAGTGTTCTATTACAATTTCTGCTGCCTTTCAAACCAGAGGTACTCCTCGTGTCCTGGCCGTGCAAACCCATATACAGGCTTACCTTCATTTTCCAAGCAGACACACCCCGCCAAAGACACAACAAGCTCGACAGCGACAATACAACAGCACCCAAAGCGACAAGTAATACTCTTTGGGATACATTGGACACAGTGGGACAACAAACACCGGAACACAACCTCAACGCAGTAACAGCACTTCCTCAGTTCATCGACACCTCTATCTCCACTACAATGGGACTGACAAGGGGATCCATTGTATTTTTTTGGGGTGATGGACAATCGCCCTTTCATTTTGAGGGGCCGAAATATTCAAAGGCCACGCAAACACCTCCTATACCCAACACCGTCCCATCTTGATATGTCTAAGCATCCACCACCACCACCGCCACCACCTGTTTACAAGTACAGCACATCTTCAGAACCTTGAGGAGCAACCACCACCTTTGACACAGCACATTGATGGCCCGGGCAGGTTGTTGTCGGCTGCACTTCCTAGCCCTTGGGCTATTCCTTCAATAACCACCACTACAGGGATCCACAGAGGAGATTTCAGACACTCAGCTGACAAGGGAACAGATGACACAAAAGAGGCACCTTCTCTTGTTGAAACATACAGCACGCCTCCTCCTTCCTGAGCCACCACACGACACTACAACAAGCTGAATATCCACGACTGCATACAGTGCGGAACTGTCATCACAGCACATCATCACGCCGCTATACTGTCAAGCACTAGATGCCGCTTCTCTTTTTTTTTTCTGCTTCTTCTACAAGTGACCATGCGCCATGAGATCAAATCAAAGCAAGCGATATTTCAGCGCCCATTTTTTTTCCATTTTTACATGAGAAGATATATCCACGGGGGAGGGGGGGGCCCATGAAGACACAAGCATATGAAACATTCGTCGAGCATAAGAATACAGATGCAAACAGATTACAAATGCTCTTCCACAAGCACAGCATTTTTGGACTGGTATTCTGTTTTCGCCTTTACCTTCCTGCCCGTTTCCCTGTCTGTGCTGTTCTGTTTTTTTTTTATTTTTACACTGGCCCACAGTGATGCCTTTAACACCTCCCGTGTGATGCAGGTTTGGCTCAGTGTGTCTGTGGACAGACAGCCCACTATCAAATGATGCACTAATCCTGCTTTGTGGTCAGCACGGTAAGATGGATATGCTTGTCATAGCATCTTTGAAAAGAAAAAACTAAACAATGAAATGGGGAAAAAAACAAAGCATGGATATGTGGATGTACTTATCTTTGGTGGTGGGGATGCAAAGAAGGAAGACCTGAAGAAAAAAAAAGGAAATGGAGAATGAGTTGAGCTTGGAGGCTAGCATCCTTTGCTGAAGACAACCCCCCCACCCCTACCTACCCACTGTGTCCAATACTTCTTGTATGGTGCTGTAAGTACTGCTAAATGACAAAATTGATGTTGTGGTTGAAAACTGACAGCTCCTGTGGACCAAACTCGGAACTTGCTGCCGTTTGCTTCAAAGTGCTGTACCAAAATAATAGTCAAGAGCAGGAGGAGCCATGAATGAGACTTCATTCTGCAGCTATAATGTACAGTCTTTTAATAAATGTCTGATGTGGTTTTACTTGGATTGGCTAATGTGGTTGAGTAACACTGGTCAACGCATTTTTGCTAATTACCGGTAGTTTAATCTTTTCCACTCTTTCGAATGGCTATTCTGCCCTGATTCTGAATCTGCCCTGGGTTTTTTCTCTAGCACATCAGATTTTCATAATATAGAAATACAGTAATATATGTAATACCAATATATTTGTAATATTTATGAATTAAGGGATAGGGTCGGTCGGCAATAGGGGCATTTTTTTCCCATTTATAAGTATGACATGTACTTATAAATTAAAACTGTATCAAGCAAGCTTTTGTAGGTCAAGCCTAAAAACAAAAAACAACCTGATGTGCGAAAGGGAACATATAAACACATTTTTTATATCAGTTTAAAAAATGTTTAGAGTCACCGAGTGCAATCTATGATCAAAATTTGCTGTTGACCAGTGTCATTTTGGCACAGACGGTGAAACTTTTACTTTGTGACAACTAAATTGCAACGAAATAATTTAGATGCCAGAGAACGGATTGGAACTGTGAATGACTGCTGTATTGTGGTTAGAGTAAACGACATTATGATCGTAGTTCTTGTCATACAACTGCGGCATACCGGAATGTTGTGATCACGTGGAACGTTTGACGCAAAACCGGTGCAGACTGGTAGTTGTATTTTGTTGTAATTACCATCGAATTGTCAGTCGTGTCATGAAATGTTAAGGCAATGTTGTCAAATGCTTATCTTTAACAGATGTGACTTTTTTATTTGACATGTATATGTGTACCTGCACAGATGCTGACGGTGAAGGCAATTGGAACAATTCACAAGGTGTGTTTAGTACTAGGATGGCAGTTACAAACAAATCTCCATTATGTCATTAATTTGGTTACAAAATCGTACCTGCAGCCAACGATTTAAGACGCAAGCTCCTTCTGTTGCATGCCAGTCACTTGGTCCCTTAACACAAAGTCACCACCGTAATTTGGCAGCATGCTAGCTTGTCGCGAAGCTCTTTTAATTGCCATTTTTGACGCACCCTACGTAGACCCGAATGCAAATCCCAACAAGCGCCAGAGGCAGCCTGCTCTTCTTGGAGACCACCCACCTGATTACGGTATATATCCAGAACGTTTCAATCTGACGCGCAGATAAGTAACACCGCTCATATGGAATTACCCCCCCCCCCCTTCTTTTTTATTTCATTTTTATTTTTTAACCATAAAGGTGGCCCTCAGGGAGGCTATCATGGCTACAGTGATGACAGCTACGGGCCTCCCCCGCACCGCATGGGGCCGGGTATGGGCGGACGCGGTCGTGGTAGTCAGCGTTATAGCGCATACGGGCCGCCACCCTCCGAGTACGGCCCTCACGCTGACTCGCCCGTACTTATGGTATATGGTCTTGAGCCCTCCAAGATCAATGCTGACAAGGTCTTTAACATCTTCTGCCTCTATGGCAATGTGGAGCGGGTGAGTAAAATAACACTACTACTTTTAAATGGTAAGCCAACCCCCAAATTTTCTTTACATTATATTCTATGTGCGCCCACTTGTCCAAACGCCGCATTCTGATTAGTGTTGTATTTTTTAAATTTGATGATGTAGCAAAATCCACATCTTTTTATCCATCTCAGAGGGCGGCCCTTTTGCCATTTGCTGTCGACTGGAAATGAGGTCACCGTTGCTCAGGGAACGGCCAATCACAGCTCACCTGTTTTCTGAGCCAACTAATGTAATTTTCACTCGACAGCAAATGGCAAAATGGCCGCCCCCTGAGATGGTCAAACACTGGGTGGATTTTACCGCTTCACTCATATTCCACAAACAGAGTATTAATCAGAATGCTTTGTTCCAACTAGTGGGGCTGCATAGAACATGTTGGAAAGACAATTTTTGGGTTTACTTCCCCTTCAAAGATTTGTTTGAAGAAAAGTTGCTGGTAAGTCATGGGACCTTGTTCATGCAGGTGAAATTCATGAAGAGCAAACCTGGAGCCGCAATGGTGGAAATGGGTGACTGCTATTCTGTGGACAGGGCCATCTCTCATCTTAACAACAACTTCCTTTTTGGACAAAAACTCAACGTCTGGTGAGGGCAGGAGTTTTGAACATTTTCATTGTCAAAAAGATTTTTAGTCAATCCTATGCTTCCAGATACAAACCCATTGTCTTTGTTGTTAGTGTGTCCAAGCAGCAAGCTATCGTGCCGGGACAGAGTTACCAGTTAGAAGACAACAGCAGCAGCTTCAAAGACTTCCATGGTTCTCGCAACAACCGCTTCACATCGCCAGAGCAGGCAGCTAAGAACCGAATCCAGCACCCCACCAATGTCCTACATTTTTTTAATGCCCAGCCTGACATCTCTGAGGAGATCTTCAACCAGGTCAGGTCTTTACACCACACTTCAAAATTCTACACACCTTTGGTCAAAATGGTACTGTTCACCGTGCATGAAAAAAACCCTAATCTGACTGATTTTACACATTAATCGTGTAAATGTTTTGAAATGTTTAACATGAGCTCATGTTTTTAAACCGCAAAAACATGGAATTTGAACAAGGATGTGTAACTTTATTATATCCTCAATAGCAATAAAGTTCCTTGTATTCGTGTCAATTTCCCCTGATCCCGTGTTCTCCCCTTCTAGGTCTGCGATGAATTAGGAATTAAGAGCCCTTCAAGTGTGAAACTGTTCAGTGGGAAGAGTGAGTAATTGCCATGAGCATGAACGTGTTTTTGACATGTAAATTTGAGTTCATTATTGTCATTTAGCAGGGCACTGGTTGTCCTCCCACTCATCCAAAATCAGATTTTAATACTGTACATTACTTAACATATTTAGTTTGAGAATATGATTTATTGGAGTTTGTCTGCCGCTCACAGCGAATTTACACTTTGTCGGGGAAGAAGCCGTATCAAGCGTATTGTCTTGAGTGATGCACACAAACATCCTCAGTTTCATGCATGAATTAACATATGATGCAGACATCCTCCGTTTTAGAAAAGGTAGAGTTCAGTGTTTGCACGGGAGTGATAATGCTGGCGTTTACCAAAACGTTAACCTTGAGGGCCAGTTGTTTTTGCGCTCCAAAATGCTGTTGTCGTATGGGCGGGATAGTTGTCTCAAGATATATTTGTGGATCTGAAAATTGCAAATGTAATGATGTGAATAATTTTGAGACTTTAAGATTTATCATGCAAATGAATGACCCAAACGATTATTCCAGTATGGTCTGTAATCATATTACATTTTTGATCTTGTTGCTGTCGGATGGAAAGCTATTGCCCAGATTTGGTCAATTCTTTTTACATATCGATCATAGTGGGCAGTCCCAACATGGGTATGTTGTATGTACAAATTAATAACCAATCTAAAGCATTGCTCTAACGAATGTTACAATGCGGATTAACTCAAATAATATGCCGTTTGTTTTAATGTCCTGAAATATAATGGTTCTATCGATGCAACTCAGCTGTGACAATTTTGTACGTTCTTATTAAAACGCATGATGTCGTGATGAGCTCATACACGATAAAGGTTTGGAACCAATAGATCCCCAACATTAGTCCAAAGCATTGGACATTACAGACGCTCCCCAGGTTACGAACGAGTTACGTTCCGGACGATTGTTCATAAGGTGAATTTGTTCGTAAGTTGCTTCAGTGCTATATTTTGTCTGGAATGTATGTTTAAGGCTTATATGTTTGACATCCATATAACGGGGAGAGAGATTTTCGTCACGTTCTTCAGGGCTCAAGGGTTAGCTGCCCGGTAAACTAGCAGCGCTTCAGCGGGGAGAGTAGACGATCGGTCGCCGACCGCACGCCGACGCCTCCCGCCCGTTCCACCGTCACACGCCCGCCCCACGCCTCTCCCGCGCCCCCTTCGAACGTCGCCGCCGCCGTCGCCTCCGCCGTCCTCCTCCGCCCCGTTCGGCACTCGGAAAAAGGCGCACAATACAAAATCTAACTTTTTCTTTTTTTTTTTTCGACATACCCGTGAAAATGTTCGTATGTACCGTTGTTCGTAACCCGGATGTTTGTTAGCCGGGGAGCGTCTATACAATAATATATTTTGTTATGTATTACACATTTACAGTATACATAACTACCCCTGAAATTAAAACTGGCCATTATCAATTATTAACAGACATATCATTTATTTAATTGAATCATTTGTCTTCACTACAGGTGAGCGAAGTTCATCAGGGTTGCTTGAGTGGGAATCTGTTAATGATGCCATGGAAGCCCTGGCAATGATGAACCATCACCAGATGAAAAACCCCAGTAAGTAGTTACACAGATTGCGGTTCCTAAATGCTAGTATCATTTGTCTAAACCTTCTCAAAATATGTGTACAATGTTTTCCCTATGTTTCTTTTTCTAGGTGGGCCTTACCCTTACACTCTGAAGTTGTGTTTCTCAACCACCCACCATGCCAGCAGCTAAACTACTGCTTCAAACAATGTCACATTTTATTTCTTTGCTTAAACTATAATGTAGTTATGTTCTTATGTCCTATTAAAATGTTCACTCACTATTAACAGAAGTAGAATTGTTGTGTTTTATATTTTCAAGTGATGACAGTATTCCTTTTTTTCCCTCAATGTAATATCAAGACCCCAATCTGGAATATTTAAATGTAAATTCAGGCTTTTGTTTTTAAACAGAGGGAATTTCACTTTGAAAGGTAAACATCCATATGTATGTATTGGCAAGCAGTGTAATGAGCAAATTGCAGTTTCCTGATTAAAAAAATACACATGTTGCCATTTGGTGGGGTACTTATTAATGTTGACGTTTTAAGAATAAATAAAACGAGTGGAAACACTGGAAGTTCAATTTTGCAGCTGTAAACTGTGACCAAATGGGAACACATACTCGGACCAGTGTGAATATACAGCACAGTTATACACAAAACATGTAATAAACATCTGAAATGCAGATTTTTAATTTTGCATAACAAAAGATGTGCCTGACGATGTTAAAACTTGAATTGGAAACGTAATGTGGGAAAGTGTTTTGAGTTCCGAACTTGGAAAGCACGTAATTTGTCAACGGCATCGTGTTTCTAACCAAGTCTTGTCTGTTTACACATTTACTATTTGCTGTCTTTCGGTTTGCCACGGGAACTGATTTAATTTTACGTATAAGTGATTCAAGGGACTGGCTAGACTCGAATTTAGGTATGTGATAACAATATATTAAAATAGTTACATCTTAAATGGCCTCCTTGTCCATTGACGAGATTGTGTTCAGCGGTTGTGGTGTTAGATGTGACCGTTGTGGACCGCAGTTGTGGTGTTAGACTTGACGAGCGACTGATTTGAAGTAAATCAATGAGGTTTTTCGTAGAGCGCAAAAGCCTACAACTCCCATGATGCCCCGGGCCGTAAAGTACGTAGGTGTTTCCGGTGTCCTGTAAGATTTTACTTCCCTCTGCTCGGATCGACGCGACAAACCCAAGAAAGAAGACGTTTCAAACTACCGAATGTCGTAAAATACATCCGTCTGTTTAGCTACACTTCGTTAAATGAACGTTTAAAAGTGTGCAGTATGTGGTGAGCTGTGGCTGAAAAAGGAAGAACCGTCGGATACGTTGATCGAAGCTTTAGGCCTAGCAAATAAAGTTTGGTCGAGGGCCTGTAAACAACATGTCCTCCACATCGCAACCCTCCTCGAGGCGGCAATGGTGCTACCTCTGTGATCTACCCAAGATGCCCTGGGCCATGTTGTGGGAGTTTAGCGAAGCCGTATGCCGGGGATGCGTCAACTACGACGGCGCGGATAGAATCGAGCTCCTCATTGAAACCGCCAGACAACTGAAGAGTACACATGGAGTTTTGGAGGGCAGGTCTCCTGGCCCACAGCAAGGCAAACCCAGTTCGACTGGGTCCATGGAAGCCGGGCGAACGCATGGAGAACGTCTCGACAGGGGGAGGGGTGAGTACGGTGTATCAGCTCGCCTCCCTAATGGTCTGCACAGAGCTGAGGATGTCGCGTTATCAGAAAGCAGCCGACAGAGCCCGAACACTCGCAGGGTGATGGCTGGGGCCGTTCCGAGTCTCCACGGAACGATATCCCATGCGTTGATTGCACAGGGCTTAGTCGCATCCCCACATGGTCTCCTTGCGCCAATATCAGGATCCAGATCTGGGGGCAATCCCATTTCGATCTCAGCTGGCCCCATCATGAGCGACGCTTCCAGAAGACAGGCTGTGGCTCTGGGCGTGGGAGCGAGCACGTCTGCTCTGGTGGGCATCGACCCAGCGGCGTGGAGGAACAGCGAAGTGATTGCTGAACTCAACGAGGTGGCACGCAGCAAGGTGGAAGGCTGGCCAAACAGACCGAAAGTTGTCAGGGATGTTCTCTTGGCTCTAAGTACCTGTGTCCCCTTTACTGTGCGCTTCCGGAAAGACCACAATCTCATGGGAAGGGTTCTGGCTTTTGACGCCAGTGCCACCGCGGAGTTCGAGCTCAAGGTTTTTGTGGAATACCCTATTGGCTCTGGGATGATATTTTCGGGAGTTCCGGACCTGGTCAGGCAGATGTTCCGTGACTCCGCCAAGGATGCCGGTAAAGCGGTGAACTCTGGCTTACGCTACGTGGAATACGAGAAGCGGCAAGGGAGCGGAGACTGGCGGGGGTTGTCTGAGCTTTTAAATGACGGCGTGCGCATGTTTAAGGAGCCGCCCATCCCCGAGGTTCTTCCGCAGCCCGATGCCGGTTTGCCTATGGCGGTGGCCGCCCGTTCTGGACCAGCCAAGAGCACAACTCGGCGCCGCAAAGCCTCTCCGGGCTCAGAGAATGGCGAGAGTGAAGGCAGACCCGATCACCCCTCCAGAGAGGTGTGGTCCAGAGGCGCTTACCCGGGCATGGAACCTCTTCCGGGAATGGCCGTCCCTCCGGACGCCCCCCCTCGTTTACACAGCCAGCCCTCACCCATGTCTGCGCTCATGGGGGTAACCGACAGCCTAAGCTCCAGCCAGGTGGCCAGAGACAGCCCCGGCATGTCCTCAGCCCACTCCTCCACGGCCGGGCGCGCCGCCACAAGCAGCCCCTCTGCCGCCACCGCCTCCACCTCCGTCTCTCAAGTGCCCGTGGGCCTGAGTAGCAGCACGGGCAGTGGGGAGTCGACCAGCGGTGGGAGTCAGGGCACCCTGCTCTGCTGCACCCTTTGCCGAGAGCGCCTGGAGGACACCCATTTTGTCCAATGTCCCTCCGTCCCACATCACAAGTTCTGCTTTCCCTGCACCAGAGGCTTCATCCGCAGCCAGGGCCAAGGAGGTGAGGTTTACTGCCCGAGCGGAGAGCGCTGTCCCCTGGCTGGATCCACCGTGCCATGGGCCTTCATGCAGGGCGAGATCTCCACCATTCTGGCTGGGGACGGAGACGTGTCAGTAAAGAAAGAGAGTGACCCTTGACATCACCGTCCTCTGAGCAGCGGTATGACCGAATTTCTTCCCCTTTGTCCTTTAGCATCCTACACATGCAATTCTAAAACCGGATTTCAGCTGCAAATTGCATTTTTCCGGAAAACATGTCATAGTCCAAAAAAGAAAAAAATAACTTGGTAGATGGTTTTCAGAACAGCTTTTGGACCATCCATTTATATCCATCCATTTGCGTCGGTAGCTGCTAGCTAGCGCTAAGCACTATTTTTGTTTCTTCTCCAGCCTGCAAAAGTAGCCAAACTCCCTTTGCTTGCTGCTGTGAAGGCACGAGAGCTTCAATAAAGTAACAAAGATAAAGGTCTGGCTGGGCTTCAATGACTGGGTGTTCTTACAACCCATGCGCTCCTGACACATTATATACATCACACATTGACATGGCCGTGTGGTGCTATTCAACATTCTTCTCACAATAGATGCGGCGATGCTGTAACACAATGACGATGCTGACATGCCGGCTTGTGAAAAATGCGTGATAACCAGTTATGGAAAATGATCTCGGGGAATTGCAATTGTGATGTTGCATGCGACTCCTTTTTTTAAAAAATATTAGGATATCAAGGCAAATGAAAGACAGTTTATTTCTCGACTATGATTTTATAGGCTGAAACTTAGTAAATACTTTAAGATGTAGTGTTTTAAGAGTAGGTATTCACCATGACAACATAATTCCGCCACACAAGTGTGACGTATTATACGTATAGAGTACCGCAAATCAGTCGGAAATCAAACTAAAGCGCAGAGTATAACCATCATGCCAACAAATGTGTGGCTTTCCCTTTTCAACATATCCAACTTTGAATGAAACGTGATATCATTGATATGTAAACAAGTAACGATAACATCACACATGCGCAAGTGGAGAGAAAATAAGATGATACCTGTTTGTGTGACGTAACATTTTTCACTTTCAAAAACCAGCAAGCATGCATTTAAGGCGGCACCTCATAAATGAAGAGTCATGACGAGCGATAATCATTTCGTCTGTCTTCATTTTCATTCATGAAATCTGACGACGCACTACTGTATGTGGCCCACGGAGTATTTATCCTCAAAACATACGACCACTTCCATCTTCAAATTATTTGACCAGAGAATGTGTTTCGTTACGTCGCGGTTCGGTAGCGCCTGTGCTCAAACGTCACAGACTCGTCCATGCAAGTCAACACTTATTTTATTTTACATGTGGCACACATCACACCGCTGCGGTTGCTCGCACGACAGGTCGTCTGTTAGCACAGGCACTTTTGTTTACCCACGGTTCTCCACTCTCACAGTACGGCGGCACGGCAATTTATTAATTTTATTTTTTTGTTTTAACCTCAAGAAGCAAAAAAGATTTAGCCGATACTCTTCTTGGTCTCAGGAGACACAAAATTCACCAATAATCACGTGGGATGATGTCTCTGCCTGCTCGCCCCATCTCTCCCTCCCCCTCTACCCTCCGCTGCATGTCTCAATGACCAGTTAAATCACGGCTTTTGTGATGAAGAAATCACATTTTGTAAAAATCATCAATACTGCATTTTCTGCACTATAAGGCACACTTAAAACCATTCAATTTTCTCAAAACCCGACAGTGCACCTTATAATCCGATGCGCCTTATATATGGATCAATATTCAGATTTCTTGGACGTAGTATTTTAAATGTTCTGTAAAGCGCTTTGTTATAGCTGCAGCGGTTGTGAAAGCAGTATATAAATAAAGCTGTATTGTATTCACATTTGCATTGCTCTATCTAGTGGATGCATAACGCAACCGCAACCACTATCGTGGCTTCTATTCTATGAGCCTTGTAATGCGGTGCGCCCTACATATGAAAACCATTTAAAAATAGGCCATTCATTGAAGGTGTGCCTTATAGTGCGGAAAATACGGCATATTACAAATGCAATTCATTGTTCAGGGCCTATAACCTGTCTACATGAGGGCGCGGGCCGAGTTACCCCCCCATATACATGGCAATTGGAATAACCCGATTTATATGGCACCGCAGAGATGACAGTGTAACGCAAATGGACGCTTATTTTCTACCGTCAATAAAACACATATTCACGTCACTCACCACACTAATAAAGCAGTTGGTTCTCTGCTCACTCCAAAAGTGATTTGAATTTTTTGCGCATTTAGATGGCCTTTCGAAACCCCAATACTGTATTGGCAATATTCGGGTTTTGAAAGGGTTATATGTGTAGTCAATGTGACTGAACTCTGTTAAGGTTTTTCTTGGAAACAGTTCCCTTTCCCCATTAACTCATTCACTCTCAAAGATGTTTTTAAACGTCTTTTCCAACTTGGTCCAGAATTGGCGGGTACTGAATGAGTTAATGTAAAAGTATAAAAACGTAACCTAACTAACATAACCTTAATCGTAAGGTTTCAAAATGTCAAACCAAATCTAGAAAAATTCTGATTTTCTTCGTGGTCTCTTATCCAAGCTATTGTTACTTTCCAAAACTACATTTTTTTAGCAGAAAAGCAGCCGATGTTAAATTTCCCATTTGACATCACATTGACATTTCTCTACGTTTTATTTCTCCAGAGGATGTTGTTGATGATCCCAAAGCACTTCCCTACCACGTCAAGCAGAGTCTGCCCTCTCTGCAGTTCAACATGTGCCTCTCAGCGACTGAAGAGCTCCCACGTCAAAAGAGGATGAGACTGCTGGCTTAACGGACACACAAGACTCGTGCTTTTCATCAGGTCATTTTCAATGTCTACAATTGAAAGCACATCCTTTTTGAACAACTGAAACAAAAACAATTTTTTTTTATATGTTGGCAAGTATCGTTGGTTCAAATCGATACCGAACGTTTGCTCGATATATATGCTCCACAAACAAACAAACAAAAAAAAGCACGTCAAAAATGTTCTCAAAAGAGCAATTTTTTTCTTTCTAAAGCCAAGGATTGAATTTATGTAATCTTACTTGGTCTCATATAGGTCTGTCAGATATGTGAATTTCCTTTCAATATCGCTGTAATTTCTATTTTTGATACAATTCAAAGTTCATTCAGTCTTGTTTTGTTGTAGTAATAAGACCAAAGATGGCATCGTACTCAAGTGTCATTTTTATTTTATTTTTGTGGTGTGTATGTTGCGTGATAACCAGGCCACCACTCACTAATTTCTTTCACCGACGTAAGCTTTATTTACTTTCTGAAAAAAAAATGTATACAAGAAAATTAGCACCACAATCTTCAATGGTTACCAACATACTTGTGATCTCAATGGATCAAAATCAACAGTAAATTGCAAAGTACAGTAGTTGAATTGCTGCCTGCCTGTCTTTTACTGTTTATATCTGTCTCAGAAGTGCTACAGATCCTCAGATAAAAACATTTTTTTACAAACTTTATTCAATAAATACCAACCAAAACCCACACCGTTGTATAGTCATTTGTGGCATGAAAAAGTAATTCAAAAGTCATTTGCCCTCCTTTGTGATTTTATTTTTCTTTCTTTATTTTTTTTTGGGGGGGGGGGGGGTAATGCTAATATATCATACTTTTACATCATGCCAATTTCAATATTGCAAAGTCTGCGCAAGTAAATTTAAAATGCAGTTCCTAAAATACAATTGACGTTTTGGAGGGGAGGGGTCAGGGGTGAATTAGCAATTGATTTAACTGATTGCCACCCTGATCAGCACCAGATAAAATGACGTGTAACTCTAGGATTTTTCTACTTTGCGGAATTGTTTTTTGCATCAAGTGTGTGTGTGTGTGTGTGTGTGTGTGTGTGTGTGTGTGTGTGTGTGTGTGTGTGTGTGTGTGTGTGTGTGTGTGTGTGTGTGTGTGTGTGTGCGTGTGTGTGTGTGGTCATTTACCATATTTTCCGCACTATGTGGCGCACCTTAAAGCATTCAATTTTCTCAGAGGCCGACAGTGCGCCTTGTAATCCAATGCATTTTATATATGGATCAATATTCTGATTTTGCTTTGTTACAGCTGCAGCGGTTGTGAGGGCTCTAATCCAGTGTTTTTTGATTTTTGTTCGAGCCAAGGCACATTTCTTTCATTGAAAAAAAATCCCTCGGCACACAACTACCTGAAAATGTGAAAATAGCTTATTTTAACAATTAAGTGTTATATTGTTACTATTAGCGTTCTTTTTCTACATTGAAAAATAATGCTATAACACATTGAATAGGAATCAAATCAACATCAATCCAATATTTTATAATCTTTCATATTTATTATCACTCAGTGTGATAAATGTATCAGATGAACGCAGATCTGATATCCTGGCAGCAATTGATGAAAGACACGGCTCTTTCTCCACAGCTCTCATTCTTTCTACGTTTTTTGTTTTTACTGCAGTCAAGCTATTTCTTTAGCCGCTTTGGGTCTAAACATCTTAATTACAATGGCTTTGCATACAGGAAGTACGAATCGCTCTGCCACTTTTTTGATTTAGCCACGTTCTGCGACATGGTAACTTGCTTTCAAGGCTCTCTTGTTTACCTTTACAGTTTTTCTCATGCACGTTGCTTGCTTCTCCGTGCGTCCACGCAGGCGAATAAAATACTCCGCAGTCGAAGTGAAGGGTGTTTTGTTTGGAGATGGAGTTTAAGCTTACTTGGGACCATACCGCTGTTTCACCACATACCAAGCACAACGGAGTCAGTGCCGTTCATTGTTCCCTCTAATGTTTCACATGTCTGCGCAAACAGACAACTTCCCTGAGCACACAGAGGACCACTGTGAGCAACATCAGAAGATTATAGAACATTTCAAGGCTTATTAAAAGATTCAATTCACAAAAGCAATTGGTGCATTCGTTTTAATAGCAAGTAAAAATAGTCAATTCGAACTTTAACTTGCTCAGGTTCAAATTTTTTTCCGGTGTGACAGCCAGTTGTTTTTCTCCCGGTCGTTTGCGCTCTCCCCGCAATAATGTATCATATACTTTGACCTTGCATTGACCTTAAAGGCATTAACTAACGTAAGCTAACAGGATTTTCATTTTGGCTTATATATTTTTTTCTCATTGCATTACTGTAATCATATCAATTTGTCCAGGCCTTGAGCAAAGCAGTGTGAGACCATTACATTACCACCTACACACACTGTACATACATTTGCCCCATATCTTGGTATGACAAAAAAAGGTACACAGGCCCAAAAAAAAAATTTGGACTCACTGAACCAACCAACCAACAAATGAATGAGAAAATTGAGCAAACAACCTTTGAGAGCATCACTGAGCCAATGAAACCACTGAACTAATAAATGATACAGAGCTTGAAATTGTCAAGATGGCCGAGCGGTCGAAGGCTTCAGGTCGCGGGCTCCTGGGCAGCGGCATAGCTATGTGGTGGCCAAGGCTGGCCTGGGCCACCCTTTGTCAATCACTGGCCACCCAAACAACTAGGATAAATTGGGATATCTGCGGGGGGGTGTTAGGTAAATGCATATTTAATACTGACAAATATTGTGGGACTGTTGACTATATTTATGCTTTGAAATAATAAACAGAGTCTTAACCCCCCCCCAAAAAAAGCCCATGTGTTTATTTTTTTAATTGTATTTAAAAACATGTAAACAATTCAGAATGTGCAAGCAATTGTTTGTTATTGGATATGTGCTAACAGAGCTGTCATGATCATAATTTTCAAATAACACACTCTTTAAAACGCAGTCAATAATCCAGTCAAAGTTGCACAAAGATCACATGAAAAAGTTGATGTGGTGTCCAATACAATTCATGCTCTTGAAAAGTCTGACATACAGTTCAAAATATTATCAAATACAGAAATATCGATTACAAACAGCTGCAAATTGTTTGCAGAGAACAAGGCTCTGATGCTGGAAAATACACGTTTTCCCCTCTAGATGGGGTAAGTAAACTAAAAAAACGAGAAAGACGAGAAGCTTTCTCGGCAACACGTGAATTGCAGGAAAGACGCGTGTATTTTTCACTGTTCTTTAAAGCATTTGAGTCAAAGGACAGAAGAATGCAAAGTATAAGTATAAAAGTATGTATAATGTCCCCTTCAGCTGCCAATCATTCTAAATGAATGACTTTAGTGAATGACTGATACATTCCAGTGATAAATACTTGGTGAATATATTGCTGGTGGCAAGTAAAAAGCTGAAGCTACAATACGATTGTGGAGGGAATTTGAAGAATGGAGATGATGCACATTTTGTATGAACGAGGTGACACGAGATTCAAGGAGAACAACAATGGGGCAATATTGACTACGTACAAAAAGTTCAGTGGCGATTGACAGGACTGGAAAATGGAAAAACTGAAATACAGTACTTGAAACGCGACTGCCCTTTTATTGTTGTGTTGAGAGTGCTCTTTATTTCAGGAAATTATTTTATTTCAGTAGCCAGCTTTGGCAAGGAATAGCCAAAATAAGTAGGAATATGGTTCAATACATTAGCAGAACACAGAAGGCCATTGGTAATAAGACCGACATTGACAAAATGTAAACATTAACAGAAAACTTTAAAAACATTTAAAACTGAAGTCAAAAAATACAAGTAGGTTTCTAAAATAGCTAAAAAATATATTTTAAAATGGGAAGAAGACCTGTAGGGTCGTAGTCGAGTAGTTAGCACATTGACTTCACAGTGCAGAGGTACCGGATTCAATTCCAGCTCCGGCCTTCCTGTGTGGAGTTTGCACGTTCTCCCTGTGCTTGCGTGGGTTTTCTCCGGGTACTCCGGTTTCCTCCCACATTGCAAAAACATGCATGGCAGGCTGATTGAACAGTCCAAATTGTCCCTGGGTGTGAGTGTGAGCAGGGATGATTGTTTGTTTCTGTGTGCCCTGCGATTGGCTGGCAACCGATTCAGGGTGTCCCCACCTACTGCCCGGAGGCAGCTGGGATAGGCTTCAGCATCCCCGCGACCCTAGTGAGGATAAAGCAGTTCGGAAAATGAATGAAAGAAGAGCTGTATATAAGGTATGGGGAAAAAAGTTTTTTGAGCTGCAAACCCAAGTCTGGGGTGAGATTCAATCACATTTGTTTACTGTATTCAGGACCCAAATCGTTCAGTAATTTATAGAACAGTAGTACAATTTTAAAATCGATTCTACAGCTAATTTGGAGCAAGTGTAAATCTTTCGAACTGGAGTAATATGTACTGATCTTGTCGTTCTTCATCCGAACCCCAGCTGTAGTGTTCTGAATGAGCTGCAGCTGTTTGATGCTCTTTTGAGGGAGTCCGGTAAGAAGATGGTTACAATAATCAAGTCTACTGGAGATAAAAGCATGGCTATGTTTTTTCTGATATGCTTGGAGCATGCAGACTCTTTGGTCTGTAGGTAGGTACTTGTAGACTGTCCCCCAACTCCCGATTGTTCGTGTCCCACCCCATCACTGTATCACTGTGCTGCACAGTGGTATGATCTTAAAAAATATGATCCAATGATTCAAAGGGTTTGAGGCCTCCTGTTATGATATTTAAGAATGAAAAACATTTGATATCCACAACGCTTCCTCGGACCTCAGAACCCATCTGGCTGTGCCCAAACCAGCTGTGCTCGTATTGAAATGTGGTCTGAGCAGATGCACATTTACATCGGACAGGTTAAATTGGAACTTAAACAGAACAAATGCAAATGCCTAGCTAATAGCTTATAACATACACAGCATATTTATACATGCATATATTCACATATACAGCATATTTTGGGCGCACAATACATTTAGAGCATTCAATCAACCTGCCATGCATGTTTTTGGAATGTGAGGGGAAACCGAAGTACCCGGAGAAAATCCACACAGGCACGGGAGAACATACAAAATCCACACAGGAGTGCCGGAGCCCAGAATCGAACCCTGCACGTCTGCACTGTGAGACAGACGTGCTAGCCAGTCGACCACTGTACATACCCTGTTTTTAATGTATTTATTTATTTAATTTATAGAATAAATTCTTCCTTGATGTTCAGTAAAATAATGAAATTGATAACCAGCACATTTTCAAAATTAGAGCAAATCATTCTATATACAAACAGTTGCTTTAATGAGTCTGTAAGCAAAAGTGAGGAAACGGTCAAATGTGTTCATCCCCTGATTTGGAATTACTGTACACATGGATTTTTTATTGTGTGGGGGGGGGGGGGATTTGTAACAGAGGGCTCCCTTTGCAAATTGTCATAAGGCAGCAGCATGAGCACTGATCCAAATCAGTCAGCTGTGCTGTTGCTCATGTGTGCATGCAACCTCCTTTCCCTCTCATTCGTTGCTTTACAATGACCCCCTCCTCCATTCCAAATCCCGCTCCTGCTCCCGAGCGCAGTCATTTCTAGTGCAGAGAAATGTCCCTGGTGACACTGAAGGATGACGCAGGCGCTTTCCTCCATTCGGTGTCTCACCAGCCCACCGCCACCACCCAACACCATCTTTTACCTCTTCCTCCTCTTGCCTCCTTTCCCCCCCCTTTTAGATTCCCTCTTCCTGCCTGCCTCTCCTACACTCATATTGCTGCTTCTGCCTATGTCCCTGCCTCCTCTCTCTCTCTCTCTCTCTCTCTCTCTCTCTCTCTCTCTCTCTCTCTCTCTCTCTCTCTCTCTCTCTCTCTCTCTCTCTCTCTCTCTCTCTCTCTCACTCACTGCTCTGGCACTGCAGTGCTGATTGTGATTGCACACACACATACACGCACGCACACACACGCACGCACCCACACAGAGCGTTGCTGAGAGGCAAGGACTGCACCAGCATGCGCCAACCGCGGCTAAGCTGCTCGCGAGCATGAGAAAGGCGAACCGAGGCGAGAATGTTGTGCGCTGTCTCACGTCAGCATGCATCATTGCAGCGGTGGCAATGATGCATTTCAAGAGCAGATAGCTTATGTTATCCGGCCTCCTCTGCACTGCCTCTGCATCCTGTTCGCCCTGCTCCTCCCACTCGAACTCTTCCTCCTCCTCATCCTCCTCCCGTCTACTGCTTCACTAGACAGGACTATAGATTGACCGGGACAAGCGAGTGCTGGATGATCAGGTTTGCGCCGGCTGAAAGATTTCTCTGTGGCGATGCTACACTTACATCTTCACCGATTCCCGGATTTTAATTGACACGTGAGGCAAGAAGATAACTCGCCACCTGCAGGATATCTTGGATGTGTGTGTGTGTGTGTCAGTCACTCCTAGCCAGCAGTTGCCATTGGCCCATTTCCTTGTTTTTGCTGGTTGTTTTTGCCTTTCCTGGCTAGCAGGCACTGCAGCATCAAGACCGCAAGACCAATGAAGTAGTAGGGCATGTGGACCCAGGGCAATCCGAACTAAGGGCTTGAGTGCTTCCATTGCTACCACTGCTGAGGTGCTTATCTTGATTTTTTTTTTTTCGGCCAGAAAAAGAGTGTCTAGTGGGGGTGGGTGGTGAGAGCACAGGTATCCGGGCCCCTGCAGAGGCGAATAGAGCAGGGTGGCTCGTGCGTCGAAGAAGCAAGCAGGACGTCCTGTGGGAAAGGGGCGGCTCAAGCATTGGCCTCCTGATGGTGGCTATTTTTGTCTCCCCTAGCTGAGTGACTGGGACAGCAGGTGGAAGAGAAGATGCTTATGGCCCGAGACACGGCGCGAGATGAGGCTCAAAAGCTACACAGGAAGTGGCTGAAGCACCAGGCCTTTATGGCAGAACTGGCCCGTAACAAGGAATGGCTGGCCAAGATAGAACAGGTGAGTCGATGTGATCAGGGCATGATGCAGGATGGAGAGGTCACACGGAGCAGGTGAGTCAGACGGAGGTGGGAGTGGGGTGCCACGTTCACAAAATGGCATTTCTGAGTTATTGTTTGAAGCTAGTAGAAATCGGGAAAGGTGTCATAACTCATTGAGGGCATCTTGAATAACATTCTCAAGGTTATGAATGTTGACTGGGCTTTTCACATTCACAGGTGACATGATCGCTTTGGCCTCTCTTAGCAACAATGGAAAAGAGCACAATTGCGTCAGTCCACCATTTAGCTTACGTTGGATTTTTGATTCACTCAGACGTTCTCAGCAGCCGGAATCAGTGCAGATTATCTTTCAATGTACGATGGTGTTCTATAGTCATAACGAAAGGCAGGTTTTATTTCAGACAGCTACTATGCTATGCTATCGACATATCCTCTGCCTCGGTGAAGTTAAGGTGGGCTAATGACATGTAAATTAACCCATGTTAGCACTCCACATATTCCATGTTGCAAATATGGTGCAATTTCATTCAGGAATAGCATTCCCAGTTAAATAAGTTTCCATTTGAGCGTACAGGTACTGATGATGATAAATTGGTAGTGCCTTTTGTATAATGTAAACTCTTTTGCATATTTCTGCATAACAATTAAAATGAGAACATTATTTCTGACAAAAATCAGATAGGATATGATGTATTCTTGGGATGTTTGAACTTAGTCAATAGAAACTGAAATACAAATCAATTTTTGTTTTGTAAAAAAAAAAGAATGTAATCATCATTAGCCATTAATTTACTGTTGTCATTATGATTTAATATACATGATATCGCGGTGTAATTAATTATATCAATGGTCCTTGAAGACATGTCCTGTAATGTATCAAATTCGCCATTTTAGCTGTTTACTGTTTATGTAAAATGCAATTTAAGTTTAAGGTAATCGTCCTGAACACATATTTTGAAGATGGACTGAACTGTTACCGCCACATAATTTTATGTAGGCCACCAGAATTGAAAATGTGTTTGGTTGCCTTATAATTAGGCTTTATTAGACTTATTAATAAATACTCTTCACTGAGGTAGTATAACTCTGATGTGGTGAAAATGAATTTGATAATAACCCTGGTCTAGACCCCCAAAAAGCGTTAGCAGACACCATGGCTCTATTTTCATGATCGATGTAAATCCTGCATGCCGCGTAGTACAACTGCACCGAGGTCGGTTAAGCCCAATATTGGTAATTTGGCAGAGAGGCGCTGGAGGGAGTGTTGCGCCGCTGTGGGAGTGGTCACAGCTAAATTAAAACATGGCCAATCGATGCAGCTCCTTTCTTCCTTTTTAAATGCAGCACGCTAGTCGTGCACATGGTGGAAGCACATCTGTGTTGTAAAGCGCCCACCTGGAGACCAAACCTCCACCTCCGATTGTTCGAGTGAGCTGTGCCGCCAAGTGGGATGATTTAAGAACTATAATACAATGATTCAGAGGGTTTGATGCCCGCTGTGCACATATTGAGGATTGAAATACATTCCGTTCAACCAGCTGTTTACTTTTGGGCCAGTGTTAGATTGTGCTCTGAGCAGCTATAAGGTTCAGATCAAATTTCTGCCACTGAATTGTCACTACACCAGATGCTTCTCCAAGACACTCCTTCTGCTGGGTTGGCCATCCAAGCTCAGCTGAGACCAGTCTGTCAATTTGGCAAACGCGCATCGAGCCTTGCGGTCGTCCAAAAATCAGGATCCGTTGGCTTCTACCTTACGGCGTTGGTTGACAGAGCCACATGAGTTGAAACACTGTTAAGAGCTAAAAGTGAACTTCAGTCAATCCATGACCTATTCTGACGGGAATCGGTTGTAGTGTCCTGCAAAGTTTGTATACAACAGCACACAACTTTAAATACTAGTTGAAATTAGGCAACATAATCATTACAACGTCAGCAGTGTGCACTTGTTGTAGGACAGAATATCGCAATGTCGATGTCGCAATGTTATACACTGCGTTGATATCTGTCACCGGCTTAATAGGCCGCCAGCATTAGGTCAGATCGACACAATTCTGAAGCGCTAAATTACAAATTTGAGCTACTAAAACATTAAGGGATAATGGGTTGATATTACCGTATTTTCCGGATTATAAATCGCTCTGTAGTATAGGTTGCACCATCCATAAAAAGCATAATAAAGAAGAAAAAAAAACATATAATTCGCACTGGAACATAAATTGCATTTTGGGGGGAAATTGGTTTGATCAAATCCAACACCAAGAACAGACATGTCATCTTGAAAGGCAATTTCAAATTAAAATAAAATCGAGAACAGGCTGAATAAGTGTACGATATGCTAACGTTACCTGACGCATAATCAACGAACTGAGAATGTGCCTGCTATGCTCACGAACATATTCAGTTATTCAGATAAAGAGAGCAAAAACAACAAGTTTACCAAACCATCAGTGTCACTCCAAATCACTAAATCCAAAGAAATCTTCATCCTGTGTGTCACTTTTAAACAACTCAGCCAACTCGAGGTCAAAAATGCGGCGCTTCCTCGTCTATGTCGCTTACGTCGGACTCAATGTCGATTTATCAACACGGGCCTCGAGCGCCTTCTTGCGGTTGAATGTGAAAATAACGTGAAATAATGTAATGATGTGTTAGTAATTTCACACATAAGTCGCTTTAGAGTCTCGTATTTTAAGTCGCATCCCTGGCCAAACTATGAGAAAAACTGCGACTTACTGCCCAGAAAATACGGTAGTCTGTTTTTATGCTTCTCCAGTTATATATTAGCCATGTGATCTTTTTTTCTTACAATGTATTGACATCATCTCTGTATTGCGACGGTTGTTGTCCTTGGCAAAATATCGCAATACCATCACATCGCCCTATGCGCTGCAATTCCCAGCCTTCGCACACAGTTTGACAAACTGTCATTAAATATAATTAAATACGATTCCTTGATAAACATTTCTGAAAGATGTTACTTTACAGAATGAAGTTGTCTCCAGAAAATGCAAGTGGAAAAAATAAGAATATGTAGTGTGTGTGTGTATGTGTGTGTGTGTGTGTGTGTGTGTGTGTGTGTGTGTGTGTGTTTTCTATTTCAATTCATCCAGAAGAACATTTGTGAGGTCATGTTTGATGATGTTCATTCAAAAGTTGGCTCTGAGTGAGCCCTCGAGTTCTTTTGACGCCAAACTGGATGGATGGTTTATGTTGTGGGCCGTCTCGTGCTCGAAGCGAAAAGGGGCCTTCTCAAAACTGTTCTTGCAAAGATGAATTATTGAGGAGATCCACCAATCCATCCATCTCTTTTCTACACCCACAGTCCATGTTAGGATCGACGTGGGCTAGATACCAGCTGACTGGGGGTGCGAGGCTTTGTAAACCTTCAACTGGTTGATAGTCTATACCAGGGCGCATACAGAAGAGAAGTCAAATACAATTTTACAACAATGGGCAATTTCGTTTCCTCAATTAACTTATCGAGCATGTTTTTTTTTTTTAAATGTGGCAGCCACAGAAAATTCGCAGGTCGATGCAAACTACACAGAAAGGCCAGAGGAAAAACTCCAAACGTGCTCAGCGCTACTCCATGCTCCGAATGTGTTTGTTAAATTGTTTTAAATGTCATTTGGAAAAAAATGATTGGCAGATGAACCCTTTGAGGGACAGCGGTTACGACGGTGGACAGCTTATCATGTTATCAGGTTACAGGTTAAAAAAACATCCATAACCCCCAATCGAAGAAAAGCTCGTTTGAGGTTGGGAAGCTCCGTTATAACGCAAATGTTTTGTTTGTTTTTTGTAGTAGAGTATAACCCCTTGTTCTTATTGACACTGTTCGTCGTTGTTTAGCTGCACATACGAAGAGAAATCATTTTTGCAAGGCGGTGTAACAGGTCCTGATCAGGGATGAACATTTGATAAAATAAGGGATCAATTAATCAGTTTGTATTTAATAAACTGAGCTTTTAAAGGGATATACGAATCCTGTGCTTTGTGTCGTCTTTCTCTGGCTTCGCTGCGTATTTTCGCAGATCAGTACTTACATGGGCGGCACGGTGGGAGACAGGTTAGCACGACCGCCTCACAGTGCAGAGGTGCAGGGTTCGATTCCGGCTCTGGCCTTCCTGTGTGGAGTTTGCATGTTCTCCTCGTGCCGGCGTGGGTTTTCTCCGGGTACTCCGGTTTCCTCCCGCATTCCAAAAACATGCACGGCAGGTTAATGGAACACTCAAAATGTTCCCTCTGTGTCAGTGTGAGCACGATTGTTTGTCTATGCGTGCCCTGCGATTGTCTGGTGACTAGTTGAGGGTGTACCCTGCCGACTGCCCGAAGACGGCTCGGATGGGCTCCAGCATGCCCGCGACTTTAGTGAGGATAAGCGAATTAGAAAATGGATGGATGGATGTTTGAATATGGAAACAATGGTATTCCTTCTCGATGCATAGAGTTGGAAAAATACATTTTGGGACAACTACAGTCCTGTGCATGGGACACCTGAGAAGAATTTTTGTTTCATCAATTTTATAATTGAAATTTGAATGTCACTCAGTGGAACACACACTTCAATGCCAAGATCCCAACAAAAATGCAAAAACAATTGGAATGCTTCATACTTATGTTTCTTTTTTCACATGTTTGTTGAGTTGGTCATCTCGGCTGTTTCCTTCACCCACTGCCGATTAAGTCCCAATTGTTTAAATGACGGCGAGCTTACCCATGACCCCTTGTTCTAAAATATGGATGGATATTTAAAGCATCATCGAATCACAATTCCCGCTCCTGGAAATGTGATACCATTGTCAATATGAACTGGTTACTGGTCATTCTGGGGAAGGTTGCACGAGGCTGTTTTAAACCACACAATGCTTGTTAAACAGCATAATAAGATTGTGCTGAAAGGGTCAAACACATTGGAAGAGTAATTACAAGGTCTGCCTCGCAGATCTAGACCTGATTCTCCATTGGGACATCTCTGTGTTGGGTTTAGGGTGTTTCATTATAATGTTCATGGATTTGCTCTTGCTACAAACCCTTTCAGGGATAGCGGTTACTTCAGTGGACAGCTTATCACGTGATCCGGTTACCGGTTATCATGATTGGTGCATGAAAGCGTGAATGGAAGTAACTGGGAGTGGGAACAGTTGTCTGGTAGTTATCTGTGATCCTCATGAGGATAAGCAGCATGCATAGCTGTGCTGTAAGGTTTTGTGCATGTCTCGACTGAACGCATTGTAAGTCGACTCAATACCATATCTGGATGCGATAGACCGAAAACCTCACTCGAAGAAATGGAAACCTACAGATTGACTGCAACCAGTCCAAAGTGTCCATCCTCAAATAATCTTGGATAGGTTTCAGCTCATCCGTGATCCTGAATTGTCCAAATACAAAACAGCTTTATGGATGCATGGGAATTTTGACATTTTTAAAGCATCAGTTAAAGTATAGTTTGGAATGCTCACATAAAGTTAAGTTCACGCAAGACAGTTTACAGTGGAACCTTCTGGCATGCTGGGTCAACCCCCCCCCCCCTGCCCCCCACCCTCAAAAAAATTCTGAAATAGTTCTGGGTCAAACATTTATCAATTGTAGGCAGTGCTTTAAGGAACATTTCAATCTTCACAGCCAGACATGGTAACCACTCTAAATCGTCACATAATAATACAATTAAAAACAATCATACTCCCGATCTGAAATTTGCAAAGGTGAGCCATCTATCACTTTTAAACCTTTGTCATCGTAACACAAGTGTTAACTAATGTTCTCTTCTCACATGCTTCTCTTAACACCTTTAGTCCAGGCTGAATCATTTCTCACAATACGTGTTAAAAAAATGAATACGCAAAAGGCAGATGAAAGAGCTAAACACAGAGAGAAGTCCGCCCCCCTCGCTGAACAGAGGTTTTGCTGGGGACACTTTAGATGGCATCATCCCTGACATTGGACCAACCACATTGGAAACTTCCTCCTTCGTTATTCCTCAATGTTACTAACTCAGACGTATTTGACATTCAAGGGTCCACTGTATATAACAAAGTACATAATTATCAGCACTTGATATTTGTCATGTCGATATCAGGGCTCACCAACCTTTCTGAAACTGAGAGCTACTACTTGGCTACTGATTAGCGCAAAGGGCTCCCAGTCGGATACATAACAAATGTGCTCAAATTATATGTTTTGATTAATAATTCACGATATTGGTTTATGTGAAGACACTGCTCCTGTGAATAATTTCTCACAATCATTTGAAAATAAATAAATAAATAAATATCATAACGCATGCTGTTTACATTTTCAAATAATCACTTGGACAACATTCTGAGAAAATGGAGTGGCCCATCACTGGTGAGCTATTTTTTTGGAACAGGCCCGCAGGCTTCTCATGTGGTTCCGGAGGGCTTCCTGGTGCCCGTGGGCAACCACGTTGGTGACCCTTGGTCTATATACATGTGTGTACCATGCGCTCGTGTTTTGCGTGGCTGGCATCATGACTCAATATCGTAGGAGCACATTTGGGTGCTACCGCTAACCCTTGTGAGCTCAATTATGCTACAAAGTAGGTCAATGACATGAGAGTGAGAAAATGATCTTGTTCTTCTGTCCAGTTTTATGTTCACAAGAGATTTTACAGATGGGTGAAGACAAAAGTTAACGTTTTGGTCAAAATATAGTGAACAGTCCAGATTAGGGGTGTACCTGGCCTACTCCCTGAAATCCGCTGGCATAGGTTCCAGCACACCCAGTGACCCAGAGAAAACCCACGCACAGGGAAAGCATACAAACTCCACATTGGAAGGTTGGAGCTGGAATCAAACACTAACCACTGGACCACCCATGTATGAATGGAATTGTCCAATGTGTGACCTGCAATTGGCTGGCAACCAGTTCAGGGTGTACCTGTCTACTGCTCGAAAACAGCTGGGATAGGCTCCAGCATGCCCACGAACCTTTTGAGTATAAAGCGATTCGGGTAATGGATGGATAAAAAAGAGGAGTTAGCTTCACCTTAAAAAAATCGTCATCAATACAACAGTGAAATCCAATGCACTCATTCTTTCTATCAGATATTGCATACAAATTAGCTCACAGACTCATTTTGACCTATATTATGCAAGAAACAGTTGGAGAAAAAAAATGGAATGTTGTAGCATGGGATTTTTAAAGCCTGCTGATATTTAGCCTTGTTTTTTCAACAGCACATCCACTTGCCTTGAAGCGTTCACAAACAGGACTTTTGTGCAGCTGGCATGGGTTAAATTCTCACTCAGTGTGCTGCCAAACCGTGCCGCCAGTCGCCGTTTTTTTTTTCTTTTGTTGTTGCTTCATTCCTCAGCTCCTTGTTTAGCAGTAATTTAGATCAGACGCAAATGTTTTCAATGTAGTTGATTTTCATTACATGAAGCGTGTATACATACAAATGTCCTTGTTGTTCTTAAAAGTTATAAAATGCCGGACGCATCTGGACAATTATCAGTGCGTTTTGCATAAATTAAAGAGACATATAGTATGTGACGTGGTTTCTCTTTTCCGTCTCTCATCTGTGTAAATTTGTCAACAGAAAACAAGCTCTCGCCTTACTCCAATTTTACTGCTGCATCAGCATTACAGGAAAGCCTGCGGAATTTAGAACCGTATCATAATGCCATGCGGATGCAATTTCAACATTGTACCGTGTTAGCCACGACTGCGTTGAAAAACACGATCACCTCGCAGATGTTCACTGGAACCAACTGTGCAAAGGTTGTACGACAGCACAGCGCACCCGCAGCCTGATTCCCACTCCTGTGATTTGCCTTTCCTCCTTTCCTCTTTTCTCATCTGCTCTACCACCTCCCTCTCTGATTTTTTTTTCTCCTCTTGCCTCTGTGTGTCAGTAAAGCCATGAGAGGAGGGAGACTGCTTTCTGCTTGCTCTGCATTATGAGAGGGAGAAATGAGGCTGAGGGACGCGAGAGAGACTGAGCACAAGCAGCAGTTGAACAGCGAGGCTGTGCCAAGAGAAGGAATGCAGCATTGCATTATGAAAACCAGTGAGGAGATAGTCCAGAGCAAAAATACCTGGAGAAAAACAGAATTTTTCTTTCATTTTTGTTTTGAGGTGTAGAATATGAAGGTTATCATTACATTTCCTTTATTAATCCATGAGAAATTGGAACCTCTCCATTGGAGTTTACATTTTAGGGAAATGCAGGATTAAAGAGAACAGTTGTCTAGATTACATAAAAAAACACATCGTAATAATAATCCTGTTTTAAATAAATTGAATGAATTTCAAGTTCCACGTCTGCGGCGCACAATTTACTGCAGGACTCTTCAAGCCACACCCCCCTGCATACAGGATGCACTGTGGATTCCTCCATCATATCATAGAGAATGCCGAAATTCCTGCATGCTACAGCATTGAGGCCGTGGCTGTATCGGAATCCACATACGACATCGATTTTTAACCTGCAAAATGCTAAAACATTTTTTGAATCTAAATTGGAGGAACATCAGAAAGTTTCAAATTCCAACACTAGTTATGAAGACCATGATAAGAAACACAAATGTCAGCCGTTCAAGCATCGCTGGTAACAATTAGTGGATCTAATCAGTATTTCCTATTCGTAACTCCATAAGCTTCTATTGGAAAGACCAGACTGACTGGTGCAGAAGAAAAGAGCAGATCTATTGACTATAATGCATCTCTTCGGTCAGAATCCCTCACAAAGCACCCACAGCAAGAAAAAGCTCAGGTACAGGACAGAAAGACGTGTATTCGACTTACCGTGCACTATTTGTAGGTCAGCCCGAGGCCAAACTTTGCTCTATTCCGTGCCTCTTTGCAAGCAGGGGGTTGCTGCCTTGGCATGGAGCTATGTCATTCCATGTTATTTTTGGCTACAGACCTGAATGTATCTACTGCCTATTTTCTTTTTTTTTTTCCCAGTCCCAGCAATGAGGCACAATGTACAGATCAAGGTTGGATTCTGAGGTTTATTAGCTCCCATGCAAATGATGACCAGAATTGGAAGATGAAAATTCTGGAAAACTAAACCTTCACTTTTCTGATTTTCTGCCACATCGTCATCAATAGGCGGCCCGGTGGTTCAATGGTTAGCACGTCGACCTCACAGTGCAGAAGTACCGGGTTCGATTCCGGCTCCCGCCTCTCTGTTTGGAGTTTGCATGTTCTCCCACTTGAATGCTCGAAATTGTCCTGAAATTGTGTGAGTGCGAGCACGAATGGTTGTTCGTTTCTATGTACCCTGCAATTGGCTGCCAACCAGTTCAGTGTGTCCCTCGCCTACTGCCCGAAGACTGCTGGGGTAGGCTGCAGCACCCCCCGTGACCCTTGTGAGGATAAGCGGCTCGGAAAATGAATGAATGAATGAATGAATGAATGAATGAATATTCATCAATACTGTAATAGGTAATGAATTATGAAAGGCTGAATTAGCCAAGTTCACATCAAATAAGATAAGATAAGATATCCTTTATTTGTCCCACACCGTGGAAATTTACAGTCTACAGCAGCAAGATTGTGGGTAGAAAGAAGAAAGAAGAAAAACATCCGGACAATGTTACTTTTCTCTCAGGAGTCGAAGCTGGCTTTTTAAGCTAGTTCTTACTGCTAATTAAGAGGACAAATTTACCTGCGTAGATAAGTCAAGCAAAAATAATTTAAACAAGGAATGTCTTATTCTGATCAATTAAATAATAGGGTTGCATGAGGTAGAGCGAGACATTCAATCAAGGCTAACTCATTCAGTCATTCATTCATTCATTCATTTTCTGATCCTCTTTATCCTCACATGGGTCCCGGGGGTGTGCTGGAGCTCATCTCAGCCGTCTTCGGGCAGTAGGCAGGGGACACCCTGAACCGGTTGCCAGCCAATCGCAGGGCACACACAGAAGAACAACCATCCACGCTCACACTCACACCTAGGGACAATTTAGAATGTTCAATCAGCCTGCCAATCATGTTTTTGCATGTGCGAGGCCTGGGGAGAACATCCAAACTCCACAAAGGCAGGCCACAGCTGGAATTGAACCCGGTACCTCTGCACTGTGAGGTCGGCGCGCTAACCAATGGACCACCGGGCCGCCTTAAGCCTAACGATTTGATTAAAATGTGAAAAATAGAGAAAAGAGGACATACCTTTTCTCAATCCGTTCTTTTGGAATACTGTTTGTTGATGTCAAGTCCAGCGTATCATGGGATTCACTTCTTTGCAGTTCTTCTACTATGCTAAAAACAGGGATGTATGTTCCATCATTAAAATGATTATTTAAAATATGATGTTTATAAAAACAAATGTTCCCGGGGTTATAAGAGACAGCAATGAAACAAATTATACACAAACATGACATTTAAATTTCATTTTTCATTCATTCATTCATCTTCCGAATCGCTTGATCCTCACAAGGGTGGCGGGGGGTGCTGGAGCCCATCCCAGCTGTCTCCGGGCAGTAGGCGGGGGACACCCTGAATCGGTTGCCAGCCAATCGCAGGGCTAAATTTCATTTCAACTGTTTTATTTGAGATTCAATTTGGTCAACCACGACTAAAATGTCCTCCAATTCTAGAATGACCCACCTACCAATGTTTTATTGCCGGTGTAGCGGAAATTGGATGGATTCAGATGCGCTGTATTTCGAATGACAAGACGCCGTCTATAAATCGAAAATGCTTAACGGCCTTTTTCCAGCTGTTGTGTTCTTCATCTTCTCCATATCTTGCACTGATGCAGCAGCTCATCTCATAAGAACCATTCCTTGAAGCTATGGCTGACATTAATGGAGAATACAAGGGAGAAGCAGAGTCACTCAGCCAAGAAATGACAGTCTCCCACATAATGCATATTTTATACTAAATATGGCTAGCACTGTTAGCACTGATATGAGGATTTGTATCAATCTGTGCCATCGTGCAGTTTTACCCCTATCAGCTTAACAATTGTTCCTGTTTTCTTATCATAGGAGGGCCAGGGGCTGATCCAGGAGAAGCCAGAGCTACGCACGGTTGTGCAGCAGAAGCTCGAAGAGATCAGGGAGTGCTGGTGTGACTTGGAGACCACAACCAAAGCCAAGGCTCGCCAGCTCTTTGAAAACAACAAGCCGGAGCCGGCAGTGAAAAGCTACTCAGACCTTGACAACCAGCTGTCCCACTTGGAGCAACAGCCCCCCCAACTAGAGCAGGCACATCATCTGCCCACATTCAATGAGCAGCTCCAGAAATTCCAGGCAAGTACAGTATAAATGAATATATGGCCCACAGTAAATACCGTATTGGCCCGAATATAAGACGGCCCTGATTACAAGACGATCCCCTCTTTTTCAAGACTTGTTTGAAAAAAGACCTTTTGAACACCAAATTAATTTTTATACAGAAAATAATTACAGTACATCTGAAACAAATGATTGTAAAAATATATTTGAGAGAAAAAGCATGTTATTTTGCCTCATTCAAATATTAATATCTGAACATTTAAATATGTAAACTAAAGTGCAATCACATTCGTAAATGAATGGTTTCTGGTTTTTGAAATGTAAATGACATCATAACTTCTCCTCAGCTGCTGGTTAACCTGGCCGATCTTCGACCCACTTTAATCCATATTGTCGCTACGTTTCTCCATTTTCTGTTATCTCTACTATTATTGTCTTCTCTTTTCTTTCTTTTTCCTTCTTTGTGCTACCACTATTTTAATTTTTATTCTTCGTAACAGGGGTTCACTTTGACCTGGGGAGTCAAGTTCAGCATTCGCGTCAATGATATCGGGCGCCATCTAGCGTCGTGATTGGGTATAACGTCTAGACCCCGAATATAAGACGACCCCCACTTTTTCAGTCTTATTTCAATGCAAAAAACCCCGTCTTATATTCGGGCCAATACGGTAAAACTGAAATATTATTACCTACAATCAATATTAGGATTGTGGCGCATGCAGCTGACAAATGGCTAAAACAAATATCCTCCCCCCCACTCCTCCATTGGCCTTTTTTAGAAAAACGTGGAACTTAACTAACTCTGTTTGCCAACATGTTTATTGAACAAAAGTCAGTGGTTTGGTTTTGACCTTGCGTTTCAGATAAGATATGCTTGAAATTGGCAGATTTTTGTCCAGTCTAGACACCACGCCATGGGTGGGGTCTGGAGGGGGGATTATGTAATTTATCCAAATTGTAACATAACACTGCGATTGGCTGGCAACCAGTTCAGGGTGTACACCGCCTACTGCCCGAAGACAGTTGAGATAGGCTCCAGCACGCCCCACGACCCTCGTAAGGATAAGGCGGATCAGAAAATGGATGGATGGATGGACATTGCATAACTTTTGACACCATTTACAGCCATCTCGTTACCTCTGTGTCCCACGTCCTAGACGCATAATTTTCCCGCGGGAAAATTGTGCGTTTTTGGGACGCAAGGAAATTTCTCAGTCAAAACAAAAAAAAAACTACGGTAAATATTTTTTTTGCAGCAACAAACGCAGTTTGACCATCGCAGCCATTGTTGTTTTGATCTCGCATTAAGTAATCTCACTTGACGGGATTTCCGTTCTCGCAAGACGAGATTGGCAAAATCGGGCTTTACCTCGAGGGAAGCAGACGATTGCCGA
This sequence comes from Hippocampus mohnikei, assembly GCA_026261675.1. Taxonomy (NCBI): domain Eukaryota; kingdom Metazoa; phylum Chordata; class Actinopteri; order Syngnathiformes; family Syngnathidae; genus Hippocampus; species Hippocampus mohnikei. Next base: position 5,223,657 of record JAKGUB010000325.1, read on the forward strand.
GTTGTGTAACGTTAAAGCAAGTTTTGCAAAAGTTAATTGCGGAGATATCACAGACGAAGCAGCTAAAGTTGGATATTTTTGTTTGCGATAAGTTGACTTTGAGAAAGCCTTGCAACATTGGAAGCAGAGTAAAGAGGAGAATTTATGAACTCAAAGACTGAACCATGGGATGAAATAAGAACCTATTTCTCAGCAAATCTTGTATGCCTGAATTATTAAAATGTTTGCAGCATTTGTTTATAAGGAATAAACATATTATCAATGTATATTGTTGTTTGTGTTATTATCATTTGCAATTAAATAAGTACACCATTTCAGACTCTCTAAATTCGAAATGTTTTCAGCTCTCCCTGTTGCAACACACCTGGGACTCAGCTTGGCGGAAGCCTTATATTGGGCTCAAACTGTAAAATTATCACTGCATTTAGTTCAACCTTGGTATGATTAAAACTCTACTGCATCTTTTTGGCATAGGCTATGGAGTCTAAGTTCGGGGATATCTACAAGGATGTGGAGGAACTGGGTAGCTTGCAGGGGGTTTGCCTTCCCCAGCGAGGTCTGATGGCAGGTGACAAGGAGGGTGGTGAGCAATCAGGCATGGTGGAGACCCGCATCGTTCGCCTCATTGAGCCCCTGAAGGAGCGACGCCGCATCCTGCTGGCTTCCAAAGAGATGCACCAAGTCGCTCAAGACCTGGAAGACGAAATGGTTAGCTCCTCATCTGCTTTTTTGAAACATGTCCGACCATTCCATGACCTCGTTTTGATGATTTAACAGCTTTGGATTCAAGAGAGGCTTCCCCTGGCATCATGTAAGGAATATGGGAATAATCTCCAGAGTGTGCAGCAGCATGTAAAAAAGAACCAGGTGAGGATCACAAAACTTTGAAGCAAACCCTTCTTGAGACTTATTTGAGATTGATCTTTCAGACTCTCCAGAGGGAGCTGGCAGGCCGGCGGGCGCGTGTTGAGGAGGTTCTGGACAGGGCGGGAATTATCGCATCACTACGCACTCCCGAAGTGGAATTTGTGCGTGAAGGGGCTGGCCATGTGCGGCAACTGTGGGAGGTGTTGCAGCTGGAGTTGGAAAGGAGATCCGTGATGCTGGATGCAGCACTGCAGGCTCAACAATACTACAATGAGGCAGCCAAAGTGGAATCCTGGTTATCAGGTCAAAAACTCCAGCAGGCCAATGACGAAAAAGGCACGGTACGGGCAACGCTGGCAATCAGTTCATTTGTCAAACCGCCACTCTGGTACACAGATCCACTTCTGATCATTTGCAGGATGAGGCGAGCACCCTGCAACTGTTGAAGACTCACCTGGCTCTGGAGCAAACAGTGGAAACATATGCAGAGACTGTTGGCATGCTGTCACAGCAATGCCAGCAGCTGCTCGAGCTTGGACACCCAGAGAGGTGTGACACGACTCATCATTTCACTTTCTGTGCATCTATCAAGCACAGTCCGTAGTTTCAGAACCTTTTTATTTTATTTTTTTACCTTGAACAGTATAGCAGTGCAATATTTAAATCGGATTCAGATTTTCTGTGCAAAGGACACAGTTCAGTTTCAAGTGCATCATGTTCAAATTTACAATAGTACTTGAGACATTAACAGTTACTGTGCCAAATATGGCATCTTTTATGTTATTATGCAGTAGGTGTAGTACCTGTATGTCTGATCTGTTATTATTGTGTTTCCTCAGTGAGCAAATCACCAAGCAGCAGTCCCACATAGACAGACTGTATGTTTCTTTGAAAGACATGGTGGAGCACAGAAAGATCAAGCTGGAACAGCAGTACTGGCTTTATCAACTCAATAAGGATGTCGAAGAATTAGAGAAATGGATCACGGAACGTGAGACTGTGGCAAGTTCAACCGATCTTGGCCAAGATCTGGAGCATGTGACGGTGAGAATGGCGATGTAGCAAGAATTTTTTTTCAGCTAACAGCCAATCAGTGTGATCAGTTGCCCATCATTGATCATGGATGACACGAATGACATTTTAGAGCACCGCATGACATTATTTTGATATATTTTCTCAGATGCTCCAAGAGAAGTTCACCAAATTTGCCTCAGAAACAAAAAACATTGGCCAGCAGCGGATGGAGCAGGTGAACAAAATGGTGAATGAAATGATCGACTGTGGCCATTCGGATGCAGCCACCATCGCTGAGTGGAAGGATGGATTGAATGAGTCCTGGGCCGACCTCCTGGAGTTGATGGAGACCCGCAGACAGATGTTGGCGGCATCCAACCAGCTCCACAAGTTTTTCACTGACTGTAAAGAGGTGTGTTCCAAGTTAATAGGTGCCTGTGTTAAAAGTGTGTCTTTACGCGATTTATTTGTTTGGCTTATATTTTAAAAAGCGCTCGTGATGACGGCTCGGTCTGGCATTGTAGGTTTTGGCTCAGATCGCAGGGAAGACGAAGCAGCTGCCAGAGGTGAGGGCATGCCAAGCCAACATCACCAATCCAGCCACCCTGCAGAGACTCATGCACTCTTTTGAGCATGCCCTTCAACTGTTAGTTACACAGGCAAGTGCTATAATCTCTTCTATAAACCGCCAATCGCGTAACTTCATTGTTCATGTCTTGTGACTTGTTGTGAATGTCATATGCTTGCGCAGGAGTTTTTTTGCCTAACTCAAACTATCCTCAAAATGAGGATAGTTCGAGCGTGGTTTTTTTCTCCCCCTCTCCCTCCCTTGTGGTTTCTTTCTGACTTTGGGGTTGAGTGAACGCTAGCGCGTTTGGCTGCCGCTGCTCAACCCGTATTGTGTTGTATTGTTTTTGTTATTGTTAAGTGTCCTTGGGTGTCTTGAAAGGCGCTTATAAATAAAATGTATTATTGTATTATTATTCATTTATTAATGTGTTTTTTGTTTCAGTTCATATAGTGTGTATAGTTAATCAATTACCATATTTTCTGCACTATAAAGCGGTTTGGATTTTAAGGCGCACCTTCAATGAATGGCCCATTTTAAAAACTGTTTTTATACATAGGGCGCACCCTATTATAAGGTGCATGGAATAGAAACTACAATAGTGGCTGTGGTTGCGCTGCATCCACTAGATGGTGCTACAGTAAAGGGAGTACAATACAATACAATACAGCTTTATTTATAGAGCCTTCACAACCAACAAAGTCATGAGAACTGGTCACAAACAAGTACTGTACATGCAACATACAAATACAAATGGCATTACAAAACAATTAATGAAAGACAAAAGTTATGAAGACAATTGATTCAACAAAAAAGGCACACAAACCTTGTGGGCTCACATCCACAAGAGGCTACATATCCTTAGAAATCTTGCTTGTCTCCTTCTTCCTTCATTTAGTCAGAAGTTAACGATACTTTTGGGATTATTTTCGTTTCATAATGGCTGCGCAGAGCTCACAGAGTAGTTGTCTGTTGGAGTGTGTGTTGGCCAATGCACATGTCAATTAGTGTCGGGCAGAACTTTTTTACGTTACAATTGGTTCCTGCTAATAATCACCACGAGATGGCAGAGTAACACTAACAGGGAAACAACTGAAAACCATACATAGGGCGCACCAGATTATAGGGTGCACTGTAGGCTTTAGAGAAAATTGAATGCTTTTTGGTGCGCCTTATAGTGCAGAAAATACGGTACGTATTATACATTGATACAGATTGTTTTGGAGGGAGCTGCACCTCTCTTGACTATTCTTTGACAGTAACCATCAACAGGGATTTAGCTACGATGAAGTCATTGCATCCTATCTTGTATTCACTTGTATACTCACTTGTATTCTCTGGCTTTCGACTCAGCTTGACTTAGATTTGTTCTTGGTTTTACTGTTTGGTGCTTTCTACCGTCTTTATTACCGATTTGTTTTACTGTTTATTGTATATGTTAAATTGCTCCATGTACAGCACTTTGTATGCGGCGATGGCTGTTTGAAAGTGCTCTATAAATACATTTGACTTGACTTGACTATCTTGGTTCAGGTACGACAGTTGCAGGAGAACGCTGCGCAGCTGCGTACTATTTATGCTGGCGAGAAGGCTGAGGCCATAATGGTAAAAGAGCACGAAGTGATGGAAGCTTGGAAGGAACTGTTAAGCTCGTGCGAGGCCAGTCGTGTGCAGGTCACCTCAGTGACAGACAAGGTGCAGTTCTTCTCAGTGGTGCGCGAAAATCTCATGTGGATGGAAGGCATTATGGGCCAGATTGGATGGGACGAGCCCAGGTAAGATATTGTCTACTGTTCTTGTGAACATGTTTGTATTGGAGCTGCAGTGCCCAACCTTTATTGACCAAAGATCCAACCTCCCGCAATCGACCTGTTACCGCACGTGCATGCAAACACACGCACGTATGCATGGATGCGCGAGTGCGCATACGCACGCACACACGTACACACATGCCATGATGGCCCTGAGCATGAACAAAACTAAAAAATAAAGATCATGCGCCACCGCAGGTTAAACCTGCTTTTTAAAAAACATTTTTTCGTTTTTAAATACTTTTTTTGTGAAAGTGAAACTGATAGGATGCTTAGGGTACCGTGTGCACACAAAAATACATCATATTAATAACATGCACACAGAAAAATATCTATGTATGGGGCACTCCTGTAATAGACTGTCAAGTGAGGCTGCAGTGTCACCTTGATCGAAGTTACAATGGTAACGCCTTTCAATTTTCCTGCTTCATGTAATCAAAGATTTTGAGAGTGACTCAAGTTTTCAACTCATCCGAAAGTTGCTAAATGTATTGGAGTAAATATCAATCAAAAACATACATTTTTAAAAAATAGATGACCGGCCTCAAGACCAAAACTGATTTCGAGAGCGATAACACTACCATGTACTGCAGCTCAAGTTATAGTATGTATTGTTTAGTGGTTTCTTTTTGTAATCTGTAATTCTAAACCTTTCTTGTTTCAGGGATTTGACTGCATTGGAGGTCATGATGAAACAACACCATGAGCTGAAAGCCAAAATAGATGGCCGCAGCAAAACTATCCAGCAGTGTGCAGATCTCGGCAAGATTCTTATAGCTGCCGGCAACCCCGCATCAGAGGAGGTCATGCACATGAGGATAACCACACAAACAGCAGAAGTTTTTCTCGAAATAAATTGATCTTAATCATACGTTTTTGTTTTTTGTTTTTGGTTCATGGCTGCAGATTAAAGAGAAGTTGGATGCCCTTTTGGCCAAGCAGAAGGATCTTGGGGAGAAATGGGACAAACACCAGGAACGGTTGCAGCGCAGTGAGTAGCTTACTTCTTGATATAAGACACTCTTTAAAAAATAAGAAGACAAAACTTATCGTTCTCAATGTAACACAGGCCTAAAATAGCAACATACTATGATATGACACACAAATACAAATTAACTGTGCCACATTCATCATAATGTGAGGTGATAGTAAACGGGTTAATGGGAGGCTGTCTTCTTCAGAGCATGAGCGATTCCAGTTCGCCCAGGAGACAGTAAGGGCTGAAGCCTGGCTGAAGGCCAAGGAGCCTCCGATCACCTCCAAGCAGCCAGAAGGGGGGCAGACCCAGGCCCAAACCGATGAGGTTGAGCAGCTCATCCTTCGCCATGAAGCCTTCCGCAAGGCTGCTGTCACCTGGAAAGAACGCTTCAGCTCTCTCCGCCAACTTTCCGCAGTAAGCTTGACTGTAAATGAATGTTGAATGAGTTTTGATATCCACAGGGGAATTGTAGTTGTTCGGCATGCATGGATTTATGCCAGTGGTTCCAAAGAGTGATATGTAATATACCAAATGTGTACCACAAGTAGTATGTGGATTCCCTGTTAAGGAACACAAAATAATCACTGCACTCAGTACAGTTCAGTTATATTTAACTTACAAGTTCGTTGAAATTTCTATTCTCCTATATTTTAACCAAGTGTTTACCCTTACATGCACCCTGAAACCTGATAACATGATAAAGTGTCCACTGTCTGTTGTGACCGCTGTCCCTGAATGGGTTAATATTAAAATTACATAATGCTACAGTGGCTTACAATAACACTGAATATACATTTTTGCAAAAAAACAAAAAACAAAACCTTCTGTCTCGTTTTTGGTGAACACTTGGACTTTCGGTGCTTCTGCCATAGTTAAATGTTGGTCCTGATGGGGGTACTTGAAGAGTATTTGATAGATGGTTCTTGTCTTTGCATCATTATGGCCTTAAAAGCTTCTCCCATGAACCACGGTCTTGCTCATTGCACCACATTTTTTGTTATTATTTCCATATGGTATGGCTGCCAAAAAAAACAATGAGCAAATAGTCCTAGTTATTTTCGACAACCGCTATGCTTCTTCTGTTTTCCTCCCTAGTATATGTGCTGATAATTACGTCAAGTCCTTTTTCAGGCAGAGAAGAAAAAAGAGGAAGACAAAAAGACACCGCTCGCCAGTCGAAGGATGTTCCCGCTATCTTGTCTGACTCCGAGCGGAACCTCATTCGGTTCAACTCCATCTTTCATGAGGCAGATGGTACACGCCCAAATAGAGCCCACTCCCTTACAGACAAGCGTGGAACCAGCTGCCCCTTCTACAAACCAGAGATTGTCCTCATCGCTCGCCAGCTACAACCCAGTTCTAAATGGATCGGGCTATCACGGGCTGGAGCCTCAATGTAGTGGAAAGTTGGTGAACCCCTCATATCTTGGGATGAACCACCAGGCCATTGGAGGTGGGAGTGACTCTGCTTTTTCAGTGCTGACTTCCCAGTGTGGAGGACAGGACACTTCTACTTACCCTGGAATAAACAATCAAACAAATGATAGTGCTGAGAGTTCTGGTTACTTTGGACTGCCTGCGGGTTGCGTGGGTGGCTCCGGCTATGCCATGCAAAGCCATCCAGGCAGTGGCAGGTTAGGAAGTTCGGGTAACCTAGTTCAGGAGCAAAGCAGTGGCCCGATGGGAAGCCCTGGGTTTTTCCAGCATCAGCATATGGGAAGTTCTGGATATTTGACACAACAAAATATGGGAAGTTCCGGTTACTTTACACAACCTCAAAATATGGGGAGTTCAGGATATTTGGGACAGCAGCCCAATTTAGGGAGTTCAGGATATTTGGCCCAACAACCAAATTTGGGGAGTTCAGGATATCTAGCTCAGAATTACCACAGCACTGGAGGAATGGGTAGCTCAAGCTATCTTGCACAAAATCATTACAGCAGTGGAAGTCTAGGCAGTTCGGGTTACCTGGCGCCTAGTGGTGGCATCATGGACCCAAAAATGGCTTATGCATGGCAACACTTGAAAGCGGACTTCATGCAACCCGGGATCAATCACATCCACAAGGCTGTAAACCCGCTCCTCGAGGCCACGAGAGTACAAAGGGAACAGTATGGCGATATCCCGATGGCAGACATGATGGGTCCAGAATCAGGACTGGACCTACTCCACGGCCGTCTCCAGAGGGATCCCCGTGGCAGCCGCTCAGACCCTCAGATGGACCACCTGAGGCGAGAGCGGGAGTACAAACTGGGTAGACAAACCTCCAGCGAGCAGGAGATCCAAGCCAGGCTGAACGAGCTTCCGATGATTGTGCGTCAGGAGAGGTATCGAAGACGCTTGGAGAGGCAGTCATCCAGTGAACAGGAAGGGAGTGGCAAGCAGAGGCTGCAACGGCAAGACTCAAGTGACCTGGAGGGATCTGTTAAAGATGGCTCCGACAAACGCTCACTGTAAGTGAACTGGCCAAACTGGTGACACTCTTTTTGCAGACAGTTCATCTGGGGCAGCGCATTTGCCAGTGTGTCCTGATTTTTGTGCAAGTGCAAGACTCACTGTGTGTGTTAGCCAGTTCGGAAGCCTGGTCTGCAGTGCGGTGAGAGTGTTTCCTTGGAGATGCACCGTGCGGCGTGTTAATGTGGTGGCAGAAAATCGGTCTAAAGTTGCACCTGCTGCCATGTCGAGACGCTAGTGTTCGACTAACACGCCATATTTAAAGGGAATGAATAGAGCCGCTTTGATTGGTCTTGAGTGATGCAGGCTGTGAGCACTCCCACTGTGGACCATCCCTCACTCTAACAGTTCTGCCGGTCTGCACTTATCTGTGAAATTACCAACACTGGGTCTAACCCGCCTCCGCACAGGGATACACCAAATGTCACTCTGGATTTACACTAGTCCCAAAAATAGAGCCTTCAGCACGCGTGCACAGAACAATGACAGCCTAGTAAAAACAGGAGATTATTCATTGCCGTTTTTGAAAACTTTCATGTTTAAATTATAGTGAAATATGCTTGCATGGGTTTTCTCCGGGTACTCCGGTTTCCTCCCACATTCCAAAAACATGCATGGCAGGCTGATTGAACACTCTAAATTGTCCGTAAGGGCGATTGTGAGTGTGAATGGTTGTTCGTCTGTGTGTGCCCTGCGATTGGCTGGCAACCAGTTCAGGGTGTCCCCCGCCTACTGCCCAAAGACGGCTGAGACAGGCCCCAGCACCCCCCATGACCCTTGTGAGGATAAAGTGGATCGGAAAATGGATGGATGGACGCATTTCATGCTCACAATTGCCTTCGTTATCTAGAAAAAATGGCCATGTCATAGTTTTTATCATTTTTCAGTGGAAATTTGACTGGTCTGCTTTCACTGTGTTCACTTTTCATGCGTGACTCATGTTGTCCTCTATCACTGCAGGGAAAAGAGATCTACTATGGCGGAGATTGTTGAACAAGTACAGGAGAGAGAAGCCGCGCATGTAAGTTATCACTTATAGTGATACAGAATGACGCAAGTTACATCATGCTTTTCTATCGTTTTCTTAAATCTGCATGATCAGGCCAGAGGAGAGCCTTATCGACCTCCAAGCAGTCTCTCGGCTCCGGTGACACGTTTTGACGGTCGCCCTCGGGCTCGAGATCGACCGAAACCAAGGAGGAGGCCTCGCCCGAAAGAACCAGAGGAAACTCGCCGCTCTCGATCAGCTCCAGCTACCGGCGCCCCGACGACACCCCAGCCACCTTCACACACAGCGCACAATGAAGGATTCCTGTATCGTAAAAAGGCCACCAGCTCTGATCTTGAAGCTCAGCAGAGAAGCCCCACCAGGTATAAAGCTGCCGTGATCCGTACAGACTTGTTTGTGTGTGTCTGTGTTTGTGTGTGTGTGTGTGTGTGTGTGTGTGTGTGTGTGTGTGTGTGTGTGTGTGTGTGTGTGTGTGTGTATATATATATATATATATATATATATATATATATATATATATATATATATATATATATATAAATCCTCATCTCACCCCCTTGGGTGGTGTCCGTCCCCCATTCAGCTCGGGTCCTCTACCAGAGGCCAGGAAGCTTGAGGGTTCTGCGCAGTATCCTTGCTGTTCCCAGCACTGCACATTTCTGGACTGAGATGTCTGATGTTGTTCCCGGGATCTGTTGCAACCACTCATCTAATTTGGAGGTCACTGCCCCGAGTGCTCCGACCACCACAGGCACGACTGTCACCTTTACCTTCCAGGCTCTCTCCAGCTCCTCTCTGAGCCCTTGGTATTTCTCGAGTTTCTCGTGTTCCTTCTTTCTGATGTTTCCATCACTTGGGACCGCTACATCCACTACAACGGCTTTCTTCTGCCCTTTATCAATGATCACGATATCCGGTTGGTTCGCCATTACCATCTTGTCAGTCTGGATCTGGAAGTCCCACATGATCTTCGCTCGGTCATTCTCCACCACCTTGGGAGGTGTTTCCCATTTTGACCTTGGGGTTTCCAGTCCGTACTCGGCACAGATGTTTCGGTAGACTATGCCAGCCACCTGGTTATGGCGTTCCATGTAGGCTTTCCCTGCCAGCATTTTACACCCTGCAGTTATGTGTTGGATCGTCTCGGGTGCCTCTTGGCACAACCTACACCTTGGGTCTTGTCTGGTGTGGTATATCTGGGCCTCAATGGCTCTGGTGCTCAGGGCCTGCTCCTGAGCAGCCAGGATGAGTGCCTCTGTGCTGTCCTTCAGGCCAGCCCTCTCTAGCCACTGATAGGACTTCTTGAGATCAGCCACTTCACTTATGGTCCGGTGGTACATCCCGTGTAGGGGCTTGTCCTCCCATGATGGTCCCTCTTCCAGCACCTCATCCTCTGTTCCCCATTGTCTGAGACATTCTCTGAGTACATCATCCGTTGGAGCCTTCTCCTTGATGTATTCATGAAGCTTCGATGTTTCATCCTGGACAGTGGCTCTCACACTCACTAGTCCCCGGCCTCCTTCCTTTCGGCTTGCGTACAGTCTCAGGGTGCTGGATTTGGGATGGAACCCTCCATGCATGGTTAGGAGCTTTCGGGTCTTAACATCCGTGGTCTGAATCTCTTCCTTTGGCCACCTGATTACTCCTGCAGGGTATCTGATCACTGGCAGGGCATAGCTGTTTATTGCCCGGGTCTTATTCTTACCATTGAGCTGGCTTCTTAGGACTTGCCTCACCCGCTGGAGGTATTTGGCCATAGCCGCTTTCCTTGTTGCCAGTTCGAGGTTGCCATTGGCTTGTGGTATACCGAGGTACTTGTAGCTGTCCTCAATGTCTGCTATTGTTCCTTCAGGGAGTGAGACCCCTTCAGTGCGGACTACCTTTCCTCTCTTAGTCACCATCCGACTACATTTCTCAAGCCCGAATGACATCCCGATGTCGCTGCTGTAGATCCTGGTTGTGTGGATCAGGGAGTCTATGTCCCTTTCGCTCTTAGCATACAGCTTTATGTCATCCATGTAGAGGAGGTGACTGATCGTAGCTCCATTTTTGAGGCGGTATCCGTAGCCTGTCTTGGTGATTACTTGGCTTAGGGGGTTCAGTCCTATGCAGAACAGCAGTGGGGAGAGTGCATCACCTTGGTATATGCCACATTTGATGGACACTTGGGTAAGTGGCTTGCCATTGGCTTCAAGTGTGGTTTTCCACATCCTCATCGAGTTCGCAACGAAGGCTCTTAGGGTCCTGTTCACCTTATACAACTCCAAGCATTCAGTGATCCATGTATGTGGCATCGAGTCATAGGCTTTCTTGTAATCAATCCAGGCTGTGCACAGGTTGGTATGTCGGGACCTGCAGTCTTGTGCGACTGTTCTGTCAACCAGGAGCTGATGTTTGGCTCCTCTGGTATCTCTACCAATGCCCTTCTGTGCTTCGCTCATGTATTGATCCATGTGTCCACTTATCTTAGCCGCAATGATGCCTGACATGAGCTTCCATGTTGTGGAGAGACAGATTATTGGCCGATAGTTGGATGGGACTGTACCCTTTGAGGGATCCTTCATGATCAGGATCGTTCGCCCTCCAGTTAGCCATCCTGGGTGAGTCCCATCCTTCAGCAACTGGTTCATTTGTGTTGCTAGGCGCTCATGGAGTGCTTTGAGTTTCTTTAGCCAGTAGGTGTGTGCCATGTCCGGGCCTGGTGCTGTACAGTTTTTCATATCTGAGACTCTTTCCTGTATGTCTGCCACTGTTATGGTAACTGGGTTCTGCTCAGGGAGGTTGCTGTGCTCCTCTCTCAGGGTCACCAGCCATTGTGCACTGATGTTATGTGCAGCCTCCCTCTCCCATATTCCTTTCCAGTACCTTTCAGTTTCCAGTCTTGGTGGGTCAGCTCTGCTGTTAGGACCCTGCCACTGAGCGTACACTTTCGCAGGTTGTGTTGCGAACAGCCTGTTTATTCGCCTGGCCTCATTCTCTTTCGTGTACCGCTTTAGGTGACTGGACAAGGCTTGGAGCCTTTGTTTGGCAGTTTTGAGTGCTTCAGGTATGGTCATCTGGGTGTACCTCTCAGGAATCGGCCTTTTCATCACACCTCTCTGGGCCTCCGTCAATTGACTCACATCTTTCCGAGCCTCCTTGATCTTAGCCTCCAACCGTCTTTTCCATGGTGGGTAACGTGTCTCATAGTTGCTCCGATAGCCAAGGATTTCTAGGATCACTGATGCTGAAGCGTATATCAGCTCATTGGTTTCGGTGATCGTTGTGGTAGGAATCGCCCTCAGTGCTGCATTCACACTTTCCATGAGACTTTCAGGTGGTACTTCACATAGCCGTTGTAATCGGTTTCTAGGTTGCCCAGCTTTCATCCTCGCCATGATCTTAGCTTTCAGGTCAGTTGCTGCCTTGCTCAGCATTTCATTCATTGGGGCTGGCCTCCCAATCTCATCATCTGCATTCATTGGGGCTTGCCTCCCAATCTCTGGTATGACCTCCTCCTCTGATCTGGCAGCCTGGGGCCCTTCACCATGGAACCTGCGTTGTACCTCATCAATCTCAAGTTGTGACAGCAATTGCCGTTTGTGGATGTTGGAACACTGAGTTACTAGTTGTTTCGTGGTCAACCGTGACTGTGGGTTTCGAAGTAACCATTCAGCCTGCATTCTCTGCATGTAACCCCTCTGACTAGGGTTGCTTGAGTAGTAGCATTCCAACAGAGCCATGTTATCGCATCTCGCCCATCTCTGCTTTGTTCCAGTAGCCCATTTTTCATCAAGGTGCTCTGGTTCCCCAGCACCTGACGCAGACCTTGTTTGGCCGGGCGACGTCTGAGCCGGCATGTCATTCATTTTATTGTCTCTCATATATATATATATATATATATATATATATGCTATATATAAATGAATGACATCCATCCATATATATATATATATATATATATATATATATATATATATATATATATATATATATATATATATATATATATATATATATATATATTATATATATGTCATTCATTTTATTGTCTCTCATATATTTATATATATGAGAGATATATGAGAATATATATATATATATATATATATGAGAGACAATAAAATGAATGACATGCCTGCTCAGACGTCGCCGTGCCAAACAAGGTCTAAATCAGGTATTTGTTATATATATATATATATATATATATATATATATATATATATATATATATATATATATATATATATATATATATATATATATATATATATATATATATATATATATATATATATATATATATATATATATATATATATAAGGCCAACATTGTCGTGTGGAACCGGGTCGAAATGACTCTTTGAGTGTAAAAGGTTGCCGACTCCGGATATAGACAGTGAACTGAACCTATGAGCAATAGTGGCAGAGCTATGTGATAGTCAAGGATGTGCTGGGAACAAAAAATCGGCCCGGGAATATTCGACGACAGTGGCCATCACCTACACAAATAATCAGCGATTGTGGTGTGTGTGGCGGCACTGGTTCGCATATTTGCCTCACAGTACAGCGGTGCAGGGTTCAATTCAATAATCATTCATACGCTGACCGGCGGTGAGTGACTTATGTGAATTAGTAGCTCTTTGTCAGAAAAAATGACGTTTTTTTTTAAGACATCCATTTGCCTCTCACCTGTTTTGTGCAGCAAATCCTGGGTTAATGTCTACTGCGTGCTAAAAGAGGGCAAGCTGACCTTCTACAAGGACGCCAGAAACCACAACACAACATACAATGGAGAACCATCTGTTGACCTTTCCAACTGCTCTTTTGATCCTTCGTTGGGATACAAGAAAAAGAAGAATGTTTTCATTGTTCAGTAAGATCAATTTCCAAATTATAATTTTGTCTTCATGCATAACGTTCTGTTGGTGGATCGTTGATCAGAAATGGGCAAAACACATGACTCTTTTGATGTTAGCTCTAAAGCTTTGTCAAGCATGAGAAACTGATTGTCACTGTTTTTCTTTTCTCTCAGAGTCAACGATGGAAATAATTTATTAGTATTTCATGCAAAAGATGAGGTAAGAGCATTTGGCAAGTCGTGTCGAAATGGAGATGCATGGGAAGGCAAACATTTGGATGATCCTTTTTTTTAAGATTTTAACACACCACTTTGGAGGTCAACTCAATATATTTTTTAATGCTATTATAGATGTTTGAGGCAGAGTTGAAACATAAATGAATTGGTAACAACTACTGTATCAGTAAAAACAAAAACAAAACCAGTAATGTATCATGTCATTTATTCATAAATCTCAAAATCAAATCAGTGGCAGTGGTAGACTGAAGCAATATTTGTTAATTTCATTTCATTATTTAGCAACAATTTTAAAAAGCCTTGTTTCGCGATGCATCCTTACAAGAGTAGCTGCTCTGATCGAAAAACGCCTAGTTTAGTCTTTCATATGCTTTCGCAAAACAAATCAAAAGCCCCAAAAATTGGCGACTCAAGTCAAGTCATACGACTTGAGTCCCCCGTTTCTGCTAAATGAATAAGGAACATTGGTGCATCCAACACAGGGTGTCTTTAACTCTAACGGTCACTACAGTGGACAGTTTACCATGTTATCAGGTGACAGGGTGCATGAAGGGGTTAATCTGGCCAATGCGCAAGGAAAATCTTCAGCACTCTTGAGTGAAATGTGTGGCCGGTGTCAATCAGCTTGGCCTGAGCATCTTGTAAAGGGTCCTCAAGCAGAGTAATGAGCCAAAATACACAGCTAAAAACACACGAGACGACAGGTGCAAAAGTCTCATTGAGAGTTCCCTAAATGCCACACACAATATTTTTACTCTCTCATTTTTCTTTTTATAATGGAAGGATGTCAAATTGCCTGTGTATCGAACAAAATGAATGCGCTAAATAAGAATGCACTTAAGATAAGACTGTACAGAAGACTTTTTCACGAACAAAGGAATGCTCAAGTCAACATTTTTGATGAATGCATATTTTCAGAGTTAACTCATTAGTCATATTGCACTAATCAACCTGGACAGAGATGCTTTTACCAAATGAATAATGAGAGACACACTTGTTGGAGTGGCTTGCGAGTATCTGGTTAAGATTACACCACACCATATTTTGTTCCTATAACCACAGACTAACTTCATTATTTTCATCCTCTTTGCCCACTCCCCGCGAGGTCACTTTTGGAGTTCATCCTTAACCCTTTCACACACCAATAATGATGACCTGTAACCTGATGAACATGATAAACTGTCCACTGTAGTAACTGCTGTCCCCTGAAAGGGTTAATGTGCTCACTAAGCAAAAGTCTGACAGGATATGCCATACCTGTTAATTTGTTTTAACATTAGAAGCCGCTAGGGACTTTGGAGATTCCACTGTGTTGCAGATCAGTGGTCCCCAACCCCCGGGCCGCGGACCGGTACCGTCCGTGGGTCATTTCGTACCGGGCTGCAGAGAAGAATAAATAACGTACATTACTTCCGTTTTATTCATTTCGGGATCTGAAATATGTTTTATTTTGAAATAATTACCGGATTCTCTGTTACATCCGACTATAGTATGTCACCCTTGACGCAGGTCAAAGCGCGCTTCTCAGTCACTTGATAGGTTACCGCTAAAATGAAAGCCAGCGACTAGCAAAATGAGTAAAAAACAAATGTCTTTGGGAAGGGGAAAAGGCCCAGCCAGGAGACAATAGAGGAGCCTCCGACTTTCAAGAAAACGAAGGTTACATTAATAGACAGTATCGGGAGTCCTACTTAAAATACAGATTTATCTCAACGGGAGATTCCCACGCACCAAGCCTGCATAATATGCGGCGATGGTGCGCCGTATTTTTCATGCACTTTGTATTTGCGCTGTATCTTATTTTGAAGGCATGTTTAAATGTTACCATAGCGACCAGAGAGTATTGCTAGGACGTTCCTCGTGTCATTATTCGTGTTCATTATTATACTATATTTAGAAAATACCACAGTTTTCATGCAGGTCATATCACATTATTTTGTTGTATTTATCCGCCACACCTTAAAGGCCGGTCCCTGAAAATATTGTCTGACATTAAACCGGTTCGTGGGGCAAAAAAGGTTGGGGACCGCTGTTATAGATGATGGTTGACCGCTCATCTCACTTTCTCTGCAGGAGGATCTGAAGGCTTGGACTTCTAACATCACCACCTGTATATCTGAGCATGAGGCCATGGCCAAGTGGGACAAGCCCGGCACATCTGGCATGGACCATGACCGTTCGGAGAGGAAGGAGAGGTCGGAGGGAGATGCAGACGCCAGGTCGGAGAGATCGGAGATTGTCGGCGAGGAGAGATCTGAGAAGGAGAGGTCAGAGAAAGGGGATGGCTCAGACAAGTTAGACACATCAGAAATTGCTGACAAGCTGGAGGGTGGGGCTGGTGGCTCCAGCACATCTGGAAAGAGCAAATGAAGAGCCTACTGATGTTTTAGTCATTGACAATTGGTGGTTGTATGAATGGGAAGCATGTTTGCAGAGCCCCAATCACGGAGGTTACGGGACAAGACTATTGTAACTCATCTCTAAGCCAACCTCTCCACGTCACCGACTGCAATGCTTCGTTGCTTGTATTGGGCCACCTGCTGGTGGGGGGTTGTCATTGTTTAATCTCTTGGTTTCATCTTTCGATATATTTCAGTGACTGATGATACCCTGTCGATCTCTCTACCTGTCCGTCCGTCTCGACGCACCTGAAAAAGAGGTGACTGAAGTGTTCACAATAATGAAAAACTTTTTAAGCAATATACTTTTTTTAAGTTATTCTATCTTGTAGTGAGAGATAAAAGCAAATGAAACATGAAGTAGTGGCAAATGTGACGATTCGGTCTGATTTCTCATTCATACACGGTTACCCCGGTCTTGCACCTTAGATACTTAAAACATACGAAATCTTGAAGACATGTAATCCCACCTCATGGTAATCATAGATCATGTTATTATAATGGAATGCTGGTGTTAGCCACCAAGCTTTTTTGGGGTCGGGGGGGAATTGGGAGGGGGGGGAGTCGTGAAATTCTAATAATAATTTTTTTGATCCATGTCCTGAAAAAAAAAACAACAAAAAAGGAAGCTGTCTATGAAATGCTCTCGATGACACGATTTGACATAATGCCTTTGTACACAAAATCTGAACACTGCATGAAATCAAATACAGTAGTCTCTTAGTGCGCTTGTTTGACTTTTTTTTTATGTTCTTGAAAATGTTTGGGGAAATGCAATCATTTAGTGTGAGGAAATCATTTTGCAATCATGGTTCACAAAAGTAGGGTTGTCTTCCATCCACAGTTATGACTACTCCTTGATCAGCTTTTTGAATAACAGGAAACTGCCCCCAGACTCCCACGCCCCACCATTTTTTTTTGGGTTTGATATCCTTATCATTTATTTTGCCAACAGAATTTAACATTGTGTCTGGAAAAAAAACATGAAGTGAGGTAGAAGCTCTCTGTACCGTTGCGTATTTTGTTTTCAAATCCAGATTGTCAATTTACCAACAGTGAGTTCAAATGCAAATCTGTTCAAAGTCATGAATTGTATATACCTATCTTTGTGTGTATATCAATAAACCCTGTGCGCTAATAAAACAGTACACTAAAGTGAAATGGGTAAAAAGTAAAACATTTATATTAATCCACTTAAGTCAAATAAAAACGTTACATTTAATGGAAAATATGCAAATTAGAAGTCACGAATGAATTACACAGCATATATTAAGTACACTAATATCTAGTTGTATGAGCCACTTTTACCAGGGGAAAAGCAGCAGGAAATACTTCAAATACGCTTGTATTTTTATATTCCTATGTTTCTTATATTGGCCCACAGCCCAAATAAGACCATTTAGAGCTGATTGAGTTGTCAGCGTGTTTGTGAGCAGTGTGTTCAATGTGTGTATTATCAACATGTGTATGTTCGAGAAATTATTGGTGGTGAGCACAGAGTTCTGTGAGATTACCAGACACACTCTTCATTCTTTTACGTGTTTGAGAAAAATAGAATCTAAATGTGAACAACGTGGCCATTTATGAGATGGGCATAAAATCCTGAAAATATGTGTGCATTCATCTACAGTTACAGCTGGAGGCATTCTGTAAATGTCAAGTTGAAGTTTCCCATTTTCTCATCGTTGCACCTATATATATATATATATATATATATATATATATATATATATATATATATATATATATATATATATATATATATATATATATATATATATATGTACCAAATATATATATATATATATATATATATATATATATATATATATATATATATATATATGTATTCAAATAGTCTTCCTTTCTTTGTGAACACCAAAAGATACTTTCCAATTCAGTAGTATTGGGTTACCCACATGAGGAATGTAGTGACAACGTGCTGCCCTTCTGCAGCCTTCAAATTATTCAAACAAGAATAGATGAGCAACCGTATTTTACAGTGTGAATGTTATTTTCCTGTCACCGGTTTAACATAAGTGCCATGTCATAAGGTTTGATGAAAGAGCACTAAAGAAGACCGGTGATTCTTGAATTGAACTGAATTGCAATACGCGGTTTTATCAATCGCGTGGGAGCTACAAAACTTTCATGTGGACGTAGTCGCTCCATTCAGTCTGACGTGTTTGCTCTCCATCACTTTTATGAAGCACGCTGGGGACGTATTTATTTATTTATTTATTTATTTTTCTTCCACCATGTTTTGAGCAACCCAGCTAATGAGACAGCACAAACTGTGACTGACAAGAAAAAAAATGCAAACTTTGTTTCGTTCATTGATGGTCTTCAAGTGTGTATGTCTTTGTTACTTTACATTCAAACCTGCTGCTAAGACATGAATAAACCTCTGAACTTGCTGATGCTAACGTGACACTGAATTGATGTGAAGACGTTCTGTACTCTGATGATCTGCGGTTCTCCTCACATGACACATTCAAACGTTTCCTACTCAAAAAGTCAACGTAGAGCAGGTGTTTTTAAAAAGTGGCACAGGGAGCATCCCGTCAGAGTTTAAAAATGACGCAAGCACCTCCTACTGTCTCTCTAAAATATTTTCTGCTGTCCAGTTTTATGCTCTTCCCAGACTCCGTTTGTTATTTTCCCGTAGGAACTTAAAACTATGAACAACAACACAAAAATTAAGATAACATCAGTTATCTTAGCGGTTTGAAAACGAAATGCTTTATTTTTCTACAATTGCTTCCAGTTGTGCCAGAAACATTTCGGAACTGGTATTCGTGCTGTATTCAAACGCTAACGACAAGCGTCAAGTTATCACATTTTGTGTGAGCCGAACCATTAACTAGCATGTCTACAAAAAGATCCCGCTACATTTGCTTCGATTGGTGAGCGAGAAGAGTTAAGAGTTGTGGCAGGTTTCCCTCCCTGGCAACGCGCTTTCCCACAATGCCTCCGACATCACTCCTGGAATATTGCCGTGCTGGTGTAACCTCCCGACTCACCTGTTTTGCTTCCAATGGATTTGTTTCTCTTTTCCCAAACTCAAAGGTTTAATCTCGGGAACCGTTTTTGAAAGAAGTGGACAACAACAATGTGGCCGTGATGATGGCGCCGTCGAGAATCTTGGAAGAATTCCTGTCAGGGTTTCATGAAGGTGTAACAGAGAAGGCAGAGGGAAATGTGTTACACTAGAGGTGGATAACTTGAAAGAGTAACTTTTGAAGTTGGTCGTTTGTTGTAGATTTGAAATGGAGTTTTTGTGACAACCCTCGAACGTTGCTGACGCACCACGTTTCTCTTCTTCTGCAATTCATCTCTCGTCCTCTTGTAAATTGCTTGTTTGAACTCCACCAGTAACACTCCACTATTACAAATTTCAGTGCAGGACTGAATCACATTTTTTTAATAGTAATGAGAAGGCAGAGTCTCCAACAAGCTATAGTTTTCAACAAATTGTGAGTGAATGGGTGAAATGTATGAGAGTTAGAAAAAAAATCAACAATAAAAAGGCTTGTGCAACTTTCATTAGCACTGTAGTGCCAGTAGGGGGGGGGGGGCTGTTCGATAAGAAGAAATGATCGGACATGTATATATTATTGCACAAATCCTGCACAACTTGATGTATGCTTCAAGAATGTACATTCTAATTTGTTTATTGAATTGAATTACATCTAAATTATATCTGTCTGTGGAAATATGAAATATGGTGATGTATAAAAATCAGTCCATCCCTTCACTTTGCCATTGTCTTCTTTCCCCTCTAAAGGTTTTTACAAACGATGATGATGTTACAAATATTTATACTTCCGATGTGAGACCTGTTAAGGAAATGTTGTGGATCTGTGCTCCTTGGTGATTCCAAAGACTTTATTTCTAGTATATTATTGTAGAATTATACTCTAAGCTATCGGTAAAGAAGACAGAATGCAATATAGATGGCATGCATAATTACAATGTTGAATGAAATATTACATTTTTATATTTGATGTGAGACAAATCCGTCATCCTTATATTCTGTCCTCAAAAACATATTTTTTAGTCGTTGACTCTCATGTAATATGCCCACAGAACTCCATTTTCTATAATAATAATAATCCATTTTATTTATAAGCGCCTTTCAAGACACCCAAGGACACTTTACAATAACAAAAACAATAAAACACAATAGATCAGAGGGTAAGAAAAAAAAAGCATTTCTTTCTCGTAGGCCATAAATATAAAACAAAAATGGAGAAGAGTAAGTATGGTGGTAACTGCGTGCATTGCTGTTCCATGTGAGTACATTCTTCCGCTGCTTTATTAATCAAGGACCCCCTAAACTGTGTATTCATTTTAAAGAACATCACAACATGAAGAAAAAGAACCATGTTCTTGTTTATGATGATACTAATGCAGCGTGTATACCGGAGACAAATTCCTTGTGTGTTCTACATACTTGGCCAATAAAGATGATTCTGATTCTGATTCTGAACCATGCGCACTCATAATCACACGATTAGAGTGTTCCATTAGCCTGCCGCGCACGTTTTTGGAATGTGGGAGAAAACCGGAGCACCCAGAGAAAGCCCGCGAAGGGAGAACATGCAAACGCCACACAGGAAGGCCAGAGCCGGACTCGAACCCTGCACCTCTGCCCTTTGAGGCGCTAAGAAACAGGAAACATGGCGGCCATATTTGTGCTCTCGTTTATTTAAATACAGGGAAGCGCCACGTGACCTGGTCTGGGACCAAATGTGGGCGGGGCCTATCAAGCACCAGCTACGGAAGCTCACCCATCGACTGCTGAGAGAAAATGGCCTTCGTTGGAAAAGTTGCATACTTGTTTAGGAGCTCTATCAGGGGCTCACGATCTTTGAGGGGTTTAACATGGCGCCGAGCTGTCGTCTGTGGCACTGTTGTCGCCACTGGATTTATGGGTTATTCTTACCAATATAACGTGAACCGAAGTGTTCCTCTCTTCGTCGTTCACGCTCAAGAGCAAAAAGTGAGTACGCACTATACGCGCTGTGACAAGTCGTAACTTTTACACTCACCTGACAGACCCAAGTTGTTGTGTGTATTAGTTGTATGCATTTTTTAAATGAATGTGACATACTTCAATTTTGCACCTATTGTGACAGTTAATGAAGCACCACGTTTTAAAAGGCCTCACCCGATTGTCAAACTTGTTATGTTAAGAGTATAGTCTTTGGGTAAAACGACTTGCTTGAAACAAGCATTACCGGGGCTGGCACGTCTTTTATCGACGCTTCCAGTGATGCAAGTCTCGTTTCCTGTGACAAATATTGTGAAAGTTATAACTGCACCATTTTCTGGCGAAGTCAATCGGGGTCTAGATTTTAGGCGTGATATTTTTTTTTGGTAGAACCCGAGTTTCAAACACCATAAATTTCTTAATCTTCATCATATAAGACTTCTCTCATTGGAAGGAAAGCTTGCTCAACACAGAAACAAATAACATACGACGAATTAATTCGCCAGTGGGTAACTGGTGGTGAATTCCACTCTAAACGCGAAACAATAGATTCATCTCATCACAACAACGATCATCATAGTTTGAAGATTGTAATTATTAAATTCAGAATTCCAACGGCAAATAATCTGAAAAGCCTGCTTTTGGTAAAGTATTATGTTGTAGTAAAACAGCGCAAATACAGCAAAATGTCTCTTTGCTGTGCATCGTTTTTATAATGGGTGCCATGCTGAGAATAAAACTAATTAAGGCTTTGAGAATTAACAAACCTTCCCTGGGTTGTTAATATACATTGTAAGGAACAAAAATATCACAGTTATGAGGTATTTGTAGTGTATAAAATTTATGAAATGGATGTTAGAAATGACAGAAAATATGGGCCACTGTGGCATCGCAATGGTGCTGGCAAATTTTAAGGCCACAAATGTGTTTGTCAATTGACCAATTAACTGCAAATTTGACAGAATCTGAACAAATATACTGTGTAATAAATATGACCATTTGGATTAAAAAAAAACTTTTCTAAAAGTTTTTGAAGTGAGGTTGTCAACTACAAATTAGGGAAATGTTAACCAAGTCTTATACCCGCATGTGATATTTCAAGAAATGTTGAAGTTGTAGAAAGAGTAGACCACCTGTTCTAAGTCATCGTGAGTGGTTTATACTGCTAAGTTGGAAAAACACGACAGAGGTTCCGTCATCACTCAAAAAAAGCAATCACGAGTATGATGCCTCGAGTGACAATTTTTTTTAGAGCCATTCAACAGAGGACATACAATACAATACAATACAATACAAGCTGATTTATATAGCGCTTTCACAACAGCGGCAGCTGTAACCAAGCGCTTTACAAAACAGTTAGCATAAAGTAAATTAATAAACACAACATAAAACACGAACATAAAGTAAAATAATGAACACAGCACATAACATAAAACACGGACAGTCGTGCAGTCCTAACCACATACACATACCTGTTCAAATGATTTTATAGTTAAAAATAATAAACGTCTCGTCCTTCTTTTAGGAGCCTGCAGCTCCGCAAATGTCTGCCAGAAAGATGCGTTTCATCCAGTTTGCCTCAATTGTCTATGAAGAAGAGCCCTACATGACACCGAGAGACTTCCTCTTCTCTGTGATGTTGGAGAATGTTGATCGTAAGTGCATGCTTGTTTCGTGGCGGCATACATTATACTGTGGAGTAATCGGGTGATTCCACAGATACCTGACATCTACAAACACACACATACACTTACTGAGTGTAAAAACACTTGTAGGCCATAAATATAAAACAAAAATGGAGAAGAGTAAGAATGGTGTTAACTGTGTGCATTGCTGTACCATGTGATGACGCTGCTTTATTAACCAAGGACCCCCCAAACTGTGTATTCATTTTAAAGAACATCACAACATGAAGAAAAAGATGCTCTTGTTTTTCCTCAACGGGATCATCTAGTGCACCATGTAGTTTTAAATGTGTTCCATAATTTTTATCTGCCGTCATTTTATTTTCTTTTTTTAATGTTCTTTCAAACTTATGGAATCAAACTTTGTTTGATTAATTGTTTTTAATGTGCATGTTTCTGGTCTCTGCTATAGGAAAGCTCCAGAAGAGAGTCCTAACAACAAAAGTAAGAGTCATTCCCCGCACATGGTAGATAAGTTTCACTTTATGTTGGGCATAATAGTACTGCTATGCATCTACTCTGACATTTTTGTAGGAACTAGAACAGATGATGGTGGCTGCTTCCAAAGCTTGGCCTGGCAATACTTTGTTCAGATTTTGGGGTGACAATGGTAAGTTAAGTGTCATCTGAACAGGGTTCTCGCATGAATGGTTCATTCTGTTTCTTGCTGCGAGCCAAACAGTTGCACACATGCAGCGGAACCTTGAACCCAGTCCATCTACCATTGTTTCCATCGTTCCAGGGTCAGAAAATGCTCTCATAAAACCTTTCAAGCAGAAGTCAACCCCAAATTTTTCTTTTCAATAATATGATTATGTGCCTTCCCGCGTCACTATGTTCTGATTCATTTTGCATCTGTGGAATATGAGTTAAGAAGCAAAATCCACCCATTTTTAGCCATCTCAGGGAGGGCAGCCATTTTGCTACTTTCTGTTGGCTGAAACAGACCTCGCGATTGCTCAGGGCTCAGGTAACGACCAATCACGGTTCGCCTGTGTTCTGAAGTTGCCATTTTTCAAAATGGGGATGTCACTTTTTTTTTTTTAATATATTCTTCATCCCACTACGGGGGACACAGTGCGATGGCAGGTACGCCAGGTGTGATCCCAAGGAACATGTTTTTATTTAATTTTTTTTCCCCTTTAAAATGTAATTGCATAATCACTACGATAGGTGGCAGTGGCGCTCTTGCTGAAAGGCAAGGGTGGGCAATTCGGGTCTAGGAGGCCTGGTATCCATAATGTTTTATGTCTCCCTGGTCCGACACAGCTTACTAAATTAGTATTAAAAGCGCTCCCTGAAACCAGTCTCACTAACCAACACTAAATTTGGTCCACTAATTTGAATGAATTCCCATTATAACAAACAGGACATCCAAAAAAAAAAAAGAAGTCTAAAGCAAGCACCCATGCATGACATTCAACAAGACGTCGGACATTTTGGTTTCAAGCAAGCACAACAAACGAATAAGAAAGAAGATATCCTACACAGATGGCCGTAGGATACCTCATTTCGAGGATTGTCCATGAAACAATGATGTGAAGGCTTGTATTTATTGTACTAAGTTCTACTATTTCATTGTATTTTTCATATATAATTGTGACATAATGTTATTGCAGGTTTGATATCCTACACAGAGTACCTGTTCTTGCTGACTATTCTGACAAGTAAGTGAATGAACGGTGATTTTATGATAATCCACATGATGAGATCTAACTGTCGTTATTTCTCCCAAATTCCTGAATGTATTTTCTCGCATTAACCCTTTCGTGCATCCTGTAACCCGATAACATGATAAACTGTCCACTGTAGTAACCGCCGTGCCTGAAAGGGTGAAATGTCATCGAGGCTGCATCAACGACATCTTATAGCTGAGCTGAAGTGGCGAGTTTGATTCAATATCAAAATTGTTAACCGATTGCTGTTTGCCGTGGCAGAGCCGCGAACGGGATTTCACATTGCGTTCAAAATGCTTGATGTGGATGGCAACGAGCAAGTGGATAAAAAGGAGTTCATGAAGGTAAAACTAAATGATCGTCGAACTGCATCACATAAGTTTTTTTTTTAACTCGGTTCTCACAAATGGCTGGCTGGCTGAATTGTTTTTGTGAGATTAAATGTCACACTGTATGCTTTTGTAATGCTGCCCGATGGTCCGCACTTCATGCTGTCACAGTTGGAAGGTGAGGGGAGCAGAAACTGTTCCATGCCAATACATTTCGACGTTTGCATCTCATGTAGCCTGACTCAGCACTTCTCTTTTCGTTCATTCCCGCCAAAGCACGTGAATGACAGAACGGGATTGTGTTTTTAGGTGTGTCCGTGCTCCAAGCTTGCATGTCTGGGTTCTATTTTATCAGGTAGACAAGAAGGCTGCTTGCAGAATTAGAAGTGCATGTTTTCTTTTTCTCTTCAGCAACAAGAATGACTTGGAGAAAGATCATAATCCTTCATGAAAGTGATCATTTCTTTATTTTCTTGTTTTTCAGCTGAAGAAAATCATTGGAAAAAATAAAAGGAGAATTTCACAGGACAACCCAGAGGTAAAAACAAAACAAAAGAAAAACAAAATTAAACTGTCTGTTTCATCAACTATCTGGCAACCAACTTGCGCGTATTTTTGTTTGTTTGTGTTTTGAATTTTTTGACTCTTATAGAGATCAGTTGAGGACGGAGACCACGTGAACACGACGCTGCAGGCGTACTTCTTCGGAAAGAGTGGCGAAAACAAGTTGCAATATCAACAGTTCCGCAAGTAATGAAACTCTCAGTCATTGTCAAATGACAACATAAACCTGAGCTTGATGGAACCGGAATAAACCCAGAGTAGATCAGTCAAAGACCGAAATTGGATCTGATCAGTAAAATATCGGCCTCACTTGTCATTCCTGAGGTTGCTTTTCGATGACTTGTTAACCGCTTGGTCAACTGTCCGTCGCTTAGGTTCATGGAGGATCTCCAGGCCGAGGTCCAGGAGATGGAGTTCCTGCAGTTCTCCAAAGGCATGGACACCATGCGACGGGAGGACTTTGCCGAGTGGCTGCTCCATTACACCAACGAGGAAGACAATGAGGTTTACTGGGAAAACATGAGGAAGAGGATCCCTGCTGGCCAGGTACTCTGTTCTGCAACATGGATTTTTTATTTTTTAATTTGTTGCTAAAGTGCATCATAAAAATGGCATGCCTCCCCCCTCACCTCTTTTGCAGAGCATCACATTTGAGGAGTTCAAAGCCTTCTGCCTGTTCACCAACAATCTGGAGGATTTTGCTTTTTCCATGAAGATGATCAGTGAAGCCAACCGTCCCGTGGGAATGGGTAAGGCCGCTTATCGCGCTTGAATATAACGCAAGGGAGGACTGCTGTCGTTAACAGTCGGTTGTTTCCATTTTCTGACCCCCCCCCCAAAAAAAAGCCCAGTTCAAGCGCGCCGTGAGGATAGCCACAGGCCACGACCTGTCTGAGAACGTGTTGGACACTGTGTTTAAACTCTTCGACATGGACGGGGACCACTGCCTGAGCCACAAGGAGTTCATTGGAGTGATGAAGGACAGAGTCTTGCGGGGGCTCAAGGTGGGTATCCGTCACTGTGGTTACGTAGTCGCGCAAAAATCCCAGCAATGGAATTGCTGTAGTTGAATGAATGTCAGTTGAAATTCAATTACCGGTAATTGATTTACTCTGGAGTCAGGGTGGCCCGGTGGTCCATTGGTTAGCGCGTCGACCTCACGGTGCAGAGGTACCAGGTTCAATTCCAGCTCCGGCCTCCCTTTGTGGAGTTTGGATGTTCTCCTGCGTGGGATTTCTCCGGTTTCCTCACACATTCCAAAAACATGCATGGCAGGCTGATTGAACATTCTAAATTGTCCCTAGGTGTGAGTGTGAGCGTGGATGGTTGTTCGTCTGTGTGTGCTCTGCGATTGGCTGGCAACCAGTTCAGGGTGTCCCCCGCCTACTGCCCGAAGACGGCTGAGATGAGCTCCAGCACACCCCCCGGCCCTCTTGTGAGGATAAGCGAATCAGAAAATGAATGAATGAATACTTTGAAGTCAGCCAATCCTCCATTAAGCGCCTCCAGTTGGTCCAGAAGGCTGCTGCTCGCCTCTTGACTGGTACTCGTAAAACGGAGCACATAACTCCAACTCTGGCATCCCTTCACTGGCTCCCTATACATTTTAGTTATTTTTAAGATCCTATTATTTGTTTTCAAATCTTGAAATAGCCTTGCTTCACCTTACCTCTCTGAGCTCCGCCCCTACGCACCTGCCTCAGGTCTGCGGACCAGACATTAGAGGTACTGAGAACTAAACAGAGGCTCAAAGGGGATCAAATCTTTTCCGTTGCCGGTCCCTCTCTTTGGAATGGCCTCCCATTGAACATTCGGCAAGCCCCCTAGCTGCTCATCTTTAAAATTCGTCTCAAGACTCATTTTTATTCTTTCGCTTTTGACTCAACATGCGACTTGATTTTTAGTTTGACAATTTTTGTGCTTTCTACCGTCTTTGTATACAGTGGTGGTTGTCTTAAAGTCCTCTATCAATACAATTTAGTTGAGATTCATTGAATATGAGGGATGTGTGAAGACTGAGCACCCTTTTTTGGTTGTTACTTGCATACTGTATACATTGGGCGTGACAAATATGCCCATGCTACACGGTTGCTTTTCTTTGCTCGTCGGCGTTGCATTTTCCAAGAATTCTTGTTTTATTTTATGTGATAAACATATACAGGTGCATCCACAGAATGGCTTCTCTGGCTACTGGAAATGTGTGAAGCGGGAGACCTTCAAGGGAGCTCAGGAAGCCATGGGAGGCGGCAGATGTCCCATCTGAGCATCCGATCGACCCGAGGACACGTCTGAGACCCGCCACGGCTCCACCCGAATGTGCGCTTCGTCAGTAGAGAGCAAACTGTCCCATCCACTTTTGTTGATGAGTCAAAGTTTCAAGAGTTTGTAATATTGGGGGAAAAAATGAGAATACAGTTATTTACCACTATATTTCAAGGAGTCATTATGTTTTGAGGATGTTAATATTACGAGAAAATTTGGGGTGGGTATGTTTTTCAAAGAAACAGTCCATCAGTCATGATACCATATAAATAAATTCAAGAATGAATGAGAAACCAAGTGAACGAAATCAATCGGAAAAAGGTTACAAAACCATTCCCGAGACTTTTCAAGAGTCTGGCGGCGGCCCTCATTCAGAGCTGCTCCTTTCCACATCCCTGCAGACCTCCACCACCGTCAGCTAGGAAATATGTGCCATTGCCATCAAACAATTGTCAAAATCAAATTTCCTCATGTAAATATAATGCATATTATTATTATTACAGTTTAAAAATACAAAAAATAGCAACTTTGTCTTCTCGCTTTCAAATGTACTCTAAATATAAATCATATTAAAACTGATTTTAAAATAATATTTTTGTGTGATCATGTCACAGATTCGTTTTGCACTGCTCGCAGAAAAATGAGCTCTGCCTTCTTAAAAATGTGTTTTCCGTGTTTATTTGGCGATTTGATGTACCAGCTTCAATGATGTGCCGATTCGCTAACTCAGCCAACCAGTTATCACCGACGACTGACGCCATTTTGCATCCTGCGATCAATGGTTCATTCATTCCGCGCATATCTAAAAATCTCAATGACACAAAAATCGTCATTCTTCACTATTCCAAGCATTGCTTTTCACTTAGGTCTGTTCTTGTCTGTTTTATGAGTGTATTGGTTAAGATTGGTATGTGTGCATTTTATTTCATGAAACAATGACCGTGGATGTATGATACGACTTCTTGGCAAAGTTGTTAGTTTACTCAGGCATGAAAGCACGGTTTTTTTAAATTGACGTTAACTGTAAGAATTAAATGTTCGTTGCTGAAGACAGATTGTTTTACAATTTGCCTTCAGAACAATTGTATATTTTAATGCAGATAGTTTTGACAAATTAATTTCCAGAGTCACAGACGAACGGAACTATGGAGGAATTTTGGGAAACAATCACCTAGGTAACTGACAATAAACAACGTCAAGAAATTCTTCTCTGCACAAATTGATGGAACGAGGGCATCGACTGAGACTGTTCTATCAACTCCACAGACCGTAACATATATTTATTGTCTTTTATCCTCTGGTAGAATTAAAAAGTATTGAGGCATGAGAAGATTACTGTATACCCTCCACAGGACCAACCTAAAAGAGGAAAGTTGCACAATGAACACGTTTACATCAATACACAATCTGCATACACACACACACACACACACACACACACACACACACACACACACACACACACATTCATTTTGGACATGACATTTTCGAGTCATTTACACCGAGTACCTCTGCGGTGCTTCGTCGGAATGTCTGCTGTCAGCGAGCACCAAATTCAAAAATCCTTTGTTGTGTGGGAACCAGCCCCATAGACATATAACCTTGACCACATGTTCCAACACTGCGAAAGGACCCCTTAATGATAACCCAGTGTAATGAGTGACTTCTCTGTGGAAAGAATGCCGGAGATGAACATACATCTCTGCCTGGAAGAACTTTTTTTTTTGTCGGCTCAAATGCAATGTGTCCGTAGTGTATAAACAAATAGAAGCAGCCGATTGTCTTTGCCATTACGGCGTGGAATAATACACGTAGCATTTCAATAAATATCTGCCCTTGCATTTGCATTTACTGATCCACCAGTAAATCCAGCCGTCTTAAAGTGAATGATTCATAACATGATTCAGGGCAGGGGAGGAAGCGTGCCAACATTCCTTTGCAGCGGAAACTGTTCGACGTGTCATGACATCGGTACGAGAAGATCTGCGTGACATAAATCAACAAGAGAGGTTTACATTAACATCCGATTTACGGCGAAATTAGAGACTGTCACTGACCTAAACTTTAGTGATTTTTTTTCAACATGGCGACCATTTTACATTAATGACCATCATCTCGTCTCTCAGGAGTTACTGTGTTTCTTTAAACGGTGACCGAAATCAAACATGGAGACAAAGACTAAACATTTATGGTAAAGACAATGTGAGCCGTCACCTTACCGTGGTGGAGGGGTTTGTGTGTCCCAATGATCCTAGGAGCTAAGTTGTCTGGGGCTTTATGCCCCTGTCAGGGTCACCCATGGCAAACAGATTCTAGGTGAGGGACCAGACAAAGCACGGCTCAAAGACCCCTCATGATGATTAAAATTAATGGATCTAGGTTTCCCTTGCCCGGACGCTGGTCACCGGGCCCTCTGGAGCCAGGCCTGGAGGTGGGGCTCGTTGGCAGCGCCTGGTGGCCGGGCCTACACCCATGGGGCCCGGCCGGCTCAGCCCGAAGAGGCAACGTGGGTCCCCCTTCTCATGGGCTCACCACCCATGGGAGGGGCCAAAGGGGTCGGGTGCAATGTGAGCTGGGCAGCGGCCAAAGGCGGGGACCCTGGCGGTCTGATCCTCGGCTGCAGAAGCTAGCTCTAGGGACGTGGAATGTCACCTCTCTTGCAGGGAAGGAACCCGAGCTTGTGTGCGAGGTCGAGAAGTTCCGACTGGACATAGTCGGACTTGCCTCGACACACAGCCTGGGTTCTGGTACCAGTTCTCTCGAGAGGGGTTGGACTCTCTTCCACTCTGGAGTTGCTCATGGTGAGAGGCGCAGAGCAGGTGTGGGCATACTCATTGCCCCCCGGCTCAGTGCCTGTACATTGGGGTTCACACCGGTAGACGAGAGGGTTGCTTCCCTCCGCCTTCGGGTGGGGGGACGGGTCCTGACCGTTGTTTGTGCATATGCACCAAACAGCAGCTCAGCATACCCACCCTTTTTGGAGTCCTTGGAGGGTGTGCTGGAGAGTACTCCTGCTGGGGACTCCCTCGTTCTGCTGGGGGACTTCAATGCTCACGTGGGCAATGACAGTGAGACCTGGAAGGGCGTGATTGGGAGGAACGGCCCCCCCGATCAGAACTCGAGTGGTGTTTTGTTATTGGACTTCTGTGCTCGTCACGGATTGTCCATAATCTAACACCTTGTTCAAACATAAGGGTGTCCATATGTGCACTTGGCACCAGGACACCCTAGGCCGCAGTTCGATGATTGACTTTGTGGTTGTATCATCGGATTTGCGGCCGCATGTTTTGGACACTCGGGTGAAGAGAGGGGCGGAGCTGTCAACTGATCACCACCTGGTGGTGAGTAGGCTCGATGGTGGGGAGGACGCCGGTCCGCCCTGGCAGACCCAAACGTATTGTGAGGGTTTGCTGGGAGCGTCTGGCGGAATCCCTGTCAGAAAGAGTTTCAACTCCCACCTCCGGCAGAGCTTTTCCCATGTCCCGGGGACGGGGACATTGAGTCCGAATGGACCATGTTCCGCGCCTATTGTTGAGGCGGCCGACCTGAGTTGTGGCCGTAAGGTGGTTGGTGCCTGTCGTGGCGGCAACCTCGCACCGCTGGTGGACACCAGCGGTAAGGGATGCCGTCAAGCTGAAGAAGGAGTCCTATCGGGCCTTTATGGCCTGTGGGTCCCCAGAGGCAGCTGACGGGTATCGACTGGCTAAGCGGAACGCAGCTTCGGTGGTCGCTGAGGCAAAAACCCGGGCGTGGGAAGAGTTCGGTGAGGCCATGGAAGCCGACTTCCGGACGGCTTCGAGGAAATTCTGGTCCACCATTCGGCGTCTCAGGAGGGGGAAGCAGTGCACCACTAACACTGTGTACAGTGGGGATGGGGCGCTGCTGACTTCGACTTCGGGACGTTAGAACCGTGGGCAGAGTACTTCAAGACCTCCTCAACTCCACCAACATGCCTTCCTTGGAGGAAGCAGAGTCTGGGGACTCTGAGGTGGGCTCTCCTATCTCTGTGGTCGAAGTCACCGATGTGGTTAAAAAGCTCCTCGGTGGCAGGGCCCCAGGGGTGGATGAGATCCGCCCGGAGTTCCTCAAGGCTCTGGATGCTGTGGGGCTGTCCTGGTTGACACGCCTCTGCAGCATCGCGTGGTCATCGGGGAGAGTGCCTCTGGATTGGCAGATCGGGGTGGTGGTCCCTCTTTTTAAAAAGGGGGACCGGAGGGTGTGTTCCAACTACAGAGGAATCACACTCCTCAGCCTCCCTGGTAAGGTCTATTCAGGGGTGCTAGAGAGGAGGGTCCGTCTGGAAGTCGAGCCTCAGATTGAGGAGGAGCAGTGTGGTTTTCGTCCCGGCCGTGGAACAGTGGACCAGCTCTACACCCTTAGCAGGGTCCTCGAGGGTACGTGGGAATTCGCCCAACCAGTCTACATGTGTTTCGTGGACTTGGAGAAGGCGTTTGACCGTGTCCCTCGGGGAGTTCTGTGGGGGGTGCTTCGGGAGTATGGGGTACCGAGCCACCTGATACGGGCTGTCCGGTCCCTATACTGCCGATGTCAGAGTTTGGTTCGCATTGCCGGCAATAAGTCGGAATCGTTTCCAGTGAGGGTTGGACTCCGCCAAGGCTGCCCTTTGTCGCCGATTCTGTTCATCACCTTTATGGACAGAATTTCTAGGCGCAGCCGAGCGCTGAGGGGTCCGTTTTGGTGGCCTCAGTATTGCATCTCTGCTTTTTGCAGATGATGTAGTACTGTTGGCTCCTTCAAGCAGGGCTCTCCAACTCTCACTGGAGCGTTTCGCAGCCGAGTGTGAAGCGGTTGGGATGAGGATCAGCACCTCCAAATCTGAAACCATGGTCCTCAGTCGGAA
The DNA here is from genome assembly GCA_026261675.1 of Hippocampus mohnikei. Taxonomy (NCBI): domain Eukaryota; kingdom Metazoa; phylum Chordata; class Actinopteri; order Syngnathiformes; family Syngnathidae; genus Hippocampus; species Hippocampus mohnikei. The sequence continues at coordinate 5,256,208 of JAKGUB010000325.1, forward strand.
AAGGGTGGAGTGCCCTCTCCGGGCCGGGAGGAGATCTTGCCCCAAGTGGAGGAGTTTAAGTATCTTGGGGTCTTGTTCACGAGTGAGGGTAGAAGGGAGCGAGAGATCGACAGGCGGATCGGTGCAGCGCCTGCTGTGATGCGGACGCTGTATCGGTCTGTCGTGGTGAAGAAGGAGCTGAGCCAAAGGGCGAAGCTCTCAATTTACCGGTCGATCTACGCCCCAACCTCATCTATGGTCACGAGCTATGGGTCGTGACCGAAAGAACGAGATCCCGGATACAAGCGGCGAAATGAGTTTTCTCCGCAGGGTGTCCGGGCTCTCCCTTAGAGATAAGGTGAGAAGCTCGGTCATCCGGGAGGGGCTCAGAGTAGAGCCGCTTCTCCTCCACATCGAGAGCAGCCAGATGAGGTGGCTCGGGCATCTGATTAGGATGCCTCCTCAACGCCTCCCTTGTGGGGTGTTCCGGCATGTCCCACTGTCAGGAGGCCCAGGACATACTGGAGAGACTATGTTACCCAGCTGGCCTGGGAACGCATCGCGATCCGCCAGGAAGAGCTAGAAGAAGTGGCTGGGGAGAGTCTGGGCTTCCCTCCTAAAGCTGCTGCCCCCGCGACCCGACCCCGGATAAGCGGCAGAAAATGGATGGATGGATGGATGGACAATGTATTTCCACTGCAGGTCAAACATCGATATGTTTAGGTTTAGTGAAAAAGAACTTGCCTTAAAACAACTAAATCAGCGGTCCCCAACCGCCGATCCGCGGACCGGTCCGCAGGGCATTTGGTACCGGGCGCACAGAAAGAACTTGCCTTAATTTCGTTTTATTTCGGAATACGAAATATATTTTATTTTGAAAAATTACCGGATTCTTTGTTACATTTGTCGGTGTCACGCTTGACACACGTCAAGCCACGCTTCTACGTCACGTGACCGATTACGCTAAAAACAAAGCGCCGGAGCTCGCAAAATGAGTAAAAAAACTGCTGGAGATCGCGGCGACTGCGGCCTTAAAAGTACGTTCGAGACAACTGGATTAAAGTTATGGCTGAATACTCTGAGATTGTGGCGGTTCTGCAGCAACGCTTCTGCAGCAACGGCGACTAAAACAAAACAAAATTACGAAGTAGACTGGACATAAACCACACTCTTGAGGTGTCATTGTCTCCTATTACCCCGAGATGGGACCGTCTGGTTGCAGAAAATCAAGCTCGGGTCTGTGGTGAGTCGTATTTTGAAGGCATTAAACATTACCATAGCAATCAGAGTGTTGCAGCCAGATTAGACGCTCCTTGCGTTTATTATTATACAGTATTTCGAAAAGACCACAGTTTTCATGCAACTCATACCATATTATTTTGTTGTATTATTTCCGCCACACCTTGAATGCCGGTCCCTGAAAATATTGTCTGACATAAACCGGTCCGTGGGGCAAAAAGGGTTGGGGACCCCTGAACTAAATAACAGAGTCACCTTAAAATTTGAAACCCCGATCAGCAGCGATTGCGTGTCCACTCCACTTTGTACAGATTTTTACAAAAAGAACAGAAATCTCTAAAAAATAAAATAGAATAAAATTGCATAAAATCCAATTTGTTCTCGACAACCATACAGCGAACCACTGCCAAATATGCCTTAAAATAACGCCTTAGTTTTAATGGCGACGTGCTTGTAAATACAACATAAGACGCCACTAGATGACAGTATCGTTTTGCAAACACCTTACTCTTCCATGCCTGTGTGCTGTCTTCAATTTCGAATAATATTCTTTTCTATTCTTCTCTGCTTTTCTATTACAGTACACACTTTATAGCCTCGCTCTATATTTGTATAATAGAAAAGCCAGCACGATAAATGTGTGGTTTTATGATTAGAGCGCAACAACTTGGAAGTCAAGAAGCTTTAGTGGGACAGCTTGTGTTATTGTTACATTTTTTTTTTTACAATTGATACTTTTTTGGATGATGGTTTGAAGAGGTAAGTAAGACTTATTTATAAAGAACTACGACGTTTTGCCACTTTGGTGAAAGGTTATCTTATTTTTGTGAAAAGTTTTGAAACACAATAGCCAATATTTACAAAGATCTTGTTTAAGCCATCAGAAAAAAAATCTAACATGCTGGATGTTAGATAAATTTGATATACTTATAAAATTAGTATTACAGCTGTTTGTTCTTGTTTTGGATTTTGATCAATTTATCATTTGTACTCAAGAAATGCAGTAATTACAATGAATATGAGAAAATTGAAACAAAAAGATGAAAGAATAATTATAAATACACAAACCGAAAAGTGTATAAATAGAAAAGTAAAGTACCACAATGGTAAAAGTATTTGATGATATGTAGACTTTTCTTCTTCTTCTTTGTTTTGAAAATGATCAATTTATATTCTACACAATAAGGGGTAGCACTAGATAAGTTGTTTACTTCTTCCTACTCCTTTGAGCATACAACTGTGATGATGAGTGTTTTTTTCTTTTACATTCTTTTTAAATTTTCCTTTCATAAATGTTGCCTACCTTTTGTCAATCTGTTACTGTGTGTAATATATATGCTCAATAAACAATAAAACAAACAAACAAACAAACAAACAAACAAACAAACAAATGCACTATGTGACACATCCACACATTGTCATCACAATTAAAGAACAAAACAACAACATCCCTAACAAATAAGACGCTGATTGACTGACTGTGCCTCTTGTCCCCCCCAAAAAACCAACACTCTCATTATCACTCTCTGACCCAACCAGTAATTTCCTCTTCCGGTTTGCATTTCAGGGCCGCCCTAAAAAAATATTACTACCAGAAGTGGTCGGTACTAATCGGGAGTTCACCCAAAGCAGCAACAGACCTGAGAAAGGCTTGAGTGTTGAAAGTGTGAGCAAATGCATACAGTAAATTTTTGGATACCAGAAAATAGTATAACACATATAAACCATCACATTCTTTAGAGAGACCTCTAAATAATGATTGATATGAATCACATTTTTCCCGACATGTTTTTATTTCTTCTAGCATATAGGTGAGGTCAGAGCGCGCGCCTTTTAAAAGTTAAAAAGTAACAACTACCCCTTAACCGAAATCAACATTTAACACTACAAATTCAAGGGATTAAGGTTGTGACAATTGGTTCAGGGACTGAGGCAACCACAAACACCTTTTTTATTGAGGTGAGAAAATTCCTCGCAATGGCCAAAAACATGCATTAACATACCACTGCAAAGCCAAGGTTAAGCGAAGCCAGACCTTACTCGCTTATTAGCCCTAACCACCCCTCTGGTAATACACATCTACGTTTGGCACACAGACCTCTAATAACAAACAGCTAACAACCAGTCATTATTGGGGCTTGAGCATGAGATTTACAAATCTTCGTCGCGGCGGCATTGGACAGGTAGCGCTTCCTTGAAAATGGTTATCCCAGCACCGGTGAGGTGAGCTGCCTGATAAAATCTTGTGATTTATTTCTGACTGGCTGATAATTATGGGTGTGTTGTCACCTGTCAAAAATGGACGGGCGGGGAGAGTCTGAATCTGCAGTCTGCGTGGTGTTTACAACACTGCAGTAAATGTGAAATGTTTGCCAAGCTGTACATCCAGAGCTTCTGATAAAGGCTGCGCTAGCCTTTGCGGCATGGGGTGAACATTTCAAGTTTGAGAGATTAAAGGGACGCGAAATGATCAGCGGGGTTACCTGAAAGGTGTGTTAGGTAAAAGAAGTGTATGTAACTATTTTACAATTCAGTAGAAGAGCTCATTGCTGAACACAAAACAAGAAATAGAACTAATTATAAATGAAAGCACACACTACACAGCGGGACATTGATGACTAACAGGATATTGATTTTGTTAAACTGTGAATTTGGAGATTTTCCCAAAAGTTTTCTGTTGCGTAATAAAGGAGCCTTCACTTTTCAGACAAGTTTGATGAAACATGCCATAATAGAGGTACAGTACCAGTAAAAAGTTTGGAGACAACTTCAAATTCAAATGGTCTCTGACTCATAAAGAGGTCAAGAAATTTAAGATATTTAAATTTTGACAATGCACCGCTGTGAACTGAAAGTCATTCCACATCATAAAGCTGACTGACAAAATACCAAAGCTGTTATCCGGACTAAAAGGGTGCCGACTTTGAAGAATATAAAATTATAAACCATATTCTGTTGTGATTTAAAAAAAAAATTACCCCAAAAATTCCATCAATATTTCTTCATATGGATGACTCTTTTAATCGACAAATCAGGAACATTTCAAATCGTAAAAAAAAAGGCATGGCAGCTTTCTTTATACAGTATGGCACATCCACAAGACAACTCAATCGGCTTCACACAAACAAAGACACAACAAGTCAAGTCAATTCAAATTTATTTAGAAAGCTCTTAATCACAAGAAGTCTCAGAGTGCCATGTCTGGTGTGTGTATAATATATATATATATGTATGTATGTATGTATGTATGGGGGGGTGTCGACTAGTGAACATTTCTGCTTCACAGTCCAGAGGTGCATGGTTCGATTCCGGCTCCGCCTCCCTGTGTGGCGTTTGCATGTTCTCCCCATGCTGTGTGGGTTTTCTCTGGGTACTCCGGTTTCCTTCCGCATTACAAAAACATGCATGACAGGCTAATGGAATACTCCAAATTGTCCGTAGGTGTGATTGTGAACGTGAGTGGTTGTTCGTTTGGTAATTTTCTGTTAAAATCAGCTACCGCTCAGAACACAGAGACACACAGGAAAATGAGACACCTCAACTCAACAGTTTCTTTAAGCAGTAAGCCTGTAATTGTTTTAAGATGAGTATCTCAAAGTCACAACACACAATATAACTAAGAGGAAGGAAGCAATGCTTCTCAATGACCCTCAGTTCAAGTGTCTGAAGAGTTACCTGACCTAATGCTCACTCAGGGTCAGATGCTTGAAAGTCAGCACCATCACCTTTTTGCTGTCCAAAACACTTCGCATGGGTGAGATCATTTCACTGACAACTCTGCTGTTCGGAACGGTCTGAATTTGGAAAGGTTATTTACATGGCAGATGTCATTGTACAAGGACATTATAAAAAAGACTTGTACTTTCACGATTCGTAAGTCATTTAAAAATATTAGAACTGCATTATATTTATGGGTAACGGGTTGTGGAAGACTGGTCGCCTCAGCCGTCAGCAATTGCGGGTTCTCATTGTAAAGTGCCCTTATTCCCCCCCTCTCTTTGAAGTTGTGGCTTTGCAATGCTCTTGTCCTGAGGTGCTGCACAAGCCTGATTTATGAGGACGGTTTCAAGGGAAGTTACTCTAAATTACATGGCCCCTTAAACCTGTGCACAGAGGGAGACAGAGAGAGAGAGAGAGAGAGAGAGAGAGAGAGAGAGAGAGACTGAGAGAAGGTCAAATCATCGCTCTTGCGATGTCTAATTGCAAAACCAACCTAACCTGTGGTCGAGAAGGTTCCAAGAGAGAAAAGGAAAAACATGTTTTGAAGATAGGGACCCTTGGATAACTGTGCAATTTGTCTCCTTGTGATATGTCACTCATGTTGCGTATTGAATAATGGCTTTGTTCCTATTTATAGAAAAGAATGAGCTGCATGCAGTGAAGTCCAGAAAAGGTTGCAAAAAGGAAGACATTAGGATGAATGAAGACCAAGTCATTGGGGGTAGCCACCCCTTTACAACAAAGCAAATTAAAATCTGGATTTATTTTCCATATTTATCGTGTGATTTGTTTTGTATGCTGAGGCACAAGTGTTGAAACTTGTAAGGGATGTGAGGGAGAGTCAGAGGAGGAGGAGGTGACAGTGCCATTTTGGCTGGAGGGTACTCGTAAACCGCGAGAGGGAGAGAGTGCATCATTCCTCACAGGTGACTGTACCATGTGACTACGCGAGCTTTAAAAAGCAAGCCAACCTGTCCTGTAGAAGTACAAATAACCGCAAGTCACCAGAGGAGCCAAGGGAAGAGAGCACCAGGGCTGTCGGCACAGCAGCAAACACCGACAGCCCCGCATGCAGCAATCTGCTAATGTAGTCCGGCGTTGAGATTTTCACTGCAAGTCGTATTTTTCATCCCTCCAAGTACTGTCCACTTGGATGACACAATGAGCTGCAGCAGCGTTGCAGAGTCTGAGTTTTCAGAGGAAGAGTTGGACCTCGGCGCACTTGGCCAAGCCAAGAACCAAAGAAGTCCAAAGACGTCATTTCAAGATAGCGAGAGCTCAACTAGCAGCCCAAGCGACCCGGAGGAGGGCCAGACCAAAAAACGGAATAGGCCAGTCCGCTCCAAAGCTCGACGAGTGGCAGCCAATGTCCGTGAGAGAAAACGCATCATGGACTACAATCAGGCCTTCAATGCTCTCCGTGTTGCTTTGAACCATGACCTCAGTGGAAAACGACTCTCAAAGATCGCCACGCTCCAAAGGGCCATCAATCGCATTTCGTCTCTCTCTGTATTCCTGAGTACGCACCCTCCCAGCAAGCCTTGCACCCATCGGGAGTGCAACAGGTCACTGGTGGGGCCAGCAGCGATGGCAGCATCTCGACTGGAGCCAACCGGGGGTACCGTCCCTCGTCTGGAGCATCAGAGTTTCTCTCCCTGGCATGCGTCCATCTCTCACCAGATGCAGCCACAAGAGGGGCCACACATGCACAGGCTGGCTGTGGAGTCACACGTCTACATGGATAACGGGGTGTCTTCGTGTCCCCCTTCACCACACTACCCTTGTTATCCTACAGAGGGACAATTTTATGCCTCACACGACCACTGTGGCAGCCCTCATGACCATCCGCCTAGCCCTCTGCGGTACTCTCAGGTGGGTGATGGGTTGGGGTATCAGCCCGGAATGTGGGGCTCCTGCTCTCAAGGGTATATAGACACTCGTGTGGAGCATTGGGACGTCCCTGGCAGATGAATTTTTTGCTGGAACTCGAGGACAACCTCTCTGCGGGCTCAGACCGACTAACAGGACTTGTGACTGCTATGGACACCAGTGGACAGTTCAGTGATCTCAGGGAAGAGTTTGATGATTTTTTTTTTTTTTCAGGGGGGGGTGTTTCTGATGATTAAATCAACTCAGTGTTACAATTTGCTCTCGTCAAATATACCGTATTTTCCGCACTATAAGGCACACCTAAAATCAATTTTCTGAAAAGCCGACAGTGCGCTTTATAATCCAATATGCCTTATATGTGGATCAATATTCTGATTTCTTGGACGTAGTATTTCAAATGATCTGTCAAGCGCTTTGTTACAGCTGCAGCGGTTGTAAAAGCTCTATATAAAGAAAACTGTATTGTATTGTATTGTATTCCCTTTAGAGTAGCTCTATCCAGTGGATGCATCCTGCAACCACAGCCACTATTCTGGCTTCTATTCTATGCGCCTTATAATGCGGTGCACCTTAGATATGAAAACAGTTTTCAAAAAGGCCATTCATTGAAGATGCGCCTAATACTCCGAAGCACCTTATAGTGCGGAAAATACGGTAATTAAAAGATACTGTATACATAAATGCATAATGATCATCTGGAGAATGAATCACCTTATGTTTGACTCTAGAGCACAGAGAATGATGGCATCGCCAAGCATTTCACTACAAATTTTGAAGTGGTCAACCACTACATCTTACATTTCTCATTACGCAATAGAGATGCACAAGTAGCTCTGTACTACATTGCTATGTAAGAGGGTTTTTTTTCTAATGCAAGAGCATCCAAACATTTTACTCCACAGTTTAAATCAGTATTTATTTACTCTTTTGGCATAAAATCCATGACTGTATGTATATTGTTTGTATATTTGTTACATTGTTTTATAACCTTCGAAATTAAATGTTCAAATTACTGTCTATGATTCCTGTCATAATTGATATGATTTTGTTCTCTTTACAATATGCACTGCTCAAATTTCACTTAAAAACACTTTAAAATGCATTTCCATGTGTGCAAGCAGTGGGTGTGAGTTTGTGCCTGTGTGTATATTAAACTATAGCCTCAGGTCAGCAGCCTCTACTATTCCGTGTCTGCGATGACAGAGGTCCTTCACTCATTTGAAAAATGTCCTTGCAAGTCCGTTCTTGTCACTTTTTTCTTGGCAAAAGTCAAAGAACATCGGCACAGAGGAGAATAAAAACATGGGTCAACGTGCTGTGGTTTTATGGGGCGTTTTAAAGAGTATGCCAATTTTAGTTAAAGCAACTGTTTCAAAACAACAAGGGTCCACTGCTAGTTACGCAAAAAAAAAAAAACCCTCAAAACAGCATTTCTTCTCCAAGGTTTTACTTGCTTCCCAACAATTTCCCCCTTCCCTGCCAAGTAGAATGCCATGAAAAATAGCTTTAATATCATACTACGGGAGCAAGTTCACCGACAGATTTATGTGGGTTCAGGAAGGAAGACTGTGCCCCGTCATCAGTGCGGTGAAATCCCCCGTCGGAGCCGCATTGGCCCGAAGGTACAAATGTTTGAACTTTTTTTTTTCCAATGGTCTCAAGTACCCAGAGACAGCGAGCATGGTTGTACAACAATTAACAGACCGGAAGGAAAGGGAATTTTGGACAAAGAGATAAACAGCGAGGAGGAGTGAAATAGTAGGGGGGGGGATATGAAAAAGGAGGAGGGTGACTTCAGTTTTCGCCTGTCGTTGAGCAGACGTGAAGCAACGGAAAACCTTGACTCACCAGTGTGAGATGATGGGGGGGTGACGGCCCCCAATGACAGCATGTCTTGTTCGACTCCTTTTAGAATCTTGCCCGGGTCTGCAGGTGATCTGTCATAGACGTTACAATCACAGTATCGTGCGGTCGAAATGAAAACAACAATCATGTAACAATGTCGTGTATTCCATGGAAGATAGGTTCAAAATGATTTGCGCACCATTGTATTCTGTTTTTATTTACGTTTGACGTAACGCCCCACTTCAGAAGAATTGGGGCCGAAATTGAAGCTTCCATTTGTGGTCATTTTTTCACCTCACTCTAAATTTGTAGTTGGCACCAAATCAACACCAAGTATATTGTTACTTAAGTTTAACATTTCACAGTCCCGAAGGTACCAGGCGCTAATGTAGGCTCAAGCATAAAGGCTCAAAATATTTATTTATTTATGGTTGCGGAGCAGTTTTGCAAATCAATGACTTCATTTAAGGAGCAAGTTTCTAATTTTGAGGAACAGTTTTTTTGCAGGTTAATCTCAGAGATCTGAAACAAAAGTTGCCGGTATATATTACATGTAATACAGTAATATTCAGTTGTAAATATGAATTAAGGATTTACTCAGCAACAGTTGGAATTATTTTCAGAAACAGAATAACTGAATTACAACGCGTGCTAAAATCCATATTGCGCAAGCAGGTTAAACTTAAAAAACAAAAAAATGAAAATACTGAATCTCAAAAACCCGATGCGGTAGTTGAAAACATATACTGTAACCTATCTCTGATTCAAGTTTGCTCTTGCGCAGTGTCCAAATGACCAATCAATCAATCGTCATCTATGTCTGACCTATGATGTCATAATTTCAAGCTACAAGAACACCACTTGAGAACCAAATTCTGCCTCGGGCTGCATTTGCAAGTCTAAGAAGCAATGGTACACACAGAGATTTTTCCATTCTTAAACAGCCACCAAAAATGAAGATAGAAAATCAGATATTCAACTGCTTTGGTCGTATTATGTGTGTGCTCAGAATTATTTCAACACAAAGCAACATACACATTTGATGCTGAATCTGTCCCACCGTCAACCTCCCGTCAAAGTTCTTCAAGGCAGGAAACTTGTGTGCTCAAATGTGATCTCACAAAAAAAGGAAAGGAATAAGAACAGAAATATCTGAGTATGCGGTAATTTTGCCCGAGTGCTCCAGAAGCAGGAGCGACAAAAAAACAAAACAAAAAAACGTCTTGGCTACCAGAGAACCCACTTTTATCCAAAAGAAATGACACTAGGTAGGACATATTTTGTTTAATTTTTTTTATATGCTTCCTTGTTCGTCAGTCTTCTTTGATTGGCTACATTCACATTACAGTCCACAGTCAAATGACAAATGTGTCTTTTCCCCATACACATTGATTGATTTTTGGTTGTAGATATTGAATGCTTTATTTTTTGAATTAAAAAAACATTAATTTTTGGGGGGTCGGCCGTGAGTCATTTTGGATGTTATTCTTGGTACAAATCCACTCTTAAAATACCTCAGACAGATGGATAATCTTATAGGACAATCTTAGATGATATATACCGTAATTTCCGCACTATAGAGCGCACCTGATTATAAGCCGCACCCACTACATTTTTAGAGGGAAACCAATTTTGTACATACACAAGCTGCACCTGTATATAAGCCGCATGTGCCCACATTAAAACATGACAGCATATTTACAAAGAAAGATGGTACACAGAGAGAGTTTTCAAAGTTTTAATCATATAACTTAACAATAATAATAATATAACTTTCTTCCCAGCAGCAGCTCTGTTTCCTTCTTTATCGGACAGCTCGATTGCTTTTAGTTTGAAAGCTGCGTCACATGCCTTTCTTTTTGCATTTTCCATGATGAGGGTATGTTCACGCTAATTTAATTGATGCACAAGACAAGAAGTTGCAGTCTTCCTCGACGCATATATTCCACCGGTCTTAATCTTACCTTTTCTACTCGAGCGCCCCTGGCGGCCGTTAGAAGAATTACACAAATTGGCCGCACCACTGTATAAGCCGCAGGGTTGAAAGTTTTGGAAAAAAGTAGCGGCTTATAGTCCGGAATTTACGGTAGTCGGGCGATTGAAGACCTTAGTCGGGATGGAAGAAAATTTGGGACATAAACAGCCCGATTGTTTTTGTTTGTATGGGGCGGTTGGGGCCTCATGCTCTGTGGAGTTTGGCTGACCCAGTCAGACCCATTTGAGTTCTCAGTTCCGAGCTGTGTACCGAACACTTAAAAAAAAAAAAAAAAAAAAAAAGGCAGAGAGGAAAAATTATCCACATTATATGCCAAGCACTTAGCATTAAGATGTATTTGGGATACCACAAATTGTTTTAAAGGAATGAAACACATTTCAGCATTGTTGAATTCCACCTGTCGAAGTTCCATATCATTAAATTATATAGAATTTTATAATTAATCATCTCTGCCTTGTGGGTCCAATGTGCTTCATGTGTGGACAAAAATGGGAATTTGAAAACATTTATTGTGGCTTACCGGTAATTTTGCCCTTGTTTGTCTATTCTATCATTCCTCCCCATGAAATACTGACTTCCCTTACTCATTAATTTATTTGAAGCATTACTTTTTATTTTTACATAAGTCACATTATTCTCAAGTCACAATCATTTTTATTGAGTACAATTTTTGGCTTTACTAACAACTTCTGTATTTTTCAATGATCGGGTTTGCTGAAAATATTCTCACATGTTCATCAAATTTATGTGAACTTCATGTGATTCACCTGAGAAGTGACCTCACCTCTCCAACAAATGACTGGAGTGTGTCAGTGATGCAACTTGTTCTCAGACAGATCCGCCTCCTCAACACCTCTGGCTGCCAAACTGATGGAAAAGAAAACAAGAACACATGAGAGTAAGGATACAAAGTGTGTGCTTGCGTGACAATGGGAATGAGTCAGCCTCCGGAATAATGACGCCTGCTGATATTGTACATACTCCATGTGCTCCATATGTCGCACGCACGCACGCACGCACACATGCACACACGCACACACACACACACACACACACACACACACACACACACACACTATGACATCATCAGTTAAGGTAAATGCGCTAGAGTATCTACCTGTTATACAGATGAAAAGAAAATAGATTTTTTTTCGTCCCAAGCAGTCTCACTAATGTGAAATTCTTCTTTTTTAATATGTCTTCCGTCTCTTCTTTTCATGTTCATTTGATTATTTGCCGTGCTTGCATACTTATTATGGGAAACTCTCACCCCAGCAAATGTTATGGCTGCCATTTTCCAACTAATGAAACAAGATGTAGCTTGTTTTATTGTTCTGTCTGACTTCACAGAGCATCAGGCGGTATCATGACTCAACGCTAGATGGAGCCACTGGACCGCAACAAGAATTCAGTTGAATTTCCCATTACAAAGATCCGTCATGTTTTCTGTAAAATTCCTGAAAAGGGTCGAGTCAATTTTATTTATAAAACACCAATTCACAACATCAGATATTTCAAGGCAATTTTCCCAAGAGCAGATCAACAACCGCATACCTCACACATGCAAGAAAATGAATTGACCCCAGATGAGCAAGCACTGTTAGACAACTAGAAAATGCAATTTCTGGTGAAATTCCGTATGAAGGTTCAGAGGCAGAGTGAAAAACGATATAGAATGATGTGAAACGACATTTAATGATATACAATGACCTGCAGAACACGTTGAATGTGGAATGGTTTGAATAGGTCAAAATACATAGAAAGTCAGGGATAAAACAAAATAATGTGAATTTCTGGCTTATTAAAATTCTGCGAATTTCTCTATAATGAGACAAAGAAAGGTTTTCTTATTATTATTTAGGTAGGAATAAGTTGAGCAGTTTAAAGGTGGCAGGAGAGAAGGAAGGAAAGAAGGTCACAAGGAAACAAGGAAGGACAGAAGAAGGAAGAAAACTAGAATGCAAGCAAGGATGGAAGCAAATAAAAAAGGAAACTATATGCCCCCCCCCCCCCCCCCACACACACACACACACACGTGCGAGGCACGTGTGCATCTGCTTAGCACGTCAGGCTCACAGTTCAGAAGTAAATAATTCGATTTTGGGCCTTCATATGTGGAGTTTAAATATTCCCCCCCCGTGCCTGCATGGGTTTTTCTCCGGGCATTTGCACAAAAACACACTTTAACAAGGTTTCTCTCAGGGGGTTTTACTGATTAATTTCTTAGGAAATTTGCCTGGAATCACTTGATTCAGTTGATTCTCTATTTTGGAAGCCGTTAGACAAGCTCTGACTGGCACCACACTGGCCTCTTCACTGATTATACCCACACTTTCCAGTGCATGTGTTCGCGCATGAGAAATCGTACCATGCTGAGACCCAGCTCTTCTGACCACGCTGAGGACTGGTCAAGTGTGCCACGCCTGCATGCTTGAGTGCTCACACTTGTTCAGAACAAACACTGTGTGTATGTGTGTGTGTGTGAGTGTGTGTGTGTATGTGTGTGTGTGTGTGTGTGTGTGTGTGTGTGTGTGTGTGTGTGTGTGTGTGTGTGTGTGTGTGTGTGTGTGTGTGTGTGTGTGTGTGTGTGTGTGTGTGTGTGTGTGTGTGTGAGTGCCTCGATGGGATCACCACCTTATCGTGGTGAGGCACTTTTGCGCGTCTCCATGACCCCTAGAGCTATGTCGGCAGGAGTCCCGTACTCCTGGCAGGGTCACCCAAGCCGAACAGGTCGAAAGGTAGAGGCCAGACAAAGAGTGATCCCAAACCGGCACCTAGGGGCAGGCACAGGCGGAGTCCAACAAACCGGACTACCGGCAGCCCCTTGCAACTCTTGCCAGAAGAAGGTCGTCATGGGTACCCTCATGCCACCGGAAACCACCTGGTAGGAGTGAAGATGGTGGGAGTGAGGACTGTGCACCCACACCCTCACCTTAATCCGAACCGCTGCGCAAGCTTCTTGCCCCAACCCCACACCCAATCCCCCACCCTGCATCAGGCCAAGGATGTGGCTGGGAGTGCCTAGCCAAACCATGCACACAGGCGGCAATGGAATGATGGTCGTTAACACTGCAGGATGGAGCAGCGCATCTCTTCGGCAGCTTCCATTGTGACTGAGCAGCTCCACACTGCTCACCCCTGTGATGGGGAGGGAGTAGGGTGAACTTGGAAAACTCGCCAGGGAACAGGAACGAAAAGCGACGGCAACCATTGCCTCGCCAGGGAACAGGAACAGAGGGTGGCGGCAACCCTTTGGCCGGACTCAGCCTGACGTGGACAGAGCTCGTGTGACGGGGAACATGGGACGGCCGGATGTGAACGGGGCTCGGCCTGACGTGGACGTGTAAAAATATTTAGTTATTTTTCACTAATGAAGGGTTCGGTGAATGTGCATATTAACTGGTTGGAAGGTTAAGAACCACTGGTGTTAAGTATCAGCACTTGGCCAAGAACACCCTCTTGCGGTTTAATGTGAAAATAACATGTGAAATGATATAATGTGTGAATCATTTCAGACATAAATCGCTCCAGAGTATACATTGCACCCCTGGCCAAACTCTGAAAAAAATGTGATTTATAATCCGGAAAACTACTATATTTGGGATTTTAGAAGGCGTAAATGCTGGCATTGACCCTTGGTTTTTACACCTTGAGCACGATATAGAGATTCGATCACTTAACGCAAGTAATTTAGTTAATAGAGGGGCGAGGCTACATAAGCAAGTAATAAATTGGTTTATTCAGAGCCTATCTGTTCCGTTATACAAGACCCCATCGCAGGAATATAAAACGACACCTTGTTAAGTAATTGGACAGCTACTCGCACTGCCCTTAATTATTCCGGTTTTTTTCTGTACTTCTAATCAGCCACTAACAAATAGATTTTGCCTACCACATTGGTTTTGAATGCCTCTGCAGAAACAGGTGACAAATAATCTTGGAAATGAATTTATTCAACTTGACAGAATTGATGCAAGGAAAGACAACAAAAATGTGTGCTTTAAAACCAATCAATCTGTTGTGCTGGAAGCTACCATTTGTTTGTCACGTTTTTTAAAAGTCTTTGTTGACCCAAACATTTATTTACACAAGTTCCTGAACTTCCACATATCTTTGGAATATTGGACCGATGCTGTTGTTATCCATCACAACCTAGATTTTTATACCCTTTTATCTTATTCAAATCATCATCCTCGGGCTTAATGGATCAGATGCAAGGAGAATTCCATCAATATTGAGTCATTAGTCATACTGTAGATAAAGATACATTCTGTGTCAGGCTTACTTGGCCCGAAGGGTTTCACGGTACAGTACGATAGTTCTCTTTCACTGATATTTTCTTTTCTCTTCCAATGCCACTGAGATTTGTGATTTAATCAATTCTCTTCTCGAAGCTTGAGAACTAGACAGATAGGGCAATTACTGAAATAGAAAATATGATAAATATGAGGAATTTAACCCCAGCTGTCAAAAGAAGACGGATTAGCTATGTTCGGTGCAGTAAAATGACCGCTGTTTCATTGTTTTGGGTGTGGTTAAGGACAATGAAACATCACATTGTCAAGCTCGGCTTGAAATCGATCTGTGCAGTGTAACCGCTAAAGTCACTAACCATCAATGTTTCGGGCTCATTTGCTGACCTCATTTACTCCCAAGTTTCACTTTTATAACGTTTACTGATGCTGAATTCCACCTAAGCTTGTTGATTGAATGAAAAGGTAGCAAACCTGTTTTCAGTTGAATGACCGTGTTTTGTTTTCAAATCCAGTGCGAAGCTGAGGCTCACTGGTCAGTGCTCTGCGCTCCCAACCCAGAGAGGTACTGGCTGCACGGGTTCGATCCCCTAGTTGGGTGGGCGTCGCTCGAGTGTATTGTCCCCCCCCCTCTGCAAGGCGAAGCTCTCGATTTACTGGTCGATCTACGTACCTACCCTCACCTCTTTAAGCAACCAAAAAGAGTTTCCTCTGTATGTCTCCCTTAGTGATCGGATGAGAAGACACCTCCATGGTGAAGTGTTCTGGACATGTCCCACCTGGAGGAAGCCCCGTGGATGACCCGGGACATGTTGGGGAGACTATGTCACCCAGCTGGCCTGGGAATGCCATGTTATGCATCCAGAAGGGCTGGGGGAGGGAAGTCTAGGTTTCCGTGCGAGGGCTGCTGCGCCCACAACACACACGTAGAAGAAAATAGATGAATGGAAAGAGACCTTTTTGGAAAGCCTAAGTTGAAACAACAGTTCCCAAAAGTCCCACTGGTTCATCATGACTCTGCTGGCTGGTCTTAAAGTGACACCAAAAAAGATTCGTAATGGTACTGTCCAAAATGGAAGTGACACACTGTTGGCCATAAAAGTGAAACGTACTGCATTTGGGGTCATTTTGGTTGGCTCTTGAGCAAAAAAAGCCCTGAGCAGTTGGGGAATCCAGTCCTCGATTTTGTCAGCTTCCAGAAACTATAATGCATCTGTGGAGGCCCATGACCAGAACACTCACACGTCTCTGATGAGCTGCAAGGGTCAGTGCTCCTTAAAAGATGAATAGAATATCCTGAAGGTTGTCATAAAGAGAGGGTTCTCCAAGCTCCATTATTTCTACTTAACATGCAGTCAGAAAAAGCTGTAGTTCACACAAGGGTAATGAGGCACATGGAAATGGCCGCGTAGAGCACAGAAGTCTTTCAGTTAATGGGGCACTCAAGGGGAGGATCAAAAGCCACGATGGTCCTTATTGTAGAATAAATTGCCCCTTTTTTGAGCTGCCCCTTTTAAAAAGTCTGCCTGAAATTTAAAGCCGAGGGCCACTGGGCTACATTGTCCTATTCAGAATAGCAATATTATTCCGCGCCCACAAAAAAAACACCCAATGTGCAAATACATTATCGAACTAAAGTAGCTAAAGTAGGCACTGATCTCTGAGTATTTAGAAATAACCCAACACACCTGATTATACAATAATTGATTGTCCCACAATGAAGAATTCTGCAATTATCACAACAATGACATTGCTAGCCAGGACACTTGCAAGACAGTGGCGGAGCCACACTGTACTTGGTGACAGAAAAGATGTAAATTTGTTCTATGTGATGAAGCTGAGGGCAGTTCGGTGGACCAGTGGTTAGCGCATCAACATCACAGTGCAGAGGTCATGGGTTTGATCCTGGCTCAGACCATCTTGTGTGGAGTTCGCATGTTCTCCCCGTGCCTGCGTGGGTTTTCTCCGGGTATCCCACTTTCCTCCCACATTCCAAAAACATGCACGGCAGGCTGATTGAACACTCTGAATTGTCCCTAGGTGTGAGTGTGAGCGCGGATGGCTGTTCGTCTCTGTGTGCCCTGCGATTGGCTGGCAAATGGTTCAGGGTGTCCCCCGCCTCCAGCCCGAAGACGGGCTCCAGCATGCCCCGCAACGCTTGTGAGGATAAAGCGGATCAGAAAATGGATACCCCAAAAATCTGTGACATGCCCAGTTTTACCCCAATAGAAATACTATCCTCCAGAAGCATTTGAACATTTGGCTTGAGACGAAAAATGAATCACCATTTTGGTTTTTGATTAGCCGATTAGTCGCCTCTATCTTTTAACCTGTGTGCCTTTTTCGTTTTGCAGGATGTGTGTGTGTGTGTGTGTGTGTGTGTGTGTGTGTGTGTGTGTGTGTGTGTGTGTGTGTGTGTGTGTGTGTGTGTGTGTGTGTGTGTGTGTGAAAAAAAAGTGAAAGTCCCAGTTTCTTTGTCTCTCGTGTTGTCAGGGGCTTTGTCACACATCTCTCTGTGCCTCTATCAATATACAATTTTGGTTCACAATATAATTTATTTGGATGTTTGTCACCGCGGCCTTCATATAATTAGGACAGCTGACTATTTTTGCAGGATAAAAATAGCTTTTGGGAGAACATCACGCAGAGATGCTCTAGATTGTTTAGGGTAAATTTCCATACCAAGGCTATTTCTTTCAGATTCACTCTTATTTTACGGCTTTATCCATGAAGAGAATCACAACCAGAGGGAATTCAGGCACTTTCAAAGGCCCCCTCTTTTCTTGAGCGCAGTTCTGCTACAAAGAAGCCGCGGGAGGTTATTTTCCACATTACATTGCTGACAGACACTTTCTCGGGAAAAATACAAACTTTGGTATCCTTTCGTGTCTTGTGATGTATCCTATATTGAAAAGATTGGTGCCCAGGGGTTCACCATCCATATGTTTTTTTTTTTTTTAAATCAAGCAGATTATTGATTTAAAAAACAAAACCAAACACTATTTTCTCCATGTCCTTGTTGATTGGATTTCAGAGATTACTGATTATAAATTATACAATGGATAAGGTTAGATGGAATGATGATATCATTGATCAAATAATGGCATATGAGATTCTCAGCTCTACATCTTCCATCTTCCATCAGAGTGGAATAATAAATATACATACAAAAAAAATATACACGCCAAAGTCACATACAGTTTCGAAAATCACTTAATGAGGTGCATTGAGTTAAATAAAACCAAATCACAAAATATTTCCTGTTTTTCGAATAAACATTACAAACATCCATCCATTTTCTGATCCGCTTTATCTTCACGAAGGTCGCGGGGCATGCTGGAGCCTATCCCAGCTGTCTCCGGGCAGTAGGCGGGGGGCACCCTGAACCGGTTGTCACCAAACGACGGGCACACGCAGACGAAACACCATCCGCGCTCACGCTCACACCGAGGGACAATTTAGAGTGCTCCATTAACCTGCCGTGCATGTTTTTGGAATGTGGGAGGAAACCGGAGTAACCCGGAGAAAAGCCACGCAGGCACGGGGAGAACATGCAAACTCCACACAGGAAGGCCGGAGCTGAAATCGAACCCCGCACCTCTGCACTATAAGGCAGACACACTAACCAGTCAACCACCATAATTGTGTAAATTCATATCAGATGTATTTGTTCCTCTACACCAGGGATCACAAACGTTTTTGAAACCGAGAGCTGCTTTTTGGGTATTGATTAATGGGAGGGGGTACCTGTTTGATACTCACTTAAAAAAAAAAAGGCAGGAATTAATTAATATCAACATGAAACACTTTATTCCTATACATTTCGGAAAAATTGACATTTTTGAAATATCACTTCTACATGCTTACGACAATGTCCCACCTCTGCTGAGCTGTATTTAAAGTAGGCCTGTTGGCCACTAATGTGGTCCTCGGGGACAACTGGCATTTGTGAGTTTCTGTTGTCACCCTCTTAAGGAAGCTGATGTTGTTTTTCCGAGTTTAACGGTCAGGATTTGTTTCCAACTATTTTTTTGTTTTGTTTTTTTAAGGAAAATGTAAGGAGTATAGATTGTTGAGTTAAACACGTTGTAGAGGTAAGGCCAGTGTGATGGTGACACACAGTAAAAGAAATTAGCTGTGGGAATACTCCTGTGTGCCTTGAAATAATGCTTTGTATCTTGCCGGTTCATTCGTACTCACTCCTCTGCCATTACAAATTGAGGTTTAAAAGTCAGACCCCAAGAGAAGTCTCAAAATAAGATTTCCTCTCTTTGTTTTGGGGATGGAAGTGAATGTCATCCTTTCTATTGTCCGACATTATTATATACAGTGATACCTCTACTTACAAAATTAATTGGTTCGAGAAGAAATTTCTTAGCTAGAAAAGTTTGTAAGTAGAGACGTGTTTTCCATATAAATACCCTAATTCGTTCCAAGCCACCCTCCCAACCAAAAAAAATCTGACATAAATGTTTGCAGAAAGCATAAAAATGCAACAAAATATGGAACAAATACATGTTACAATTAGATGATTGCATTATATATTAGAGTTGTGCATAATTTAACAAATAAAGAATAAAAATGATGGTCATTGATCTTTTAACTGAGTCCTCATCGTTTTTTGCCCTCTTCAGTCCATGTTCTGTTTCGGAAGTGGTTTTTGCCTGGCATTTTGGAAAGAACTGATCCAAGGACGTTTGCTTTTGTCGGCTTTTAACGGTCCTTCGAAAATGAGCAAGGCAAACATCAGCATAGTGAGCGATCGCTGAAATGGTGAACGATTTTTCTGCGTGATTCACATTTACGTAAAACTATCGGAACGCCTCATGGCCCGAAGGGCAAATGACGAGGACACTGCATCCACACATGTCTATCTATCTACACACATAGACACATACAGCAGAAGTACCTCTTAGCCAAAGGGGTGCCAGGATGATGCTCGGTGAGAGCCAATGGCAGAGCAGCTATAACTATGTTGCCTTCAGGAAACTTGGAGCTGTGAGTAGCAGCCCATACTGTATTTTTACCTTTTGTATATTTGAAATGTATTTCGTAACAAGAGGCAATATTTTCCTGATGAGACGTTTCATAACTTAAACATTTCGTATGAAGAGACATTCGTGAGTAGAGGTACCACTGTATTGCTCCAAGACCTACCAATTGTTTGTAGTCACTTAGTACACATTTATCACTTCAGATATTAGGCTTCCCGTCATTACATTACATTTCTGAAACATAATCAGTCTGAATCTTGTACCTGAGGAAAGCAGCAAGCTGAGTGATTGATGCCGGAATAAAACAAGACACTTAACAAGGAGCAACTGAAAAAAAGAACTGGATTGCCAAAAGGTGTTATGTGTGAAGCAGCAAAGTGGGAGCTCATTTTTTAAAATGGGACGAAAGTGCTGTTTTATATCTCTTGTTGTGTGAAAGAACAAAGACAATACAGTACAGTCAATGTTTTTGGCTGTCTTCTCGGACATCCCAGACGGTAGGATAAGACAAGGAGCCAGTGTTTGATTTGGAAGTGAAACGACTCAACAGATATGCACACAAACTGTGCAGCTCTTCTCAGAACTGACCACTCCGCCTTGCTTGGCAGTGAGTATGCGGCGGCTGGCTGCTCGCTTGTACAAGGAGATGCTACGCTCTATGGCCACATTGCTTCTCAAACCTCCACCTCATCGAAAATTTCACCGAGCAAGTGTTGCTTATCAAATCCCCACCACACACACATACGCACTTAAAATAAGCACCGATACGGATCGAATGGCATTATGCCGTATTTTAGCACAAGCTGATTTATAATTGATCGTCTCATCGCAAACTGCCAAATCAAGCCGCCATGTCTTAAAACATGCAATGAACTTAAAAAATTTTTGCCACTGCCGTTTATCACTGAGCTTGAAAAACAAACAAACGTGTTCTGTAATTTGGCCTTTATCCTGTCTTATGACCAAATACAAATGGCCTGTTTAGTTTGGTAAATATTGCATTGAATGAGGATCTGAGTCTGTTTGTTTTGTTTTCAGCCCCAGCTGGAGCGAAGGGCGATTCCCACCATCAGCCGCATCTGTTCCGTGTTTACCAATCAAGCCTGCCATTTATTTAAGAAGTGCCAAGTTGCCTCGTCTCATGTCTGATTATTGACCTCGTTCGCCGTTGTGCTTCAACTGTCTCGATGTCTTTCATCGTCACTTTCGTTTTGTCATCGAACTTTGTAAGTATTTTCATAATTCCCTGTTATCGATCTTGTATTTTGGTTTCACGTCATTGGACTTGTGATACTTGGTAATTTGCACTTTGTCTGAGCCTGCGTTTCCGGAATCCAAAACATTATACGGTTGGGTTCAGAACCTGACATGACGTGTGGTTTGCCCTTCGTGCGTGGTCACGAATGCAAATGAAGTAAAATGTTGTAATACAGTGAAATCTCTTTGTAAAGCACATGAGATCAGAATTCCTCCGGTCTTTTTCTTCTGTCAAGTGAGTGTGAAGATGACCTTTGAGAGAGGCAAGGGATGGTGCATCATTATAACCTTGAATGACAAGTAATGTTCTGAATGGCATGCGCGCACTCTGCCCAAGGATGTACAAAACATTTGGAGAATAGATCAGAGGGGCTTCTCTGAATTACAGGAGGGATTTTCTGGTAATAGTGCCTGCAGCAAAATTAATCTCCTTTGAAATTTGAATTCCTCAACAGCTCGTATTGGCTCTTAAGAGTCACGGTTAAGCTTTGATGTAATCATTGCCAATGTGTTATGGAGCTTGCGTCGGCCCCAGTTTGCTCCCCTTGCTTAGAAAATACGGAGTAAAATATACTTTTTTTTCCCCCATCCTCTCCTTTAACTGCTCTTCACTGGTGCCTGGCTGATGAAGTGAAATGTCTATTGGAGAAAAAGCTGCTGTAGCCCAAGAACATGGCTGATTTAGCAACAGTCATAAAAGACTGGAGGGGGCCGGGGGGGGGGGGACTTTTGTGCGTTGCTGTTTTTCTCCCTCCTAAGTAATTATTGTCCCTGTCTTTCCTTCGTGTCTGTTTTTTACCCTTTAAAGTGAAGAATTCTATCACATAAACATCTGAGATGGCCAGAGGAGAAATTAATTTCCATTTCCACCAGATTGTCAACTCTCTAAATTAAGCGCAGTGTGTTTTTGTTCAGTGCGGAGACAAAATTATTCCTCCAGTCCTGCAGCCCCTCTCTAAGGTGAGGTCAACAAAAAGAGCGCAAGAGAGATCCTCTAATCACATCTTGTCATCTGCTTGCTGAGCAAAAGATTTAGATCCGTTTGTACTGCATTCCTGCAGGATACTTCCCTGCAGATTTTTTTTTATGCGTGACCTAGAGCGTTCCAGCAGTGACTCATCAACATCACCATCCCCGACCTGACATACACAACCACATATACATTTTTGAAGACTTCAGTGACCCACCCCCGTATTGTGTTTCGGCCCACCGTGCTTGGCAATTGTTCATTCCAATAGCCAGATAATCATCCATCCATTCATTTTCTGTAACGCTTATCCTCATGAGGTACGCAGGTGTGCCGGGTCGTATCCCAGATGACTTTGATTAAGAGGCGAGGTACAACCTGTTCTGGTTGTCCAGCCAATCGCAGACCAGATAAGCAGTTGCAAGTCGAGTTGCAGAAGAAAAAGCTCACAGCAGGAAATTATACATCCTATTGCCATAAAAAGGAACGATTATCAATCGATCATCTCCAGACATGTACTTTACACGAGCAATTCTGCACGTACAAGGCTTGTCTAATAGACTTACTTGCTACCAGAGGTGTATGGTCCCAAGCTACAATTACATTTACCGTAGTAACGTTTCAGATGAATTGTACTTGCCAGACTAGTATTAATGCAACACGCTTTTTTCACTTGCATATTTTTTTGTCAAGAAGAATCATGACTTTTACTTTAATTATACATCCTGCCTGCTACTTTATTTCCCCATCAAAGTGAATTTATTATTGCTTGCACGTTCTGTTTTGTCATTAAGACTTGTGTGACATGTCACCGTTTCACTAATCCGATATCAATTCTAGTGACGTTTGACTCTATTTGAAGAATGAAATGGTCTCCACTGCCCGATGCAGAAGCAGTTTTCAAAGTGAATTTATGAAATATGAATGAAATATGGTAGCCATCTTCATTCATCATTTTAAAGTAGCAGTATGCTTACCTGAGCAACATTTTTGGCCCCTATTATTAAAAATAAGTGTAGCGAGAGTTGAGTAATTAAATATCGAGGAAATAATTTCAAAGAGTGACACGGGATCTCAAATTGTCACAGTGACGAATAAAGTGCCTTTTGGGCTCCGCACAAGAACGCAGTTCACACGATATTGATGTACTTGTTTGGAGTATGGCATACGGTATCAGCCCACAGCTGGGAGAACCTGCTTAAACTCTTTGTTGGAATATGTCTGTGTGGTGTTCTTGTGCACGTGGGTTTTCTCCCGGCACACCATTTTTATCCAACATCCGAAAAATGAAGCATGATCAATCCCACACGTGTGATTTGTTGTTGGTTATTTTTTTTTTTTTGGATATGCGTCCTGCCATCAAGTCGATCCAGTTTTTTTACAACCCCAATGAAGTTGAGAGAGCCTATGCCAACCATCCGCGCTCACACTCACACCTAAGGAATATTTTGAGTGTTCGATCAATCTGCCACGCGTGTTTTTTGGAATGTGGGAGGAAACCGGAGTACCCGGAGAAAACCCACCCGGGCACAGGGAGAACATGCAAACTCCACACAGGAAGGCCGGAGCCGAAATCGAACCCCGCACCTCTGCACTGTGAGGCCGACGCGGTAACCAGTCGACGCCTGATATAGACATTAGATGACCATACATCTAATTGTGAGCTAATGCTTCAATTGCTGAAACAACAACTTTATAATGCAGCAGTTAATGTCACCTTTTGTCTAAAGAGTTTTTGTGTTTTCCTTTGCAGCACAACTTGTCTCGTCCCATATAATTTTACCTGCTGACCTTGTGTCTGTAGTGACACTTTGGTTTCCTGTCCCTCCCTGATGCGTTGCACCACATTTAGTATCAATCCGCTGTGTTTTCCTCCATTTCGTCTTGTTTCCCCAAGTGATCCTGAGACAGATTGCTTTGGTCAGCTTTATTGTGTTTTGCTACAGGGCTCGTGAAGAAAGAGAATTATAAACCCCAGATATAGCTGTGGTTGGTGGGGGTTCATGTATATGAAGAACAGTCAAGTCAATGTTAGGGCAAAGACAAGCATCAGATATAAACTATCTATCATTTTTTTTCTTTAATCTTAACCTCATTAGGGTTGCTGGCGAGGAGGCAAAGACAAGTCCCAAGTCCTGAGTCTTTAACTCACATATTCAAATTAGAGTCTCAAGTCTTTTAGTGTTTGTCAAGTCGGGAAGTCATCAAAACAGTGACTCAAGTCCAAGCTGCATTGATTCAAGTCCCGAGCTCTGGAAGCTGGAGCCAATCCCAGCTACAATTTGAGCGAGAGGTGGGCTACACCCTGAACTGGTTGCCGGCCAGTCACAAGGGCACCAGGATTAGCAAAGTTTAGATTATTTTGATAAATGCCACAAAATATGAAGAAGCCAATCGGCTTTACAGAATCTATATACATTTACCACGTGTATTATGTTTAAGCATTTTTTTTTGGTGAATATGTGCGACCATGGTGGCTTGGACTCCAAGATTCGATGCAATTTTGGGAGCATATTCTTTCGAAAATTCTGGTCGAATTTTTAAATTGCATAGTTTCATGGGCGTTTGAGATTCTGTTGTATTTTCCAAGTGTCATTTTGTATGCACGTTTTTTCAGTTTGTGACTGAATATTCTTTATGAATAACTATAGCGTAATTTAATTATGTCAACTCATTTTGAGTGTGATGCCAACACACAAAAAGCTGAGACACAGGCCCCGTTGTCTCTCCTTCTGTTCCCTCTATCATTCGCTAAACCAACCAAATGGTCGAAAGCAGATGGTCACCCACACACAGTCTGAATCCTCATTGCAAAAGTCTACTCGCCACTCTTCCCAATATATTAGATTTTTTTTTCTTTTACAAACTCGTATGTGTCAGAGTGAACCGTTGAGCAGATTATTATTCCATTATACTTTAGTTATTTTATTTAGATCCAAACCTTGAGATGAGCCATCTCATTTTAGAGAGGGTCCGACATACAAAATAAAACGCCCCTTTTTGTATGTTGTCCATTTTGGCGTCAATGGACGTGGAGAAGCGCTTCAGATTTGAGTTGCCGAATGGAGCTTTTGTTGAAATGTTTGACCCATGGAGCAATCCAATTCACAGCGGATACGCTCATGAATGAGAAATGTAAATTGAAGTGATGTGATGACAATGTTTTCTTAATGATGATAACAGGCTGAGCCTCCAGCAAAAAACACTTCACCATCATGGCAATGATTCATTGAGAATCTTGCTCAAAATACACTTCAATAAATGCAGTTATTTGTCTCTGTCCAAATCGAATTGATTTGACTTCGACTCTGCTTGACCTGACACCACAAGTGTAAGTCATTCAGAATGACACAAAAACACTGGAGGCTATCCGTACAACTCTGCACAATGTAAGAGAGATGGAGTGAGAAAAATAGTAAGGTAGAGATGAAAGAGCAAAGCATTTTGAGGCAGAGAATATAACCTTGTTCTTCAAAACATATCCTTAAGCATTCTGTCTGAAGGATACGTTCAAAGAGTTAGTCTGAGAGCCTGGCAAAGCCCCTACTTCCGTTATTATCGGGGATTCTTTGAACATTGCATGGTGCATAAATTGCGCCTTTAAAAAAACAAAATGTATGACTTTGTCATTTGTGCCTCATCCCGTCTTGGCTGTTAAAATATGAAACTGCTCCTATAACCAGTACTTGTAAAAATAGCCAAATATCTCTTGCTTCTTCATTTAAAAAAAATAAAATCAAGACATCGCCAAGTGGCTAACAATGCTACCTACAACCCTTGAGATCCCGATTAACACCAACAGCTGTGTTGCGCACCTTTGAGCTTAAGTACCCAACTCCATAAACTCTCAGTCGTTAACAAGTGTTCAGGTGTTAAATGCAGAGAACCAGTTTCATCAATGCGCCTATCTCATCTGTCTTTGGGCAGTAGCACCCTGAACTGGTTGCCAGCCAATCACAGGGCACACACAGACGAACAACCATCATCGCTCACACTCACACCAAGGGACCATTTAGAGTGTTCCATTAGCCTGGTACGCATGTCTTTGGAATGTGGGAGGAAATTGGAGTACCTGGAGGAAACCCACGCAGGCACGAGGAGAATATGTGAACTCCACATAAGAACGCCAGAACCTCTACACTGTGAGGCCGACACGCTAACCAGTCGCCCAGCGCGCCGCCCCAATGTGCACATAAACATATGCATTAATGACGATAAAGGTGATATTTTCCATTCACCCCATCCTCCTCCCCCGCATATCTTTCAGCTCACATATATTGTATCTTCACCCTTGATGTAAAATACCGATTGGATTAAGTTTTGCTTGGTTTAGTTCTGAAGAATAATTCCAAAGGTGGTTGAGTGCTTAGCGCGTCGACTTCACAGTGCAGAGGTCATGGGTTCGATCTTGGCTCCTGCCTTCCTTGTGTGGAGTTTGCATGTTCTCCCTGTGCCTGCGTGGGTTTTCCCTGGGTACTCTGGTTTCCTCCCAAATTCCAAAAGCATGCTGGCAAGCTTATTGAACACTCAAAATTGTCCCTACGTGTGTGTGTGTGTGTGTGTGTGTGTGCGTGCGTGTGCGTGTGTGTGCGTGTGTGTGTGTGTGTGTGTGTGTGTGTGTGCGTGTGTGCGTGTGCGGATGGTTGTTTGTCTCTGTGTGCCCTGCGATTGGCTGGCAACCGGTTCAGGGTGTCCCCCGCCTACTGCCCGAAGACAGCTGGGATAGGCTCCAGCAGCCCCCGTGACTCTAGTGAGGATAAAGCGGATCGTAAATGGATGGATGCAATAATTGTAATGTGCGTTTAAATTTGATTCTGTTAACTTTCTGCAATTCTCATTGGATGACCCCAGAAGGCAATGAAATGTGAAATTGCTCCAATTTACCTTAAAGCAAACATGTCTGAGGCCAGGATCGCCCTCTGAGTATATACTAACCTAAATGAATCATCAAGCGTGCCAACGTGAGTCCTCGTTTTTCACGAGGCTCCACAATGCTGTCAAACTGCTTTCTGCTCCAGCATGTGATTTATAGATTATGAATTTAGAATCATCTGATTGCATGGCCGTCCATGTCTAATCTTATGTGTTGTGTTATATTACCGTATTGTGTTGGTTTGTTTTGTTATTTTACGTGAACTTTTCTATCCTCATTTGTCCAGCAGCTGAATCACACTTCAGGAAGCTAGAGAAGTTGATAAATAGGTGTTGAGGGAGGTATGCCTGTGAATATTTTCATTCATCTGTATTGTTTAATTCCGAGGGCATTCAATTGATCACAACTGGACTAGTCCGGTTGTCTTCGAAGACGATTAGCCTCTGATCCGAGCAGGCTGGAGAGAGGTACGCCTGCTGTGGATTATTGAGTACTGGACAGTCTGTTTTGCGGCATCCCCACCGGGTGACAAATGGTTGTCAACCACGTGTGTACGAGTATGTCTGTAGTTCTATACCCCAAGAGACTTCAATTTTTCAACCTTCTTTCAACTGATGTAGACGGCTAATGTTTGCAAGTCCTCTTGAATCATCTGAGTTCATCATCTCCTTCATTTTTGTTGTTTTCAGGACCAGGTTGGTCTCACACCATCTCCTCAGATGTTGTACCACCACTCTTTAGGCGGACTCATTGTTGTTTTTATCGATCAATAATGGTTTTGTCATCAGCAAATTTGGTAAAAGTCTTGCTGGCTGAATGGAGCAGCTGTCATGAGTCAAGAGGAAATAGAGGGGGCTGAGTACACACTTTTGTGGTGTCCCAGTGGTTTGGACCAAAGTGGAGGAGATGTGGCTTCCCATCCTTACATTTCACAAATGCCCAGTATCAATTTTGAACCAGCTGTAATACTCTTTTCACACGCTTTCATGTAATGTTACTGACTGCAGCAACATAACACTGGCAAGGGTCCCAATTCTGGCACAGTCATACAAATTGTGACAGGTCCTTTTTTTTCAGTGGCGGGGAACACTTTAATTTTCATTGAGCTCCAGTTAATTTTTCACTTTAATGATGGCATTATGCAGAACTTAGCAGGCCATGGATATTATATCTGATGTTTAAGCATTGTATCAAAACTGACCCACAGCTGTGTCTCTGTCAGCAGTGTGTTTGTGGATGGAACACTCATGTGTGAGTAAGTGAGTACGCATCTTTGTAATCCTGCTACTTGAGGGTTCGGAAAGGTTGTCACAGGCTGCATTAATCGTGTACAATCTTCATGGCTGTGAAGCCTTTGCGGCTTGTGGTGTAACTAGTCAATAATTTGGACAAGTAGTGCAAGAAATGTATCAAATGAAATCAGTCAATTAAAAAAAAAAGGAACCGTTTCACACCGCAAAAAAAGCAATAAAGGACGGAACAAGGCAGTAACTGAAGCAGAAAATATGCACCAAGATATATTGTATCAATGCAATCAAAATGTGATCAAATCACACATTTGCGAATCTAATTATTCCTGCCGCTCAACTGAGTTTCGTGTGACTAGAGATAATTCAGGTTTGATGTGGTTTATCATGAGATTAAACAGGATCTGCCACAACGGAGCCAACCAGAAGATATTGGTGAACAACAATTGGCTGTGATTAAGAACATGTTTTGCCTTTGTTTATACCTTCATACCCAAGTATATCTGTGTCATAAAAGCAATTAAATACCCCCCTCCCCCAACACACACACACACACACACACACACACACACGCAAACACAGCGTGGAAAGCCTGATGAGAGTTTAATTGCTTCTTGAGGTTACAACAACAGCATGTCTTGGCATTTAGTGGACAAACAAAATTAAGTCCTCTTGCAAGTCAATTTGATTCAGGCAACAAGGTGAATCTCCAGCTATACTGTTTATCAATGTGTGTTTGCTTTATTCATTTAATGTATACAATGAATCAAATACAAAATGCATCTACCGTAGTTTATTTTCTCTACCAATGGTACAAACATTATCTAGGGAAATTGAAGGACATGCAAAGTCAAGCCAATTTACCAAAATGTAGACAGTATGTGCTTTCTGCAGCGGTTTATGTTGTATAACCTTCACATCAAGGCATTTTATAAGTGAAGCTAAACCTTTTAATTCGAACAATTTGTAATCTTACAACAATCGTGCCTCTATAGAGTCGCAAACATCTGAAGTTCGAACAGCTGACACATTTGATGTCACGGGATAAGCGGTATCTCTAGTGGCCATTGCATTCTTTCAGACACACTGAACTCAATTCTGGTTTATTTTCAGGAAGAGGCACAGGTCGAGGAGGCAGCAAACCAAATGAGCCATCCAACATGGAAGCTTGACACTCGGAAATTATATCAACCAGAAGCAGTGATTTAGGGACTTTCCGCATGAAGAACATACTGTACTGTAACGGATGTTCACATAGGGCACAATCTGGACGCAAACAATAGAAAGCTCCAAGTGAGCGACTCTTGAAAAAACTGCCGACAGAGCAAAATTGAGGAAGCATGAAACGCAGAGAGACCGTGGAGTTGTTTTATCTCTTGAGGTTATTGATCTAAATTAGTGATATTAGTTTATTCTGTTGCGTGAGTATTGATTTAACAAGCTCTATACTTCATCTTTAAAACAATACAAATGCAAATTTGATCGTGTAAATTGCGGCTTTCGTGTTATTTAATGGTTTGTTGATGACATTTGGTTGTGTCTTCTTGCTAGACATTTTGTCCACTAATATATGTCACTCCTACTAATCGTTTAAAATACAGCACAGTAGTACCTCTACTTACGAAATTAATTGGTTCTGGAAGAAATTTCTTAATTAGAAAATGTTGTAAGTAGAGACACGTTTTCCATGTAAATGCCCTAATTTGTTCCAAGCCCCGCCCCCCCATTCAGACATGAATGTTTTTTAAAGCATAAAAATGCATCAAATATTTAAAAAATACATGTTACAGATTATTGCACAATAAATTAGAGTTGTGCAAAGGGTGAAAAACAAAGTATAGAGTAAAGAATAAACACTTTTTCTGGGTGAGTCATATTTACGGAACGCCTCAAGGGCGAATGACGAGGACGCTGCATAGACACATATCAATCTATTTATCCACACGCATGGACACATACGGTAGAGGTCCCTCTAAGGCCAAGGAGATGCCAGGATGATGCTCGGTAGTAGCCAATGACAGAGCAGCTATAAATTGTTCAGGAAACTTTGAGCTGTGAGTAGCAGTCCACATTGTATTTTTACCTTTCGTATCTTGACATGTCTTTCATAACAAGGATCAATATTTTCCTGTTGAGGCGTTTCGTAACTTTCTAACTAAAATTTCGTTTGAAGAGACGTTCGTAAGTAGAGCTCTCACTGTATACTCCTTGCCTGGCTGTGAATAGGAGATGGTAAATGAGGGAGTCACAACTCCAAGGAGATTGGAATTTTCCAGACATCAAGTCAGTCATTAATAACTGTGTGCCTCAAATTAAATATCATTGGAGGACTAGAACAGACTTTTGATTTGGAATGGACACTTTTGTGGTGTGCTATGCTGATCGTCTCTGGTACACCACAGTCTACAAGTACTGTACGTACAACATCATAAAATTTAACCCAAAATGCGTGATATCAGCTAACACACAATTATTTTTTTGTCTCATGTCAGATTTGGAAAATCTGCAACAATGTATACAATTTGTTTTTTCTTTTAAATCGGTACCAGCACCAGAGCGAAAAAGGATGAAACAGACAAATCACAACTTTTCTGGAAAGACTTGACAGGTCAGGGGGGCAATGGGATGTGAAAACAGCAGCATTTTTCGGAGAGATCAGAGGGTCAACAAAAAGCTCACAAAAAGCGCAAGAAGTGAGCCGGTCTTTTAAGCTTGCCAGCGTGTGCACATGATTGCCAGAGATGAGCTGCAGGTGTAGAAGCAGGCACCAGAAAGTAGGCCAGGCTGGCCCAACCAGAGACTCGCAGGGGGGGTACATGAGGACAAACAAAACACAAACAGGAAAGAGAACAGAGCAGGAAACACAGTCAAACCCTAATTTATTGCCCTTGGACACGTACTCCCTCGATTGCCTTTTATGCCTTTGATAAGATTGCCCTCTACTACTGTTTGTTTTATCAGCTTGAGTCCTTATTCCCGTTTCGATAGTGAAGTTAATCTTCTGTTGCATACGTGTTACTTGCCGAAAAGAATCTTTCAATCGATTGAGCCATACATCTACCGTAATTTCCGCACTATAGAGCGCACCTGATTATAAGCCGTAACCCACTACATTTTAGAGGAAAACCAATTTTGTACATACACAAGCTGCACCTGTATATAAGCCGCATGTGCCCACATTAAAACATGTAAACATATTTACAAAGAAAGACGGTACACAGAGAGAGTTTTCAAAGTTTTAATAATATAACTTAACAATAATAATCATATAACTTTCTTCCCAAACGGTGCCTGTGACGCGGCAGTAAAACGGTAGCAACATGGTAACAACACGCTAGCAACAGAATAGCAACACAGTATAACAGTTCTGGTAAAAGAACATACCGGTACTTGTAAAAATCATGGTGAGCCGTCTTCATCTTCCTCCTGTGAACTGAAGCCATGGAAGTCACCGTCTTCAGTGTCGGAATTAAACAGTGTCATAAAGACCGGTCTTAATCTTATCTTTTCTACTCGAGCGCCCCTGGTGGCCGTTAGAAAAATTACATAAATTGGCCGCATCACTGTATAAGCCGCAGGATTGAAAGTTTGGGAAAAAAGTAGCGGCTTATAGTCCGGAATTTACGGTATTTATTGTGTACAAGACTTGTATACAGTTGCAAGGAAAAGCGTGAGAACCCTTTGGAATGACATCAATTTTTGCATAATTTGGTCATATATCTGTTCCTCAGATAAATCACAACAATGGACAAGCCGCTTGAAACTAATACAACCAAAGTTTTTGTAGGACACGCCATTTCAACAGTTACAATGCAAGATGCCTACCGCCAGGCTCATACCCACACTCGTACTTGCTCCTCAATTGATTTTTGAACATTACAAAAAAACTGCCTCTAACCGTTCAGTTTTATGTTGTAAAAACACTGTTCCCCACTAGATGGCAGACCTGACTTTATGGCTCTCAAAGGCTGTAACTGTTATATTGTCAGTGACACCAGGTTTAGACACAGACCACAAAAATGTCTATGTTGCGTGCCAAAAACATTTGCTGTTGTTTGTGTTTCCTTGTAGTGCCATAATAAGTACATGCGTGCGACTTGCTGTGCATCATTTTCTTACACCCATAAGTGAGAGCTAAGTTTGGTTTTTAGGATTTGCTTGAACAATCAGCCGTAAAACCATCTCTCATTCAAACGGTTAATTTGGAACTGTGATAATGGAATTGTATTTAGCCTGCTTGGTGCATTTCATGTGTTGACTGTGACTCGATGTGATGCACGGCTGCCCATTAGATAAAATTGCATATTCGACATGCACCAGGTTTTAATTACTTGCTTCAGGGTTGTTATCACAATGTGCGCAGCCTTTCACAAAGCGCTAATGGTGCGCTACACAGAACCTCTTAAAGAATACAATTTGCAATGTTTTATTTTATTTTATTTTATTTTCGGCAGCTCATATATTCTCGGTGATGTTTGCATAAGCAATCCCACACCTTTTGTTTGTTTTGAGCTGCGCATAAATCAACCCCAGAAACAAATCTTTACGCTTCCATCTATTATATTGCTTTTTGAAAGGGCTCACTGCTATTGTCTGGGATGCAAATGTGAATTAACATGCGCGTATTGTTGGAGAAGAAATGTAGGCTTGAAAAGAAAGGCTGTTTTAGAGCTGATGTCAGCTTGACAGAGAAAGAGAGATGAAAAGAGCAGGAAACGCGCTAATGGCTTTTGGATAAGATGGTAAAAGGTCTGGTGGGGAACCTGGCCAGGATAACATTTTAGTTGCACACGTCTAGAATATGCACAAAGATAAGGAGGTTATTTAGTTATGGCTGCATTCATTTCAAGATCATTCTGGTTGGCATTATGGTGACATACTGCAACAAATCTTTTTTTTTTCTTTTTTTAAACCCTTTTATGCACCCTGTAACACGATACACTGTCCACTGTGGTAACTGCTGTCCTTGAAAGGGTTAAAAAAAAACATTTTTTTAAAGAGAAAAAACATGCCCAGAGACCAAATTAAGTTAGCACGTGGATGATACAAATATCAATGTGCATGTCAAAAGCAGGGGAAAAAAAGATCGTCCTGTCACCTTCAGCGATGGTAGAAATCCTTGAAGTGTGCCCGCAGAGCCAACGAGATGCTGAATAGCTGTTCTGACTATAGACACATATGCTTATCACTTCAGGCTTTCCCCCTTTCGTGGATGATGTCTGTGTGTGTTTTTTGCAGGGTGTGCAATTTTTCAAGAGGATTTAACTTTCGGTGGCCCGGTGATCCAGTGGTTAGTGCACCGACCTCACAGTGCAGAGGTACCTGGTTCAATTCCAGCTCCAGCCTCCCTGTGTGGAATTTGCATGTTCTCCCCAGGCCTACGTGGGTTTTCTCCGGGTACTGCGGTTTCCTTCCATGTTCCAAAAAAATGCATGGCAGGCTGACTGAACACTCTAAATTGTCCCTAGGTGTGAGTGTGGATGGTTGTTCGTCT
Organism: Hippocampus mohnikei; assembly: GCA_026261675.1. Classification (NCBI taxonomy): domain Eukaryota; kingdom Metazoa; phylum Chordata; class Actinopteri; order Syngnathiformes; family Syngnathidae; genus Hippocampus; species Hippocampus mohnikei. Next base: position 5,289,962 of record JAKGUB010000325.1, read on the forward strand.
CTGTGTGATGTGATTGGCTGGCAACCATTTCAGGGTGTACCCTGCCTACTCCAGCACCCTCCGCGACCATAGTGAGGATAAAGCGGTTCAGAAAATGGATGGATGGATGGATGGATTTTACTTTCTCACTCTCTCTCATGCCTTGTACTCCAATAGTGTCTTGTTCCATTTCTGTCGTGAACTGGCACTGTATTCAGTTCTTACCGACATTTACCCAAATTTGATAGCCGGGCCAACAAATCTGCTACCAGATCATTCATTGTTCATTCGCAGTCAGGATGAACAAGAAAGGTCTTGGTGCAGTTTAATTATCGAAGGAAATTACTTTGACCAAGCTCAGAAGTAGTGGAAGGTAGAAGGGGTTGAATTGCAGCTTTGAGTGGTGATAAGGATAATTAAATCTCAAGCACCCAAAGGCAGAGAAAGCTAAGCGAAAATGCAATCCAACAAACTTTCACATGGCAGTGACCAGACCCGCCTGCAAACATCAGGAGACCCCTTGGCCATCTAGAAGGTGGTCATACCGTGATGATCTGGTTGTTCATTGGACTGATTGGAACAAACTCCCTTGGTCCTCACTACGAGCAACATTGCAATGACCACTCACTTGCTACTGTGATTCCGCTCAAGCGCTCACAATTCTGCAGTTGTGCCAGCAGCACCGTACCGTGTGGTTGACTTGATCGAGTCAAACCCAGCACCCTTGAACCTGCTACCATCCCTGCTCAGAAATGGTCATTGCTTTAGACACTTCATTCATCCTTAGCTTCTGCGATCTTAACACACTTTTGTCTCATCACTATGTCAACAACGGTCCTTAGAAGTGCCCCTGAGAAATAAGGCAGATCAGGTGACACTGCCACTCAACGGCACAATTACCAAGACAGCATTAGCTTAAGAAATTGTGCAAAATACGTTACCAACAAAATTTGTATTTGTCTCCTCTCACTTGAGTCGTGATCTGTTTACCCAACAGCGTGGAATGCGCATGCGCAGTTCAAGAATGCATATCAACGTTATCAGTGACCACTGGGTGACCCAAGTGGGGTATGTGAGCCAACGTCAACAGGAAATCAGTCCCGTTTTCTTTGCGTTATACTGGGTTCCGCTGTTTCCTGAAGATCAAAAACCTGTCTTTGTTCGTCTAGGAGCCTGGTGACTGTCTTCATCTGCATTGTTTTTTTCCCACCCTGCTTTGGCAGCGACAGTGCTTCGTTTGATCGCGGCCCTGTGTGGCCGTTTGGTCTGCTCTCTGTCACTTCGTTGTTCCAGTCATAAAAGGCAGACACAAACTCAAAGTTGCAGTTTGACTTTGGTAATTCCACTCTTTGAGGAGAAGCAAAAAAAAACAAACATCCATCCATCCATTTTCTAATCCGCTTATCCTCACAAGGGTCGCGGGGGGTGCTGGAGCCTATCCCAGCTGTCTCCGGGCAGTAGGCGGGGGACACCCTGAATCGGTTGCCAGCCAATCGCAGGGCACACACAGACGCACAACCATCCACGCCCACACTCATACCTAGGGACAATTTAGAGTGCTCAATCAGCCTGCCATGCATGTCTTTGGAATGTGGGAGGAAACCGGAGCACCCGGAGAAAACCCACGCAAGCCCGGGGAGAACATGCAAACTCCACACAGGGAGGCCGGGGCTGGAATCAAACCCGGTACCTCTGCACTGTGAAGTCGACGTGCTAACCACTGGACTACCGGGCCGCCCAAAAACCAAACAACTACTCTGATATTTTTGCCAATTATGATGGAGACTACAGTCACAAAACACCGCAGCACCTAATCAAGTTGAGCGCTAAAATTAGTTTTTAGATGTAAGAAGGAAAAAAAAATAGCGACATCTGTGGATTACCGAATACCGAACCTCCAAGCAAACGAGATTCCGCATGCCTTGTCTAATTTGGAGCGATACGTTTTGCACTTAGTGGATCTCAATGGTTCTGTGTGAATCATCATAAACCTGCTTACTATCAGATCGAGACTCCAGAGAGTCACAAACAAGAAACTTGTAGCTCAACATGGTGACTCAAATGCTTGAAGGAGGCCGAGACTTAGCTCGTCTCAGTGAAACAAAACTGCTCGACTCGACTTCTCTCCCTCCACTCACCACAGCCCCTCTACGCTCTCATTTACATAAGCACTAATCCAAACACTTATACCTTCCTCTATTCCTTAATTAGTTTTATCCCAAGACATTTTTTTCCGCATTTTGAAGATTTCAGTTTGTTTCTCTTACAAGTATGTGTCTTGAGTGTCAGAAAGCGTCGACAGTATGTCCATTAAGCAGCATTTTTGCAGTCCAGTAGGTTGCTCTCTCGTGGATAAGTCAAGGGCGGGTGAAGGGCGGGGGGGTGATGACTACAGAGATGCAGGGAAAAATAAAAGGTGCAATTAGATACGGAGATGTTGTCCTGCAGGAAGATAGTGAAGCATCGTGCTGCAGAGAGACAGCAGCTAGTGTTTCTGTCGAGCCCGATGCGACCAGTGTGTGTGAATCTGCTCAGAAAAACACAGACAAGGGAAGAGATGAAATCCGCATGACTGACTGGCAGTTCCCCCCCGCATCCTGCTTTTCAAAGATTCCGATCTGACCCGGACGTTTGAATGACATTCAAACATTTGTATTGTCAAGAACGGATTAAAAACAAGCTAGCCTGAGTGGAGGAAGTAGAAAAGAGTAAGATGCAGTGGACGGAAATGCCATGAAAGCAAATCAACACGTCCGTGATTTTCTCCGTCCATCAGCCGGCTAATGTGTGTGAGCGCTTTTGATTTTTCTGCAGCTGCAATGTTGACCGGTTACACAAGGATGCCTACCTCATTATGAAACAGCGGAAAACCGGATAATCAATAACATAACATAACATTATAACATTATAACATTGAACCCAAAATGCTTGAAATCAGCCAACAAAGCAAGTAAACTCAGCATAGACCTTCAAGAGTATCAAAGCATGAACTCAAACTTTTGCTTGGTCTTTCTTCTTGATTTTCTGTTTCTTTCTTTCTTTAATTTATAGATATGTTTAGACCTTTATTTTAAAAGCAGGACCAGCTTCAACAAGGGCAGTACAGAGAAGAGAGAAGAGCACAAGTTGGCAAGTGTTACCAGCATTTCAGAGCCATGCCAGGTGGAGCTGATGCAGTGTTGAGGCAGGAGATGATTACCATGAGCCAAGTGGATGACTTTAGTCGAAGTGTTTGGCTCTGTTAAGCAGTGTTTTAGCACTGTTACTGTTTTATATTTCTGAATTTATTTTTGGATCTCCCAATTTCCAGTTTCTTTCATTCCTCTTTGTCACAGATCTGTGTTGCGTCGGTCAAGCTAATGCTACATTAGCGGTAATTTCAGACTAGCCCCCAGTCCATAGAGGGAGGCCGGATACGAACCCATGACCTCTGCGCTGTGAGGCGGATGCGCTAACCAGTCAAGCACTTTGCCACCCAGATGAAAAATCAAATACTGTATATTAAAATGCTACATGGAGTGCGCTTATATTTGAATGTATCTACATCATACGATGTCTTACCAAAGAGCTTTACAAAGCCTCCCATTCACTTATTTACAAAATGAATCTATCGCACTGTAAAGTACAGTGGCAGGCAGCCACCGGCGTTCAGTGCGCTGTTGTCTACCTGTCGTGAATGCTGGTGGCCGCCTGCCACTGATTGAGCTCCAATAGTTTTACTTTAAGGTTTAAAAATAAATGGCTTACTTTAAACAGGATCCCACTCTGCACTGTGGCCAAGGGTAAAATCCAACTCAGTTACTGCGCATGTTTGCGTGGTACATAATAAAATCCTCCACATCGACTCGACAGGTATGAGAGGCATCCTAAATAAAGCTACGGCTAACTAGCTGTGGAGACGTCCTCTCTGGGGCAGCTGGCATTTTTTGCCATGCATGACGACAGAGGTTTTCAGAACACTGCCGAGATGGGCTTTCCTCAGAGCATGTCAATAGAAATGATTTAGAAGTGTGTTTGTAGGGTGGTGGTGGGGGGGGCGTTATAAACTCTCCAAGTGAACTTCCTACCAAACCCTCGCCATCCCAGGTAAAACTGTCTTGAACCGTCAGTAGCCAAAATTTACTTGGTGCATTATTTTCCTCTTATGGCGTCTCTTTTGTGTTCTATTTTGGGGGAAAAAAGTCTCTGCATGACTACTGCCGCACATTTAGTGATGACTTTACACATAGCGGTGATGGCAGTGGCTCAGTCTGACAGTGGAGTGTCAAAGGTTAAAATCACATTGCAGAATAAAAAAAAAAAAAAAGAATGTACTGGTTGTTTGAAAGATGTGTCAGCTTGCTGACAACTTTCGAGATACCCCTGAGCAAGGCGTTAAACCCCATATGTGTGTTTAAACTGTGTGATGCATGTGACATTAATACGGCAGCGTTTGTCGAGAATTTTTCCTGAGGGCGGGGGGAATATTTAACAAAAGAAAAATGGAAGAGGAATTGAAGAAGGAAAATGCACCCTTTCCCCGGGAATGTGAATCAGTCACATTTTAACATCCATCCACCATGACTGTCCTCACACTGAGAGAAGCCTTCAAACTGAATTGCGGTAAAAAATCCCCCACAGCATTTCTCACTTTCTTCGTGTGATTTTATTTTCTTCACACATTCCCAGACTCAGCGGACAAATTAACATTTGAAAAGCTCCCCATAAATGAAGACCGGCGATGCACAGTGTTTTGGTTTTGGTTTTTGAAGGCTTAGTTTGAAGGTCACTCATGCACTTTGCTTTCCACTCTCTCCTTTGATCCGTTCGGGCAGAGAAGCGCTGTTCATAGTGCTGAAATGTAAAGCCGTCAACTGGGTCACACATGGTCGACTGACTTAATGCGTCATCTATGACTCACGGTGAAGTCCACTCTTTGTGTTTCACCCAAACCGTAGTACCAAACCCGAACATATGGACGAGTTTCAAGATCAGTGATGCAAGCAATTCAACCAGGTTGAGATTCGTGTTGTTGTTTCTTCTTCCTTTGCTGCTCCTAATCAGACCTCGCTTCCACAAAGTCGACTGTTAGTGCGGTTGAGGTCTTGACCCCCGCCCCCCCCCCCCCGACCCCGCCCCGCCCCCCTCTTGAAAACTCACCGAGGTGTTGGTGGCACGTCGAGCTTGTCTGATCGCTGCGACGGATACGGCGCCGTGTCGAACGCTGAGCTGACTACTGAACACGACTCGCCAGTTTGCACAGTCAAGCCGCCGTGACGCGCGCACGTAGTCGATGCAAATGGAACTGCCCCCCCCAACACACTCACACACACACACGGTAGCCTACAGTACATTCTATCGCCGTGTAAACGTCTCACAGCGCGTGAGAGCAAGAGCGGGAGAGAGAGAGAAGGAGAAACGGAGAGCAAGAGAGGGAGATTATATAAAAGAGGTGACCGGAGCGAGGCAGGACGGCATTAACCCAAGAAAGTGATCGCTGCTGTTGGTGGATACACGCGATTCAAGGTAATCTTTGTGTTCAAACGCTCTCCCGTGTAAGTGTTGCGTAATCGCGAGGGAGAAGGATTGTTGGAAATTGCTGATTTTATTTGTAAAATATGTGACGTGTACATCTACGCTTCGTTCCCCGTCGAGCTCCAGTCATTCCAACCGCTTGAACAAAACATAGGGAACGACGATGCTAGAATGCGAATTTCACGTATCCGATGTGGAGTTGATGCTAACTTGTTCGGCAAACTGTTGCGTCTGTCCTCTGGAGCACCGCACCCCGACTTTTTGTGGGTGCAGTGTCTGCTCAAGTGAGGCAACAAGAGAAGAGATGAACGGGACTTTGCTTCATGGGAATCTTTCTGGGCTTCACACAAAAAAAAAAAAATCAGACGTGGGACAGAAGAGGCTTTTGAAACTCCTTTTGAAGCATCTCTACTTCACATCATGTTGTAAAATATTAGGTCAGCCTGCAGTGATAAACCTCAGTTCATAGGCACAGTTAGTGTACTTTGCAGACTGTTTTTTTTTTCATTACATGATGTAATTTTCCTGAGTCTCAGATTGCAGAGATAGTGTTGGGGAGATGCACATCATAAAACACTGCTGCAAATCAATGGAACATCTGCACTAAAAGATAATCCAGATTAAAAATGGTGTGGAAGGTTGATGAAATCGCACCACGTCCGTCCGTCTGTTTTAGGAATTGTGTAACAGGACGCAATCTCATGAATAAACAAATAATATTGAAAATAAGCTGCACACGATGAGCGAGTTTAACAAATACGATAACTGGTTTATTTACTGTACAGTCAACCTCTTGGGACCGACCCACAAATTGCCCAAAAATTGCATATAATTGACTCCCACTGATATGCATTGGGAAAAAAATCTTAACAATGGAATGGCAAAAATTCTCCCCAAAACACTGAAGTTAAACATATTCAATGCACGTAAAATGTGTGGGTATGCCGGGGGGGGAGATGTTGCAAGATGTTGCAAGACACAAACACCAACCAAATATCAACATGCACTGTGTATCCTCCTGGAAAATACTTTTCTTTTTGAGTATGCTCGCTAACAGTATTACATCCTCTTGCTTTAAATGCAGCTGCATATATTGTATTATGTGCCATCGTGTGTGTCTCCCTCAAGGATCCTCCTGGAGTCAGCGACCACAGACTGGCATATCCAAATCCCTCCGTTCCGTGACGCATCCATTGTTCCGGCAGCACTGTTGGACTGTGTGCCAACGAAGGACCGAGACTAAATGTCTGTGACACTGCCAAATGCTGCAGCTCCTGCCAAGATTATGAAGTTGTAAGTAGGTTACTAGATCTGTCATTCTCGCACCTAATCCATGAAATGGCCCTCCTCTTTGATGAGAGACTGTAACGGAAGCAGGCATGGCAGTGCTGCTCTCCAGACTGCTCTGCCCCTTGAAGCGAGCGCAAATGCTGCTTCTGTGCCTGGGCATCGCCTATCTCATGGCAGGCAGCATCCTGCTCATGCAACGCTCCAACATCCGAGTAGCCCAGCCAAGCCTCCTTGCGTTTCCTCCCTTGCTGTCACTTGCGGCACCTCCGACCACCCTTGGGACTGCAGGCTCGGGTGTGAGGGCACGCTCCAGATGGGCCGCGGTACACTTTGCATCTGGAGCTGGCGCCAAGGCGGAGCAGCACTGGTCCGCCTCCCGAGGCCTGAGAGGCCAACACCTGCATCGCCACTGGTTTCATGGTACATTAACGGAGAGTCCAGAGAACGCAGGTCCTGTTCGAAAGAAGCCCAGCCATAAAGGTATCCACCCATCTACTCAACCACTCAGTATCACTTAGTTCTCCACCGAAATACCGACACAGTCAATTTTACTGAAAGAAAGTCATACTCTGAAAAAAAGAGTGGTTTTGCTCCTGGTCTAAACAGAGTAAAAATGATACTTGGAAGAGTGTCAAATATCCATCCATCCATCCATTTTCTGATCCACTTATCCTCACAAAGGTCATGGGACGTGCTGGAGCCCATCCCAGCCGTCTTCGGGCAGTAGGCAGGGTACACCCTGAAATGTTTGCCAGCCAATCGCAGGGCACACATAGACGAACAAGCATTCACGCTCGCAATTACACTTAGGGACAATTTAGAGTGTTCCATTAGCCTGCCATGCATGTCTTTGGAGTGTGGGAGGAAACCGGAGTACCCGGAGAAAACCCACACAGGCACGGGGAGAACATACAAACCCCACACAGGAAGGCCGGAGCCAGAATTAAACCCTGCACATCTGCACTGTGAGGCTGACGCACTAACCAGTCAACCACCGGGCCGCCGAGCGTCAAATACCGGTAATCAGACAAAATTTTACTCAAAGGAGTGGATTAATTGTAATCCAAACGATTAAGATAAACTTTTATTTGACAAGGACAAACATACGTTACTCACCCATGTTTTCCACTGATGAGAGTACGGGGTGGAGCCTCCGGTACTGTCAATGGAGAGATTTTGCTCCCTTTTGAAGATTTTCTCCTGATGTGGTGGCCGGGGGAGGCCATTGTACTTAAAAATGTTTCAATACAACTCAATTAGAGGAATAAAAACAGACTGTAAAATTACTCCCCCAATGATACCATGTATTCGCCGATCCACATCTGACCAAATCCATTTTCTACCAATCCATTATCTAGCTTTATTGCGTGTCTACTTAGCAACCAAGCAACCCAACCACCCATTTACCTCACTCTCGCTCGCCGTCGATCCAAAATGTAGCCCTATTGACAGAAAGTGCATCTCTTGTTTCATCAAATGTGATACTGGTTTACAGTAGGAAACATGCAATGAAAGGGAAGACGCATGACATTTAAATATCATTGTGCTGCTGTCTGGAGCGAGACAGTGATTTTCCTCTGAAATATTATAAGATGGTTGGTTGTATGTTCTTGTTGAAATGTGTCCGACTGTGAAGATAGCCCGAGGCTGTGGTAATACAAGAGGGCTCACAGAACACCTTCACAGCAGACTTTATTGTTCATTCATGAGCAGATAATCATGACCTGCGAACATTTAGAATGTTTAGGACGCTTTTCGGATGCAGAGGCTTTTGATTTTTTTTTTTTTTTTTTTTTAAGATTGTAGTCCTCACAGTGACATTTAAAATGATCCCTCCCAAGGTTCCGCTATGAAGAAGCTGGCACTCGGGCTGCACCGTATATAAAAAAAAAAAACATTGTCATTGCGATAATGGTTCATGCAATATGCATGTTACAAAGATGTGCGATGAGTTTCATATGGAATTGCACGCTTTATCTGACCTTAAATGTGCATCGACATCCAATAATAAAACAGGTGTATTTGTACTAACCCTAAATTACCTAAAATAATAGATGTAATGCTTTACTTATACGACGTAACTTAAAAAAAACATGTCCTGTTTTATATAAAAAAAAAAAAAGAAGTTAGATAAAGCGGTTCGGAAGATGAATAAATGAATGAATGAAGTTACTGTATTACAATTAACCATTTCAGGCACAGAATACATTGAGCCTACTTATTTTCTTGCATGACAAATATATTTCTTTCATGAAAATGGGATTTTCATGAAATGTCAGGTGAAAATCACAGTCATATCGATATCGCAATAAACAACATCCTTATTGCATGTTTTCTCAATTACTGTTCAGCCCTAGCCGGCACAATGAAATGCCATCTTTAATTGATCCTTAAAGATTTATTTCCTTTGTCCGTCAATGCTTTAAGCATTTTAGCTGAGATGACGAATCCTACGGAATTACCTCCAGTGGAATGTTTGCTCACCCGGCTCATTCTTAAAAGCCTCCCACCGGAGCTCTGAAACCATTTTTGTTTTCAAGAGAGCAGACAATTACTGAGTCACTGAGGAGTAATACCGATGAAAAATGCCAAGGCCTGGAAAGAAATCAGTTTTAATAACTGCCACCTGGCAAAGGTTCTTATCAAAGAAGTGTAACTCGGAACACAGCCTTCAATTACACAGATACATTGTGGCTTGGAGGTGAAATCGCCCGAGGGATAAAACGCAAGCCACTCCTATCGTGATATCACTTATAAACACAGACGGCAACGAGATATTTTCATTTGTCATGGGCAGGTAGGTGAGTACTTAACCCTTTCAGGGACAGCGGTTACTACAGTGGACAGCTTATCAGGTTATCAGGTTACAGGTTATCATTATTGGTGCATGGAAGGGTTAATTTGCAGTAATATATTTTTGATTACTTCTCCCGGGGGTCGGCTACCCGCGGCTCAAGAGCTGCATACGGTTCTTTAGCGCCCCCCAGTGGCTCTGTGGAGCTTTTTCAAAAATGTTTGAAAGTGGAAAAGGATGGGGGAGAGAAATATATTTTTTCTTTCCATATGGTTTCTATAACATTATTAACATTTTCCAATGCTGTAAAAATGTGTCGAATAAATATTAAATTTCAACAATTTGTCAAACAAGGATTTGCGTCGTAGACTGTGACACACATTTCTATTTGCAGGGTGGGATGTCAGTCAGGGGGCTGTTGTGAAAACAAAACAAAAAAACAGCCTTTCTTGTACAATTCATCGAGGGTACTTGCAAAGAATGGGAAACTGGACGGCCAAGAGAAGCATTTTTAAACGGTACACGTGAGCTACGATAGTTAGCACGCTGCGAAAGTGCATCCCGTGCCTCGTTCATCTTAGCGGCCATTATGGCTGTTGCTCATTACGGCATGAGTGTGTAAATGTGTGCGTACGCACGCGAGTGCGGTAACGGGTCGATCGCGGGAGGTTGGTTGATTGAAAAGTAGATCTTCCATCAAAAAGGTTTGGGCACCCCTCCTCTACAGGATGAACTGCAGGGGAAAAAAACATTTAATCATGAATGATTGTATATTTGTCGCCAACTTAGTCATGTTGATAGTAGGCTAATATCGCTAATATAGATACATACAGCATGTGTTGAGTTCATGATAAGGCTTTTAATTTTTTGCGGCTCCAGACATATTTTTTATTTAGATTTTGATTTTTTTTTAATCCAATATGGCTCTTTCAACATTTTGGGTTGCCGACCCCTGACTTAGCCAGTCACACATGTTAATTTGAAAGTACAGATGTGTTAAATGAATCATATTTCTCTGTAGAATAAAAAAAAATGTCTTCAGTATACACGTAAAATTTGAATCACAAAAGCAATACAACACAGTTGAAGCGCAAAAAGGACAATGTTAAATTGACATTGCTTATCATAATGTCCCCAATATCGGTCGGGTTTAATGAAATAAGCTCTTTCAATTTTCTAAAATAAAGGTTTATCATTTCTGGTGACATGCTATTTCAGCAATTGCTATTAGATTAAGTTTGTCAGTTCTGTCATCTTACCAACAAATGCCAATTGCATGGAAATCATCCTGAAATATTACATTTAATTAGCTGAATGTTTGCGTTCATTGCGTTCATTCAGAGGGAAAAGGACGTTGAATTTACCACCGAAAACAGTTGCCTTGCGTCATCTTTAACTTTTTCATCCTGTAAAACATTCTGGAAAGATGACTACATTTTAACTGTATAGTATTTTCTAATTAATTAACGTGTTTATTTACTGGTATGTATGCAATACATTGGTAAATATTTTTTGTACATTGTCTTCTTTGTGAAAGAAGAAGCAAGAAAAGAAGAAGGCATTGGGTTCCTTCTAAGTCGCTTTAAAAATCAAAATTAGAAGAACGCGATTTTAAAAAAGGCCGTTGAGTGCATCTGTAGGTTAAAGCCCAGTATTCAGAGAAGAGTTGGGCCGGCTCTCATGCTGGGATCAGGAATTTGGTGAAGTCTCTGCTGGTTACCTAGCAACCTCAATGCAATGAGGGGAATGCAGGAAGGATAACGCTTTCAGCCAAGTCATACCCACATGACCCCGTGTTAAAATACAATGCATCCCATTTGATTCTAAATATTTCAGAAACAGGGGATGAAAGGAGGACATTTCAGTAGCGATGCTGGAGGTGTGATTCAATGCCATTGAAATGTGTCGGGAAAGTGTTGGATGACTAAATCCATCATTCTACAACTAACAATCTGGGAGAACTGCTTTCATGTAAAAATACTCAAGTGCATTGCACACAATGCCAGGCTCAGAGTAATGATTTGTCACATATCTGAGGGTTTGGATTATATACAGTACAAAAGTAAAGACATTATTTTGCATTTGTTTTAAAAGACCAAATCATCAGGCTGTTGTTTGTCTGGCCATGTTCACTTTGCTGAGGCAATGTTTCACTATTGCTGTAGCGTCTATTGTGTAGGCTGACATCAATTTGAAGAAGGGCTTCTTTTTTAATATGTGTTTCATGTACCTTATTTTCCGCACTACAAGGCGCTTCATAGTGTAAGGTGCAACTTCAGTAAATGGCCTATTTTAAAACTGTTTTCATATATAGGGCGCACCACATTATAAGACGCATAGAATAGAAGCTACACTAGTGGATGCGGCTGCATTATACATCCACTAGATGGAGCTATGCTAAAGGGAATACAATACAATACTGTTTTATTTATATAGAGATTTCACAACGGCGGCAGCTATAACAAAGCGCTTTACAGAACATTCAATATACTATATACAAGAAATCCAAATCTTGACCCATATATAAGGTGCATTGGATTTTAAGGCGCACTGTTGGCTTTTGAGAAAAGTGAATGCTTTTAGGTGTGCCTTATCGAGCGGAAAATACGGCAATTGCTTTATTCCTCATCTTTACACCAGTAGACACAGTGCCAAAATAACTGCCAAAACATTTTATTTGATGGAAAAGGTACTGTAATGTTTTCTGCAGCTCTACCCACAGAAATCCAACACAATAAACGAGCTCTATAACTTGATGCGCTGAGTCAAAAATGCCTTTATGTCATAAATAAATTCACATCACCAATAATAGAGAGATGTGTGAAGGTACTATTTGAAAGAATATTTTAGAAGTTGCAGCATAGCTAGGAACCATTTGTTTTGTATTTTTTTTAGCAAATATTCTCTTTTACAAAAAAAAAAGTAGATGAGCTTCACTGGCACACGCAAATGAGATTTACTTGCTCGTAACCTGCTGGATAATTGGAGTTTCCAAGGGTTAGGGTCTGACCCCGACCTGGTCTAACGCAACATGTAATGAGACGCCGTCTGCTGCGGTTTGATGATTTGCATCACCGATCGCCAGGAATATTTGAAACGCGGTCAACAACAGAGAAGGGAGTGCCGGTTGGTGCATGCTCTTTTCTTTGGTCCGATGGTTCGTCTTTTTCATCCAATCCTGCCGGGGAGAATCATATCCAGCCATCTGTCTTAGCATTTAAGAAGGCAGCACAGTAACAGACCCAAGCACTCTCATTTTTATTCAGTCCGAGAGTTTGGGCCACTTCCCTCCATTAAGCCCAGCTGCAAATGCCTTTGGCCGCTTCTTCATTTTGATTAAAGCGCCTGCTTGGTGGGTTGGTGGGCTAACACTGGAACCTAACCTGATGCATCGACATGCAAGATGCTTCCTCCACCAGTCTCTTTTTAAATCCTTGAATGCAGCAACTGCTGGTGTTCCAGTTTGGATTTTTTTTTTTTTCCATTGAAGAGGAGTTCCCTTGCCCCCTGTTGCCAAAGCGGTTTGTCTCCTTGTCACGCTTCTCAATGTGTGAGGTACCCGGAATTCAAAAGATGAACAAACACATACAGTACGAGGAATAGGAATGATCTGTTTTTGATTACTTGGCAAAAGGAATCCAAATTTCAATTTCAGACTTTCAAGAGATGTCTTGACAGTGTCCCTCCCACGATACGCTTAGCTCCACGCTTCCCAGCCAATTTAAGAGTACCCGTTGGTCATTGCCTTTGGAAGGGATGAAGATTCATGATTCGTCCTGTGTGCTGCAACCCTTGCTCCACCATAAAAAAAAAAAAAGACTTGAGATGTTTTATGCTATGACTGCATGATAAAAAATCAAACTGACACGATATTTTTTTTTTTCAAACAGCATTAATTCTTTGGTCCACAAGGTTAGCTCATTTTTTCTCTCCACACAAATGTTTGAAATATGTGTCTAAAAAACCTGGCAGAAAGATTCTTGATGCAACTAAAGCAAAAAAAAAAAAACGTTGAAAGACATTGAAATTATTGGACAATACACTGAAGCAATTCATTGTGTATTATGGATAAATGGGGACATTTTTACTAACTCAGACAAGTGCTTTCAGGAAATAGCTACCTCATAGTGCTCTTTGACCTGTTAAAACAGGAGTGCCCAAACTTTTGGACCGAAGATCGACTTTTCGATCAAACAACCTCCCGGGATCGCACCTTACACACACACACACACACACACACACACACACACACACACACACACACACACACACACACACACACACACACACACACACAAAATCACCACAAAAGTCTTGTGCTTGAAATTCTCAATGGAGAAAAACTAATTCACCTTGAATGTTTCCTCTCAATCTATCACCTGGGGATTCATCAATCTGTATTGGAGGCAAAAGGCAGGTGGGAACAGTGAAGACAAAGCAAGTGTTTCGGATATCCTCATAAAATATTCTGATTTAAAATAAAGGCAAAGAGTAGAAAAAAATAGATGTATGACCTGCTGAAGCAGCATGAATGTGATGGCCACACCCCCAAATAGATGGCCAAACTGGTAATCAAAAAAAGGACAGAGGACATTTAGTGACCAAAATCCTGAATGATTGGAAACTGCCTCGGATGAGATAAACCTCACTGGGAAAATCGCACAAATGCGCACCTGATTCGGAGTCATAAACTAGAACAAGCGGAGAAATATTTGAGGAGAACAAAGGGACATGCCCCCCACACTTCTGCAATTCTCTGAGCTTGACGAGCGATCACACAGACAGAAAATGAGAGACACAGACGGATGTTGTGAGGGCCAAAAAAACCTTTCCAAACAAGCATTTTAAATTCAATTGTTGAGACTGTTACACATTGATATTGTGGCTAATGTTCTGTATGACAAAGCGAAAGGCAACGAAAATGATTTAAAATGACTTTCCTTCTGTTGTTTGTCCCTCTACTTCTGAAATGATGGTTGCCCACCTCGGAATGATGTCATATAATTTTGAGCCATAATCTTCAAAGTCTGAAGAGTTAGATAAGATTAGAGAAGGAAAGATGGCAGGTTCAGATAGAAAAAAACAATATTCCTAGGAACACAGTGGTGAACCCCGATGAGCAGACACAGAGGAAATTACAAGAGGAGTTACTGACTGAGAAGTGGCTTGGCAAGCTCATGGTGTTGGCCAGCATCGGATAGACGCGCAACATGACACCGTTTGTAAACTATTCTCCCCCCAACAAAGGATGTTTTTTTTTTTTTGTTTATTTCGCTAAATTACCGGTAAACACTGGTTAATTACAGGTAGGGCAGCACAGTGGATGACAGCGTTCAAATCTGGGATCCGGCCTTCCTGTGTGGAGTTTGCACCCCCCCCCCCCCTGTGCCTGCGTGGGTTTTCTCCGGGTACTCCGGTTTCTTTCCACATTCCAAAAACATGCATGGCAGGTTAATGGAACATTCTAATTTGTCTGATTATGAGCGCGAATGGCGGTTCGTCTATGTGTGCCCTGCGATTGGCTGGCAATCAGTTCAGGGTGTACCCTGCCGATTGTCCAAAGACAGCTGGGATAGGCTCCAGCATGCCAGTGACTCTCGCCTCGTGAGGATTAGCGGTTCAGATAATGGATGGATGGATGGGTGGACTTTTGCACCTGGTGGATCTGAATGGTTCCTGATGAAGAATCCTAATCCTGCTTTTTTGGCAAGATGAAAATTGTTCCCACGGTGAATTGAATGAGCTGATTGTTTTGAAATTCAAATGAGAATGATTGGAATCTATGATGTTGAATGTCCCCATTGGGAATGAATTCGGATTTTTGGTTGAACATGTTGAATTTTGGGGAACACTGGGAATTTCTGGAATAAGAAAAATACTAGCTTTAAACGGCAATGCGTGAATTCCCGGAAGTTGTAATGATGAGAATCGGATGGATTGTTGAATGTGGAAGTCGATGCAGTCCGACTGTACGCATAGCTGGAGTTTTCTCCAATCACTGCACTGCAGCATACACAACACAAACACCCAAGCTTTGAGTGTCAAACAGTATTGCTTGGTGGAACCTGAGCTTTGAGATCCTATTGCTCTGACTGGCTGATATTTCTCGCAAAGTGAATTCATGAATTCCGTATACTGGTGCATGGTAGGCACCGCAAGATTCAAAGCTCTGCTGCTTTCTCCCCACCTTGATGCCACATGCTTTCACCCTCCATTTATCTTCTCCAACACCCTAGATTCACTCTTTGGCCCTTGGCAGCAATCTCGTTTTATGTTGGTAGTAACAGAGAAAAAGAAAAAAATAGACGCTCAAACCGCGGTATCCTTCAAATGTTAAAAGCAAAAGCATCTTAGAAAAAAGTCTCTTGGGAGAGCTTCTGAAATACATTTAAAAGTCAACACAGAATGCATTCCAGGCACCCCAAAGACAAAAAATATTTTCTTCACGGCGTGTAGCTCTTGAATGAGTAAAACGTAGCACATAGACTAAAAATATGACAGTGTCATCCCCAAGGGGAAAGATAATAAATTATGTCTTCTGAAGAAACTGAAGAAAACACAAACACACATTTCACGCTACACACTGTCTTGAAAGGACGACTTTTATGTATCGGCTATGAAAAAAAAAAAGGATACCATCAAAGGCTGAATTTGGATGACATTTTGGAAGGAGCCTTAATCTTGCCAGTGTATCGTAATAGTCTGTCAAAGCCTATTATACATTAAACCATTCTATCCGCTGTTTTTTTTTTTTTTTTGCTAAATACATTCACATTACTGTAAGAATACGAATATATTATTTTATCATTGCATACGTGTTATACTTTACAAACACTGCGCGGGTATTGTTTGAGGTAATTATCAGTGCCGGAGTTAACCCGTGCAGGGACAGCGGTTACTGCAATGGACAGCTTATCATCTTATCAGGTTACAGGGTGCATGAAAGGCTTAAGACAAAGGCAACCAAGTCAAGGTAAAGGCGTGTGTGTCAACAAGGAATTATTGGGAGTGGGAATAATTGACAGCGTACCGGTCCGCTGTGACAAATGGATATTAGTATTTCATATTGTAATTATCGATACTGCTGTATTTAGCACCACTCGGCGTAGTAGTTGCCTCCGGCTTCTCCCATCTGGTGTGGGCCACAACAGAGAAAAAGAAGTGGATGCTGATATGTGAACAGGAAACATTTTAACAC
The DNA here is from genome assembly GCA_026261675.1 of Hippocampus mohnikei. Taxonomy (NCBI): domain Eukaryota; kingdom Metazoa; phylum Chordata; class Actinopteri; order Syngnathiformes; family Syngnathidae; genus Hippocampus; species Hippocampus mohnikei. The sequence continues at coordinate 5,306,737 of JAKGUB010000325.1, forward strand.
AGGGCTGCCCATTACGTTGATCCTGATCGACCGGCAGATCTAGGACTGGTTCCAAGTAGATCTGAGCGGTGTAGAGGAGAAAAAAACCCAACCATTTTTGTGTCTTTGTACATGTTAGTAATATATTTTTGTGTGAATGTACATCATCCTATCAGTCTCATTTTCACAAAAAAATATTTAAAAACTAAAATAAAGCAGGTAAATCTTTAACCTACGGTGGCGCGTGACCTACGTCACCGGCAAAGGCGATTGCTCTAAGACTGCAAGGGAAGCTCGACGTAGAAATTCTCTGTCGGTCGGGTTACCGGAAACACACTACTTTTTTTTCTCCGCCTTATTGTTTCACCGTCGTCCTGCATTCATGCGTCACAAATTCGCTTGTCTCTCGTCAAAACACAAGGCAATTGGCTAGCTGCTGCTGCTCCCTAGCGGTACGGGAGTGTACGACATGATTACTTTCTGGGCGAAAGACCGCACAGGCATACAAATTGGATATTTTCCCGCGGCACACCTGACAATGTCTCGTGGCACACCGCGGCACACGGGTTGAAAAACACTGGTCTAGAGAATTCGGTGTAGGTTGTCCCAATGCATTGAACCGAGACGAGTCTTTGCATAACTGCTGGTTTTGTCCCACCCATTGCACGCTCAGTGTCTCTGGGAGTCTATGGACAGTGGGCATTTATGGGCGGGCCCGGACACTGAGCTTTTCTGCATGATGATTGGATGATCTGTCTGAGGCTGAATCTCTTTTTGATTGACAGCGAAATGAGCCAATTGCTGATCTTTTGGTGTATGCATCCGTGGGAGCATTTTTCAATTCTCATTCTGTTCCGAGTTGAACTGGAGACTTCTAATAATCTTAGCGATACTCTCTTTGTTGAAAACGACTAGCGACAGATTAATATTTTATTTCTGGTGTGTTTTATTGTAGTTGTTTGTGTTCACAGACTGACTTATATCACCACAGTTAAGAACCTGGAAAAGACGCCTTGTTGGTATGCCAGTGTCACAGATCATGTTCTTGAAAAGGAACGGAGAGTAGAATTCACGTATAAAAAAACGGACACATTTTATGATGTAGGCCGAAATTGAGCTTCCCCTCCTTGACAGACCAGCAGCCACCACTGGTCACCGGAAGTTGTTAGCGCTCAGCAGTCTGCAATTGTAGCTTGCGATTATAGCTGTTGCGCTCTATCTTTTATCGTCATTATTCTCATTCAGAGTTTGCTTCGTGTACAATTCACAGAGGCACGGGCAAAGAATAGGAATCTTGAGAGCTGAGGGAAGCACTTTCAAATGGTACTTGTGAGATACGATCGTTGACAAGCTGCAAAAGTGCATTGCATGCCTCCGTGTCAGGCTGTTTCTCATCATGGTGTGTGTGTGTGTGTGTGTGTGTGTGTGTGTGTGTGTGTGTGTGTGTGTGTGTGTGTGTGTGTGCGTGCGTGCGTGCGTGCGTGCGTGCGTGCGTGTGTGTGCTCTTGCGCGGTAAGGGGCGATCCTGGGAGGTTGTTTGATCGAAAAGTCGCTCTTCAGTCCAAAAAGTTTGGGCACTCCTATTTTAACAGGTCAAAGAGCACTATGAGGTAGCTATTTCCTGAAAGCACTTGCCTGAATGATGTCGAACTCAAACAGAGACCTGAAAATGATGAATCATAACCTCACTCCTTAAAAGATTACAAATTCTGAAATTCATTGTTGGAAAAACAAGTTACTCTAAGGCTGGGGTGCCCAACATTTTTTGACCAAAGATTTACTTTTTGATCAACAAAACTCGCACGATCTCCCCCTTTGCTGCACACACGCACGATGAACTAGACGTAGGAGTTCGTAGGTTTGTGAAAAGGAAATCACCGCCTACCTTCGTCGAGACCTGACGAGGAGGCTTGGGACGCACTTTTGTAGCGTGCTAACATCGTCCCTCGTGTACCGTTTTAAAATGTGTCTCTGGGTGCTCCAGATTGCCATTCTTTGTCAGTGCCATTGGTGAATTGTACATGAAATAAACTTTGAATGAGAACAATAATTGAAAAAACAGATGTATATATTCTGTATTGCAAGAGCTCTGATCGCAAGCTTCAATTGCAGACTGCTGACCGCTAATAACTTCTGGTGATGCAGTTCATGTGCCACCGTAGGTTAAAGGTGACCTGCTTTTTTCTTTTATATTTTAAATACTTTTTATGAAAGTGAGACTGATAGGATGCTAAGGGTGCAGTGTGCGCTGTCACAAAAATATATCGTATTAATAACACGCACACAGACACACCAATGTTTTGTCTTAGGCTTTTTTTCCCTCCCTCTTCACCCCTCACGATCGACTCAGTACCAGTCCGCAAGCTACCGGTCGATAGCGATTGACATATTGAGCAGTCCTGCTTTTAGGTATGTCTGTAACTTAACAAGAATGAAATGGAGTCATTGCCTAGCAGGAATTGATGACATGCGTGTGCTTCAGATATATGCAGTGACACTCATTATGAATCAAAATACTCGATTTGGAGTCGTAGACAGAAAAAATGATACCTTCCTCGATGTGTACTCGATATTATGGTGGATGCAGCCATCTAATTATTATTAAAAAAACATTTCTGATCCATATAGGGACCTACATTGGTTGCTTCTTGCACAACATCAGCGAGCAAGCCCTTGGAGGAATTATGCTTTATGACCTGCGGAAAATGACCAGCTCTCTGTGTCAAGACACCTGCTCAGAAAGGTAATGCTTTTTTTTTTTTTCATGGAGCCTCTATTGGGGGGGGGACCACAGAAGCCCTGCTGTTCGAGTAAATGCTCTGGCTCTCAGTCTCCTTCATGAAAGCCTCCTGTGTGTTGAGCCAGCGGAGCGCCAGGTGGCTAGATGACAGTAAAAGATGAGGCGGGGTGAAAGAAGCAAATATAAGGCCGGATCTGTTGCAAAAGTAAGAACCGGCCAGTGTGTGTGTGTGTGTGTGTGTGTGTGTGTGTGTGTGTGTGTGTGTGTGTGTGTGTACACACGTGTGGGTGTTTTTGAGAGCTCCATTTGATGACATCAACGGCTTGCTACTAGAGCAGCTACACTTCAGGAAATCTTCGAGGAGAGCATGACTGCATTAAAACAAATGTGGAGAAGCAGGTGGAATTTCTTCAAAGCGAAATCAAGAAAGGAATTATTCCGTTTAAGACTTTAACACCTGAGATGAATGCAGATTTGCCGCTCACTGCTCAAACAAGCAGCCAAACCTCCTTCACATAACCCCTCGGCCCCTCGTTCACTCCTGATTCACACCGACTGAAATCCTGCTCGTTACCGACTGGGCCAATTACTGCGACTGGCAAAAACGAAAAAGTCAAGGCAATTTACGAGGAAGCGCCAAACGCAACTATGTAAAGGTCAGGTTTGATGAGGTCTCTGTCTTTGCCTAAGAACAGAGGATAACGAGGGAAGTGGTGAGAAGCAGTCGCGGCAGCCTACAGATGACAGGTGTTATATCTCAAAAAAATAATTTGCTAGATGAATAAAGGAGGATGTGGTATAACGATCACATCATGTACTATAGATTAGCTGAGAGGAGATTTGACACAAGGGATGTATTGAAATAATCACAAATGTCCTGCGGAGTGTACTTAGCCTGAAGGTTATCGATCGACTTTACTTTGGGCGATAACTCGTAATAATTACTGGATATATATAAATATATACATATATTTTTTTTGTGCGGGTGTGTGCTGTTAGTGGGTATCAGTTTGCAGGTTTGGAGTATGGCGCCGAATGTCACTGTGGCAACAGAATCAACAGCCCGCAGGTTGCCGAGGAGGATTGTAGTCTGGCATGCCGCGGTGAGAGGGGTTCTCCTTGTGGCGGCGTGGGACGTCTCTCCATTTACAAGGTGCAGGAGCAGATGCCCGGTCACCGAAAATGTGAGTCTAGTCATCCGGAGTGAACATGAAAAGAAGTTTCTTGATTCTTTGCACACGATGAGTGAAATTAAAGAAAAAGGGAAAAACATTTAAAGTGGAAATTAAAGTACAGTGGAACCTCGCGATCCGTTGTGAACATTTCCATATCATTGGCACACATTTGAAATGCATTGAAAGAAAAATTGAATGAGCAGGACCAAACCAAAAAATAATGGGGGTTGGCGCGAAGAAAAAAAACAAATAAACATTGAAAAAATATAATCAAACTTTGAAAATATTCATGGAAAACAATGAGTGAAAATGTGAATCATTGAATCATCTTTTTATTTGGAACTTTCCGTGGAGACCACCAACCACAACATCCATCCAACCATCCATTTTCTAATCCGCTTTATCCTCACAATGGGCGCGGGGTGGGCTGGAGCCCATCCCAGCTGTCTTCGGGCAGCAGGCGGGGGGACACCCTGAACTGGCTACTAGCCAATCACAAGGCACACAAAGACATACAACCATTCACGCTCACACTTACACCTTGGGACAATTTAGAGTACTGTATTCCATTAACCTGCCATACATGTTTTGGGAATGTGAGAGGAAACCAGAGTCTTCGTCTTCTCCTTTCGGCTTGTCCCTTTTCAGGGGTTGCCACAGCGAGTCATTAATTTCCATCTTTCCCTGTTCTCTGCATCTTCTACTCTGACTCCAACTACCTGCATGTCTTCCCTCACGGCATCCATGAATCTCCTCTTTGGCCTTCCTCTCTGTCTCCTACCTGGTAGCTCCATCGCTCACATTCTCCTACCGATGTATCCACTGTCCCTCCTCTGTACATGTCCAAACCATCTCAGTCTGGCCTCTCTCACTTTTTCTCCAAACTTTCCTGTCTGAGTTGTCCCTCTGATAACCTCATTTCTGATCTTGTCCATCCACGTCACTCCTAAGGAGAATCTCAGCATCTTTAACTCAGCCACCTCGAACTCCGCCTCCTGTCTTTTGCCTATTGCCAATGTCTCTAGACCGTACATCATGGCTGGTATCACAACTGTTGTGTAAACTTTTCCCTTCACCTTAGCTGACACTCTTCTATCACAAATCACTCCTGACCCTTTTCTCCAGCTGAGGAAACCGGAGTACCCGGAGAAAACCCACGCAGGCAGGGGGGAGAACATGCAAACTCCACACACAGTGCAGTGTGAGGCGGACGTGTTAACCAGTCGATCACCGTGCCGCCCGGCCACAGCATGTTGCATGCGCGCTGAATATCGTGGCTCATCGAAGTCGTGTCTGTGACACGTAAAAAAAGAAATTAACAGCATTCGAAGAAACAATACTGAATGTACCGCAATTTAACACACATTTAATGACGGAGGGTTTTTTTTATCCTCAGTCAGATGGCATTGCAGTACCTTACATATTTGACGGTGGAAACTGTTAAGCCAGCTGACCTTTCCATCGGTCAGGCCTAATGCATTACAGAGCGTAAGGTGCACTGAATAAATTGGACAAAGATGTATACGTCAGTTTCAATGGTTGTGAATATTTGAGACAAAGAAAATAATCTGAAAAATCAAACATATCCCAAGCAACGCTTATATCATGTGATGCATGTACAAGACAAATTGTTTCCTGTTACAGCCATGCCATCTCCATTAACCCTTTTCAGGGACAGCGGCTACTACAGCTTATCATGTTATCGGGTTACAGGGTGCATGAAAGGGTTAAATCAGAAAATTGTCAAATATAAAGATAACTATTATTGTAACGTCAATCCAACCATCCGTTTGTTTTCCGTCACTCTTTATGATCGCAGTGAACACAGCGGAGTCCATATGCAGCCTATCCTAACTTGAGGAGAGAGGCGGGAAACATATAGTCTGGACAAAAAAATAAATAAATCTACACTCCCAATCGCACACCGACAGTTTGGAGTACTCAATATTAATCGAATATGTATGTTTTTGAAATGTCAGTGTACTTGGAGAAAACTTAAGGGAGAGAAGGCTGCAGTCGAGAGTTGAACATTTTCACTCTGAGACGGGCTAACCACTAAATTTGCCATCTTTTCAGCGTATTTTATCACCACTGCAACCTAAGTTGAGGCTAATGAGACAAGATCTCGGCATGCTGCTGAACAGATTGGTCTGGAAAAAAAAACACTGTCACACAGTCGCCCTACTTGAAGCACAAGTGTGCTTCTTCATCTGATGAGGAATGTTTCTATCTGGATGCACTCTCTCGAGGGCCAGCACAAAGTATGTCAACGTCAACTTGCTGACAAAGCAATTCAACAGCAGTTCAGCCTCGGCCTCTCAATCCGCTTGTGTCCTCGGGCCATCTTTAAATCCTTGAAAAATATGTTCCATCTCTTTTTATCCGACCGCCATGCCCATTGAGGATTCATACAAACAAGCCTTGAGTGTTTTTCCCAGTTCGGGAAATAATTCACATCGATTTCCCACCTGGTTGTATTCAGCACTCTCCCATTCTGGTTTTAAATATTGCGAGTCGTTGAAATGTGTGCGTTTGCAAAAATGTTTGCGCATGTTTACATGGTGATCACAATGATTTAGCGTGTCGTCCGCGTGTCTATGTAGCCAAGAGTTCAGTTCACCTTTTTTTTTTCACCGCGCACCAAATCAAATCTTACATCGACCTCAAAAGTTAAAAGATTTTGAGTTTGAGTCTTGCTGCGGCCTTCCTGTGCAGCGTTTGCACGGTACTCCGGCTTCCTTCCCATTTTAAAAACATGCACGCTTGTTTCATTGATGAATTGCCAATATGAGATCATGAGAATGGTTGTTTGTTGTCAGTCATAATGTATTAGAAAACGGTGGGATGCAATTTTCGAATGTTGGTTTTCCTTTGCTCTGTGTGGAAGTGCAGTGTAAGTCAAGTACAACTACAAACTAAAGTACGATAACTAGGCTTTATTTTAAAAGACAATGGATTTCAAATACAATATTGAAATGCTTTTGAGGAAAGAAATTGGTGGTTGCAGTTGTTTTGATATTGTGCTGTTTCTGTTTCTAATTATATGATTTACTCTACATCTAGTTCAGTGGTTCTTAACCTTGTTTCGATCGAACCCCAGGGCTTCGGTGAATCGGTCTCAGGGGTTCGATGGAGCTTCTGCCGTGGAGGGCAAGACACGACCGACTCGCATGTCAATTCATTTTGACATGCCCGCTTGGCCATCACTGGCTGCAGATGATCACATGACATTGCTTGTCCAATCGGTGCTGTGGGAAATTTAGTTCGCTTAGTAGTCAACATGTGACTGTTGTGATAATACGTCGTACAATTAAAAAAAAAAAGTACACTTATCTCTTGAAATTTAATGTACTTTTTTTTTTTTAATAAATGTGTTTTTTTATATCTTGAATTCATTAAAAAAAAATATATATATAAAATATATATATATATTTTTACGAATTCAAGATATAAAAAAACTAGAGCTGTCAAACGATTAAAATATTTAATCTAATTAAAAACTCAACTGTCATAATTAACTCAAATTAACTAAAAAATAATCATGATTACTCACGTATTTTTTATCGTTTCTGAATTTCCTTTTATATTTTTTGTCCTATTTTCCCCCATTTTAATGCTCTCATCAACATGGAATCATGAATCAGTTTTCTATGTGCAAAATGCAAATATTTACTGAAATAATTTCGATTTTCAATTTTACATGAACATTTTTCACTTGGAGCAGTTATTCACACATTATCTCTCACACAATATTACTGTCCATCAACAACAGTGAAAAAAATGTTTTGTCACACAACAGCTGCTTGAACAGCTCTTTTTATGGAATCAAAACAGCGCAATATAAAGTTCACGTCTAAGGTAAACTAGTACTTAGCCTATAATTTTTCACGGCCCCCTGAATAGGGATTGTCGGTCAGCATGGAAGGATCTCTCGTTCTGTACTTTTTTGATCATTTATTGGAGCACTTTGCAGCAGAAGTAGTAGTAGTTGTAACAGAAGTATCAGAAGCAGGTAATAACCTAAACTACACATAAATGCAGTAAAAAATTAATATATCTATCTTTCTGCATCACAATGTAAATATGTATATAATTGACATTAATTAATACCTTTATTTAACAATACGTTTAATAAATAATGTAATCAACCCTGATTTCACTATGTATCATTTTCGTCATCATTATTCATTGTTTTAAACGTAAGAAACCACACAACACAAACATAAAGTCGAATCGAACAGAAGAACTACAAGTCCCAAAACTCAATCCCGGAAGTGGAGCGCCAGCTTGATTATCCCAAGCTGAAGCGCAATTTACTTCGTTTAAACGTCAGATTGCAGACGGACAAACATGACAACTATGCAAAAATGAGCTAAATAAAGACACCCCTGTTCTAGCAACATTTTAGCCCATGCTGTTTGCTTTGAAATGATCCATAGCTGTCGGTCTGAGAGAGGGGGCGGAGTACCGACGTCAGCTGTGTGCTTGGCCATTATGTGGTATTTCAGACTCGACGTGCTATGATGATAGCTCAGTTTACGACTGCAAAACATACAGGTAACTTTGGTCTTGTCATTGGAACAATCTGGCAACTTTTTAAAAGTAAACTTTCCATTCATAAACTATTTAAGTATCCGTTTTCGGTGTCTCGCGCTGCCGTGGCTGGCAAAACAAACGTGCGTGGACCTGTGCAGAGCGATTGATGTTTTGTCTCTGGTTTATTTATAGAGCAACGTAACATCCGCTGTGACGTCTGCCGCGTTAATCTCGCGAGAAAATTTTTGATCCCGATAAAATTCATTTAAATTAATGCCAATAAAAACGCGCTAAACTGACAGCTCTAAAAAAACACATTTATATTTTTTTATTTTTTTTTCACGAATGAAAGGTTTGGTGAATGTGCATATTAGCTGGTTGGGTTCGGTACCTCTAAGAAGGTTAAGAACTGCTGGTCTTGTATAAGGCTGCTATGTCAGAATAATTTATTTTGAAAGCTAATCCCATGTAACCAGTTCAGGGTGTCCCCCGCCTACTGCCCGAAGATGGCTGGGATAGGCTTCGGCACGCCGTGTCTCTTGTGAGGATAAGTGGTTCAGATAATGGATGGATCGCTAATTCTAAATAGTGAGTTATGTTAGTAAATGAGTTTACTGAAATCTATTGGTATCTTTGTGTGTGTTTTTGTTGTTCCTTGCTTTTGCCACAGTCAGGAATGCTCACCAGCGAGGCTGCTTCAAATTGGGGAACAACACGACCAACAACTTCCCTATTCACTCATTTCAAACCAATCTAACATCACAGTCCTGCATCGAGACTTGCACCGACAAGGTTTGAATACATTTCTTACCACTAAAGACTTGGCCACTGTCGTGAACCTTGTTTTTCTCGTGACAGACTTCCACATCGGTACCCCACAATCTCTGGCATGCCCTCACAATCTATATTAACCCTTGTGCCATGAAGGTACACTTCATATACACCTGCATGTGTTGTGTCGCAAAAACAAATGCATGCCGCAGGTTCAAAACCCATGCATGGCATGCATTTGCTTTTGCAACACTACGCATGCAGGTGTACATGAAGTGTACCTGCATGGCCCAAGGGTTAAGTAAATATAGAACATAAAACATTTGGTGCTTGTATTTTGTTGTGCACGTATTATGCCCTCAATCTGGCCACCGTCGCAAAATTGTCACCACATTACGTGACTTCCCCCCCCCCGGCAACTATTTAAATTATAAAAAAAAAAAAATCCTCGTCTCACCCCTCGGGTGGTGTCCGTCCCCCATTCAGCTCGGGTCCTCTACCAGAGGCCAGGAAGCTTGAGGGTTCTGCGCAGTATCCTTGCTGTTCCCAGCACTGCACATTTCTGGACTGAGATGTCCGATGTTGTTCCCGGGATCTGTTGCAACCGCTCATCTAGTTTGGGGGTCACTGCCCCGAGCGCTCCGACCACCACAGGCACGACTGTCACCTTTACCTTCCAGGCTCTCTCCAGCTCCTCTCTGAGCCCTTGGTATTTCTCGAGTTTCTCGTGTTCCTTCTTTCAGATGTTTCCATCACTTGGGACCGCTACATCCACTACAACGGCTTTCCTCTGCCCTTTATCTATGATCACGTCCTCCTCCTCTGATCTGGCAGCCTGGGGCCCTTCACCATTGTACCTCATCAATCTCAAGTTGTGACAGCCAATGCCATTTGTGGATGTTGGAACACTGAGCTACTAGTTGTTTCGTGGTCAACCGTGACTGTGGGTTTCGAAGTAACCATTCAGCCCGCATTCTCTGCATGTAACCCCTCTGACTAGGGAGGGTTGCTTGAGTAGTAGCATTCCAACAGAGCCATGTTATCGCATCTCGCCCATCTCCGCTTTGTTCCAGTAGCCCATTTATATATATATATTTTTTTCTCTTATATATATATATATATATATATATATATATATATATATATATATATATATATATATATATATATATATATATATATATATATATATATATATATAGAGCTGTCAAACGATTAAAATATTTAATCTAATTAAAAACTCAACTGTCATAATTAACTCAAATTAACTAAAAGTTAATCGTGATTACTCACGCATTTTTTATCGTTTCTGAATTTCCTTTTGTATTTTTTGTCCTATTTTCCCCCATTTTAATGCTCTCATCAACATGGAATCATGAATCAGTTTTCTGATTCATGATGTGCAAAACGCAAATACAGTATTTACTGAAATAACAATTTAGATTTTCAATTTTACATGAACATTTTTCACTTGGAGCAGTTATTCACACATTATCTCTCACACAATATTACTGTCCATCGACAACAGTGAAAAAAATATTTTGTCACACAACAGCTGCTTGAACAGCTCTTTTTATGGAATCAAAACAGCGCAATATAAAGTGCACATCTAAGGTAAACTAGTACTCAGCCTATAATTTTTCACGGCCCCCTGAATAGGGATTGTCGGTCAGCATGGAAGGATCTCTCCTTCTGTACTTTTTTGATCATTTGTTGGAGCAGTTTGCAGCAGAAGTAGTCGTAGTAGTAGTAGTTGTAACAGAAGTATCAGAAGCAGGTAATAACCTAAACTACACATAAATGCAGTAAAAAATTAATATATCTATCTTTCTGCATCACAATGTAAATATGTATATAATTGACATTAATTAATACCTTTATTTAACAATACGTTTAATAAATAATGTAATCAACCCTGATTTCACTATGTATCATTTTCGTCATCATTATTCATTGTTTTAAACATAAGAAACCATACAACACAAACATACCAAGTCGAATCGAACAAAAGAACTACAAGTCCCAAAACTCAATCCCGGAAGTGGAGCGCCGGACCCCAGCTGCAACGCAATTTACTTCGTTTAAACGTCAGATTGCAGACGGACAAACATGACAACTATTCACAAATGAGCTAAATAAAGACACCCCTGTTCTAGCAACATTTTAGCCCACGCTGTTTAAATTGCCGATTGCTTCAGCAACTTTGTTCTTTGTCGTGTCATCCATTTTCTTCGCTTTGAAATGATCCATAGCTGTCTGTCTGAGAGGGGGGGGGGGGCGGAGGACTCACGTCAGCTGTGCGCTTGGCCATTAAGTGGTATTTCAGACTCGACGTGCTATGATGATAGCTCAGTTTACGACTGCAAAACATACAGGTAACTTTGGTCTTGTCAGTGGAACAATCTGGCAACTTTTTAAAAGTAAACTTTCCATTCATAAACTATTTAAGTATCCGTTTTCGGTGTCTCGCGCTGCCGTGGCTGGCAAAACAAACGTGCGTGGACCTGTGCAGCGCGCTTGATGTTTTGATTCTGGTTTATTTATAAAGCAACGTAACATCCGCTGTGACGTCTGCCGCGTTAATCTCGCGAGAAAATTTTTGATCCCGATAAAATTCATTTAAATTAATGCCAATAAAAACGCGCTAAACTGACAGCTCTAATACAGACACTCCCCGAGTTACGAACATCCGAGTTACAAACAAACGGTACATACGAACATTTTCATGGGTCTGTCGAAAAAAAAAAAAAAGTTAGATTTTGTATTGCGCGCCTTTTTCCGAGTGCCGAACGGGGCGGAGGAGGACGGCGGAGGCGACGTTCGAAGGCGGCCGCGGGGAGAGGCGTGGGGGGCGGGCGTGTGACGGTGGATCGGGCGGGTCCGGCGCGCCGGTCGACGACCGGTCGTCTACTCTCCCCCGCTGAAGCTGCTGCTAGTTTAGCGGGCAGCTAACAATCGAGCCCTGAAGAACGTGACGAAAAGCTCTCTCCCCGTTATATGGATGTCAATATAAGCCTTAAACATACATTCCAGACAAAATATAGCACTGAAGCAACTTACGAACGAATTCACCTTATGAACAATCGTCCGAACGTAACTCGTTCAGTAACCTGGGGAGCGTCTGTATATATATATATATATATATATATATATATATATATATATATATATATATATATATATATATATATATATATATATCTCAAGGAACACAATTGTAGGGTGGCCCTTAACAACTGTTCCACACGCGTGTCCCGTTTGGAAAAAATGAATGAATTACCCACCCCTAGCCTATGACATGAAGACAGCTTCCCGGATTTTGCATCGGATCAGCCTTTTTTGTTCCTCTAATGAGAAAGATATCATCTGAATTCTATAGTGACATCCTGCAGGCAGCTTGGTCCCTTCCCAAAGATGGAATGGTGTGTAAAAATATTTTTCATGACTGTATGGGATTAATTATCACAGTGAGCGTGTCTGTGTAATTATGCAAAACTTTTTCACAAGTTTTCCATGGAGTGTTCGCCCTAGTTACTGGACACTGAAGGCTCTGTTTTTTGTAACATGCACAAGTCAGTGCACCACACTCCATAAATATCCGTTGAGCGGGGTTTGACCGGGTCTTGGTAATTTCACAGACACGCTCAAACCGCTACATTTAAAAAATGGCAATTTGCGCCATTGTGAGCGTGAACACAGTGCAGTCCATTCACTGTCAATCAACGCAGCTCCTCCCGTTCCCTTAAAACATGGAAAAGGAAGCAGGAAGCCATGCGTTCCCGCAGAATTTTCATTTCTTTTTGCCAGTGTAACAACAGGCAACATAAACCCGCATTTAATGTGTAAATGAGATTCTGGCGGACCTCATGTATCTATGCCCCCACCCTCCGGATCGGTTGTCTGTTGAGAGAGACGCCTACTGACAAGTAGGATGAGTTTAAAAAACAAAGTAGAGCATTTGGAGTTATCAATGTACGTGTGAGAAAATATAAGGGAGGTGTGTTACACCACTTGGGCTCCGAGTGATGCATTGTAAATAAACCGGATGAGTCATGAAATACATGCTCTGTGCATCTGCTTTGTAGGAGCTCCCGCTTGCCGTGTTCAAGAAGCCCCATTGTTTCTGTACTTGGACTTCCTCTCTCTTCAATCTGGACCAGCAGTCTGCTAGAAATCGATGTTTGGAAAACACGGGAATGGACAGCATCAGTAACTTCACTCCTTCAACATCGATTGGGCAGGACTACTATCAGGTCTATCACACACCTGTTCTTGGTGAGTTATTTGTCATAAATGTTATATATAAACCTGTGTCAGTGTTTTTTTGTTTTTGAGTTTTTTTTTTTTGCATGTAGTTGTCTGTAGTTTGAAATTAAGGCCAAGCCTGATTGAGCCGTTATCAAAAGGAGAGTCTACACAGGAGGAGAGACCTTTGGGACTTGATGAAGCAGCCAATCAATAGAGAATTACAATCATACAGCAAAGAGACCCTTTTTTTTTTTTTTTTTTTGCAGTGTGGGCTTTATTCAAAAGATTAACCTTGTCGAGCGACATGGTGAGAGCAAGATTTTAGAAACACATTTACCATGAAGGGGCGCAGTTGTAAATCCATTGCCAACTACACCCACTAGCATACAGTTATCATTAAAATAGTTTTAGTTTGTCTCATTGGATTGATTGTGTGACAAATCCACTGGGGTGATATATTTCTTTGGCCAAATCTAATCAGACATCATATATACATGTCAATCCAACTACCCAGGAAGTTCTGTCTGCACATGCTGTCTTGACGTAATGTGCAGTGACGTCATTTTATGCACTTCAAAATGGCGGCTTCGAATCACAGTTGTTCTGCAACAGGAGAGCTACTTTTTAACGACCGTATTTTCCGCACTCTAAGGCGCTTCGGAGTATAAGGTGCATCTTCAATGAATGGCCTATTTTAAAACTGTTTTCATATATAGGGTGCACCGTAACATAAGGCGCATAGAATAAAAGCTACAATAATGGCTGTGCTTGTGCTACACATCCACTAGATGGAGCTACGCTAAAGGCAATACAATACAATACAGCTTTATTTATATAGAGCTTTCACAACCGCTGTAGCTGTAACAAAGCGCTTTACAGAACATTTAAAACACTACGTCCATAAATAAGGCGCAACAGATTATAAGGCGCACTATCGGCTTTTGAGAAAATTGAATGCTTTTAGGTGCGCCTTATAGTGCGGAAAATACAGTACTTGCAACTTGTTTTTATAAAGCCGTTGCTTTTATTCAAGCATAAAAACTGTTACGCTTTACTACGCAAAATAGATAACTCATGTGGACTTTTGTGAAATTCTGCATACGCGCCGAGCATGCCACACTGCCTCAGCTCTCACAACAGTCCAGAAATCTTTTAAAGAGCTCCAGTGGTTCAGCAGATTTCGATTTTTCGGGATGACAAGACCGTGCCAGAACGCTCTGCCTCCATTTGATGATTTCAGTGAACCCCCACTGTTTACAGGTAATTGGGACCAAGCCTTGCCGCTAATTATGATAATCCACGAGTATATGACACCCCCTCAAAAAGGGTTTCATGGTTCCCAACAGATGTGGCAAATGACATATCTTTTTTTTTTTCGAAATGAAGCTCATCAATTCTCTTCAAATAGTTTCTTTGGCACAACTATGCCACTATATGGCACCAAAGCAATACTGTTCCTGATTTGCCCCACCACCAAAACAGTGAATAGCTGAGTTTTTAATGGGCAACCTGAAAAATCCGCAAAGAGTCCAATTGTCGAACGCCAAATCACTAATGTGCTAAGGTTCACTTTTGTTGGAAAGTGGAACATTTGAGGAACAGAGAGGTAAGGAAATGGAGGACGGGAGTCCTCTGGCTTCCTTTGTACGCTAAGCTTTGCCAGGGACAGTATTTAATTCTTGAAGTTTATGCACTACAGTAATCCCTCGTTTATCGCGGTTAATGGGGACCAAAACCACCCACGATAAACGAAAATCCGCGAAGTAGCAACCCCCCCCATGTAGGTACATGTACATAATATTTATAAGGCCGAATTTAATGGCATGCATGCATGTAGAAGTAAATTTTGAAGTACCGTAATTTCCACACTAAAGCCCCTGTCACACCTTGACGATTTAGCCAGCGTATGCCGACGTAGGAAAAATTTGGCAAATACGCTGGCGTACGTCGAATAAGTTATGGGTAAGTTTTGTATACGTAACAGCACGCTGAAGCACGTTGGTATACGCCGAAGTACGTCGAGGTCGTAAGCATGCTTAAAATTTCTCGACGTATGTCAGCGTATGGCTATACGTCCCGTATACGCAGGCCATAGGTAATAGGTAAGTTATGCGATCGTTGCACACGTTCAAACACGTTAAGTGTAGGTTACTCATAAGTCCAAATACGTCGAGAATACCTACTAGCTGTTCTCCAACATCCGTGCCTTTCGGAACTTGCGCTTGGACATGCTGACCAGGCTGTCACGCACGTAGTTGGCGAAGGCTGCAGTGGCTGTGATGGGCTGAGGCTGTGCGAGATCTTTGACGAGCTCCCCAGACTTTTCTTTGGCATGACGCTGATGTTGTTTGGTTTATTAATGACACAAGTCATAATGGCGTTTGATTGCTGCTTTAATAGCGTGAATAGCAACTCACAGTAACGATGGCAAGCCGCACCTTGCCTCTTGGGTTATACCATTTTAACTAGACCGGGGATAGTCCCCAAACAGATGTTGGTACTGCAATGTCTAGTGCAGTTATGATATGAAACGTCGAGCGCCAGCCTTTTATAGACTACGCCACGTGATCGCCGGCAATACGCTGCTGCACGCTATGCATAAATTAGACTATCGTTGGGCATAAGTTGTGTACGCCGGCAACACGCTAGGCATTCGTTGGAATAAGTTATCTATAAGTTATCGAAACGTTCTATATAATTTACTGATACGTTATGTATACGTCCAGCCCGTTATGAATGCGCTATGTATACGCCCAAAATTGAAAAAAAAAATCGATAATTCAGCGTATGCCAGCGTTTTAGGGAAAATCTGAACGTCGGCATACGCTGGCTGAATCGTCAAGGTGTGACAGGGCCTTAAAGAGCGCACCTGATTATAAGCCGCACCCACTACATTTTTAGAGGAAAACCAATTTTGTACATACACAAGCCGCACCTGTATATAAGCCGCACGTGCCCACATTAAAACATGTAAACATATTTACAAAGAAAGACGGTACACAGAGAGAGTTTTCAAAGTTTTAATAATATAACTTAACGATAATAATAATATAACTTTCTTCCCAAACGGTGCCTGTGACGCGGCAGTAAAACGGTAGCAACATGGTAACAACACGCTAGCAACAGAATAGCAATGCGTCATATGCCTTTCTTTTTGCATTTTCCATGATGAGGGTATGTTCACACTAATTTAATTGATGCACAAGACAAGAAGTTGCAGTCTTCCTCGACGCATATATTCCACCGGTCTTAATCTTACCTTTTCTACTGGAGCGCCCCTGGCGGCCGTTAGAAAAATTACATAAATTGGCTGCATCACTGTATAAGCCGCAGGGTTCAAAGTTTGGGAAAAAAGTAGCGGCTTATAGTTCGGAATTTACGGTAATTAACATGACTTAATGCTGTATACTAATAAATGTAAACATGTATAAGTTAGGTTAGTTTATGAATAACAAAATACAGTAAACATATAAAAAAACAAGTAGGAAAAAAAAATGTAGTCCGCAAAAAGTCCGCAAATGGTCCGCGAGAAGCTGCGAAAGTCAGCAAAACAACAGCGAGTCACATAGAGCAACATATACAGTACGGTACTACATGTTTATGAAAAAAACAAACAAACTTTTTTTTTTATGAATATGTTTGAAAAAATCCGCGATGCACTGAAGCCGCGATAAACGAACCGCGAAATAGCGAGGGATCACTGTATATCAGTGTAAACCAGTGTTTCTCAAATAGTGGCCAATATTGCCAACAATCATGCCGCTTTGTGACTGCTACTTCAGTAAACTAAAATACAGGTCCGGGTTACACACTGAGCAGGAGCTGAGAGTTGTTGTGTCCTGCTTCAAACCCTGCTTCGAAAAGCTGTGCATTGCAAAACGTGCTCATTGTAGCCATTAATCCAGACATCATCTTTGATTTAAAAAAAAAAAATCAGCACAAATTATTTTATATATTTTAGTTTTGCAGGTTAAAGTTTTTTTAAATATTGTGTTCCTGAGTTGATGTTGGTTATCAGTTTGAATGCATTATTATTGATTTTATGTAATTTTATTTTTCATTATTGTATGGTTTGACATGGTCAGTCAAAAATGTTTACAGTTTAATCAAGGATTTAATTTAATTTTTGAATTTCAGATGCACTTTAAATCTTTTCTGTTACAGTTAATAAAGCTATTCTTTGTTGTAAGTTGGTCCATATTTCTTTCTTTTTTATAGGTTTCTTATAGGTTAATAAGAATACAGTGTTAAGCTGAGGTGTACTAACAATTTTATAGACAAATGATACTATTTATAGTCGGTGGGGGGGTGGGGGGGGTGCAAGATGTTTTCTTCTTCCTAGGGGGGGGGGGCATGACAGAAAATAATTGAGAAGCACTGGTGTAAACGGTGGTGTCCGACTGCGTTGTGTTTCAGAAGATTGATGACTCACGGCAGGATTTCTTGTGTTGGTTGCGTTGAATCATCTCACTTCACACAGCCTGACAAAACCCATGTCCTCCTCGCCAATTATATTGATCCAGCACACCCTAATACAAATTATATGGCACAGCAATGTATTGAAATACTTAAACGTGTGCATGAAAACAAAAGTTTCTCCAGCTTTAAAAAAAAAAATGCTTACCTCTCCATGGACACTAAGAGAAAAAGTGGAGAGTCAAAGGCGTGATTTCAACATAAAAGAGGCAGGGCCACATTCATTATTGAAGTAGGGGAACACGGCAATTTTTTTCTTCCACCCTTTGATACTGGAGGATCTCGTAAAGGATTATCATTTCACAGATGTTTTTTTACTCCCCTGTAACACATGAACTAGATCGCTTTCAGCCAGTACCCTTTCAGCTTCCGGACAAAAATAAACACAAAAACAATTGCTCTCCTAGACTCCAGGTGCAAGGAGAGGATGTTTCTACCACAGAGATCCAGCTCTGTCGTGGCTCTCTCCAGTTTTCCCGGTGCCGGCAACACTTGGGTCCGACACCTGATCGAGCTCATGACAGGCTACTACACTGGCAGCTTCTATTTTGATGGCACCTTATACAGCAAAGGTGGGAATGGCATCATTTCCGGTGTGTTTTGACAACCGTTGATGGACATATTGACTTGCAGATTATCGTTTTGTTTTGTTTACCTCTGCCAGGTTTCAAAGGAGAGAAGGACTTCTGGCGGAGTGGTCGTAATATTTGTGTCAAGACTCATGAGAGTGGAAAGAAAGAGATTGAGATGTTCGACTCCGCCATTCTGCTGATTCGGAATCCTTATCGGTCCCTGATGGCTGAATTCAACCGCAAGTGTGCCGGACATTTAGGACACGCGTCAGATGCCCAATGGAAAAGCAAAGGTAACGTTCTATTCTTCAAACCCATACGGTCTAGTGCAGGCGGGATCTGTTCTAAGAAAATTTAAAAATAAAAAAACTCACTAGTGGTGTAATATTTTGATTTCCGAGTCATGTAGGAATGTGCAATTGAAAATGGAAACACTTGGAGAAATACAGCGGTGACATTTATCTGTTTCCTATTGGTTGTTAAATGATTAAAATGGTCGGTGGGTTCACCTACGGTGGATGAATATCATTCTTGATTACTGTATTAACATTTGAGCAAATTTTTCATGTCAGAAAAAAATGCGGGCATTTCTGTGAATAATCATTAAATAAAAAAATACAAATTTTTAAAAAGTAATATTAGTGTATTTCCTATTCGGAAGTAATTCACTTCACTTCTCAATTGAAAGAAAAATCTTTTTTGAGCCTTTCTCAAATGTGTTTCTGATTACATAATTACATTATCTGTCTCATAATTACCTTCTGTAAAAAATAGTGAACAAATCAGTCCATGACAGTAAAATTAAACTTTGTAAATGTGTTTTATTTAATTACCCAAAAACAAAAAGCCATTTAATAAGTATATGATGTGTTGCTCTACTTACATTCAAGATCATTTTAGACCATAACGTAATCATTTTTCTAAATCAGCGCCATGCATCGTGGGACATACTTGATTTTCTAATGACCATTGTTGTTGGAACAAGACCCTAGTTCTACCATAAGCAAGAATCAAGAGATTTCATGCATCGTCGTAAAACGAAAAAATATATGTTCCTAAACTCATGTGCAATTGGCCATTCCTTCAAATTAACCCTTCTTAACTTTCTCAGAAATGTGATCTTTTTTTTTTTTAACACTCCTATTGGCCTCCGCCACTTATGGAAATTATACGGTAAACGCCAAAAGAGCCTCACAATTGATTCTGGAAGAGTGACTTTTAATGATGATAATGCAGGCATGGAAAACTGGCGGCCAACAGCCTTCTTCTGGCCCACACTCTCACTCATTGTAGCCTGTGAGTCTGAGAATTCTGTTTGAGTCAGATCCAACTTGTAATGATTCTAATCACTGGCAACAGGCGTTAAACACAAACAGTGGAAGATTTAAAAAAAAAAAAAAAAAAGCTAGACAAGCCGGCGAGTAAAGCAAATCACGTCAATTGTCTGCTCTATGGTGCGATGCGCATTGACAATTCTGTGCATCATCTGTTTGAGAGAATCAGTTTTAGTCTTACAGAGGGACAGTGCCCATTGGATTCAGTTTCTTGCAGCTGAGGGCATCTGATGGCCCTTTTCCACCATGCTTGTGCTTGTGCTAGTGCTCGTTCCGGGCCAATACCCGGGTTATCGAATAGAGAAATGTGTAAAGTCATAAGCTTATTACTTGAGTCTGACTTTTACATTAGCCACACTGTGACACAGGAATGTGGTGAAACTGTGTCCATGCACATATGTTTTGAAAGTCTGACTTTTGATAAGAAATGTGATGCAAACGCATCTGAAAACCGAGGTTCGACTGTGTACTACAATGAATAAAATGAAATTAGTTGCGAATCTACGGTGAATGTCAAATCAATCCCGCGTTATGCTGTACGCAGAATGGCCAGAATTCGTCTCCAGCTATGCCCCCTGGTGGGCATCCCATGCATTGAGTTGGCTGAAGTTTGGACGTCACCTCCAGGTGATCCATTATGAGGAGCTTCAGAGGGCTCTCCTCCCGCAGCTCCGACTCATCACGGCCTTCCTCAACATCACCGCGACTGAGGAGCGACTGATCTGTGCTCAGAGCAACCAAGATGGCTACTTTAAACGACCAGGGGCCCAGCAGCCATCTTTTGACCCATTTACACCTCACATGAGGCAAATGATTAACACCTTTATTCATACTGTCGACGCGGCACTACAGAGCAGGAACTTTAGTGGACTTCCAAGAGAATACATACATAGATGATGGCGTGGGAAATTCTTCCAAGTAGCTGTCAATAGAGCAACACATACACACACACACACACACACACACACACACACACACACACACACACACACACACACACACACACACACACACACATACTGGCCAATGTTAATTTGACCATGAGTGGAGCCACACGGTACAAAACAAATCATCATGCCATCTTTCAGTGAACCCTGAAGCCTGCGATGAAAGCCTGCAGGCTGGACCCACTTCTCCGTGAGCAACAAATATGATGAATGCTAAGAGAGGATTTCACAAAGATGTGTGTGGCACCACAAGTGGATTATTGAGCAAAGTGTCTGACTGCACAAAAGGATGATTGTGAAAATTGAAGATGGAAATGGTTTTCTCAACTTCTCTGTAAGATTTTTTTTTCGCGTACACCCACATTGATACAGACGATAGCGGCTAAAGACAAATTATACAGATCTGCAAATCTGCCGCTGCCTCAAATTTACTACATGCTGCAGACTCTTAGTGCATTGACTGGACTGAACTCCTGCTGTGAAATGCATCTTTTCATTAAATCCATTTACATTGCAATTTAAGGGATGTTAAAATTGAATGAATGAATTAATTCATGAATACCAGATGC
The DNA here is from genome assembly GCA_026261675.1 of Hippocampus mohnikei. Classification (NCBI taxonomy): domain Eukaryota; kingdom Metazoa; phylum Chordata; class Actinopteri; order Syngnathiformes; family Syngnathidae; genus Hippocampus; species Hippocampus mohnikei. Next base: position 5,328,084 of record JAKGUB010000325.1, read on the forward strand.
GAAGCCATACTCTTGGTCTGCTGGTGGTATGCTTGTCAGGGATCTTCTCTGCTGGCCTGAACACTTTTAGAAGCACAGAGCAACATTTAGAGCTTACATGAAATGGCATTCATTTACTTTGTATTTTCAAAAGTCTGTCACCTTCATTTTCTAGCAGGTTTTAACTGCCAGCTTTGATGTCTTTTCATCCAGTCAGACTTCAACTTCTATATGTTGCCATGTCATGGAATTTGCCGATGTTGTAAATCTTTCTTAAATCCATTCCAAACCCCCCCCCAAAACGTTGGCAATCAATCTTTCAGTCTTTGTTAGCCCTTTCTTTGTGACAATGTGGCCATGTTCTACATTTCTGAACATTCTGTCAATATTCTGGAGGTTTGCCCCCTAGTGGTGCTCCTGTTCACACACAGACACACCCACGCAACCACATAAACATACATACAGTACAGTATATATATATATATATATATATATATATATATATATATATATATATATATATATATATATATATATATATATATATATATATATATATATATATATATATAAGAGCTGTCAAACGATTAAAATATTTAATCTAATTACAAACTCATCTGTCATAATTAACTCAAATTAACAAAAAAATAATCATGATTACTCACGCATTTTCTATCGTTTCTGAATTTCCTTTTATATTTTTTGTCCTATTTTCCCCCATTTTAATGCTCTCATCAACATGGAATCATGAATCAGTTTTCTATGTGCAAAATGCAAATATTTACTGAAATAACAATTTAGATTTTCAATTTTACATGAACATTTTTCACTTGGAGCAGTTATTCACACATTATCTCTCACACAATATTACTGTCCATCAACAACAGTGAAAAAATTTTTTGGCACACAACAGCTGCTTGAACAGCTCTTTTAATGGAATCAAAACAGCGCAATATAACATTATAAAGTGCACATCTAAGGTAAACTAGTACTCGTAATGGAGGCTCTCGCTGGCAATCCGTAGTGGAGTTGTTCAGTTAATTCCGTTTTTCACGGCCCCCTGAATAAGGATTGTCGGTCAGCATGGAAGGATCTCTCGTTCTGTACTTTTTTGATCATTTATTGGAGCACTTTGCAGCAGAAGTAGTAGTAGTTGTAACAGAAGTATCAGAAGCAGGTAATAACCTAAATTACACATACATGCAGTAAAACATTAATATATCTATCTTTCTGCATCACAATGTAAATATGTATATAATTGACATTATTTAATACCTTTATTTAACAATACGTTTAATAAATAATTTAATCAACCCTGATTTCACTATGTATCAATATCATCATCATTATTCATTGTTTTAAACGTAAGAAAACATACAACAGAAACATATCAAGTCGAATCGAACAAAAGAACTACAAGTCCCAAAGGTCCAACCCGGAAGTGGAGCGCCGGCATTATTTACCCCAGCTGCAACGCAATTTACTTCGTTTAAACGTTTGATTGCAGACGGACAAATATGACAACTATGCAAAAATGAGCTAAATAAAGACAGCCCTGTTCTAGCAACATTTTAGCCCACGCTGTTTAAATTGCCGATTGCGAACGGTAACTGACTGTGATTGCATAGCGATGCGGCAAACAAAGCAACCGATCATGACCGAATCTAAAAGCTAACTTTACACATCTGACTTGATAAGAAGCACTCGCATAGCTTAACATTGAGCCATGCCGACGACGAAGCGAGTGTATTCACTCACGAAACAAAACGCTATTTATACATCGCGCGAACGTCACCTGTCAGTGGCAGCCCCGCCCCTCTTAAAGCGCCAGGTCAATCCAACAGGAGTCGTTCAGCAAATTTGTTCTTCGTCGTGTCATCCATTTTCTTCGTTTTGAAATTATCCATAGCTGTCTGTCTGAGACAAGGGGGCGGAGTAGAACGTCAGCTGTGCGCTTGGCCATTAAGTGGTATTTCAGACTCGACGTGCTATGATGATAGCTCGGTTTACGACTGCAAAACATACAGGTAACTTTGGTCTTGTCAGTGGAACAATCTGGCAACTTTTTAAAAGTAAACTTTCCATTCATGAGCTATTTAAGTATCCGTTTTCAGTGTCTCGCGCTGCCGTGGCTGGCAAAACAAACGTGCGTGGACCTGCGCAGCGCGCTTGATGTTTTGTTTCTGGTTTATTTATAGAGCAACGTAACATCCGCTGTGACGTCTCCGCGTTAATCTCGCGAGAAAAATTTTGATCCCGATAAAATTCATTTAAATTAATGCCGATATAAACGCGCTAAACTGACAGCTCTAATATATATATATATGAGAGAGAGAGAGACTTGCTTCGTGCCAAAAATCATAAAATCCAATCCATGGAATTGCCATGGATTGGTCGGATTTTACTTATTTATCAGTCGGTTCTGACCTTGCTGTAAATGAAATCCCTGTGTCTTAAGACTTATGTCTTATATAACACAGGTTGGCTGCAACAGAAAAGACTGTACAATTGAATGAATAATTAAGGTTGCAAGTGACAAGAGGTCAATGTGTTAAAAAAACCCCATAGGAGTTGATGCAAAACTCAAGTTGTGGGCGGAGCCACACTAAAAGAACGACGCACAGAACCAAAACTCCAACAGAATCTAACTTGTACAATAAATAAATAAAATAACTACTGTAAAAAAAAAAACTGACAAAAACACTGGTACAATGAAGCACAGATTACAAATGTGTGGTGTCTTTGCAAGTTTTTTTTCTTTTTTCCCACCAAAGTAGTTTTTAGTTTTGAGGCTGGGGAAGTTTTAGATCAGGATATGTTGTAATCTTGTCAACTGTTGCCACTAAGGGCTACACAAATAAACTTGACTTCACTTTAAATGCATATTGTATATGTAAAATGGCAGACAAACAGCGACTGAGCCGTCGATTGACATCTATAAGAGCGTTGAGAGTAGATGAGTTTTTCCCCTGTATCCCTAGGGAGGAGTGTGTGTGTGAGATACAGTGGGGACAGTGAGGATAGTCCCTCGGGTTAACCATTTAAATATTTAAGCATCTAACACCTTATTTACCCCAAATAAGAACGTCGCATTTGTGTGTGCAAGTACGTATGTACATCGGCACTGTATTTGACATGGTGGTTAAAAGTAAGACTCTTTTTTCTGTTACGGTTCCGGAACAGAATCGGACTCTCAAAACAAAACATGCAGGATTCAGATGGACTTGAAGAAATAGAGTTTATTCATTCAAAAATGTAAGACCGACAAAGTACAACAAAAGGACGGTAGTTACAAAAACCAGGGACAAACAAATCTAACCAAAAATGCGTGCAAAAGGCAAGGAGAATATTGAACCGAAATAGCTAGCCATTAAAAGACAAGAAAATAGCCAAAACACGAAGGATACAAAACCTAGACTAAGGTGAGCAACAAAAATACTATGACGAATTCAAAAACGAGGCGAGAAAATACATGGCGTGAACAAGAGAGATCAAGAAGTCAACACTTGGAGACAAAGTCATGAGCAACGTGAAGAAGATTCCAACAAAGGGTTGACAGATTGACAGTCCATCACTGGCAGCAGGTACTGCAGTGTGGTGTCGGTCGCGAACGAGCCGGTTCAAAGAGCTCTTTGAAGTGAACGATGAGAGCCGGCTCTGTCATTTTCCTTCTCTCTCTCTCTCTTTCTCTCTCTGTCTCTGTCTCTGTCTCTCTCTGTGTCTCTGTCTCTCTCTCTGTCTCTCTCTGTCTCTCTGTCTCTCTGTCTCTCTCTGTCTCTCTCTGTGTCTCTGTCTCTCTCTCTGTCTCTCTCTGTCTCTCTGTCTCTCTCTCTCTCTCTCTCTCTCTCTCTCTCTCTCTCTCTCTCTCTCTCTCTCTCTCTCTCTCTCTCTCTCTCTCTCTCTCTCTCTCTCCCCCCTCTCTATGTCGCTCTCTCTTTTTCCTGAAGCGAGGTTTGGCAGTGGCTCAGCTGCCGTGCTCAGAGAGGTAGACCAGAAGAGAAAGGGGAGGGGCGAGGGGCTTGGTAGGGACTGCATTGAGTGCACGCTGAGCACGCTGCGTCGCGTCTGCGCAGCCACAGACAGACTAAGGAATTTTCCCAGTTCCAACTCGTCCAGAGGATCGTAAACACGACGAGAAAGACCAACATGGTGAGACAGCACCTGATAAAGTTACCCAGAGAGTTGTATTTTTTCTGTGGGACTGTACTTGTAAAGTTGAGAGGCACTTCAGTCGAAGGTTTGCCATTCCTATTGGTCACCAGTAGATGGCGGCCTTACGTTTCGTAAAGACCTTGTCAACACCGTCGACCGGCGCGAGCCTCTTGAGTTTGCGGTCGAATTTTACAATGATTCTTACCGCTGTTAGCTGACATTGGAAAGCGAAATTGGTTTTATTGTTTCCCCTTGCCAATGGGCTGCTGGAGTTTGGGACCGAAATGTTTCTGACATGTTGATCGATATACAGTGAATACTTTGAGGGGGGGAAAGTTATCGGGGCCCTCAGAAAGTCATCCGATGTTTCCTCCCCAATCTGAAACGAAGTTTGATTTCACCGCGATCCTTTAGGTTTTGCAGGTTCTTCAGCCCCCGGCCCTGTTGGGACCAGCAGAGAGCACCCCGCAAGCTTCCAGACGAGACTTGCGTCTCAACTATTCCAGCGGAGTTGCCCTGATCAACAAAGCATCTTGAAACAATGAATAAAGTTGTTTTGCACGTTTTGGTAATGTGTGTTTTATTTGGACTTTATTCACGACCAAAATCAGGGATGTCAAACATGCAAGGAGGTTTGATCAGGCATGGAATGAAGACATGGAATGAATATTTTTAATAAAGTGCAATTCATGGAATATCCGCTACACACTGTTTTGATCAGTGGAAAAGACAACATTGTTTTGATCAGAGAAGAAGACAACAGCAGTCTCTAAAAACGCCTTACTATACATGGTCGTTTTTTTTCAACTAAAAACGCCTTACCATACATGGTCGTGTTTTTCGGCCAAAAACGCCTTACTATACATGGTCGTTTTTTTCGTCCAAAAACGCCTTACTATACATGGTCGTTTTTTTCGGCTAAAAACGCCTTACTATACATGGTCGTTTTATTCCAGCCAAAAACGCCTTACTATACATGGTCGTTTTTAGGGTTAAAATGCCTGACTATACATAGTCTTTTTTCGGCTAAAAACGCCTTACTATACATGGTCGTTTTTTTTCGTCCTAAAACGCCTGACTATACATGGTCATTTTTTTCGGCTAAAAACGCCTTACTATACATGGTGATTTTTTTCGGCTAAAACGCCTTACCTTACATGGTAGTTTTTTTCGGGTTAAAACGCCTGACTATACATGGTCATTTTTTTCGGTTAAAAACACCTTACTATACATGGTCGTTTTTTTCCGGCCAAAAACGCCTTATACATGGTCGTTTTTTTCGGCTAAATACGCCTTACTAAACATGGTCGTTTTTTCGGGTTAAAACGCCTGACTATACATGGTCATTTTTTTCGGTTAAAAACGCCTTACTATACATGGTCGTTTGTTTCGTCCTAAAACGCCTTACTATACTTGGTCGTTTTTTTCGGCTAAAAACACCTTACTATACATGGTCATTTTTTTCGTCCTAAAACGCTTTACTATACATGGTCGTTTTCTTCGGGTTAAAACGCCTGACTATACATGGTCGTTTTTTCGCTAAAAACACCTTACTATACATGGTCATTTTTTTCATCCTAAAACGCCTGACTATACATGGTCGTTTTATTTCGTCCTAAAACGCCTTACTATACTTGGTCGTTTTTTTCGGCTAAAAACACTTCACTATACATGGTCGTTTTTTTCGTCCTAAAACGCCTTACTATACTTGGTCATTTTTTTCGGCTAAAAACACTTTACTATACATGGTCGTTTTTTTCGTCCTAAAACGCCTTACTATACATGGTCATTTTTTTCGTCCTAAAATGCCTTACTGTACTTGGTCGTTTTATTCCGGCCCAAAACGCCTTACTATACATGGTCGTTTTTTTCGGGTTAAAACGCCTGACTATACATGGTCATTTTATTCGGCTGGAAACGCCTTACTGTACATGGTTGTTTTTTTTCGGCTAAAAACGCCTTATTATACATGGTCGTTTTTTTCGGCCAAAAACGCCTTAATATACATGGTCATTTTTTTCGGGTTAAAACGCCTGACTATACATGGTCATTTTATTCGGCTGGAAACGCCTTACTGTACATGGTCGTTTTTTTTCGGCTTAAAACGCCTTATTATACATGGTCGTTTTTTTCGGCCAAAAACGCCTTACTATACATGTTCATTTTTTTCGGCTAAAAACGCCTTACTGTACATGGTTGTTTTTTTTCGGCTAAAAACGCCTTATTATACATGGTCGTTTTTTTTCGCCTAAAAACGCCTTACTATACATGGTCGTTTTTTCGCTAAAACGCCTTACTATACATGGTCGTTTTTTCGCCCAAAACGCCTTACTATACATGGTCGTTTTTCGCTAAAAACGCCTTACTATACATGGTCATTTTTTTCCAGCCAAAAACGCCTTACTGTACATGGTCATTTTTTCGCTAAACGCCTTACTATACATGGTCGTTTTTTCGCTAAAAATACCTTACTATACATGGTCGTTTTTCGCTAAAAACGCCTTACTATACATGGTCAATTTTTTCGGTTAAAAACGCCTTACTATACAGGGTCGTTTTTTTCATCCTAAAACGCCTTACTTTCCTTGGTCGTTTTTTTCGGCTAAAAACACCTTACTATACATGGTCATTTTTTTCGTCCTAAAACGCCTGACTATACATGGTCGTTTTTTTTCGTCCTAAAACGCCTTACTATACTTGGTCGTTTTTTTCGGCTAAAAACACTTCACTATACATGGTCGTTTTTTTCGTCCTAAAACGCCTTACTATACATGGTCATTTTTTTCGTCCTAAAATGCCTTACTGTACTTGGTCGTTTTATTCCGGCCCAAAACGCCTTACTATACATGGTCGTTTTTTTAGGGTTAAAACGCCTGACTATACATGGTAATTTTTTTCGGCTAAAAACGCCTTACTATACATGGTCGTTTTTTTCGGCCCAAAACGCCTTACTATACATGGTCGTTTTTTTCGGCTAAAAACGCCTTACTATACATGGTCATTTTTTTCCGGCCAAAAACGCCTTACTATACATGGTCATTTTTTTCGGCTAAAACGCCTTACTATACATGGTCGTTTTTTTCGGCTAAAAATACCTTACTATACATGGTCGTTTTTTTCGGCTAAAAACGCCTTACTATACATGGTCATTTTTTTCGGCCAAAAACGCCTTACTATACAGGGTCGTTTTTTTCATCCTAAAACGCCTTACTTTCCTTGGTCGTTTTTTTCGGCTAAAAACACCTTACTATACATGGTCATTTTTTTCGTCCTAAAACGCCTGACTATACATGGTCGTTTTTTTTCGTCCTAAAACGCCTTACTATACTTGGTCGTTTTTTTCGGCTAAAAACACTTCACTATACATGGTCATTTTTTTCGTCCTAAAACGCCTTACTATACTTGGTCATTTTTTTCGGCTAAAAACACTTTACTATACATGGTCGTTTTTTTCGTCCTAAAACGCCTTACTATAAATGTCATTTTTTTCGCCCTAAAATGCCTTACTGTACTTGGTCGTTTTATTCCGGCCCAAAACGCCTTACTATACATGGTCGTTTTTTTAGGGTTAAAACGCCTGACTATACAAGGTCATTTTATTCGGCTGGAAACGCCTTACTGTACATGGTTGTTTTTTTTCGGCTAAAAACGCCATATTATACATGGTCGTTTTTTTCGGCCAAAAACGCCTTACTATACATGGTCATTTTTTTCGTCCTAAAACGCCTTACTATACATGGTCGTTTTTTTCAGGTTAAAACGCCTGACTATACATGGTCATTTTTTTCGGCTGGAAACGCCTTACTGTACATGGTTGTTTTTTTTCGGCTAAAAACGCCTTATTATACATGGTCGTTTTTTCGGCCAAAAACGCCTTCCTATACATGGTCGTGTTTTTCTGGCCAAAAACACTTTACTATACATGTTCATTTTTTTCGGCTAAAAATGCCTTACTATACATGGTCATTTTTTTCCGGCCAAAAACGCCTTACTATACATGGTCGTTTTTTTCGGCGAAAAACACCTTACTAAACATGGTCATTTTTTTTCGTCCTAAAACTCTTTACTATACATGGCCGTTTTTTTCGTCCTAAAACGCCTTACTATACATGGTCGGTTTTTTTCGGCTAAAAATGCCTGACTATACATGGTCATTTTTTTCGGCTAAAAACGCCTTACTATACATGGTCGTTTTTTTCCGGCCAAAAACGCCTTACTACACATGGTCATTTTTTTCCGGCCAAAAACGCCTTACTATACATGGTCGTTTTTTTCCGGCCAAAAACGCCTTACTACACATGGTCGTTTTCTTGGGCTAAAAACGCCTTACTATACATGGTCGTTTTATTCCGACCAAAAACGCCTTACTATACATGCTCGTTTTTTTAGGGTTAAAATGCCTTACTATACATGGTTGTTTTTTTTCGGCTAAATACGCCTTACTAAACATGGACGTTTTTTTTCGGGTTAAAACGCCTTACTGTACATGGTCGTTTTTATCGGTTAAAAACGCCATGGTCAGTTTTTTCGTCCTAAAACGCTTTACTATACAAGGTCGTTTTTTTTCGTCCTAAAACACCTTACTATACTTGGTCGTTTTTTTCGGCTAATAACGCCTGACTATACATGGTCGTTTTTTTCGTCCTAAAACGCCTTACTATACATGGTCATTTCTTTCGTCCTAAAACGCTTTACTATACATGGTCGTTTTCTTCGGGTTAAAACGCCTGACTATACATGGTCGTTTTTTTCGGCTAATAACGCCTTACTATACATGGTCGTTTTTTTCGTCCTAAAACGCTTTACTATACATTGTCGTTTTCTTCGGGTTAAAACGCCTGACTGTACATAGTCGTTTTTTCGGCTATAAACGCCTTACTATACATGGTCATTTTTTTACGGCCAAAAACGCCTTACTATACATGGTCATTTTTTTCGGCTGGAAACGCCTTACTGTACATGGTTGGTTTTTTTCGGCTAAAAAGGCTTTATTATACATGGTCGTTTTTTTGGGCCAAAAACGCCTTACTATACATGGTCATTTTTTTCGTCCTAAAACGCCTTACTATACATGGTCGTTTTTTTCGGCTAAAAACGCCTTACTATACATGGTCGTGTTTTTCCGGCCAAAAACGCTTTACTATACATGGTCGTTTTTTTCAGGTTAAAACGCCTTAGTATACATGGTCTTTTTCTTCGGGTTGAAACGCCTGACTATACATGGTCATTTTTTTTCGTCCAAAAACGCCTTACTATACATGGTCGTTTTTTTCGGCTAAAAACGCCTTACTGTACATGGTCGTTTTTTTGGGCCAAAAACGCCTTATTATACATGGTCAATTTTTTCGTCCTAAAACGCTTTACTATACATGGTCGTTTTCTTCGGGTTAAAACGCCTGACTATACATGGTCGTTTTTTTTGGCTATAAATGCCTTATTATACATGGTCGTTTTCTTCGGGTTAAAACACCTTACTATACATGGTCATTTTTTTCCGGCCAAAAACGCCTTACTCTACATGGTCATTTTTTTCGGCTAAAAATTCTTACTATACATGGTTGTTTTTTTCGGCTAAAACGCCTTACTATACATGGTCGTTTTTTTCAGGTTAAAACGCCTTAGTATACATGGTCTTTTTCTTCGGGTTCAAACGCCTGACTATACATGGTCGTTTTTTCGTCCAAAAACGCCTTACTATACATGGTCGTTTTTTTCAGCTAAAAACGCCTTACTGTACATGGTCGTTTTTTTGGGCCAAAAACGCCTTACTATACATGGTCATTTTTTTCGTCCTAAAACGCTTTACTATACATGGTCATTTTTTTCGTCCTAAAACGCTTTACTAAACATGGTCGTTTTCTTCCGGTTAAAACGCCTGACTATACATGGTCGTTTTTTTCGGCTATAAACGCCTTACTATACATGGTCATTTTTTTCCGGCCAAAAACGCCTTACTAAACATGGTCGTTTTTTTCGTCCTAAAACGCCTTACTGTACATGGTCGTTTTCTTCGGGTTAAAACGTCTGACTATACATGGTCGTTTTTTTCGGCTAAAACGCCTTACTATACATGGTCATTTTTTTCGTCCTAAAACGCCTTACTATACATGGTCGTTTTTTTCGGCTAAAAACGCCTTACTATACATGGTCGTGTTTTTCCGGCCAAAAACGCTTTACTATACATGGTCGTTTTTTTCAGGTTAAAACGCCTTAGTATACATGGTCTTTTTCTTCGGGTTCAAACGCCTGACTATACATGGTCGTTTTTTCGTCCAAAAACGCCTTACTATACATGGTCGTTTTTTTCGGCTAAAAACGCCTTACTGTACATGGTCGTTTTTTTGGGCCAAAAACGCCTTACTATACATGGTCATTTTTTTCGTCCTAAAACGCTTTACTATACATGGTCATTTTTTTCGTCCTAAAACGCTTTACTAAACATGGTCGTTTTCTTCGGGTTAAAACGCCTGACTATACATGGTCGTTTTTTTCGGCTATAAACGCCTTACTATACATGGTCATTTTTTTCCGGCCAAAAACGCCTTACTAAACATGGTCGTTTTTTTTCGGGTTAAAACGCCTGACTATACATGGTCATTTTTTTCGGCTGGAAACGCCTTACTGTACATGGTTGTTTTTTTTCGGCTAAAAACGCCTTATTATACATGGTCGTTTTTTTCGGCCAAAAACGCCTTACTATACATGGTCATTTTTTTCGTCCTAAAACGCCTTACTATACATGGTCGTTTTTTTCGGCTAAAAATGCCTTACTATACATGGTCGTGTTTTTCCGGCCAAAAACGCTTTACTATACATGGTCATTTTTTCCGGCCAAAAACGCCTTAGTAAACATGGTCTTTTTCTTCGGGTTGAAACGCCTGACTTCACATGGTCGTTTTTTTTCGTCCAAAAACGCCTTACTATACATGGTCGTTTTTTTCGGCTAAAAACGCCTTACTATACATGGTCATTTTTTTCGTCTTAAAACGCCTTACTATACATGGTCGTTTTTTTCAGCTAAAAACGCCTCACTATACATGGTCATTTTTTTCGTCCTAAAACGCGTTACTATACATGGTCGTTTTTTTTCGTCCTAAAACACCTTACTATACTTGGTCGTTTTTTTCGGCTAATAACGCCTGACTATACATGGTTGTTTTTTTCCGCTAAAAACGCCTTACTATACATGGTCATTTTTTTCGTCCTAAAACGCCTTACTATACATGGTCGTTTTTTTCAGCTAAAAACGCCTCACTATACATAGCCGATTTTTTGGGCTTAAAACGCCTTACTATACATTTTCGTTTTTTTCAAGTTAAAACGCCTTACTATACACGTTCGTTTTCTTCGGGTTAAAACGCCTGCCTATACATGGTCGTTTTTTTCGGCTAACAACGCCTTACTATACATGATCGTTTTATTCCGGCCAAAAACGCCTTACTATACATGGTCGTTTTTTTAGGGTTAAAACGCCTGACTATACATGGTCATTTTTTTCCGGCCAAAAACGCCTTACTATACATGGTCATTTTTTTCGTCCTAAAACGCCTTACTATACATGGTCGTTTTTTTCAGCTAAAAACGCCTCACTATACATGGTCATTTTTTTCGTCCTAAAACGCGTTACTATACATGGTCGTTTTTTTTCGTCCTAAAACACCTTACTATACTTGGTCGTTTTTTTCGGCTAATAACGCCTGACTATACATGGTTGTTTTTTTCGGCTAAAAACGCCTTACTATACATGGTCGTTTTTTTTGTCCTAAAACACCTGACTATACATGGTCGTTTTTTTCGGCTTAAAACGCGTGACTATACATGGTCATTTTTATCGGCAAAAAACGCCTTACTATACATGGTCATTTTTTTCGTCCTAAAACGCCTTACTATACGTGGTCGTTTTTTTCAGCTAAAAACGCCTCACTATACATAGTCGTTTTTTTGGGCTTAAAACGCCTTACTATACATTTTCGTTTTTTTCAAGTTAAAACGCCTTACTATACACGTTCGTTTTCTTCGGGTTAAAACGCCTGCCTATACATGGTCATTTTTTTCCGGCCAAAAACGCCTTACTATACATGGTCGTTTTTTTCGGCTAAAAACGCCTTACTAGACATGGTCGTTTTTTCGGCTAAATACGCCTTACTAAACATGGACGTTTTTTTTGGTTAAAAACGCCATGGTCGTTTTTTTCGTCCTAAAACGCCTTACGATACATGGTGGTTTTTTTCGGCTAAAAACACCTTACTATACATGGTCATTTTTTTCGGCTGGAAACGCCTTACTGTACATGGTCGTTTTTTTCGGCTAAAAACGCTTTACTATACCTGGTCATTTTTTTCCGGCCAAAAACGCCTTACTATACATGGTCGTTTTTTTCGGCTAAAAACGCCTTATTATACATGGTCATTTTTTTCGGCCAAAAACGCCTTACTATACATTGTCGTTTTTTTTGGCTAAAAACGCCTTACTGTACATGGTCGTTTTTTTCGTCCTAAAACGCCTTATTATACATGGTCGTTTTTTTCGGCTAAAAACGCCTTACTATACATGGTCATTTTTTCCGGCCAAAAACGCCTTACTATACATGGTCGTTTTTTTTGGCTAAAAACACCTTACTATACATGGTCACTTTTTTTCCGGCCAAAAACGCCTTACTATACATGGTCGTTTTTTTTGGCTAAAAACACCTTACTGTACATGGTCATTTTTTTCGTCCGAAAACGCCTTACGATACATGGTCGTTTTTTTCGGCCTAAAACGCCTTACTATACATGGTCATTTTTTTCGTCCTAAAACGCCTTACTATACATGGTTATTTTTTTCGTCCTAAAACGCTTTACTATACATGGTTGTTTTCTTCGGGTTAAAACACCTGACTATACATGGTCATTTTTTTCCGGCCAAAAACGCCTTACTATACATGGTCGTTTTTTCGCTAAAACGCCTTACTATACATGGTCGTTTTTGGCTAAAACACCTTACTGTACATGGTCATTTTTTCGTCCAAAACGCCTTACGATACATGGTCGTTTTTTTCCGCCTAAAACGCCTTACTATACATGGTCATTTTTTTCGTCCTAAAACGCCTTACTATACATGGTTATTTTTTTCGTCCTAAAACGCTTTACTATACATGGTTGTTTTCTTCGGGTTAAAACACCTGACTATACATGGTCATTTTTTTCCGGCCAAAAACACCTGACTATACATGGTCATTTTTTTCCGGCCAAAAACGCCTTACTATACATGGTCGTTTTTTCGGCTAAATACGCCTTACTAAACATGGACGTTTTTTTTGGTTAAAAACGCCATGGTCGTTTTTTTCGTCCTAAAACGCCTTACGATACATGGTGGGTTTTTTTCGGCTAAAAACACCTTACTATACATGGTCATTTTTTTCGGCTGGAAACGCCTTACTGTACATGGTTGTTTTTTTTCGGCTAAAAACGCCTTATTATACATGGTCGTTTTTTTCGGCCAAAAACGCCTTACTATACATGGTCGTTTTTTTCGGCTAAAAACGCTTTACTATACATGGTCGTTTTTTTCGTCCTAAAACGCCTTACTATACATGGTCGGTTTTTTCGGCTAAAAACGCCTTATTATACATGGTCATTTTTTTCGGTTAAAAACACCTTACTATACATTGTCGTTTTTTTTGGCTAAAAACGCCTTACTGTACATGGTCATTTTTTCCGGCCGAAAACGCCTTACTATACATGGTCGTTTTTTTTGGCTAAAAACACCTTACTATACATGGTCATTTTTTTCCGGCCAAAAACGCCTTACTATACATGGTCGTTTTTTTTGGCTAAAAACACCTTACTGTACATGGTCATTTTTTCGTCCAAAACGCCTTACGATACATGGTCATTTTTTCGCCTAAAACGCCTTACTATACATGGTCATTTTTTCGCCCTAAAACGCCTTACTATACATGGTCGGTTTTTTCGCTAAAACGCCTTATTATACATGGTCATTTTTTTGGCCAAAACGCCTTACTATACATTGTCGTTTTTGGGCTAAAACGCCTTACTGTACATGGTCGTTTTTCGTCCTAAAACGCCTTATTATACATGGTCGTTTTTTCGCTAAAAACGCCTTACTATACATGGTCATTTTCCGCCAAAACGCCTTACTATACATGGTCGTTTTTGGCTAAAACACCTTACTATACATGGTCATTTTTTCCGCCAAAACGCCTTACTATACATGGTCGTTTTTCGTCCAAAACGCCTTACGATACATGGTCGTTTTTTCGCCTAAAACGCCTTACTATACATGGTCATTTTTTCGTCCTAAAACGCCTTACTATACATGGTTATTTTTTCGCCCTAAAACGCTTTACTATACATGGTTGTTTTCTTCGGGTTAAAACACCTGACTATACATGGTCATTTTTTCCGCCAAAACGCCTTTACTATACATGGTCGTTTTTTTTGGCTGAAAACGCCTTACTATACATGGTCGTTTTTTCGCTAAAACGCCTTACTATACATGGTCGTTTTTCGCTAACAAAGCCTTACTATACATGGTCGTTTTATTCCAGCCAAAAACGCCTTACTATACATGGTCGTTTTTTCAGGTTGAAGCGCATTACTATACATGGTCGTTTTTCGCTAAAACGGCTTCCTATACATGGTCCTTTTTTCGCTAAAACTGCCTTCCTATACATGGTTGTTTTTTCGGTTAAAACGCCTTACTATACATGGTCGTTTTTTCGGCTAAAAACGCCTTACTTTACATGGTCGTTTTTTTCGGCTAAAAACGCCTTACTATAAATGGTCGTTTTTTCGGGTTTAACGCTGTACTATACATGGACGTTTTTTTTCGGCTAACAACGCCTTCCTATACATTGTCCTTTTTTTCGGCTAAAACTGCCTTCCTATACATGGTTGTTTTTTTTCGGGTTAAAACGCCTTACTATACATGGTCGTTTTTTCGGCTAAAAACGCCTTACTATACATGGTCGTGTTTTTCCGGCCAAAAACGCTTTACTATACATGGTCGTTTTTTTCAGGTTAAAACGCCTTAGTATACATGGTCTTTTTCTTCGGGTTCAAACGCCTGACTATACATGGTCGTTTTTTCGTCCAAAAACGCCTTACTATACATGGTCGTTTTTTTCGGCTAAAAACGCCTTACTGTACATGGTCGTTTTTTTGGGCCAAAAACGCCTTACTATACATGGTCGTTTTTTCGCTAAAACGCCTTACTATACATGGTCATTTTTCCGCCAAAAACGCCTTACTATACATGGTCGTTTTTTTGGCTAAAACACCTTACTATACATGGTCACTTTTTCCGCCAAAACGCCTTACTATACATGGTCGTTTTTTTTGGCTAAAAACACCTTACTGTACATGGTCATTTTTTTCGTCCGAAAACGCCTTACGATACATGGTCGTTTTTTTCGGCCTAAAACGCCTTACTATACATGGTCATTTTTTTCGTCCTAAAACGCCTTACTATACATGGTTATTTTTTTCGTCCTAAAACGCTTTACTATACATGGTTGTTTTCTTCGGGTTAAAACACCTGACTATACATGGTCATTTTTTTCCGGCCAAAAACGCCTTACTATACATGGTCGTTTTTTTCGGCTAAAAACGCCTTACTATACATGGTCGTTTTTTTTGGCTAAAAACACCTTACTGTACATGGTCATTTTTTTCGTCCGAAAACGCCTTACGATACATGGTCGTTTTTTTCGGCCTAAAACGCCTTACTATACATGGTCATTTTTTTCGTCCTAAAACGCCTTACTATACATGGTTATTTTTTTCGTCCTAAAACGCTTTACTATACATGGTTGTTTTCTTCGGGTTAAAACACCTGACTATACATGGTCATTTTTTTCCGGCCAAAAACACCTGACTATACATGGTCATTTTTTTCCGGCCAAAAACGCCTTACTATACATGGTCGTTTTTTCGGCTAAATACGCCTTACTAAACATGGACGTTTTTTTTGGTTAAAAACGCCATGGTCGTTTTTTTCGTCCTAAAACGCCTTACTATACATGGTGGGTTTTTTCGCTAAAACACCTTACTATACATGGTCATTTTTTCGCTGGAAACGCCTTACTGTACATGGTTGTTTTTTTTCGGCTAAAACGCCTTATTATACATGGTCGTTTTTTTCGGCCAAAAACGCCTTACTATACATGGTCGTTTTTTTCGGCTAAAAACGCTTTACTATACATGGTCGTTTTTTTCGTCCTAAAACGCCTTACTATACATGGTCGGTTTTTTCGGCTAAAAACGCCTTATTATACATGGTCATTTTTTTCGGTTAAAAACACCTTACTATACATTGTCGTTTTTTTTGGCTAAAAACGCCTTACTGTACATGGTCATTTTTTCCGGCCGAAAACGCCTTACTATACATGGTCGTTTTTTTTGGCTAAAAACACCTTACTATACATGGTCATTTTTTTCCGGCCAAAAACGCCTTACTATACATGGTCGTTTTTTTTGGCTAAAAACACCTTACTGTACATGGTCATTTTTTTCGTCCGAAAACGCCTTACGATACATGGTCATTTTTTTCGGCCTAAAACGCCTTACTATACATGGTCATTTTTTTCGTCCTAAAACGCCTTACTATACATGGTCGGTTTTTTCGGCTAAAAACGCCTTATTATACATGGTCATTTTTTTTGGCCAAAAACGCCTTACTATACATTGTCGTTTTTTTGGGCTAAAAACGCCTTACTGTACATGGTCGTTTTTTTCGTCCTAAAACGCCTTATTATACATGGTCGTTTTTTTCGGCTAAAAACGCCTTACTATACATGGTCATTTTTTCCGGCCAAAAACGCCTTACTATACATGGTCGTTTTTTTTGGCTAAAAACACCTTACTATACATGGTCATTTTTTTCCGGCCAAAAACGCCTTACTATACATGGTCGTTTTTTTCGTCCGAAAACGCCTTACGATACATGGTCGTTTTTTTCGGCCTAAAACGCCTTACTATACATGGTCATTTTTTTCGTCCTAAAACGCCTTACTATACATGGTTATTTTTTTCGTCCTAAAACGCTTTACTATACATGGTTGTTTTCTTCGGGTTAAAACACCTGACTATACATGGTCATTTTTTTCCGGCCAAAAACGCCTTTACTATACATGGTCGTTCTTTTTGGCTGAAAACGCCTTACTATACATGGTCGTTTTTTTCGGCTAAAAACGCCTTACTATACATGGTCGTTTTTTTCGGCTAACAAAGCCTTACTATACATGGTCGTTTTATTCCAGCCAAAAACGCCTTACTATACATGGTCGTTTTTTTTTCAGGTTGAAGCGCATTACTATACATGGTCGTTTTTTTCGGCTAAAAACGGCTTCCTATACATGGTCCTTTTTTTCGGCTAAAACTGCCTTCCTATACATGGTTGTTTTTTTTCGGGTTAAAACGCCTTACTATACATGGTCGTTTTTTCGGCTAAAAACGCCTTACTTTACATGGTCGTTTTTTTCGGCTAAAAACGCCTTACTATAAATGGTCGTTTTTTCGGGTTTAACGCTGTACTATACATGGACGTTTTTTTTTCGGCTAACAACGCCTTCCTATACATTGTCCTTTTTTTCGGCTAAAACTGCCTTCCTATACATGGTTGTTTTTTTTCGGGTTAAAACGCCTTACTATACATGGTCGTTTTTTCGCTAAAACGCCTTACTATACATGGTCGTTTTTCCGCCAAAACGCTTTACTATACATGGTCGTTTTTTTCAGGTTAAAACGCCTTAGTATACATGGTCTTTTTCTTCGGGTTCAAACGCCTGACTATACATGGTCGTTTTTTCGTCCAAAAACGCCTTACTATACATGGTCGTTTTTTTCGGCTAAAAACGCCTTACTGTACATGGTCGTTTTTTTGGGCCAAAACGCCTTACTATACATGGTCATTTTTTTCAGGTTAAAACGCTTTACTTTCCATGGTTGTTTTTTTCGCCTAAAAACTCCTTCCTTTCCATGGTCCTTTTTTTCAGCTAAAAACGCCTGCCTTTCCATGATCGTTTTTTTCGGCTAAAAGAGCCTGACTATAAATCCGGGGTGTATAACATACGGCCGGAACCGCCGCAATGAGGTTTGATCAGGCCCGCAGGATAATTTAAAAGTGAAAAAATGCACAAAAGACACGGAACGAATATTTTTAATAAGGTGCAATTCGTGGAATATCCGGTAATTGGAGACACAGTTTTGACCAGAGGAAAAGACAACATTGTTTTGATCAGAGAAGACAACAGCAGCCTCACTCTGTCACTGAGACAGACCCAACAGAGCAGACGCCATCAAGGACATGTGAATACTTTATTCTTTACACATATTATAGCACTCTCCTTAGTTTGTAAAGTGTAGGCAGGGATTACATTTAGATTTTATATGCTCGTGTAAATGGTTTAAAAATTCCTTTCTTCATAAATCTCGTTTAATCTTAAAAGTGCAGTACTATATTTTTCAAGACCAATTACCGGTACTTGTTAAGGGCACGGTTTCCAAATGACGGGTGTTTAATGGTGTCTTTGGGGTTGTCTTTGTACACCAACACCGTGAAAACTGTTGGTAAAATAAAATACATTCAGCAATTTACAATACAGAAACAATATACGAAGCTAATCCAAAATATGGGCTAAAGCTAACCTCATTGCCACCTGCCATTTCGGAGGTCTTGGGCAACAAAAATACACTTTCGATATCTACATCACAAATATAACGATTACAGTCAGATCTTACATTAAGTTTCGTATACACAACCAAATATATCATAAAATACCTTTAACAAATAGCGAACAGTCCTTGTAGCTGCTGCTCTTCGTATGTCTTGTCTGTCCGTGTCTGGGCAAAAACCACCTAACCACAATGCAAGTCTCGCGATGATAGCGATAACATCGAAATAAGGAAACTTAATTTTACAAAATAAATATTTCATGTGAATACATAATGTACATAAAATAAATACAAAATGTCCCTTTTGCTTTGAGGTTGAAACAAAATATTATTCATTTCCAACTAAACTATTCTGATGACACTTACAAGATATGTTCATTAAATTTCAACATTTTCCTAGTGTTCTTGTGCATCTTTAGACCAAAACAAAGGAAAGACATATTATTTTGGTTATTTATAGCAGAGTATGGTATAATTTTTAACGGTCCGGCCCACTTGACATCTACCGAGGCCGTATGTGGCCCACAATGTGAAATGAGTTTGACACCCCTGGCCAAGAAAACAAAATGACAAAACGATCTCTTTGTGCAACTCGTCTTCAATCGAAAACGAAGTTGGCTTTGCAAACTATCTCCTGATCTCAGGATGGCATTCTGAAGGCAGGCAGTAGGAAATACTGGCGTGGTCGATGGGTTATGGGTGAGGTTTGAGTGCCATCACATCGCCCACGAGAGAAGCCAACCGTCTCACCAATTATGTTCTTTTTTTAACCTTCAAAACCTCGTGTGGTCGGCTGCCTTTGACTACATATAAAATTTTCTAAATTTTCGCAGCAGAATAGCCCAATGGTAAAAGACCTCGCGTGGTGATCAGGCGAACCGAGCTGGTAAGAAGTCTCATTTCAGCAAGCCTCATTTCATTATTCAGAGTTGAAGGAAGATTGTTCTTGGGTCCTCCGTGCCACAAAAGGGAGTAACCTGCTCATCGCCAGAGTCCACCGACGAGCACAGACCTGCAGGCAACACTTTTTGCTCTTCTTCCTGTTATTCGCAAGGTGCTGAAGTCAAACTTTGGGCCAGTCTGAAAAGTAGGAGACATTTACACTCGTTCAATGCACCATCATGACTACTTTTTTGACTTTTCTTTTCCTCTCCCCCAGGCAGCAGTAAACATGATCGGCTTCCTGCTCTCGAAAGACCCAACACAGAGTCTATCTCCCTGGTAAGTTTCATGCCCAACACATCTTTGTGTTGGGCATGAAATTGACTTGCGTGTAACTCACGGATGTCTTTCCTCTCAGGTCAACACACCTGTCCCACGTTCTTCTCAAGAGCTGACCACTTCGCCGCCCAGCAACAAGCAGACTGCCATCCAACTTGCAGCTTTTGTGATTGTCTACGCTGCAAAAGAAATAAAGTTTGATTACAAAGAACACTTCAACTCAACTTCATTTTTCAAACACATCATCACAATTTAACTTTAAAAAAAAATTAAACAAAATTATTTTCAGTTTTATTCTAAACTTTTTTCTGAATTTTTTTCCTTTTTTTTTTTCCTGGATTTTTCTGCCTGGAAAAAAATCCAGGAAAAAAAAGTGGGTGTGGCTTGGCTGGAATGATGGCTGATGATTCAGTGATAGCTGTAAAAGTGGGTGGAGCATGAGGATAACATGCTGTGATTGGTGGAAAGGGGGAGTGGTTATGCAAATTAGGTATCCTCTGATTGGTTGGCTCTTTGGGCGTGATTATGCAAATTTAGAGCAATCTGATTGGTTAGAACTTGGAAAGTGGGCATGGTTATGCAAATTAGGGTTCGGGCTATGCAAATGAAGGGCCTCGCCGTGATTGGTGGATGTCAAATTGGGTGTGGTTTGGGGCGGGCATTGCAGCACTTTTTCAAAGTCCCATTTAAGTCTTGAGCTCAGACTGGCACGTGCGTCACATCAGACAGTCTTTTCACTGTTCCCGTCGGTTTCACATGACCCAAAAGCTCGATTCCTGGAGTTTCGAGTCATGTGGAGACCTTTAGTGAACGCTGGCGCATTTGGCTGCCGCTGCTCAACCCGTATTGTTTTGTGTCTTTTGTTATTGTAAAGTGTCCTTGGGTGTCTTGAAAGGCGCTTATAAATAAAATGTATTATTATTATTATTATAAAAGACTGTCTGATGTGACTGAAGCGCAAGTCTGAGCTCAAGACTTCAGTCTTTGAAAAGGCTTCGAGTGAGTTGAGAATGGATTTGGTCATGATAGGCAAAGACTCGAATTCAAGTTGAACAATTTATTGTACAGAAAAGCGAACATGACAATGTAAAAGCATTTGACCAGTCAATCTTTGTGCGAGACAGTTCAAGTTGCACGCACACAAACACTGACGACAGGCCTGAGATGGGAGCATGTGCTTGACCAGCTCATGCGTGATGTCACTGACATCTCATGATCACACTCTTCTGGTCAAAATTTTAAATGACATTGAAGTGGGCCAAGTTAGTCATATGTATGTATATATTATATATAAAAAAAAATCCTCGTCTCACCCCTCGGGTGGCCGTCCCCCATTCAGCTCAGGTCCTCTACCAGAGGCCAGGAAGCTTGAGGGTTCTGCGCAGTATCCTTGCTGTTCCCAGCACTGCACATTTCTGGACTGAGATGTCCGATGTTGTTCCCGGGATCTGTTGCAACCACTCATCTAGTTTGGAGGTCACTGCCCCGAGTGCTCCGACCACCACAGGCATGACTGTCACCTTTACCTTCCAGGCTCTCTCCAGCTCCTCTCTGAGCCCTTGGTATTTCTCGAGTTTCTCGTGTTCCTTCTTTCTGATGTTTCCATCACTTGGGACCGCTACATCCACTACCACGGCTTTCCTCTGCCCTTTATCTATGATCACGATATCCAGTTGGTTCGCCATTACCATCTTTTCAGTCTGGAACTGGAAGTCCCACAGGATCTTTGCTTGGTCATTCTCCACCACCTTCGGAGGTGTTTCCCATTTTTTACCTTTGGGTTTCCAGTCCATACTCGGCACAGATGTTTTGGTAGACTATGCCAGCCACCTGGTTATGGCGTTCCATGTAGGCTTTCCCTGCCAGCATCTTACACCCTGCAGTTAGGCGTAGAAAAATAAGTAGTGTGTTTCCGGTAACATGAAATTTCAGCATAGGGTCGGTAGGTCGGACAAAATTTTAAAAAAATATATTTTTCTCCCTCCCTCCCCCATCAAAAACGTAAACAAAATAACCATAAAACATAAAACAAGGAGACATTGAAACCAGTGCCGGATGCTCGTCTGTCAAAGAGGGGAAGCTCAATTTTGGTCGACATCATAAAATGTGTCCGTTTATTTATGCGTGAATTCTACTCTAGCTCCGTTGCTTTTCAAGAAAATGATCTGTGACCCTGTCATACCAACAAGGCGTCTTTTCCCGGTACGTAATTAGTGTCCTACAACTACAGGAACTACAATAACACCCACCAGAAATAAAAGATTAATTTGTCGCTAGTTGTTTGTTTATAACAAAGAGTGTCGCTAAAATGATTAGGAGAAGTCTCCAGCGCAACTCGGAACAGAATGAGAGTTGAAAAAATGCTCGCACGGATGCCTACACTAAAAGCTCGGTGACTGGCTCATTTCAATGTCAATCGAACTGGCACACAGGCTCAGACAGATCATCCAATCTGATGCAGAAAAGCCTGGCGTCCGGTACCCTCCCACTGCCATCCAGTCCCAGAGACGACGAGCGTTTGTAGGCGGGACAAAAACCAGCTTGTATCCAATGACTCGTCTCCGTTCAACCAACGCATTGGGACAACCTACCACGTTGTAGCGCATATTTAGTCAATGACATGTACACACAATGAAATTTACATTCATATATTTGATCACGTATTCTGTGACATTTTAGGGGAAGCCGAGCTTCCCTTGCAGTCTGAGAGCAATCGCCACTGATTGAAACCCCGCTCGCTCGCGAGAGAGTTGGGTACCCAGCGGCTGGGTGTTACAGCCATCTCGTTACCTCTGCGTCCCGCGTCCTAGACGGCCCGTGGTGGTCGTCAAATAGTTCGTTGAATCTTTTCGATACAGCAGTGGATGCTATTTTCTTAATATTATGGTGCGAGCATGCGACTGCAACACACAAAACGCGGTTTAAACTGTTGTCGGAGATCGTGGCCGCCGCCATGATTCAATGTTGTTGACAGACGACAGGGCAAACGACGCAACGTGAATATCGCGAGAGTTTGCACCAATGTAAACGCTCTAAATTCATCTTTCCTTTTATTTATAATTTTGTCTGTGGTTTTATTGTTCGTGTTTTGATTGTAAAGCGTCCTTGAGTGTTTTGAAAGGCGCGTATAAATGAAATGTACTATTATTATTATTATTATTATTATTATTACACAAAAATGTTGAAGGTTGTTTGAAAAAAAAAATGCCGACCATAAAGTTTTTTTTCGAGGTAGAAATTCTCGGTCGGTCGGGTTACCGGAAACACACTACTTTTTTTTCTACGCCTTATGTGTTGGATCGTCTCAGGTGCCTCTTTGCACAACCTACACCTTGGGTCTTGTTTGGCGTGGTATATCTGGGCCTCAATGGCTCTGGTGCTCAGGGCCTGCTCCTGAGCAGCCAGGATGCGTGCCTCTGTGCTGTCCTTCAGGCCAGC
Source organism: Hippocampus mohnikei (assembly GCA_026261675.1). Classification (NCBI taxonomy): domain Eukaryota; kingdom Metazoa; phylum Chordata; class Actinopteri; order Syngnathiformes; family Syngnathidae; genus Hippocampus; species Hippocampus mohnikei. Next base: position 5,351,552 of record JAKGUB010000325.1, read on the forward strand.
CCTCTCTAGCCATTGATAGGACTTCTTGAGATCAGCCACTACAGTTATGGTCCGGTGGTACATCCTGTGAAGGGGCTTGTCCCTCTTCCAGAATCTCATCCTCTGTTCGCCATGGTTTGAGACATTCTCTGAGTATGTCATCTGAGCCTTCTCCTTGATGTATTCATGGAGCTTGGATGTTTCATCCTGGACAGTGGCTCTCACACTCACTAGTACCCGGCCTCCTTCCTTTCGGCTTGCGTACAGTCTCAGGGTGCTGGATTTGGGATGGAACCCTCCATGCATGGTTAGGAGCTTTCGAGTCTTAACATCCGTGGTCTGAATCTCTTCCTTTGGCCACCTCATTATTCCTGCAGGGTATCTGATCACTGGCAGGGCATAGCTGTTTATTCTTGCCATTGAGCTGGCTTCTTAGGACTTGCCTCACTCGCTGGAGGTATTTGGCCGTAGCCGCTTTCCTTGTTGCCAGTTCGAGGTTTCCATTGGCTTGTGGTATACCGAGGTACTTGTAGCTGTCCTCAATGTCTGCTATTGTTCCTTCAGGGAGTGAGACCCCTTCAGTGCGGACTACCTTGCCTCTCTTAGTCACCATCCGACTACATTTCTTGAGCCCGAATGACATCCCGATGTCACTGCTGTAGATCCTGGTTGTGTGGTCTCTCTCTCTCTCTCTCTCTCTCTCTCTCTCTCTCTCTCTCTCTCTCTCTATATATATATATATATATATATATATATATCTATGTATATATATATATATATATATATATATATATATATATATATATATATATATATATATATATATATATATATATATATATATATATATATGCATTTTTCAACTAACTTGGTCCACTTCAAGGTTTAAAAACATATTCCAGAAGTGCTTGATGATGCTTGTGTTGTCTCTGTGGAGTTGACACTGTTGTGCAGTACACGAAGCAGAAGTTTAAGTTGAGTGAGAGACAGACAGGCGGGCGCACTCACCTCCACCTTGTGGTGCAACGTGACTTCAGACATCAGCTCTCAAGCACACCACACAGCTCAGTACTCATGCGTGTCCAAATGCAGGTTGGCGTCCCTTCCGCATGTCCTCCGAGTCTGGCGGCTGCGCCTTTGGCCAGGTAATCTGAGTAATCTGGTCAGGCAGAAACACAAAACAAAAGTGGAAAGTCACACACTGTAGTCCATAAAAAAATTGTTTCTTTTTTTTTCTTTTTAATTTGAGTCATTATTCGTCAAGTGGCAGACTTTTACTTGAAACCATCCATTTCCAAACGTGCCCGCACTCGCAATGCATCTGTTTGAGCGATCCACTCGCGACTCTCTCCCCACACCTTAAGTACAATGAGCAAACTCCTTTCGAAAAACAAAGTCACGGGTGCATTTGTGGGAATAGTTTTGAAAGAAATCTGCCCCCCCCCCCGGCCCCCCTGATGTGAAGCCATCACACTTCCACTGCTGATAGCAGCTTTAGTGTGGAAAACATACAGAATAGTATTCAAGTCAAACGCTGTTCGCGATTGCTTTTTGATTGACAGCTGAGGTCTACTTGTCGGCGGCGTGCTCGCTCACTGCCCCCCTTTGCTGACGTTGTTTTCCGATCCAAATGAACCGGATCACCGAAAAGAGACGAAAATCCCATCACTAGCAGCAGGTGTGCACACTGAATGGAGCGCCCACGATCGCCACCTGCTGGAGACACGCAAGAACAGGATCATGACATTTTCCGTCTTCCATAGTTTGTGCATTGCGCATATACCGATCATTCCGGACTTGTACGCGGACTGCTGATGCGCACATTGCATCATTCAATCCATTCGGTATTAGTTCTGCGTATGCACATTCATCCACGCAACCCTATTTTATTCAGTTCTAACCATGTTATTGCAGTTATTTATTTTATTTATGCCTCTTGGTTTCAGAAAAGTCAGTAACCCCCGCTATAATAGCAGTAGCACACATTTGTCGATGTTTTTTCCCCTTACATTTGAACCCTTTCATGCATCCTGTAACCTGATAACATAATAAGCTGCCCACTGTAGTAACCGCTGCCCGTGAAAGGATTAAAAAATGTTGAAAACCAATACGTGTGTGTGTGTGTGTGTGTGTGTGTGGGTGTCCCTTCAGATCTTGTGTTGGAATCTTTAACCCAAACAAAGATGCCAAGAGGCAGTTAAAAGAAGCTTAATCAGGACACTGCGTATACTCAGTATTTTGTTTTTGATCATTTCTGTCGGTATAGACATAAGAGATCCTATTGTCCTGATAACAAGGCAACATAGCATCAATACGAAGCTGTTGTTTTAAGCTAAAACTGTTTATAGCATAAAGATGCTTATCAATAGAATACAGTCCATAGGATATTATAAAAGGCAAAACAAACGAATAATGAATCAAATGGAATATAGTTGTATTTTATTTAACAGATTATGTTGCCCTCAAATGACACACTTAATAATTTGTCATTTTCAGGACATTAGTGCTATTACACAGAAATCACAAAAAAAGTGGAAAAGTGAATGGCTCTAAAAGGAAGTCTGAGTGTAATTAAGTAGTGTCTTAAAGTAGAGCGATCATTTTTATTGATAAGTCAGATGGGGAACAAAGCATCATCTTTTGAAGCAGGTAAAGCTTGGAGGCTTATTTGAATTCTCTCAAAGGTGCGTCTTCTTTACAGACGACTGGTAATTTCAGACGAAGCTTAATTGGCAAAAGCCCTACCTAAGGCCTCAAGTCATCTGTCATAAAAGCGAGAGTGGATTGACATTCCACCACAACACATGCTTTTAAATATGTGACAATTGGAATTACTCTACTCAACTACTACTACATCTACTTATGCATGCCAAGCATGCGCCATTTTCTTGAAGGTGAAAGTGACTCGGGAGAAAGACGAGAGAGAGTCGGAGCAAATAGGAAGGCTGCATGTTGATTAAGTTAAGTGATCTTCCTCGAGCCTCTTACGTGAGCAGCACAGGTAGTAGTGAGATGAATCTGTCCGCATTGTTCTCAAAGGACACATCACTTCACTGTCATTAAGTCTCACCACTATAAAATAATAGAGACTTGAGACTGGTTCCAAATATACTCTTTGTGCTTAACATTACTTAAGTGCAGGTTATAGTTTTCCAGTGGTGATTTCGGTGAAATTGCACTCGAGAAGCATTTTACGTCATGGCACATTCGAGAATGACAAACAAAAGTTTGAGAATGACACATGTATACATGTTCACAAAGTCTACCGCCTTTTTAAAAATACATAATGGCAATTTACTCCGGAATGTTTTGAAGAGTGATCAGATGGATTTCAATTAATTGCAAAGTCCTTATTTGCCGTGAAAATGATCTTAACCCGTTCGGGGACAGTGGTTAATATTTTGTGGACAGCTATTCAAATGTTCTTTTCTCTTATATGAATTCATCTGAATGTCATGCCTGGGGTCATGAAGGACAAAAAAGAAGCCACTTATCTCCAGGAAAAATATTAGGGACAGACTAATATTCTGCAAAAGGACTGTGGTGAAATCAACTTGTCTGATAAATCCCCTGTCCGATTGTTTGGGGCATCAGGAAAAAAAAAAAACACTTGTTGGGAGAAGAAAAGCTGAGCAATACCATTGTCATGAAGGGTCATGTTGTATGAATATGCAACTGTAATTCAGCTGGTATAAACTTGGAACAAACTTCCGTCCGCAGGAGTAGGGAGCTGTGATTTAAACCTGGGACCTCTTCAGTGTGCTAACTGTTACAATACCGGTACTGCTCAGACAAAAAAAAAAACATCTTTGTCTTTTTTTTAACCCTTTCAAGGGCAGATATTACTACAGTGGACAACTTATCATGTTATCAGGTTACAGTGTACATGAGAGGGATCATTTCATTCTGTGGCCCTCAAATGCCCCCAGAGAGGGGGCGGGGGGGGGGGGGGGTCAAGTGGCTAAGATAAGAATTAGGAAGGCCCCTCCACAGAAGCACGCCGACCAATCCAAGCGTCTGGAAAATGCTGATCTAACCACTGACATGTGAGAATGAGAAGAAATTCCATTTTATGAATCCTACCCCAGGTTTTTTTTTTTTTTGGGACTATACTTCCAACAATCTTTTCCTTTACGTTTCTTTGTCCTATACTGTATTACAATCACGGACAATGCGTAGCAACCAAATATATTGACAAATGTTGAGACAAGACCATTTTAATTGTCATGTTTTTTTATATGCTTTGATCGGTGAAAAGAGAAAACAACCAACAGAGGGCATCAGTCAGACACAGAGCATCTTTCATTTTTTTTTCCTATTGATGAACAGTTGGAAAAACATTGGCAGGGCAATGTTTCATTTCTGAAACAACGTGCAGCGTCTCTAAATGTCACCCCCCCCCAAACTGAAAACATAATAATAATGGGGGGCAGGAGCAGAAAGCAAAAGCGTCCGCCTTCGTCGAGAGCCAAGCAAGAAGTCAACACCAACCAACACCTTTGCGGTTCCATCAAAAATACAAAATTGACTAGTAAAACCTCTCCTTGTGTAAATCAAATCTATTTGCCCTTTCCATTTGAATTTCATCCCACAACAAATGCTACCAGACATGCTTAAAAGGAGACGCCTAAATGGAAAATGTCACTCGTCTAAATGTCTCATTTCCCTCTCGAAAGGGTGTCCCCACAATTGACTTTCGGACAAAATTGAGAACAAAATATTGTTTGGAAACCCCCCGCACCATTCGTGCTCACAACCCGACGGAGATCCAGTCTGCTTTTTTCAACTAGTGTAAAACGTCTCACTTTGCCCGGAAAACTGCAGCCAGCACCACAGAAACGTTGTGAAAGTCTCGCTCCACAATATCGCCCTGAAACAGATCCAACTTGCGTGGGTCAGCTCTGCACATACTGACGAAATCGTCAGGAGCATTCTGCACAAATACACAGCGGGGACGGTGGAAGTGATATGCGCACTTCAGGAGCGCATTTGCATGAAACGACGGCACCTGGCTGCTGTGACAAGGAACGCTGTAGCCTGTCGCATTCGCGTCGGTGTACTCCTGTCATCTGCTGCTAAATCTCGGCGGGTGACAGTCATGTCAGTCGAATGACAGCGTGACAGCCAGTGGAGCGTCAAGTTGTCGTCTGTAAACACAACAGTTTATGCTTTTGCTCACTTTTATCCACAGTCTTGCTTTGTTAGATTAATAGCATACACGTGAATGAATTTGAGCCAAATTACTATAGCTGAAACATTTGCTGCGGCTTGTATTTGAGCACATCAATCATTCATGTCCATTAAGATGAAAAAGATTTCCCATGAATGCACAGATATAATCTCGATAATGTCTGTAAATCATTTTTAGACGAATAACAACTTCACTGTCTTCCCTGCTAAATTTAAAGCCCTGTAAGTATTTTGTACTCTTCTCCTGACTGATACCTTTGTACAATGAAATTCCTCTGATGGTGCCGGCATCTGGAAGTTTGGTGCTGACTATGGCTTATCATACAAGTGACTACAAAAGTACAAAAAAAGCTTTCTCATCTATTCGATGAATGGTATGCTGACTTGTATTTAATTTGAGGTTGACTATGATTGGTTTCGATGTTTTTCAAAAGTTCAATTCAGTCAAAATATGTGTGGAAGGCAAGTGACAGTGTTTTTGTTGTGTGAGTGGTAAATAATCTTTTTGTTTTCAGGCCTCAAGGTTGGTTCTGTCGTATATTTTTGGACAACTGGGTTGCTGTCATGGCTGATTTCCATTTAGACCACTAGATGGCGTCAGAGCTCCCTTTGGTGACGAAGTGACCGCAGCTATTCCCATCCGTTCAAACGCAATTTTGGGAATGATGAGCCTGTAAAGGACAACTAGTTTGGTATTTTCACAAATGATGGTGGACAAGAGGAAGTATGCACGCTCGCCTGGCTGTTATGTGTGACCGAAGAATGAATATCGGAAATGCACATATTTATATGGAGGCCCCAGTGCGCTGGGGATTGCTTTGACGTCCTGCAAAAACCTGAAATCTGAATGGATTGGACAGATGTTCTGATTTTCTTATTTAATAAGTGGGTCTATCAGGTGTGCGTTAACTATCTAGTTTCATTTATTGGTCTCAAAAATAATTTTTGACTGACCACACATGTATAAATATACATGTATAAATCTTTTGCCAACAATGTTTAGTGACACCGACAGGAGGGACGGGACACGTTCATTCCACAAGATGGCAGAAGTCAGAGATCGGTTAGGCATGTACATTTAAAATCTCAGGTCAAAACCCACAAGTTCCAATTTGATTTTTCTTGGGGAAGTTATGTCCAGTCCGTTGATAAGTACAGTCTCAAGTCAAGTTACTTTATGAATGCAGTGGTCTTCACAAATAGAGATGATCAACACAGTCAAATATTGTCATTATGGGCAAATGCATCGTGGATGTCTCACGCCTCTCAAAAACAATGTATTGTACTCCTATTTCACACCACTTCAATCCAAACGTGTTTTAGACTCCAAACAATTTCAGCTAAGCCTATCTAACAATGACAAGAAGAAGATTGATCATTTACAAATTGTTGCAAATCAATATCAAAATTCAATTTATATTTGAAAGGGTCTGGGTCTGGAAGCGTGGCCTCATAATGATTTGTCATTGATCCTCATATTTCAACTGAGGAGAAACGTTTTTTTGGATGACTTTTGAAATAGAGTTTTTATAAATTAATTGGATGAATTATTTACAAATATTTCGATGGCAGTTTTTTTTAAACCCTTACTCTTGCTATGCACTGTGTGTAAATGGCATTTCCATCAATATAAGTCCCATTTTTTCCATGTACCATACTGTTTTTGACTGAAATGTAACTTTACAAAGTCGTAATACTTTATTAACTTGATTGTTCATTGAGCATTTCAAAGCATATTGACGATTAGCTTAAGAATTAACGCACTGGACAGTCAAAGTCAGCAACAATGACATTGGTATCAAATCAAGCTACCTTAGCTAACTAACTCTTAGCTTGCTAACTTCTACTGTACTAATTTGAGAACAGGCTAAGTAATTATTAATGTAGACATTTACTGGGCAGAATAGGTATTCAAATGTTGAAAATAGTGCGTTGCAGTCTCACTATTAATTTTCCAGCAAGCTCATAGTTTGCATAGCTGTAAAATTGCCTCAGTCAAACATCTCCCTCACTAATGGTGTTGCAGTAAAATCTATGACCCATCAGAATTTGTGATCCCAGGCCCGTGTATGAAAGTTCAAGAGCATAAATTGAAAAAAATTATATGTACATCAATACATACCTGTACGTTAAAAGTGTCGACTAGCTTTCATCTGAATTTGTATAGCTCATGCTCCTGACAGCTTTTGGCGAAACATCATTCTGAAGTGACTCCGAGTGGAAGGAAAAGATATCTTGTCACCAAGTCCCATTCATGTCTTTGATGAAATAAAATCATCTGAATCCATATATATTTTTGAAGTCAACCATACTGTACATCTACTTAACAGTCTGTACATCTACTTCCAAAATGTATCTGGATCCACCGGATTTTGTGCAACCACTTGAAGAAAGAAACCTGAGTAAATTCTGCACTTTTTAGTGCACAGGTATCCGCCCTGACACGAGCAATATAGTAACTCACAGTTGACCCGAAGGTTGCGGTTTTGTTACTCAGGTTTTTAGTGTCTTTTGTTTGTTTTTTAAATAAATTAATACTATGCAAGTAAAATTTGCTCAAAACTCTTGTGAAACTTGCAAAAAATGTCAGTTTACTTGTAAGTAAATAGCTCTCCTAATTTTTTTTCAGTGTGCGATAGTGGGAGTAAACCTTGGATCAAAATCTCTTCACTCAGAGTACCTGAGGCTCAATGTAAAACATAATTTAAGCTTTTATCAAAAGTAGATTTTAATCGTTTGCAGTACAAATCATCCACTGGTTGACTAACATTTACTTATATTTTACTGTCTCTGAGTGTAAATTTTACTCTGTTTAGACAGAGACCAAATAGAGTCTTTTTCGAGTAAAATGTAGTTTATGAAATTTACTCTGTAGCTTCTGATGACCTTTTTTCATCAAGATGCATATTCCAGATGATCAGCTGTTCTGTGTCAGGTTCGAAATGAACCAAATAATATTTAGGATCCCAGAAACATAGACACCAAAAAAAAAACTCCTCTGTAACAAAAAAAATAATAATATTTACAAAAATCCAAGCGCACCGACAAAGTATGAACAGAAATCGCGGGTCAAACAAGAACCAGGAAAAAAAACAATACCATAACAAAAAGTGCTTACAAAAGGCAACGAAACACTGAGAAAAACAATGAAATGTCAAGAAGCCAATTCACACATAAGACAAAAACAAAGTCAAATGACAAAACAAGAACTGAGGTTACAAAAAATGGGGTACTAAGGGAACAGAATGACTATGACAATAGCAAGAGGTCTAGAAAACAATCACTTGAGCAAGAGCAGCAACGAGCTCAACAAAAATCTGACAAACTCCAGGCTGTTTTTTGGTCCATAAATACAAGGCTAATGATAATTTATAATAAAATGTATTATTATTATTATTATAATTGGCAGCAGGTGTGCACACCGAAGGAAATGCACTCGTCTGCCACCTGTTGGAGACCCACAAGAACAGGATCATGACATTCTGCAAGTGGCCCGTGAAGTCACCAATCCTCAGACTTTGTGACTACTCGGTTTGGGGTGACAGGATATGAAGAGAAATGCTTTATGTACTCAATACAGTATTTCGTGCAACCCTGCATTAAGCTAAAAAATGGATAATTGGTGCAAAATGCATGACCACTCCAGATATGCTGAAGGGAGTCTGGACAGAGCTTGACAATTGGATCAATGTTTCCAGAGTAACGAGAGGGGCGCACACTGAGTGTCTGTCATGCCACCCTTAACAACACGTGTCAAACTCAAGGCCCGGGGGCCAGATCCAGCCCGTCACGTCATTTTATGTGGTCCGCGAAAGCAAATCATGTGTGTTAACTTGCATGATCCTTGCCAAAATTTGTACTGAAAAGTCAAATTGTCATGTGTACTAGATAATATTGAGATTTTGCAATCATTTTGTTACCCTGTTTAGACTCACTTGAACAATAACTGAACGATTATAGTTGACTGATTTCCAAAACTAGTAATCAATTCATTTGTTTTGGACAAGTAAATCATGTGATGAGAAAATTGAAACGATTTTTTTGGATTCACCGTCATAACGGAAGACATAATTCCAAAGTGGCCCATGCCAAAATTGAGCCTGACACCCCTGCTCTACAACTTGAAACTCTGAAAACATACAACAGTGGCTACAAACTGTGAAGTAATTTTGTGCTAGATTCTGTGATGAGCAGTGTATTGGTCCAGAAAATAAATACTTTAAACAGATATTTGGCACAAGATTGTTTTTTTTGCTGTCAGATTTAGATCTTGGAGCTATTAACCCTTTCAGTGACAGCGGTTACTACAGTGGGCAGCTTATCATGTTATCAGGTTCCAGGGTGCATGAAAGGGTTAAAGTCTGGTCTGGGCAGTTAATAAAATCATGACAGACTAAAATCTTTTTCATTAAACAATCATTCCAACCCAAAAACAAACTGCTAGTACATACTCAGCAACATCAAGTGTTTTCTTTGTGTCCCAAAAACTACATCACTATCATAAATATGATCCTCGACATACGCACCGATCGAATTGTGAGCCGTTCAGAATTTCTTTCTTCACGTCAGAAAGTCTGTCAGCCAACACAGTAGCAGGCACAACTTGCGCTTCAACGCCCCTTCCGGGCCGCAATGGAAAATTATTTCTCCAAATACGTCACTGCCTTTTCATTGATTAAATCTTCTTTTTAATTCTCATTCGATGAACACACGAGAGTACCGTGTTTTGACTAAGCACTGGCACATAGAATGCATTCTTGGACATAAAGAAAACGTGGATTAATTCCCCACTTAAGGCGGATCTCCTTTGCGCAAAAATCTAAAAGAGAACAAACTATGTCCGTAATCCAATTAATTTGCGCGTCGTCAATGAGTCCATTGTGAAAGAAGACTGAAATTGTAACACTGCAACATAATGGTGAGCAGGTGCCTCGTCCTTGACCGAATCTATTGCGTATTATCCAAATAAATTAAATCCGCCCATTCATGCAAAATGATTCTGGAAATTGTTGACATTTGGACTGAGCTCATGGTCAGGAGGCGCGTGAGCTGATTTTGGCACCCAAAAAAAAAAAAAAACTCGGATCAACCTTGTCCCGCTGGCCATGTTATTATGCGTTGAGAAATGACGCTCAGGGTTGTGTTTCAACTTCCCGAGTTTCAAACAAAGCATTTTTTCCGTGTTAAAAATACAGGAAATGTTGGACCCAAAAGGTTCCTCTTTTTTTTCATTTGAGTGTTTATTCAAGGTTCAATAAACACACTGCCAAGTGGTTATTAATTACTCTGCCGCCTTTTTCCATAAACTTGCAAAAAAGCAATGCGACGATGAAGGCCACGTTTTGCTCTATCATTTTCCCTTTTTGCTCATAACTGAGGTAAATGATATTTCTTACATTTGACAGTAAGCGTCCATTTTCCTTTTTTTCTAAAGGTACTCATGGAATATGTAGCAAAATAAGATGCAAACAACAACTGCGGTGGAGTGATCTAAAAACCTCTTGGAAAGTGTCAACAATTATTCATTTTAAAAAAATAAATATGTTGGATGGGATCACTTGTGCAGGTGCACCAAAACCCCCCCAATATAAATTTTCACGTGTTTAATTGTACTCTGGACAATGAAGACTTATTGAAACCATTGAATTACTGCGACTTTGGTTTTGTCCGATATACAAACAAAAAAAAATTCCAATCAGCTCCCAATTTAGAATGGGTATAAATAACATTCCTTCATGTGTCTTGCCGGCCCCACGTGGCATATTTACTGACGATTTGATGCACACTGCGGTTTATATGAAGCTTAAAGCTCGGACACAAAAAGAACCCTCGGAATGTTCCCGGATTCAACACAAAAGCTATACAAACGTTGAACAATAGCTTGAAGAACAATTTGTCATGGCGAGGCAGAAAGTATGTAATCCAGTTATAGTGGCTGTCACAACATACCCCCCTACCCCCCCATTTAATGTGATTTAAGGAATTATGCAGTGATGTCACCACACTTGTGCAGTTTGGTATCGGCGGCGATTAGGCTGGAATAAACTAGACTGCTTCTCCCCATCGCAGCGGTCGGATGCTATTTGGCCGACAGGGCTCACAGCGGCGGTGGCCAGACCGACTTCTCTTTCGGCTGTGATCCCGCATCATGGGGTTAATGGCTCTGCGTACTGGTGAGGAGGCGAGGGAGGAGCGCTGCAGGTTTTGTAAAGCTTTCTGTGACGGAACATTTGAATGCGGCGTCTGTTTGTTGGAGGTGGGGAGGTGCCTGCCACTTTCCCAGCAGCCCTTGGGCCGCTGACAGGGAGATGGATGATATCTGCAGCCTGGCCGCATTGCCTCCCTCATTGCACACGTACACACACGCGCGCGCACACACGTACGCGCACACACAGAAAATATGAGTTCTTGTCTTATATGGTTCATGCCGCCTGTGGCAACAAAGCCAATATCTTACATATCGAGGGGAATGACTCACTCGTGAAAAAAAAAATGAGGAAATTGGAGGATTCCTGCTTTGTTTGTTTGTTCTAACGCTAACATTTCGCGTGTACACAAAGAAAGCGAGAAAACAGGATCTTTTGCGAGCCGTTTATTGACAGTACAAACCTGTGCAAGAAGAAATACATCGAAGTGACATTTTTAAAATGGCACACCGGTGCGTCCTACCTGACTCAGCACATCATGCAAAATAATAATAATAATAATACAGATATTCTTACACGTTATTTTACGAACTTTATTGGACTATTTAACATGGACTGGCAGCAATATTCTAACCACTTGCTCTGTCGAATGAGATCAAATAAAAGAACTGTGTAAAAAAAAAATCTATCTTTATACAGTCTTGATTTACTCTGTAAATTAAAAAAAAATTACCATTGTTTTGTGTAATTTTAGTGTTAGCATTTGACCATGAAAGGGTAAACATATAACACATCTCAGTGAGTATACTTTGAAATTGAACTGAGATAGACTTATTTATTTGTATAGAGTGATCCAATAACCTGCCATGCATGTTTTTTTTTTTTTGGAATGTGGGAGGAAACTGGAGTACCTGGAGAAAGCCCACGCAGGCAAGGGGGAGAACATGCTAACTCCACACAGGAAGGCCAGAGCCGGAATCGAACCTTGCACCTCTGCACTGTGAGGCGGACGTGCTAACCAGTCGGACACTGTGCCGCAAAGTCTAAAAGGGTTCAAAATGGAAAAAAAGACACTTTAAAGTTGTTCCTGAAATTCAACAAAGATCAGCAGTAAAATACATACGCAAATGTTTGTACGAGCCACTATAATGTGACATTGGAGAACTCATGACGGTAGAACTTTAGCAAGATTTGTTTGCTTAACTCCTTTGTACCTATTCAGGGAATTCAGTGTCCAGCTGTCGGTTAATATTGAAAAATTCAACTGACTATTACAGTGGTACCTCTACTTACGAAATTAATTGGTTCTGGAAGAAATTTCTTAACGAGAACCATTTATAAGTAGAGACGCGTTTTCCATGTAAATGCCCTAATTCGTTCCAAGCCCCCCACCCTCCCAAATTCAGACCAAAATGTTTCCTAAAGCATAAAAATGCATCAAAATATGGAACAAATACATGTTAAAAATGAGATCATTGCGCAATAAATGAGAATTGTGCATAATGTAAAAAAACAAAGAATGTAGTCAAGACTAAAAATGAAGGTCATTTAACTTTTAACTGTGTCCTCGTCGTTTTTTGCCCTCTTTAGTTCATGTTCTTTCCCAGAAGTGGTTTTTGCCTGGCTTTTTGTAAAGAACGGATTCAAGAACTTTTGCTTTTGTTGGCTTTTAACAATCCTTCGAAAATGTCCAAGGCAAATATCAGCATAGTGAGCGATCGCCCGACTGGTGAACACTTTTTCTGGGTGATTCACATTTACGTGAAACTATCGGAACGCCTCATGGCCCGAGGGGCGAATAACGAGGACGCTACATAGACACATATCTATCTACACATATTGACATATTCTGTAGAGGTCCCTCTTAGCCAATGGGATGCCAGGATGATGCTTGGTAGTAGCCAATGGCAGAGCAGCTATAACTATGTTGCGTTCAGGAACCTCGGAGCTGCGAGTAGCAACCCATACTCTATTTTTACCTTTCACATCTTGAAATTTCTTTCGTAAAAAGAGGCAATATTTTCCTGTTGAGACGTTTCGTAACTTGAACATTTCGTATGAAGAGATTATTTTTGCGCTGGTCTCGAACTTGATATCATCAGACAGTGGTCACAAAATGGCGGCCGGTTAATGTACACAGGACAGCGTATATAACGACCGTTCAGGAAAGCGTATTGATGCTTTTCCTCTTCTCCCCGCCGGTCTGTCACCCCACCCGCTCTGTCATTGTCCTTACCTGCTACCCTGTTCTCCATTGCACTATTGATGTTTCTGCACTTGGGCCCCCATCCAGCGGTTTTATCACCTTAGCAACAGCCGCTGCATACTGATTTGAAGCTTGGGGGTTTTGAGGCGCGGGTGGCGGTGGACTGTCTCCTCCACTTCACTTCAAATCTGCCCGGCTTTCTCTTGCATCTTCCTCCTCCTCCTCATTCTGGAAGGATGGAAAGAAAGCAAGGCTGTTTCATGCACCACAGAGGAGAGGGGGGAAATACGGAGGATGGTGCCGTTGGAGGAAGCGGGGTGGCGGTTGGGGTTGTCGAAGGGAACATCTATCACTGTTTTAAGTGACTGCTGTGGGACAGAGCGGGGCAAGAGGGTCGTCTGGTCTCTACGTGTACGCAGTGGGCCACCTGAGCACCTTCCAAAGGACTCGGGCCGAATTATCTCATGCAGACTTATAGCAGACTGACTTTAATTCATTTATCTCCAGCCAAGTACTTCGAAAATCAACAGGATCCTCCATCTAACACTGTTAGCCACAGAGAGTTGTGTCTTACCTGTGACCAGAAAAGAAGGACAAGCGCCTCATCTCCTATAGGCGGAAAAACATAATGAAAACAATTTAGCCGGTGTGAAGAAAAAAAAACATCAAATATAGAAGTGCATTGCATCTACTTTTACAACAAAAATGTCCCTCGCTAAATAGCAGATCCATGACAAAAATGCTCTTTTAAATATGGACAAAATACGCACATACATTCAAAATATGTGCTCTTAGTATTTTTTCCTTTTTGAAAACAGATTTCTCAATGTCTAAAAGATCCATTTTACGAACCCAACAGCAAAGGGTTTGAAGTAAAGAACAACATATTTTTTTTTCCCTCCAGTGCAAAGAACTCTCTTGCATAAAATTGACCTTTCGTGGACGACACAAAACCGCTGAACAAGAAACCAACAATAAGTGCAAGAACTCGGGTTGTACTCTTTTTTTTCCCCACAAACATCAACTCAAATTATAACTTTAGGAAGGTGCGATGCGTTTGTGTTGGATACTACGCCACAGCCGCAAAAAAAATAAATAAAAATAAAAATAAAAACGGAGCCACCACCATGGACAGTAAGACACACCCGACTCAACATGTCAATTAGTTATGGCACGCCCGCTTGGCCATCACTGGCTGGTTCATTTTGTGCACAATTAAAAAAAACAAACATATATTTATGTCTTGAAATGTAATTTCATTTTGTTTCTGTTTTTAATAAATGTGTTTTTTTATGTCTTGAATAAAAAACATAAAAATAATAAATAAATCATATTTTTATTTTTCACTAATGAAGGGTTCGGTGAATGTGCATATTAACTGGTAGGGTTCAGTACCGCTAAAAAGTTAAGAACCACTGCACTGTAGTATAAGGAGGTATAGTATCCAGTGGGAGTGCAAGTAAGAAATATCTGCCATCTAGCGGTGAATGGTGATATTACAACATAAGACAACATAATTGCAGATTTTATTTTCTTTCCTTTATTTTTAAATTAATCAAGGGAATGACTGTGAAAACACCTTCTGTAAATTTGTATTTCCGATGAGGAATTACACCTGAAATATTCGTTGTGTTCTTCCAAACCTGTCTGTTAGTATAAAATCAGGGAAAATTCAAATTTTGTATTCTGTGTAGTTAACCTCTTTATTTTCCTTCTTCAATTTCATAGATATTGCTTTAGGTCATCTCCTGTATTTTGTTTTCTTTGTATACACACACACACACACACACACACACACACACACACACACACACACACATACACACACACACACACACACACAAAAGAATTGTTTTCTTTTTATTAAAAAAAAAAAAAAACACACTCGCTGGGTAGCTGTGGCTCTTCAGAAGATTGGGTTACTTTTATTAAATATTTTGAGCCAGCAGGTTGGACACAGTTTTGTTGCATTCTGGAGTGAATTTGAACCCTTTCATGCACAAATAATGATCGACTGTAACCCGACAACCTGATAAGGTGTCCGCTGTGCCTGAAAGGGTTAATGGAAGATTACCTACGAAAATGTTGGTGGCAGCTCAACGGCTCTGTGGACATGGGGATCAGGGTTCAAATTCCAGTCAACCAGAAATGCCGGGTAGCAATAACCCACAATTTGCTCAGACCCTTTTTGGACTCAGTGCTGGATTAGCAACCCAGTAATTCACTCCATTTTTTTAAGAGTGTATTTCAGGTTAGGGGTCACTTACTCTAAGATTCCCACCTCTTCTGTACACTACATAGAAATGGATCATCGCGACCACGGGTGTCATGATTTTATTACATCATACATGTCAAAAGGTTATTGACCAATAATTTCTCTTCTTGACTATACATGAATTTGGTCACAACATTTTTTCCGTAATAGTCACATAAAACATATCTTCCTTTTTTTGGTCAAATACATGTTTCCTTCCAACCAGTCAGAGTAAACGAAGGCTGATACAACGATTGAGTGTTCACCTGCCTGCTTGAACAACACAGGAAGTGTTTTATGGTCATGACCTGGTCCAGATGGGAAAAGAAAATGTCTGTTCATGTTTGTGTATAATTCCACCCAAACTTATGAAATACAATTAATTAGAGTAATTCAATTCCAACATGCACACTGACTATGAATCTGTCTGAAATGAAAAACGTGATGACTATCCGGTGCCAAGATGTGAAAAGATTTTTCCCGTGGCAAACTCGAAGTCACAATCGAGTCTCAAAGCCAACCTAGAAGACAGAGGACAATTATCCCAGCCCATTACAGTTCAATAAGTCCATCAAGGCGCAAGTCTGAGACCGCGTTTCCCTGGCAACGCCTCTCAGGTAAATCACAGATGGGGTATGATGAGAGAAGAGGAGCTAACGTGAGACAAGGGGAGGCAGCAGGGCCCGCAGGACCGAGGCGGAATGCGCCCTCAACAAATCTGCTTTGAGAGCATCCGGGATGAGACAAGTAGCTCAGAACGTGCAGGGTCTTCTCCACTTCGTCATGGTTCCTTGCCTGTCAATCACATCTTCATCGTGAGAGTCCTCTAATCTTAGCGCATCTCTCGATTGTGCTTTTGGGTTGACAACCTCGCTTTCAACATCACTTACTGTGATCTGAGAACGCTAATTAAATTGATCGCTTGTCCCATCCATCCCCGCCCTGAAGAAAACTTTGCCCTGGAATGCACGAGCCAACACAATTACTGGTGGCACGTTGATTCGTAATCTTTAGCGGATTGCAAACAACATTGAATCGGCTTCAATGCAGAGCTTAAGAGGCGGAGCGTCGAAAGAAATGCGTGCCCGCATATTGTCGTACAGGTGCACGTGAGCGCCGTCATCATCAGCGTGCGTGCGTTCAGGTGACTGTCTGGCCTCCTGCCGCAGTGTCTGGAAATTCAGACACTCTGCCCCCTCGCCCCCCCATAAAACCCCTCCACCCCCTCTTCTTCTTCGATGCTGCGCTGCTACTCAGCATACCTGACATCCTGCTTCTTTTCTTTCTCCTCCTTTTTTCCTCCCATCCTGCTGTGATAAGAGATCCACTAAATACAAGCAAATTCACCAAACAAGATATGAAAATCGATGCCAAAAAAAAGGGAGACCCCGCAAAAAAAAAAAAAAATACTCGTCATTCACAGATCAGCCCTAAATCCGAACGCAGTGGATAAAACATTAATCTGCCCCGATAACTTTTAGCAGCGAGCAATGTGGCGACGCATTTTCGAACACGACCACCTCGGAACAATGCAGTCCAGTCATCTCCAGCACACTCGGGGTTCATCAACGCTAGCCTTTTGGTTGATCGGCACCTATTCAAGAACTGGACTAAGTCTACTTCCTTTTTTGTACTTCTGTTCAACATTTCGCAGGCCCTTTCATGTTTGTGTATTTCTTTTCCATTAAAATGCAACATTACTGTATTACTAAAATGCAAATGAAGAAATCAGTTAAAAATACATAAACTGATTGATGATTTTTATATCAAATTTCGAGATGTTTAACCCTGTAAGCTGATAACATGATAAGCTTTCCACTGTAGTGACTGCTGTTAATATTTGACACTGTCCATAAACAAGGGCACTTTTGTGATATATTGCAGCCTTTATATATCATCAGCTATTTATATAGGATCCAAAAATATGTTTTTTTTTGGGGTGGGGGGGACATTTCCTCTATTTCAATGCATGTATTATTAATTTAGTGGAAAAGAAAAGAACCCCCCCCCCACAAAAAAAACGGACTGTATTTTTTCCAAACAAATGCAAATGAATTAACCTTGAGAGCTTTTGCCCAATTCATTCATCATAATCATTCATCGCCCCCCACACCACCCCCTTCCCGTGCCACCGATGGAACGCTGCTTTCATGGCACGCAAGATGTAAATGTACCATTTGTGCAATGCGAATTAGTTTGACTTTCACCTAAGTTGTTTATCGCCTGCGTGCCGTGTTTTTTTTTTACAAGGTGATATTTATTGGCAGATTTCACCCAGCTCACTGCTTTTTTTGTTTTTTACCTTTGAGGGAGCCGCTGATGATTTCATCAGAGGGCTGGGTGCTGCCAGACTTGACTGCGTGTCAGACAGAGCCTAATAAAACTGTCTGGCTGTTTTGTGGGCACCAGCTCCGCTTTGGCTGCGGCGCATCTGACTGCTCAGCACTTGTCGCACTGTGCGTGGCTGTTTGGTATTCATGGGGCATGGCGTCCCTTCAGCTGTTGCTGTGGGGGTGGGGGGCTATGTAGCATAGACACTGTCTGATGATTTGGCGTCGGCGATGCTCGCTTAGGAATGAAACCAAATGGGAAACGGAGGAAAAAAACATAATTAGATGGCGCAAGATTGGAGACAAAGAGATTGAAAGAAGGGTACGAATAAGTGTTTGGCGCTACATAATGTGGATTTAAAAAAAAAAAAGGGCAGTCAGCCCGAGGAGTTGTCACACGAGGTCAAGCTATAAATGACAAATTACCTCACACCTTTGAACAGCTGTGAGATTTTTTTTTTTTTTTACCCATTACAGCTAATTTATTGTAATGACACGCCGATGGTCATGTCCGTAAGAGGCCAATTCCATGTTCTCATTTGCCTGTTAATATCCAACCTCATTTTCTAACCAGGCCTTCCTGATCAAGTCATATTAACAGCCCCAGTTGGAATGTGGATTGACAGAAACGACTAACTTGGTTTTCACATGACGCGGCAATGAATCATTCGGACATTCATTGTCAAATGAAGAGAGACAAAGAATTCCAGTTTTGCTTCCCCCACTCTGCGGTTTAACAACACGATAGACACAAACAGCATTTGCTGACAAATGTCTTCAATTCTTTTACCGCTTCTGTCTTAGTTTGTCACTCGTTGACATTATTACATGAGGATTTTTAATTTTTTTTTTTTAATTACACAAAAAAGACATTGCTTTCTTGTGGTGAAAAGAACAGCAGATGTTTCGTTATAGTGTCAGAATGAAGGTGGAGGTTACACTTGGGAGGAGTTGCCTCAGTCCAGATCACAGCTATTGGCTGTGTCTCAGCATTTCTATGCTGTGCTGTCAGGACTTTATCAGCATGAGTCTGGGGTGTGGTGCCGTCCTTCCCCTCTTAATCTTCATTACATTTTCCTTGCACGCCAATGTTGCAAAACATTCCGAGCGATGTGTAAACTCGTTGGCTGGCGACCAGTTCAGGGTGTACCCCCTTTGCCTCTCAGCCAAAGTCAGCTTCGATGGACTCCAGCGCGTCCGCGATCGTCGTGAGGATAAACGGTACCAAAAAGAAAACGGATTGATGGATGTATATACTCCGGAAATCATGCTGGATTTTTCACGTACTAAAAACACAACGCCAATCCACCAAGACATGCACATTCCATTCATGTGATCACAGCCATCCCGCTAACATGTGCTGTCCTTTCCTTGAGCGAAATCATAATTCTTTTGTCTACTTCGGCCAGCGCCTGAAAGTCGATTGTGCCCTCCGCCCGCATCCCAAGAGCCTAACCCGTGATTTTTTATCAGGAGAGCTCACAAGTTAGGGTCTCAGGGAGCAGGTGAAGTACGACAGAGTCTACTGAGGGGCTGCAGTCTGCTGCAAGACACCATTGTTTTTCTCGACTTCTATTCATACGCTTTCTTACTATCGTGACTTAAAAAAGAGTCCCATTGCAAAATATTTCGTCTTCTTTTATTCACTCAGCATAAGTCGGCCAGGGGGCTCAGTGTGATTCTTCGTAATGACAGACATACGAATGCTTCCTCAGGCAAAATATAACAAAAGACAAAGCAGCATCAACAGCAAAGAAACACAAACGGGTTCGATTCGTCGCAGACGACATGATGACAAAATGATTCTCCCAATTGCGCCAAGACCGAAGCAGAGGCTCAGACAAACACACAAGCCCGTGGCTCTGTGCGACTCGCCTTTTGTGTTTGAAAAAGGAAAAGCCCCTGCAGCCAAGCAGCCTTTGTGTCCTCGAGCATCGGCCGCTCAAGAGTCGACACATCTCCCCGCGAGGACGGCACGACCCGGACCTGTCTGACAGACGGTCCGCTCACCTTGACTAATAGATGCCGAGCCTCGCAAACGCTGGAGTGAAAACCCCTGAGCGCGTTCGATATGGTTCAATTTTTAAATAACAATTCAGTATTTCTGGGATGATATTGAAGCTGCGCTAAAAAAAAAAAAAGAAAAAAAGAAAAGAAAAACAGAAATAAAAAAACTAAACAAAAAAAAAACATCTAGTCAAGACTAAGTGGCAAGTTCAGACTATAACAGCTCACCAGAAAACTGTCTCACAATCATGAGGAAAGCATGGCATCAATCAGCATCGAAACAGTAACTCGAAAAACTAAACACGCACTGCAGGTATAACCTACCAAGCCATAAATGGATGTCATGAAATGGCAAATTGCTCGAAATAGCAGCGGATAAATAATGAAGACATAGTATCATGTAACCAAATGCATCAGACCCCCCCCACCCCCACCCCGTTCCTCTTTTCACCCCATTTCATCCAGACTCCCTCCCGCCACCCGTCGCTAGCCACCTGGCTCCTCCCCCTCAGAGAACAAAAAAATAAAAAATCACATAGACGTCTGACTGTCTCCTTTTCTCTGGGGAAGGCCAAGCAAAGTGCAAGCTTCCGGAAATGAACGCTCTGTGCCGCCCCACAATGTATTGCCTCGCGCGCTCACTCTTCTGCCTGCCACCGACTTCGCCTTTTTGCGAATCCTCCTTTGAGCTGTGGATGATGAAGTACAGAGGAGGGGGTGGGGGGAAGGACATGCGGCAGTAGAAGAAGGTACCAATGGTAGAAAGACAGAGTTAGATGAAGTGGGGGGTCGGGGGAGGGGGGGGGGGGGGGTTGACGCTGAGGTGTCTGTGGGGGAAGTAGCCGCCAGATGCAGGTCAGTGAGGTTGGAAGTTCCCTTGCTCCCCTCCCCTCCCTCTGCCGCATCACTCCATCGCAGTTGTTGATTCACCGGCTCCATCTTAGCGCCTTCACCGACACTACAACCACCGCTCCCCGCCTCCCTGCTCCAGACATTTGGGGCAGCAGACATGTCATGACACTCATCGGCACTCGCCCCCTCCGCCCCCACCCACACACACACACACACTTTCATATTTCCACCTCCTCCCACTTCCTTTAGCATCCGACACGACGACAAGCTCCCGTCACAGATTTAAAAACAAAAAACAAAAACATTTGCTTCCTCCAGCTGCTTCTGCCTGCCGCCGCATCCCGCGACCTCGGAATCCCCCCATCCCCCATTTGACCTCTGCTCCCTGACCCCTAACTCTCCAGCATCCAGTGCCCTCCACCTCTTACCCCCTCCCATTGTTACACCAGGTCTGTACCTGTCTGCTTGCCTCTGCTGTCTGTTACTCCCTGTCTGCAGCTGCTTGCCCAAAGTGAGCTACTGCAGCAGGAGTCTGCAGCGACAGCCCTTGCACTTTCTCTCCCTCCCTCTCTCTCTCTCTCTCTCTCTTACACACAAACACACACCCTCCATCCAGCCTTAGCTGGTGAACAAGTTCCACCCTATGCTGATCAATTTCTTCTCTTTTCTCAGACAAACACAGACTGCAGCAAAACTGTCTGCCTGTGGAAGTGGAGGGAGGAGAGGTGGGGCGGGTTGGCTGGGGGGGGTTGCACATTTAGGGATTGCACATTCTCAAAGCACGGGGCCTTATCTGTCACGCGTAAATAACTATTGAGCCGATATTGCTTGGAATTAAGCGCAAACTGTCGTCTGAGAAAACGCGAGGGGCGCGCGCGACGGACAGAAGTCGCAGCTCACGCTCGAGCAAGAGCAGACGCCAGCGAATCCAATAAAGAAAGCCCAAAGCAGTTCGAGACAGACACACTTTTGCTCAGCGATCAACAATAGAGCATTGTGGACAGAGCAGGTCTCCAGATAACAATGTAGACGAACAACCACAAGGTGATAATACTGTAAATATACACGCAAAGCCTAAAATACAATAAGTTGAATGTGTTTTTGATTTTTGATCAAAAATAAAAATGTCAACGTTCACATTTGAAATTACATCTGCGCTTGACAGCTTGTCCGAGTCTCAGACTTTAATTGCTTTCAATACCCTTGATGGATTTGGGCTATGACCCCGACTGTGACATCGAGGGGGCAGGGAGTGAGATCTGCAAGTGTTATCATTGATTGATTATGCCCTTTAATAAGAACGGAAAACCACAGCGTCCTTAAATGCTGCTGCGGCTATTTTGCGGTCGAATTGGAAAATGGCGGACCAAGTGTCCCATATTCGTCTGTAGAAACTACCGAAAAAAGGCCAGCCAAGTGTAGAAGACGAGTGCAAGTAAATCCTGCAGCCAATGTCAAAACCGTGGCCAGGTTGAAGTCTATGTGGGGGGGTTTGCCTTCGCAAATTGGCTTGGTGATAGCGGCGGTGGCGCAGAGAGGGAGGGAGGGGTGGGGGTTGCGAATCGCTCTCTACTAAAGCCGGCGGGGGCCAGCAGGCGACCGTATAGGTGATCAATCAGCTCCATTACAGCAGTGACACTGCAGAGTCTGGAGCTTGGCTGCGTCCCGCCCATCACCCCTCTAAGTACACACATACACACACACACACACACACACACACACACACACACACACACACACACACACACACACACACACAAATACACATATATTAGCCGCTTCTTGTCTAGTCTAGACTGGAAATAGAAAGCATTTGAGTGGTGGAAATGGGCCACCGGAGCCAATACCGTGCGGTGACAGATAAGCAATCCAGTCGCTGTTTCACGCACGAGACATTTTTAGATCCATTTGAACTGCACTGAGATGGAGTATTTCAAAGCATCCAAAAATAGGACAGGCTGTTTTGTAATTCTCGCACCTACAATGAACCCAGATTACACAAGCCGACTTGAACTGTTTTTTTTTTGGGCTAACGAATAACGCTTATCCAGCAGTGCGAATGAATACTGCATGTGCGTAGATTGAAGACAGAAGATAGAACTATCGGATTATGATTTTCTTCTATGAATCAGTGCAAGTGACAGCGAAATAGGGAGGCAAAAGTAGGAGGAATGAAGGGGGTGAGCAGAGGAGGAGAGTGCGTGGTGCAAGATAGAAGGGGGGGGGTTGAGTAGGAGGCAGGGAATATGTGTTGCACAACGCCTTTCCAGCCAGTCAGTCCACCAGCGGGACATTAGTGACAATCATGTCTTGTCACACAAGCTGTCGGTCCCAGTCAGCAGATCTTGCCCTTGTCCCTGCCCTTCTTCAATCAATGCCATTGATTTGTCCCAGGGGTCAAGGGGCAAGAGCGTATCAATAGGAGAGGAGTGGCTGATGCAGCATTCAGAGAGGGGGCTGACTCCAGACAGATCGATGACACCCCCCCACCCACGTCTGCCATTGGTGTGTTATGTTTATTCATTCGCCATTTATGCCAGCGCATGGAAGGAATACATTTCGCTGGCAAGACCAGCGGCACAGCTGACATCTTTCATTTATTTTGGGAGAATCATTTTAATCAGAGAGTTTACACAGCAGCCGAGCCAGTGAACCCACTTTTCTTGTGTCAGGCAATTGGTTCCGAAGGTTTCTGCCCGTCGTGACGTCAACGACTTTGAACCAATCCCGTGAACAGTGCGTCTAAAAGATGCAGGCAACAATCCTCTGAAATGCAGCCATCCAACTCAAAGCTAGCAGGCTAAATCTGACCACTCTGTATCATTTTATGTGGCCCGTCATTTTTGATTGCCTTCTCTTTGAAACTATTTGCATTGTTCTCCCTTGAGAAGTGCATTTATTTCAATTTAATGTTGTTGATCGTGAGGCACAATATCAACATTACAGGGGACAAATGGGTATGTGGACTGGAGTGGTAGCAAAGCATTGTCATCATTTGTTGTACGAGACGTTGTGTCCATCGGCGTCAGGCAGCGAAAGTTTTTTTGTTAATGTTTGCGCCTTTCAGACAATGTTGCATCATTCATTAATACAACACGATGAAACAGTTGCACCCTGTTTAACATGTACAGTGGTACCTCGACTTACGAACGTCTCTTCATCCCAAATTTTCAAGTTACGAAACGCCTCAACAGGAAATTGCCTCTTGTTACGAAAGAAATTTCAAGATACGAAAGGTAAAAATACAGTATGGGTTGCTACTTGCAGCTCCGAGTTTCCTGAGTGTAACATACTTATTATTATAGCTGCTCTGCCATTGGCTACTACCGAGCAACATCCTGGCATCCCATTGGCGAAGAGGTAATTCTATCGTATGTGTGTCAATATGTGGAGATAGATATGTGTCTATGTAGCGTCCTCGTTATTCGCCCCTCAGGCCATGAGGTGTTCCGATAGTTTTACGTAAATGTGAATCACCCAGAAAAAGTGTTCACCAGTCGGACGATCGCTCACAATGCTGATGTTTGCCTTGGACATTTTCGAAGGATTGTTAAGAGCCGACAAAAACAAACGTCCTTGGATCAGTTCTTTCCACAACGTTGGGCACAAACCACTTCTGAGAGAGAACATGAACTGAAGAGGGCAAAAAACGATGAAGACGCAGTTTAAAGTTTAATGACCATCATTTTTAGTCTTTATTCTTTGTTTTTTTACATGATTCACAACTCTCATTGTGCAATAAACACATTTTAACATGTATTTGTTACATATTTTGATGAATTCTTTTTGCTTTAGGAAACATTTATGTCAGAATTTTGGGGGGGCTTGGAACGAATTAGGGCATTTACATGGAAAACGCGTCTCTACTTTCTCGTTAAGAAATTTGTTCCAGAACCAATTATTTTCATTCGCCGAGGTCCCACTGTACGTGCTTCCAACCATCATACCCGCGTCCTTGAGGGCAACCACGGCTAACGTGGCCAACGATGAAAACAAGTTTCGCTCTCTACTCAGTCTTCTGGGAAGAGACGCCGCTTGGAAATTGAAAGAATACGTTTTTTTTTTCCTTTTTGGGGGGTGGCATTATACCATATGACTGCAACCCAGCTTTGCAAATGTAGTCATTTTTAAACGGGATGTTTTAAATAACGAAAGAACCTTGAGGCTCTGGGCTCGCGGACTTCTCAAAGGGGCTATTATGACAGCCAATAGAGGGGGAAAAAAATGCCCATCTTGAACCACCTCGATCTAATCCCATAATTTATTTGTTTAACCATCCCAGAAATGAAGGCCCAGATGGAACCAATGACTTTTAGATGTGCTGCTTGAGCATTTGGACCACAGAATGCTGAGGCAGCATGATACTAAGCAGAGATACTTTGCTCCACACATCTGCATCGAAAACTGTGGTTCAGACGTCACAAAGACAAAAGTGTATTACAAAACCACCCCACCACCCTCAATTACTGTTTATTAGCTAATTTTTGTTGTTATTTGGTCCTGTAGTGTCATGAAAAACAACGGTTATGCAATATAACAAGTGATTTGAAAGTGACACTTCATTAAAGAAGATGTTTGTAAACATTATTTTGATGGAACCCAAAGATTGTTTTCATGGCGGACTACAGTAAACGAAACGAAAAAGTGAAAACGAAATAAAAAATACTGTTGAGTGGGTGAAATCAAAGGATTTGGAGAATTTAAAATGGTAATCAGTTATTAGTCAATAAATTGGTTAATATTTGGGCCCTCTCTAATTCATCCATTTTCAACAGGATTTCTTTCACTTGGACAGGCCATCATTTCTTCAAAAGATACAAGATAAAGTAACTGTATTTGTAATTCATGTCAACAATGAAGTAGGGGTGATTTGAAACGGACTATCCTACGAACAGTTTCACACATTCAGTCATTTGGAAACATGATACCAACCGTAAGTGACCATCGTGACATTGGATTCTCCAAAATACGAACGGTGATCAAGCATAGTTGACCTCAACAAAAGAAAGTAAAGATACGTCGGCTAACGAAACATTTGAGTTCAATCATGAGACGTCCAGTCCCCCCCCCCACCCCCCGCCCCCCCAAGTCAACCGGATAGAAATCATATGACTTTGAGACCCAGACACAAATCCTTATCATAATTACCAATGTAACTCTCATTCCGATACTGAAAATAATTGAAAAAACGAATATAAATTGATTTTCCCCTGATGCATTTTAATAGCAAGAGCCTCTATGGAAACTTTGAACTAATTCACCCTTTCACGCACCAATCACGATAACCCTGTAACTTCATAACATGATAAGCTGTCCACTGTAGTGACCGCTGTCCCCAAAAGGGTTAAAAAAATGCATTCAGATGATTTTAGTTTGTGCAACCACCGGACCAAATAAAATTGGGTGAATTCAACACAACATTTTTTGTGCGTGTGTGGTGACTAAACTGGTAACATTAGAAACAACTGAGCAAATGAATGCGTTGATGATGGATATTCGAAAGACTGCCATGAGGTTGTAGATTGATGATCAAGCATGTGATTGGGGGAGGGGAGGTGGGGGGGTGTGAGAGAGCATGACTCAGCTTGTCAAAACATTTTCATCCATTCTCAAACCGTATGACGTTAAAACGCTTATTTTGCTGTTGGAGTGAAATAGTGGAATGACGCCAATCTGTATCACTGTTGATTCTTATCGTTTGAGTATTGTTGAATGTATTGTGTGATGACAAATAAAAGTAGAATGCACTTTGAAGACAAGGAAAAACAAAAACCCCACCAAACTCAAGATGCACAGATGAATGCCATCAGTGCAGTGTTGTACTCTGACTAGCTACTCTCCACAAAGTCGGAAAATACTAGCTATGGACCATGGCTAAAGATCAACTGTAAAATGACAACACAATTCTTACAGGAAGGCGCTGAAGTTTGTATAGTGCGGCCCTGTATCGCGAGTACAGTACTGCAAAATTGCGTACATTCTGTAGTCATACGTGTACTCCAAGGAAAGCTAGAAGGTTGTACAGTTAACTCCCAGGGTATAATTCTAAACCATACAACCTACTACCTCAACCCGGATGCACACATTTTCTTTTGAGATTCCTAAATGTCCCATTTCATATTTCACGTCATGCCATCGTGCCACAAATGTGAGTCGGGCGTTGCTCGTCGTTTGTTGTACTGCGGTACTAATGTAGCACTCAATCAACCTAGCATTGCAGCAAAAAAAAAAAAAAAAAAAAAAAAGGGGGAAAATTGTTTAAATATGATGTTCACACCACAATGACAAAGACCCACAGAGGCGAGCTTGTGCTGTCAGATTTGCCACAAGATCGGATCTACGGGTTTGCGCCACATGGTTATATAGCCAAAGTATCAAAATAATTTCGGAAAATAGAATCGGCACGAATGGACAGATGACTGATTCATGCAGGGATCCAAAGTGACAACATCACCAAGAAAAATGTTGGAATTGTCATCCCAGATATGATCAGTGGTAGAATCAAAGGCGAGACAATAGCGTAAAACCTACCCTTCGTGGATGTGTTCCTCAATCGACTGTTTTTCTGGCCGGGGTCATTTTCTCGTTCAGGTCCCTAAAAACAAGAGAAAAAAGACCTGTTCTCATTTATTCTTTTTTTTTTTTTTTTTTAAACTATTCCACACTGGTGTGTCGTTGCCGCTTGCCACAACACATTTTGGGGTTTTATTATTAACATGAGAAGAACGGTGGAAAAAAAGAACATTGGTTTTTAAAGAAAAAGAAACAAAACGGACGAAAACAAATCGCTGGTGCTAACTCGTGTGTGTTGTGGAAGAGGATCGTGCCAAAGCATTTCCCACAAATCCATTGTTCTAACAGCAATTACTCCACCGTAATGGACTTACAATCCCAACCAAGGCCACGGAGCTGCTCGACTCGTCTCCTTTCTGGCCGGCATGAATGTTACTGTGGTGTGAGGGGTTTATTCAACTTAGCCAAAACCGCAGAGAGTCGGGCGCGGAGACATAGAGAGAGAGATGCCAGTGTAATCAAGCATGCCACGGTCAGCTACCATTAACTGTGCCAGTGCCAGAGAGCCAACAGCAATGGAATATTCCTCCGGTCGCAGTGCGACAACACAAGAAGAGAGCAGACAATGAAATGGCCGTCGCGATGTCATCTGATTGATCATCTGGATTTTGTTTTTTTTCAATACAAAAGAGAAGCAGGAATACGCAGGCGTTTTTTGTTTTTTTACTCGAAGCCTTCTAAAGTGAGCACACCCCCGTGCGGGGAAAGTACAGACTCAGCTCCGCAGGGGTGGTGTCCGCCATTTTCTAAGTAACAAACCCAAAACAGGAGAAGAGAAAAGCTGCAACTCAACTTTTGCTACCATCGTTAACTCCGAATCCGACCCCGTACACGCCTTCCGTTTTCGTGCTGGCACAATAAAATCCTGGCAAGAGAGATATCATGAGTTCCTACCAGAGAGCCCTGCGCGGTATTCAGCTTACACTGTGAAGACATCCTTTGTCTGAATCAAAATATTAGCCCCAGTCTGCCCCCTCCCAAAATCTGCCACTTTCCTTTTCAGGAGTCATGGCAACCCCCTTACATGGCACGCCGCCCAGTACCCTGAGGAGGGTCGAGGTAGAGGCTAATGTGGTGTTGAGCAGGAATGTTTGATGCTTTCCAAAGTCAACTCGAGTAGAAGCTTGCTGGTTACTTCAGACTTCAGGTGCAACTCTTTGTTTGTTCATCAGCATAAAACACGATAGAAGAAAAACTCGCCCCTGATTATAAATATTTGGTGATGATGACGGAAATGCTTTGAAGGCACTGTTAGAATATGAAATGTTTTGATGTGAAATTTACCGCATGGATTAATATTCGTGAGTTGAAATATCATTTGTTACGACAAAAAAGGTTTCGCCATTAACCGCAAAGGCAACTTCACGTTAGATCCAAATAGTACGAATAATTTACGGAATGTTTCGTTCGCAAACATACCTGCGTAGCAACGACAACAACAGATGAGGAAAATAAAGGACGGTGTTGACTTCGAGGGGAGTGGACAGTAGCTTTAAAGAAAAGAAAAGTATAATAATAAATGTGAAAATAAACTTCCATCCTATATTATGCGTGCATGTGCTCAACATCGGATGTAAGTTTATTTTTGTCATTTTTGTTATTATCAATCTTTTTTTTCTTAGATATTCGTGATGCAAATGTAAACAATTCCAAATGGATTCATATATTTTAACCTCGGCCAGGGTGGTCTGCTGGTTCGCGCGTTGGTCTCACAGTGTACAGGTTCAAGGGTCCATTCCGGCTCCGGCTTTCCTGTGTGGAGTTTGCATGTTCTCCCTGTGCCTGCGTGGGTTTTCTCTGGGTACTCCGGTTTACCCCCACATTCTAAAAACATGCGTGGAAGGCTGAATGAACACTCTACATTGTCTCTCGGTGTGAGGGTGAGCGTGAATAGTTGTTCGTCTGTGTGTGCCCTGCGAATGGCTTGCAACCGGTTCAGGGTGTACCCCGCCTACTGCCCGACAACAGCTGGGATAGGCTCCAGCGCGCCCCCGCGACCCTGGTGAGGATTAACGGGTCACCTTTTCATGCACCAATAATGATAACCTGTAACCTGATAACATGATAGGCTGTCTACTGTCGTGACCGCTGTCCTTTTGATACCGATTTGCGTGTGCAAATTTCCCTCATTAATTAATAGCCAGTGATTCTCAAAGCATGGTACACTAACCTCTCATGCTGGGTGAAAGAATCATTGCGTCTGCAATACAGGCATACGCAACTCATTAAGCACACACACACACACACACACACACACACACACACACGAATGTATTGAACTTTTAAGAGTAATACAATTGCATTTAATCTTTAGTAACAATTTGGTGGTACTTGGAGAGCTAAGTACACTTTTTTGGTGGTTCTTGGTTTAAAATGTTTGAAAACCACGGCTTTAACAGTGATGCAATTTATGCCAATAATTTCAATATCTACAATTGACACACCACCGTTGACTTTTTGCAGTGATCAGAGAGATACATTGGCAAATGTTACATTCTGACGTATGGATCTCATCAATTTTTGTTTTAAAGAACATTGTGTGGACATAAAGTTAAATGCAGTTTATTTTAAAGGTAAGAAAGACGTATAGGAAAACAAATAAATAAAAACCTCTGGATCGTGAGGTTCTATTGATTCCCAGCCCTCGAATTTGGCAGGGTTAGAATGCTGGCTTCGCCGGTAAATAGTATCAGGTGGTGCCAGAGTTTGCCAACGGAACGTGCATCATTTCCTTTTACTCTGCAATTGGCTAGTGACCAATCCAGGTTGTACAAATATAGCACTTTCCCTCATCATATTTAATCTTGATCATAAAGCTCTTTGAGTGTACATTTAAAAATAAAGAAACCCTGATAAATTAGCAAGTATGTTCTCTCATGTCATTAGCCTTCCTCGAGTGCAACACTTTTTCAAATTCGACCAGGGCCTCTTTCGAATGTGAATCCAACCACCCGTCCATTTTCTAATCCGCTTATCCTCATGAGGGTCACGACCAACAGCCATTTGTGCTCACACAATGTGGAAAGGGGGGGAGGGGTGGAGTACCCGGAGAAAACCCACGAAGGCACGGGGAGAACATGCAAACTCCACACAGGAAGGCCGGGGCCGTAATCGAACCCTGCACCTCTTGCACTGTGAGGCGGACATGCTAACCAGTTATTCACCGTCTTGCCTTCATATGTGGATATAAATTGAATGTATGCGATCCATCTGCAGTTCGCTCGCCCGCGCATATCCAATCTATACGGCATCATGATTAGGTAATATCAAACTTCTTTGTTGTCACAATAAACATCATTCGTACTCACTGATGCTTTCAACAAGTCCTGTTAGATAATTTGAAACAAGTGATAGGACTAAACCATTACCATTATTGGTAATGGGTGCACATAAAGGTCTGAGGTCTTTGTTAATGAGGTAGGAACCAATTTGTGGACAATAAAACACTACGCTAGTGTAGATGCAAAGATCAGGGTTCAATCCGAAAAGCTTTGCATTGGTGTAAAAATAACCAAATATAAAAATAAATAAATAAACACGATTTCCATAGCTACTCCTGGAGTCAAAGAATAAAAGAACACCAATATACTTACTTATACCTTGTTCTGCATTACAAGCACGACATGGCGTCGGCAAACTAAACAATAAGCAGCAGTTTGGCAGATGGTGAACAATTCTTCCCCAAAAAGAGGCCAAGTGGCTGTGTGTAGTCAATCTAGGATTGTAGTTTGAAACTAAACATTAAACAAAAAGAATTACAAAAGTCTTACGAAACTCTGCTAGCTTAATGCTAATACACATTGAAAATGCCAGATGGGCTAACCAAACTAACATCTATGTTGCAATATAAATCTTTAAACTTATATTCAAACATAAGGTATTACAACTCATTCAGTTATATGTACACAGTTTGAAACGAGCAAAAGAGGCCCATTAAACCAAAAATAAGAATTAAAAGAAAATAGAGATCCAAAACATTCTCCCTTGGGGGGAATGTGGGTCATTTCATATCCTGAAAGGCAGCAGACCAGGGTCAGAGTTCAAATTAGAATAGGGGAGCAGAGGTTAGAAGACCCCCTTTGAGATGGGATCAACCATTGCCAACCAGACAGGGGTGAAAAAATTAGACACATTTTCCAACCTGGTCAGACATAATGTGATGGATCTGCGGGGGAGGGAGGAATATGCGCACGCACACGCACACACACACACACACACACACACACACACACACACACACACACACACACATAATTGCGACTGCTTCAACATCTCCTGCCTTTCATTAAAAAAAAAAAAAAATCAAAAAAATACAGCATATGCGATAAAAAACCCAGAAATCATCTCCGCAACACTTGAAATGGAACAAAATCTTTGACACACATCTGCTTTCTTAACCAAGTTCATCATGCTGGCAGCTAAACAGGCAATTTGTGTTTTGTTATTCTCAACAGGCACACGAGTTATTTTCGGCCCGGCTCTTATCTTCATTAAATTAATGTTGCCTCAAGCCATCACAGTAAAAAAAAAAAAAAAAAAAACATTCAACAGGTTTATCTCAGTCCAAATTTGTATAGTTTACCTCAATGAGATCTCACATCACATTGTTGAAGATAGCACCATGTTGAAATGTGATATTGCACTCAGAACATTTGATGTGATTCAAATTTTGGTTCGGCGTTTATATAAATCGCATTCAGCAATGAGAAGCCGCCTTCCCCTTAAGAAGTGGCCTCATTGCACGCTGCGCATTATTAGAGCGATGCCTCTTCTGATTTTTTTTCCATATTATCATATTTGGTGACAGTCAATTTGGGGTGTAATATTGCTTTTAAAAGCCAAAGACAATTTCTTGTGAAGAAAGCCCGGGGCGGGGGGGGGTTGACTTTGCCTGGCCCACCTGTCTGTCGATCCCACTGCCTAGCACCAGACGAAAACTCTGAGACGATTTTTACCAAGAGAGATTGGCTGCGGCCGACTAATCAACAGCCAATCAGAATGCGCATGTGTGAGTCAGCCCCTGGGTGAGGTAAAGGGAGAAGGAGATGCCGCGCTCAAACAATCAAATCTTACTCCGTTCAATACAAAGAGGGGAAAAGGAAATGAGTCAAAGATGGAAAAATTCTTCAAGAGCAAAATCGTCTCGTCATTTTCTGGGGCCTCAGGGCGTGACTTTTGCTTGATAATCAGGCACTCGCTCAGAAAACGTATATTTGCAATCTTAGCAAAGCAAGAACAGAACTGACGGACATGTTTCCGAAAGGCGCTCAATTGATTAGCTGACGTCGGGCGACGCTGCTATCGGACTGTACTTTTCTTTTTGGGACGAGTGAAAAAGCAAATCGATAGCTAATGAATTCCAAACGGCCGGATTAAAGAAACATAAATGTATCCCACACTTGAGTGCGTCAAGTAACCCGAACCGATCAATGAACGCCTTACAAAGCGAAGGGGAATGGATCTTCTTAATCGACGGCAACATTTCAAATTCAATCAAACAGAAATTAAAATGGATTAAAAAATACAGGATATTGCAATTGAATCCTGAAGTCTTAGGGATCGTTTTGTTGTAAATTTTCCATCGTTATTGCGCTCTCCTTATCAGGCAACGGGAGCAATATCGAGCCAGCTCAAGGCAAACCGGGAGAAAATGGAGCAAAATGAACAGGAAACAATAATTACCTTTTCGGCTTGTTTGTTTGCTTTCTGCTCCAGGGCTTCTGCTTCTCTTGCAAAAGTTGCTGGTTTAAGATCATGGCTTGGGGAAAAAAACCCAACGCTGATCTTTTTTTAGTGTCCGGAAATGCATCAGCCATAACTCGAAACTGCAATGTTTTACTGCTGTTGCTTGTTCTCACAAGTTGAGAGTTTTTTTTTTGTTGTTGTTACAAATCAGTGAGAAATTTAGAACAAATGTACTGTACCACAGGTATCAAACTCAAGGCCTGGGGCCAGATCTGGCCCGACATGTTATTTTATTTGGCCCGCCAAAGAAAATTGTGTGTGTCAACTTGCATGATCCTTGCTAAAATCTGTACCTAAATGTCAAATTGTCATATGTAATAAAAAACATTGAGATTTGGCAATCATTTTCCTACCCTGTAACTGAACAAACTATAACAGTTGACTGATTTCAAAACTGCCCTGCGATTGGCTGGCAACCAATTTGGGGTGTCCCCCGCCTACTGCCCGAAGACAGCTGGGATAGGCTCCAGCACCCCCCGCGACCCTAGTGAGGATAAAGCGGTTCGGAAGATGAATGAATGAATGAATGATTTCAAAACTAGTAATCCGTTAATTTGTTGAGTACAAGTTACAATACGATGATACGATTCAACATTTTTGTGGTTTCATAGCGGCCCTCCGAGGGAAGACATAACTCCAAAGTGGTTGGTGACAATAAATAAAAATGTTTGACACCCCTGCACTATACTCACATTTTTTGAACATGTTTGAGTGTGTTTTTGCATCATTTTATCAACTACATCCGCAAATTACATGAGATGGTTGTCGGTTCTTAAAAGTGCACAAAGACTTATTTTAGCATGTTGGGTTGGGAGCCTCGGGTCTTATTTAAAAAGTTGGAATTCTTTTTTCATTGGACATACAAACAGATATAGAAATTTGGCAGGATGTAAAGGGTAGTAAAAAAAAATGGTCATCATTCGGCACAAATTCCATGTTCAAAGGAAGTTGGAAGAAGTAAAGAAAAATGTATCTAGTCCCACCCCTTGTTCTTTGTGAGTTTTACTTTGTTTGATTTTAATGTATACATTTTGTGTATGAAAAGAAAAGGGCAAAAATGTCTACATGTAGACCTACTCAAGTGTACAAATGCATTTACACTTCTGCGTGCTGTAATGACATATTACGACATCTTTCGGTTTGTACAAGGGACGAAAGAAGCACCACACTCTGGCACATTTATATCTCACTTTTCTCATATTCTCATACACGATTATGATGGCAGATTTCAACAAAACTGCTCAGTACTGTGCACTGTCGGTTCGGTCTGCCATTCGAAATAGCATCGATTAGATTTTTAAGGACGGAATATGATGTCACAGAAGCAGTTTTTTGACTCGCTCTCTCCAGGGCCAAAGAGAAATATGATCGTTGGTGGTAGAAAAGGCAACAACCGCTTAATTGTTCTTCCCAAATGTTTCAAAACTTGGATAACCACAGTAGTCGTTGGAGGATGGGGAAAGGAAGACCAGAAATTCAGTGAATATGCGTGAAAAAGGAGAGAAGACCCACCTAATTGGGTGTTAGCAGCTAGCGCGCTAAAATTCATGAGCAGGGGTGAGAGAAGGAGGAATATTTGATGATTTTGAAATGGTAATTTGCACTCCGACACCTTTCAATAACAGTTGGATACTGGAAGGTGAAAAGTGTGGGCAGATCTCGGGGTGGCTAATAAAGCAGGTGACTTGCAGGTAAATCAGCACGCGGCCCGGCCATTAGCGTCTAAATGGCTTTCTAAGCGCTTTTTGAATGGAACACGGAACATGCTTGAATAAATACATTATTCACAGTGCACCTTGCTAATTTTATTGTGCTGGTGGGAGATGCAGCTATTTCGTTTGGTTTCTTTCTTTGGGGGTAAAAAGGGGGGCACACTTGTGTACACTGAGCACAACAGGATCTTCAATATAAAAAAAAAGGTTTAATTATGATTTATTTCTACGGTATAAATTTTAGCATGTCTAAGTGAAAGTGTCTGAGTTAGAATCTCACCTGACATCTTTCAGCAATGAGATGGCACTTTCTCCCTTTACTGCAGCGGTTTAGTCCGAGGATGATTGTTTTTTTTTTTACCCAAATTAAAAAAACAAAACAAAACAAAAAAACCCTCATGCACGTTAGCTTAATTGAAGACTGATGTATAGTTGTTCCCGTTGTCCTTGTCCAAACCCTGTTTGGCAATTATTTCAATGTATTGCTTCAAATGCATTTTTAGAGTGTCTGTAATACATATAAAATGCTATTTATAAAACAGGGTGGGCCCAGGGGTAGACTGGTTAACGCGTCGGCCTCACAGTGCAGAGGTGCAGGTTTGATTCCGGCTCCGGCTTTCCTGTGTGGCATTTACACGTTATCCCCGGGCCTGTGTGGGTTTTCTCCGGGTACTCCGGTTTCCTCCCACATTCCAAAAACATGCGTGTCAGATTAATGGAACACTCTAAATTGTCCCCAGGTGTTAGTGTCAGCGCAGATGGTTGTATGTCTATACGTGCCCTGCGATTGGCGAGCCACCAGTTCAGGGTGTACCCTGTCTACTGCTCGAGGACAGCTGGGATAGGCTCCATGACCCTTGTGAAGAGAAGCGGATCAGAAAATGGATGGATGGATGGAATGATAAATCATAGGTTTATGGACACTAATGTTATTCAATGAGGTGGTACAAACATTGATGGTTGGATACTTTTTCTTGAATTCGCACATTTACAGAAGGTCACCAGAAGGACCTCCCGAGAAGGAAATCATTTTGCGAAGGCGTGAGCCAAAGTATGAAGCAGACCCTTGTGTTGGGGTTGTTCAACAGTCAAAACCATCAGCTCATAATTGCGCTTGTGTTTATATTGAAATGTAATGTGGTGTTGGGAAATGGGAGTGTTGGCGGAATGTGTGTAACTTTATAGAAGGTAATTGCCTTGCTTATTCACAAGACACAATCAAGGCCCTGGTCTGTGGTGATTTATAACCTTCCTATAAATAAACGCATTTGCCCCCCCTCCCCACTTTGTTTCATTCTGCTGGCTGGCCTTTCAAATGAAAACATGTTCCAAATTGCCTTACCTATATATATATATATATATATATATATATATATATATATATATATATATATATATATATATATATATATATATATATATATATATATTTATATATATGATTTTTACGCATTAGAATTGTATTCATATTTTGTATCTATAAGGTAAAATACATTTGAAGTGTTACAAGTAATTGGTGACTCTACAACTAATTAATTATCAAATTAATCAACAACTACTTCTTTAACCCTTTCGGGACAGCTGTTACTGCAGTGGACAGCTTATCATGTTATCAGGTTACAGGTTATCATAATTGGTGCATGAAAGGGTTAATGAAGGAATAGTTTTGAGCTCTTACGAAACAATTTTTGTTCATGTTACGGAGCAAACTAAAAGTTTATATTTTCAGCATTTTCTGCACTGTCGTTTTCCTGTCAATATCCTGTTTTTGAATCAAGATCAAAGCGTGCTTTTTTTCAGCCACATTCATTGATTAATCACAACAAAATCAATGGATTAATAAGTCATGAAAGTAATCATTTAAAAATACTTACTGGAGCTCAGGTGCAAGTGTGGCTGGAAGATTTCATTTACCGATAAACCACGCTCACGTTTCAACCAGTTAGTCGTTATCATGTTCCTGTTTTCCCCAGCAGGTGGCAGACTGGAGCCCATACTGCTGTGTACACACCTGCAGCCAATTTTGTCATTAGGGAGCCCTGTATTTAAGGACCAACAAACTTTCATCAGTTTCTCGGAGTATTGTTGACCTTGCTACTGCTGTTGCTAAAGAGATCATTTTTTTACTTGACCTCTCGCTCTCGTCGTGTTTGTTCTGGTTCTCTGGGTATTGTCTTAGTTTCGTTATTGGTTCTTGCTTCACGTGAATTCTTGGCATTTTGTTTGGTAGTCTCGGTTTAATTTCATCCTTGCCTTTTGCAAGCACTTTTGGTTGAAGTATTGTTTTTCTTTCCCTGGTCATTATTTGACCAGTGAGTTCTGTTTCTAATTTGTCGGGGCGTTTTGTGTGAATAAATATTTTTTTGGTATGTAGTTTTGTCTGGTGTCGACCATTCTGGGATCCTAAAACATTATTCAGTTCGGTTCGTACCGTGACAGTCTTGGCACTTCAAATTTGTAATTATGGTGACAAACATATTTTACATGGGTTGTGTTGGGTGCCCAGGTGGCAAAGCTGCTCGCAAATTGTAGGTACGTGGATTTGTATGTTGCACATGGATAAAAACTGCAACCAGAATCTGTGTGCTCCAGCATTTAATTTTGTTGTTCAAGTATATGCCTATTCAGCGATCAAAATTTGAGTTGAAAAATCTTGTCGATTGTGTCCAATATTTTATTGGGTTTGAAATGTGATGAATTACTTACGAAGCCTGTAATTCATTAACTGGCTATCATATATTTTGAATAGGCTGTAAATCCGATTCAATATATCAGAGCAACAATTAATCAGTTAATCGACAACTACTAGTGAATGATAATCAAATGATCATTATGTTTGTTATTGATTAATCATTTGGATGGATCGGTTTTAAAGCAAAATTGTCGAAGTCCTTAGAATTTCAGCTTTTCAAAAATAAATATTCTCTGATTTCAGTTGCATACTGATCATGGTTGTGTTATTAAAACTAAAATATTTGTGTTTACATGGAAAATTGCTCAGCATTTTTTGTGCCCATTTTCTGACCTGTTACAGCTCAAACCAGTCACTGAATAATTAATAGGTTGCTGAATTTGGAACTGATGTTCAAAATCACGTATTTCGTTTGACGTTTGGGAACGGGGGACGGTGGCTGGCTCCCTTTCGTCATCACGATAATCTTGATATCATTTCCATTTCCAATGTGTGTGCCGTCTACAGGTGCCGCTCGCTCTCCAAAGCTCGGTAGCCCTTCTGAGAGTGTCAGTCAACAATGATTGCGGACAGTGAAAACAGGATGTGATCGAGGAGGGATTATATGGCTGCCTGGCGTTTCCACGGGGTCTCCCCTGCTGGGCGACATGGTCCGAGCTCCCTTTGTCTGCTGTTAACCCTTGAAATCCCACGGAAGAACCCCTTTCAGGAATGTGTCACACACCCCGGGGGTGCGTTTTGTGGTGAATAATGACCTCAAAGGTGTTACAGAGGATTGCCACAGTGTTAATACGTCACATCCCCAAGAACAGAGTTCATTTGGTTTTAATTAACCAAGCCCTGGATAATGGTCATGTTTAGAGTAGATGACAACAAACCAATAAAGGACTCACTATGAAACCCTAATCTGGAGTCTGCTGGCCAAAACCGGATGAGTTAATTTGCCACCACACTCCAATTTAAGAAAAATGAATTGATATGGTTTCCAACGTAAAATATTCCAGGTACTGTTTCACAATAGCAGCCCGCTAGTCGACTGCTTAGCGCGTCAACCTCAAAGTGCAGAAGTACCGGGTTCAATTCCAGCTCCGGCCTCCCTGTGTGGAGTTTGCATGTTCTCCCCGGGCCTGCATGGGTTTTCTCTGGGTACTCCGGTTTCCTCCCACATTTCAAAAACATGCATGGCAGGCTGACTGAACATTCAAAATTGTCCCTAGGTGCGAGTGTGAGCGCGGATGGTTGTTCGTCTCTGTTTGCCCTGCGAGTGGCTGGCTACTGGTTCAGGGTGTCCCTAGGCTACTGCCAGAAGACAGCTGGGATAGGCTGCACCCCCCCCCCCTTGTGAGGATAAGTGGATCGGAAATTTAATTAATTAATTAATGTTTTACAATAACTTCACAAGCTGTGTGTAAAAACAAGACGCGATCTTAAAACAAAATCTTTGATGCGCATTTTCTGAAGTTGTTACGGTCGAGAATTTTTGTGGTATGGAGACAAAAGCTGGACCCGAATGCTGTCATGATCCAGTTTTTGTGTGTCTCCAGCAGGTGGCAGGGGAGGGCCTTTCCTCTCGCGTGCACACCTGCTGCCATTGTGTTCATGACTAATCCGAGGATTTAAGGACTGCCAAAATCCCATGTCTCTTGTCGGATTACTGACCCTGTTGCTGCTATTGCTCAAGTGTTGCTTTTTAGCCCTCTCAATCTCGTCATTTTGCGCTCTCGTCTCCCACTTTGTAAGTATTCATGTTTTTTTTTTGTCTTTGATCTTGCTCATGTTTTTGTTTTTGTGAAATTGGACATTAGTCGTTTCATTTGTATTCTTGGTGTTATTAACCTTGCCATTTGCAAGCGCTTTTTAAATATCGTTTTCCTGGTTCTTTTGACCAGCGATTTCTGTTTCTACTATGTCGGCACGTTTTTGTATTGATTCACTATTTTTGTACGGACTTTTGTTTGTGCCTATGTTTGTGGGATGCGTTCGTCATTCAGTTTCTTCCCGAATTGTGTCAAATGGGGCGGAAGCAGGAGTGCAGGATTTAAAATACGTTATTTTGGGGAAAAACAAGGAACTTCTCAAAAATACCAAATTAACAAAAGTCCAAAATACAAGACACAAAATAACAAACAAGACGGTACTAAACAACTGACAACGAGTGACTGAGGAAGGAGCTGATTGGTTGATGCAAGGGACAGGGGCTGATGAGAACAGCAAAGAAAGAATGAGCAAGACAAGAAATGGAACACACGAGAACAAGACATACCATGATTGTTCATTCAGGCAATATTATGCGGGGGCGGGGGATATTAAAGGTTTTCTTCAGTTTCTTCAATCTATCCATAATCGCTTTATCATGATAACAGCAAATAGTTTCGTAATTTATCGTGTATTTTTCACTGAATTGACAATGGTTAGCTTTCGCTACAGGGCACAAACTCACACTGATGCACATTTAGGTCAATAATCTAAACCAATCAGCTGAAAAACAGTAAACGCATCTCGGCTCAGCAACAAAGTTCATCAGGTGCTGTTAACCTTGAAACAAAAAAATCAGCCCGTACTGTCGTGAACCGAGGACCCACGGTGCAACGGTTACCCAGGAGGCATTTCTGCACCTTTGAATGCAACTGTTATCCTCCGAGAGACAGTTCAATGCATTCCGCATTAACAGCACAAATGATTCACGATGCGGACCTCTGAAACCCAAAACCATCAAGCCAATGGCAAATTACCACGATAAAAATAAATCGTGATGTGATCGGGTCAGCGAGGCCAAAGCACAAAATGTCCCTGGGTGTGTATTTACTACACGGTGCATTAACAAATAAAGAACGAGGTCCAGAAAGCCAATTAACATCCATCCACTGTCAGAGAGCCACCGTGCATACTTTTGATGACGTTCTACAAAACACGCTCCGAGTTAACAGGAAGCATCTCTGATCGGCTCGATGATCTTTGTACATCGAAAGCGTCCAGATGATATCTGGATTGTCAACTGAGCTGAGAGATCACAGGTGAGAGGGAAAACAACAAGGCCCTCAAAGCCGGTCGGAGTAGTGAGCGAAATCGCCGAGGCTTTTTCCACAGCCACGTTTGTCGGGGAACGGAGCCAATTAAGGACAACGTGACGTCGTCTGTTTAGCTCGAAAAATGTCTCAAATGCGGCACCTGAGTGAATGCGGAGGGCACAATAAATCTCCAATTCAGCTGCTGCAACAAGGTCAAGTTTTTTTTTTTTTGGTCAAACATACTAATGGTCCCCTCCTTCAAGCAACACATCCTTTTTCACATTAAGAGCTCTTGACTCTCGCTCAAATTGAAATCAGATGTACCAAGCCTATTGTGTGTGTCTGTGTGTGCGTGTGTGAGTGTGTGTGTTTAAATTGCGATTGTAAATTGTAATTTAAGAGAACATTTTTTTCTTTTTATGAGCTGTTCAGTGAGGTAGAGGGTAAATGGAACTAATTGTGTGTGTTTTCTCCTAAATTGCTGCCTGGGAAAATGACAGTAAAAAATATTTGGACTATTTCTAAAATGATCAAAATAAATTGAACTAATCCAAAACAGATCTCACTCCATTTTTTTTTTTTTAAAGACCGCATCAATCGAGCAATTTTACAGCATTTGAACCCCAGCACAGTTGATTTTCCTGTGTCGAGATCTGCACTCAGATCATCCATGGGAATTCCTAGACAGCGAATAAAGGGGAAGAATGTCTGGATGCTACACGACACTGATCTTTCTCCCAGTCTCAGACTCTTTGTTGGTTTTTTTGAATCGTTGGAAGATTTGACAGTTGATTTAGAAGACTTGAGAGGTATTCTCACACTTGTCAGCACACTTTCAAGCGACATCTTCATAAATTCCAAATATGCACACATTTCCCCGGCCCAGCTGCTCTTACCGCAAATCCAAACAGACAAGTAACGCGACATTTGCCGCATGAAACGGCGACTCTCGCGATGATGAATTTACAGCGCGACAGATGAAAGGTGAACAAATATTCACATTCTCTCTCTTTTTTTTTTTTTTTAATGATAGCATATCAGAGCGGTCTCTCTGAAGGCCAAAGTAATCAAATGCAGAGAAAGGGATGATCAAATGCAAAGGATATCAGAAGTCTTTAAACTCCAGTAAAGTAGGGGTCAACTGTTTTCAAGCAGATTGAAAATTGTTTCTCTTCCGGCCAAAAAAAAAAAAAAAAAAACCCAAAGTGGTGAACAATTGGTTTCTATTTGTCATTTGTCCCAATTTTTCTATTTGACAAAATATGAAAAAACAGTCCTATGCACTCTTGTCATCTCCCTTCTTTTACCCCCCCCCCCCAAGCAGGTGAATTCAGCCAGAGACATTCCCACGGTCCAAGAGCAAATCCAGCACCCTGAGCCCTTCCTCAAGGCCGGCCATCTGTCCGTTCTGTTCGGAGCATGTTCGGGGGGGAAAGTGTCAGCCACACAACCAAATTCAACGTTCCAACACACGCCTCTGAGGTGAAAGAAAGCCCAACGCATCCATTCAAGTCAGCGCACATGACTTGCAGCCAAACACAAACACATCACTAAACAGATCCTCGGAATAATTACGCAGCTTGCTCGAGTTGAGTTGGTCCAATATTATTCCGAACGAGGAATGATCACAGATGAACGGGTTGAATGTTTAAAAAAAAAAAAAAAAAAAAAAGGAGAGGAGATGATGCATTTTTGGAACCCCCCAACTGGAATGAGCATGGTTGGAGAGAAATCTCCTTCCGAGGATGTCCCTGCAACTCAACAAAAGGAGTTCCCCGTATAAACCTTGACCTTTGCTCCCTTTGATGATAAATCATCAAGGGAACGTTTCCATTTCAAATATACATGAAGCAGATTTGAGTTAAAAACAAATCTACGCTTTGCCCCCACCTCAAAAAAATAAATCCAATGGAATTAGGATTGTATTTTTTCTTTCTCAAGAACAGGCAGACCACCAATTTGCATTTCCCTTTTTTTTTTGAGGGGGGGGGGGTTGTCCTCCACATCAAAGTGAGCAACTATCATTTTATTTCTCTTCCCTGACGGCTGCTGGTGGATAAGGTGCTCACTCCGGCCTGACGCCTTTTTTTTTTTTTTTTTTTAATGCGTGACATTGCCTCTGTGGGAGCATGAGAACGGAGCTTTCTCAATTGTCGGGTCCCCCATACCCGGCCCGTAACCATGGAAGCAGATGCTTGCCCTCCCGGCCCTCCTTACCTCCTGTCGATCGCAGGCTGTGCGCTGCCTCGGCAGTGAAAAGAGGGTATGCGTGTCTTTCTCCTTCGCTCTGCCCGAACTTGCCCCACTCCTCAAAAGGACCCATTGAACAGGTCACTGGTCTAGACTTGTTTGCACGGTCCAGGGAGCAGCCTTGATGTAACCCTTGCTCTTCTCTCGCTCTCTCTCTCACTCTCTCTCT
This sequence comes from Hippocampus mohnikei, assembly GCA_026261675.1. Classification (NCBI taxonomy): domain Eukaryota; kingdom Metazoa; phylum Chordata; class Actinopteri; order Syngnathiformes; family Syngnathidae; genus Hippocampus; species Hippocampus mohnikei. Next base: position 5,394,665 of record JAKGUB010000325.1, read on the forward strand.
CTTTCTCTCTCTGCCTGCCACGGCAGCCGCCCGGCGACTGAAGGCTGCGGAGGGTGCGGTGAGAAGAGTTGGGGGGCATCGGAGACGTGCGTTTGAAAAGGAACCCCGTCCAATTTTTTTCTTTTTTTTTTTTGCCATTGTGCCTTTTCATTCATCGATCGAATGAATATCGAACCTTCTGTCCCCGTGTGTGTGAAACGGATAGCTTGGCGCGCAGTTTGCCCTCCCTCCTCGCAGGTCTGTGTCGGGGCCCCTTGAGTTGGAATATTTTCTCAAAAGTTATTTGTATTATTTTTTAACCTATTTTTAATTTGTAGTGGTGAGATTTTAACCACTCGGTATATTTTTAATTAGTAGGGATTTGGTAGCAAAAACTGGATCTGCTCATTTTCATTTGGACGAATTATCTGAGCTATTTGCTTTCAAAAATATCCCCGACTGTGATGTATTCATATGAAATCAACTATTTCGTCAATGTAAGTAGGATCATGACGAACGTGTTTAAATGAACATGATAAAGACGACGTTCGCCTTTCAGTTCTAGGGAAACACTGAATATAAACGTTTCAATTATTCGACCGCCACTTGCGTTGCAAATATCAACAATTAAAACCAAATAATACAATCCATACTATTTAGGCAAACGATTGAGATCGAGCGACGAGGGAAATTAAACGAACAAGCGGGGAAAATAGAGAGACAAGGATAAAGCTTTGGGAAAAGGTGAGACGATCAATGTCAACATATCAATATTGTTCCATCAAGCTTACCGACCATGTATAAGGTGATCGATAAGATTTATAAAGTAAAACTCATTTTGGAGTTAAGTTGACATTGGATTCTTACTTCCTGGAAAATGCCTTTTTTTCCCCCCAGTAACTTCATTCTAATTATTTATTCTTTTTTTGTTTTCCTATAAATAACGTCATTTAAGTTTCTATAGTTCATCTTGATTCCAAGCCGAATCAGAAAATGAAGCGAATGATTACAAAGCTATTTACAAAAAAATAAAAAATAAAATTCCAAAAGGTCGCAGGAGCTGTGACATCCACGGCGCGGCGTGTGACAGGTTGCTACGCGGGGGCCAATTAAGGGGGCAGAATAGGGGAACAATGCCTGCAGAAAAAGAGCAAATTCAAAGGCAAGGAGAAGGAAAGGAAAATAAATAAATAAATAAATAAATGAGCCAGTGAAGTAAGAAAGCAAAGCCATTGTTTGGCTGCTTTGCGTAGCTGTTTTCCTCCGCCGCTGAAAATCTGCAGCGAGCAAGCGTTATCCACACGCAGTACAAAAACAACAGAGGCAGTGACAGAAAGTGGTGGAGGGAAATGTTGTATAACAACGTTGCGTTTTATATCGCTGAACCCGGCCGGCGGTGTTGTCGAAGCTCACAGCTCTACTTGGGATTTGGAGAAAAAAAAAAAGTCAATTCAATGCTGGCAAAACATTCACCTTGGCTACAAATGACATTGTGATCAAACTGGTGAATGCATTGTGCAATGCATGTTTTACTACCCAAATAAAATAGCCAATCGGGAATACATTAAAATAGTAACGGCTCAGAGAACCAAATCTGCAAAATGTATTTGATTTTAATGCCACTGGGATATATTCAAATGATTTTTCATGACACATTATAGCTGTAGAGTTTGTGAGGTTTTGTTTTGTTTGTTTTTAATCAAGGACAGAACAACAACAATCTTCGTGCTTTGTATAAAAGGAGGAAAAAAAACCCCACATCGTTTGGGGAATGCATGCTTTTCATTGTCCGTCACCGAAATAACTCGGTCGTCTCCAAAGTTGCATGAGAATAAAAGATTCAGAACTCTGGAATATCTAAAGTAGGATCCTGGGTTGCCATGGCGATGGTAATATAGCTCGATGCTTTCGATACTGCTACATTAATGCCAAATCCTCAAAACAAATCGATGTGTGTACCGTAACTTCACGAAAATGAATAAGCCTACTCAAGCTGAACGTGATCTTCGAAGGGTTTGAGACGAGTGAATGAAAGGAAAAGAACCTCCTGTTTTTACGAACGGTACATTTCTGGACTCAGCCAAATAGAGAAATAACAGATCTGCCAAAATGTTTTCCAGTGACAGACAAGTAAACAACGTCCCTCCACCTCAGTCATCCTACGTGAAAACGCAGGCAGCTCGATGCAAAGTGCAACTCGGGCTCTTGTCTGTTCTCTCTCTCTCTCGCTTGCTCGCAACACATCATTACAAGGTAGCGAAGCAAACAAAATACAAGACAAATTGCAAGCAATGAGATGCTCCGGTCGCACTCCGAGTAAGCAGACTGTGACGGCAAGATATGTGACAGACACATCGAGAATTTAGTCAGATATGACTGTCAAAACATTTCTACGGCTACAAATTCTTTCCTACTTCAGAATTTAAAGTGTACCAAGGCCTGCAATGGCGTAAAAAATAAATAAATAAATCAGATTTAATGACCACTCTGCAAAAAATTCCCATACAACTGAAACAAATGAAATTCCTCATGGATCAAGGTCACAGATTCCGAAAGAAATGGAGAGATTAGGCCATATAAATAATATATACGTTTTCCAAATTAAAAATTAAACCGAGACCACGTGGGAACAATCTTCAATTTCAGCTTTGACAGATTGGTGGTCAAGAAAAGTGCTGCGGTTTTCGATGACATGAAATGTAATTAGTATATCAGGTTCAACCGCCTTTAGAACAGACCGCGCTTTCTCTTAAAAAAAAAAAAAAAAAAAAACCTCCGCAAATACTGTAAATAACCAGGTCAAGCTCACACACGGGGAGCACCGTAATCAAGATCCTTGAAATCACCCATGCACTAAACTTCCACTGTCAGTTTGATCGCTTATTGTCGGTCGGTTATCGTTTCACGACATTTGTCTTGAATGCCACTTTCTCTCCTGATGATGTGTCATCGCGTCACATGGTTCGGGGCGACCAAAGCACGCACCTGTTTACCAATTTGCCTGCCGACACGCCGCTACGAACCGCGAGCAAGAAACACTGTGAGCTATTTATGAACCAGGGGGAGGGTCGCACGTTCATGGAGCCAAACGTAGTAAAATCAAATGCTTTAGTGCCTCTTCAATGTTATTTATATCTAATGATCGGTATTCCCCGTTTAAATGTTGGTCTGGACAGGAAAACATCAAATGAAGCCTTTCATGCACTTTGTAACCTGATAACATGATAAGCTGTCCACTGTAGTGACCGTCGTCCCTTAAACGGTTAATCACAATTTTAATTCAGCGGATTCACTTTGAGCTAACTTTCGGGGTGAACGAGTACAATAGAAGAGCCCGGCGATTCTAAACAACCTGGAAAGCTTTAAAGGGGTGGCGTGTATGTGTGTGTGTGTGTGAGTGTGTCACATCACGGCAGGGATTTGGCCACGCTGTCGCCAGAGTCAAACATTGCGCTTTGGAAGGTGCTTCAGAAGGTGAATTGGGACAAAGGCCCTGCACCATAACCATTAGTCAAAGCACGGTTTAATTAGGTGTAGAGCAACAAATCCTCCCTATTCAGTGGCCGGACACTCGCAATGTCAGAGGGATGTTTTTTGGGTGTGTGAAAGACCCCCGTCATAACACTAGAGGAGTGTCCCCTCGCTCACTAATTCAACGAAGGCCCGTGTGTGTTAACAAGCCCACTGTCTGCTTTTCTAAGTGATTGTCTTTTCAATAGGCGCTAATAGCGAGACAAAGCGGCATGTGCGACACACACTGAGGGCCCTCCCGTAACACATTTTGCTTTTTATGGGCTCGCAGTGGACACTGGCCTTGGGAAGCAGAATCGTGCTCGGGTCATATATTACTGAAAAGAAATCAAATGATTTCCGCGTAGCAAAATGGAGGTTTTACAAGCCGACAGGAGTAAATCAAGCTTTCAGATAATTCAATGCAAGCAAAAGATGAAATAAGAACGACACATACATGCAATATCCATTACAATATTAATATTAAAGCACATTTGAAAATGCACCAAAAATGTTCCCATCATGACACATTGGAGTGAATTTAAAATTATTTGGTTTATTTCATTGCTAACCTAAAATGTCTTTTTTTCTTTATGTCAATATTTCTTTCATCTCGCAATTTTTTTTTTGAGGCAAAAAAAAAAAGCCTACTAAAGAACTTCAGCCACATGGTCACATAAAAGCCGCAGTAAGTGAGTTTTGAATATGGCCGTCGGACTCTAATAATGCCGACGGACAAAACCAGCACATCCACCGAAGCAAATCTTGTTTGATGGATCCCCGCTGCTAAGATCCGAGCACAGCAGCCCCGTCTGGGAGGCCCTTTGTGTCAGAGACACTGAAAGAAGGAAACACGCTCCAATTTTATTAGAAACGGGACTTGGCTATACAATAAAAATTTTCACATAACATAAAAGCAAGTTATCGTCATCCAACCATGCATTGTGCATTTGCTCAATCTCAATAGAAAAAAAAACAATTCATATATTGTACATTTTATCATGATGAGCAAACGGGTCCGATTTATTTATTTATTTATTTCCAATTTCATTTTTTGACATTTTTTCCTAAATGCACATAAAAATTTTCATTATGAGTGTGATTAAGTAGTATTTTGGTAAATGTGGTGTAATAGAACTAAATGGAAATATCTTTAACCGATAACATTATTTGGGCTTTTTTTTCTGTTGCACTTAAAATAATTGAAGCAGAGATTTTAAAGTCATTTATCTGAGTGTGGCGGTGTGCGTCAGTAAGAGACAAAAAAGGTTAATTGAAGAAAGGTGTCTAAGAAGAAGAAGAAGAAAAAAAGGATTTCGATGAAATAATTTACAAGCTGTTTGTCTAAGTCAAAAAATAGATTTGTCTTTTTTTAATGGTGTGCTCTTAATTCATTTTGCAAGTGAAAGTGAGCATCTTCAATTTTTTTTTTTTCTGCTCTCAGGTTGGAGACTGAGCAGTGCGTCTTTAGACGATAGCCCAGGGTCGGTTTAAACACAGGCAGCATTCATGACCGGATCAAGTTGATGTGAGATTCTGTCCCTCTTTTGCCCTCTATTTCCATATGAATACAGGACATGCTAAAAAAAAAAACAACAGCAACCGAGATCGTTGTCCATGGCAGCTGCCACTGGGTTAGAAAACACACATTTACACGGACAAAAAAAAAACCCAACAACAAAAAAGCAACTACTGACACCAAAACAATATAAAAAGTGACTCGGTCACACGATGTCTTTTTGCATCGTCTCTCTGCACGCTCGTGGTCACAGACAGTCAAGGTCAATGCTGCTGTCAGCCTCGCGTCTTATGAAACCGCGCAAATTGCATTGTCGTATTTCAAATCCGTTGCTGTTCAGTGACGATATATTTTTGTTGTTATTGTAATCAATTCTAAAACGGTTTATTTGGTGTCTTTTGTTGCCCACATGACATGTGCTGCAAGGAAGAAAAAAACAAGCCTTAATCCAAATTAGTGATCAGCAATATGATTCTTACTTGGAACTAAAAACTGCTGACTCACTTACATAATTAAATCAAAGCCATAAATGAGGTATCACAAAATATGGCTTTATTTATAAAAGCGGAATAGTTGACAAAGCTCTTCTGTTCCCAAAATAGTTTCAGCAGAATGAAACAAAATGAAATTCAAACGTGGCCGCCTGTTATTAGACAAAAGCAACATGACAAATTATTTCAAGATATCAGCAGCTCGACAACAATTGCTTTTAGTTCATTGTAAAAACCATCGCCCGGAGGCTAGATTGCTAGTTTGAATTGTGTGGATTTCTTTCTTTTGCAAATGACATTTCCGAATTCTATCAAAATAAATAAATGATTGGCGTTAATGAGTTGACTATTTTTGAAATGGCATCCCTTCCTCAAAGTCTTCAAGTGTACAGCAAAATCATAGGATTTAGAAACAGCCCCCCCCCAAAAAGAAAAATCTCAAAGACAATAAAATAAATGGCCTCGGAATCATGAAATCATGTCGGAGGAAGAAGAGTGCAATAAAAAGTGGAGGCATAAAATATCCACAGATTTGCACAGCCTTGCCCTTTGAGTGGGCCAGTCTGGCCTGAAGTCGGCGTTAACGTCCTCACGGCCTCCTGCTACACACAGTGACAATGTCCCAAGCTTCTATTGTTCCACCCGACTGCTTGGCCGGAGACAAACCTTTGTTCGCTCAGTCTGTATTAATGTGGACTTAAAACCAAGAGCAACGAGCCCCCCCCCCCCCAAAAAAAGGAGGGGGCAGTGGGGGGGATTGGATAAAGAGAGACGGCTAATTTCAGCGACTGAACACCAGGACATCGAAGCTTACTGCAGTCTCATTAGGAGGGGCAGTGCGTTCGCAACAGCTGGCGGACACACTAAAAGCCCCAAATCTTATTCACTGCTTTTTTTTTTTCCTCTTTCCTTCACTGCAGTTATGCCTGAAATAAAATAGCAAGTCAACCTGCTTCCTCGCTCAGCAGCAGTGGAAGAAATGCTGATTGCAGAAACTCCAGTGGCACAAAATGCTTCAAAATAATTCAGTGTTCAACAATATTAACCCTTACAGGGACAGCAGCTACTACAGTGGACAGCTTATCATGTTACAGGTTATTATTATTATTGGTGCAAAGGGTTAAATTACATCTGGAAAAGTAGATCACCCTATGGACTTGTCATAATTACTACTTATGGAATTGCAGAACTTGCATACAAATGACAAACAGCTACAAGAAATTAATGGTCAATCAAAACCACAATGTATCCCTTTCCCAGCAACTGACAATATTGTGTAGCCTTGCCAAAATGTTGGCAAACTCTGTGGTATACTGAATTTGTGTGCCAGCATATTAAAAACAATAATGCAATTCTTATTTCCAAGACTGACCGCCCCCCTACCCCCCGCCCCCTGCCCTCCCAAAAATGTTAAATGCGTCGCTAGGTTTTTTTTCCCGGAAACAAAAACATTTTATACTGTACTGGCAACAATATACTAGCAATGCAAGTCACAAAAAACTGAAGACTAAAGCCAAGTTGATAAATCAGAACATTTGAACCAACCAAATGGATTTAAAAAGTCGACGCACACCTGCCCAAGAAAAATATTTTCCGACCAGTCATTTAGCCTACAACCTGTACAACTCTGAAAAACACAAAATCTTTTTGTCGAGAGGGTAAGTAAAAAATGTGTACATAGCCTCTGATAGGGATGGTGATGTTGCTGTTCTCAAAATTAACCAAGCACATATCAACTGCAGTGCGTCTGATGACCCCCTAAATAAAGTTCAGCTGTTTTAGTAGGCCTTTCCTGTCATTTTTGTCGCCACATCTTGAAGCACAAGCCAAGGTCCGCAGTGAGCTTTCGCGGCATCAAAGGTCATTGTTGAAAGGTACCAGTCAATAGATGGGTGCAAATGGATTTGCGATGCAATCAATTTAAGTGATCATCGAGTAGTGCAAATATGAACCAGCAGTGACATCACCAAGAAGTGCACATCCCTCCAAAATTGGTTAAAATAAGAAGAAGACTGGTCAGGGAGGCTGGCAAGAGGCTAAAAGCAACAATTGGGTTGCTGCAGGGATTTTTGGCAAGTCCTGGCTGTTGAGTACATGTGCCAAATATCTCCCATCTTCTTGATACAGTATGTCTGGATTAGCGGGCGGCACGATGGAAGCCATATGCGACAAATCAAAACATTCAAATCTGGCTACATTTTTGCAGAAAAAACAAGCGTGTATGAAAATATGTTCTGATTCGATGAAATTTGCTTGGCACAGTTGTGAAAACGTTTTGAAAATATTTACCTTCGGCTCTTTCATGCACCCTGGAACCTGATAACATGATAAGCTGTCCACTGTAGTGACCGCTGTTCCTGAAAAGGTTAATATCATAACAACCTGGCATTTGTTCCAAAATAAAACAAAACCATAGGCAGTACAGTCGTAAAACTATGAATGAAGGACAATAACACTCATTAACATTAAAACGACATCGGACTTTTAAGCTTGGACTCAAAACTCCTTTGCGATTGTTGAGTATTTTCCTTATCCAAGTATCACGAAAAGGCAGAGCCATCCATCATCGCTAAGACACATTCAGATTGAATGTTGGCTTTGGTTTAGAATTGAACAGAAAGACATTTGTGTCCCTTTTTAAGTGGCAGGTTATACAGTCGTTTTGTCACTCCAAGACCTTGAAAGACCCCCTGCAGCATTGCAACCTTGAGGACTTTCCAGCTTGACTACGCGGCCACATGGTGGATTCTTTAGCGCTGTGAATGATGTCTCGTGAAAACAAAACATTTTCAATAAACCGAGCAAGGACTGAAGGATCGTTTTGATTATTTTAACTGCTGTCTGATTACCACGAGCTAAGTGGCATCCACTTGTGCATGAAGTCCTTCGGTATTTACACCACGATTAATCACAGCAAAGGAATTTGATTGGATAATCTCTTAGCAAGATTCTTCCCATTGAAAAAGATGATACACATACAATTTTGAAAAAAAAAGAAACCTTTCAAATAATTAGAAATACATATTATATCCCATATCATTGAGAAAAAGTGGCTATCTATATGTAGGAACTACTATGCCAACACAGTAAGAGAAGTCAGTGAATAATTCACTGAGAGAGGAAGACAAGCTCCAAATTTTCTTTTCAATATGTTCTATGCAGCCTCACTAGTCTAAACACCGCATTCTGATTCATGTTGTGTTTGTGGAAGATGAGTTAAGCAGTAAAATCCACCCGTTTTTAGCTATCTCAGTCGGTAGCCATTTTGCCACTTTCTGTCAACTGAAAATGACCCTCACAGCTGCTCAGGGTTGAGGTAACGACCAATCACAGCGCACCTGTTTTCTGAAGCTGAAGCACGATTGGTCATTAGCTGAGTCCTGAATAACTGTGATGTTATTTTCAGGTGCAAAATGGCCACTCACTGGGATGGAAAAAAAACGTGTGGATTTTGCTGCTTCACTCGGATTCCACAAATGCAATATTAATCAGAATACTGGGTTTAGACTAGTGGGGCTGCATAGAACATATTAGCGTAAAGAAAATTTGGGGGTTGGCTTGCCCTGTAAAAAGAAACCATCCATTTTCTTTACGACTTGTCCTAAACTAAGCTAGCTGTAGCCTATCCTTGCTGACTTTGGGCAGGGGCATGGTCACCCCGGACTGTCAATTAACTCAGCATATAAAGTAAACAGTTGACAACAAACCAAAAAAACCCCATTTCATTCACAGTCACACATACAGGCAATTTGGCGTCCTCTTCAAGGAAGGGTGCCAGAGGACCCAGAGTGAACTCATGCTAGCACAATATTACCAAAGTCAAACGTGACTGTTAATTCCCATGTCCGTCATGACAGTGTTTGAAAGCAGTCCAGATTATTCCTGTGAGATAAACAAAGATAGATGTGACTATTAATTTGCATCTCCATTATGCAGCTTAAAGTATACTGTCCTCATGCTGACAGTGTTACGAAATAAGTTAATTGTCTTAGTTCTGTTGTGTAGTGCTTCTTTGTCTGGTTCATATTTTGGGTGTTATAAGAACTGATGCTTCTGTATATTACATATCCCTTGCATATATACCCATTCTTCTACACATTGATATGTCAGTTATTGACGAATATGTCAGATGTTTTTTTTTTGCCCCCAAAATAATTTGTGGCATTGACCCAAAAAAATCCCATATCGGGCAGGCTCTAGTCGAAATACCGTTTTAAAAGTGATAAGTAGTCACATTGTAAGAAAAACAACATGAATCGACAAGATGCATTCATTTCTTCGAAATAAACTGTGAGGTGGCGAAACCCGTGTATCACAACCAACCATTCGCATGTAGAGTAAAAGAGGCTGTATATGACATCACTTAGTGTGATATCATACAACAGAGGCTCAGAGTTCAGCAGGTTCACATGCTCCAGAGGGGAGAGAGTAATGTGATCTAGCGAAAAGGGAACGATCCAACTCACAGCAGATATTCCTTAAAATGTGACCCGCTGAAGCCTATTACAAGATCATTATGTTAGCATTCAGAATTTCTTTTTTTTTTTGTCCCAGCGGCATTGCTTCCGGGCCCCACACAGGTTGGATAGACCATGGATGGTTTGGATGTAAATGTTACCAAATACTGTTGGCGTTTGGAAGATGTTTGCACCTGACAGTGCCCCAGAAAATAATGGGACCAAACTCACTCGACACAAAATCGAGACGAAATATCCTTTCGCAGAGTTCCCCCTTGTAGTCTGCTTGTCTCCACCTTCATATTTCACACAGCCGACGACATTCCCTCGCAGAACCCATTTTGAATTGAATTTTTGTGGACGCAAATAGGAAACACATGCACTCATTTTATTTCATAGGTGAGTTATTACATCATAAAATGAGTGGTCATGTATTTGAAACATAAGGTCAGCAGTTTGCGGTATAAAAAAAAAAAAAAGAATTTAAAACCAAAATGCAACTCTGGTTGAAGAGGAAAGGAGAGACAACCCAGTGGTGTGACTTGCGCCCCTCAATATTCATTGCTCCCGTTTAATTTATTTTGGGCGCATAATCCTTTCACTTTCAACAGCAAATTTAACAGTCCCTAAGGTCTCAGCACCAGACTGGTCAATACAAAACCAGACACCTAATTACTGAGCACACCGCACTCTCCTCCAACCCTCTCCTCCCCCCCAACCCCCCCCTTTTTTTCCCCCTGTCGCTCGCTCCTCTTCTCGCAGCTGCGGGGTTCATATACACGAGAGCAGCCAGTCAGGCAGTATTAAGTTTCCACTTCCCAGGTCTGGCTTAAAAGCCCGTCCCATAATGGCCCTTCAGTCACACAAGCACGCAATGGGTTTCTCACAAGAAACTGTGGGACGACTGCATGTGAATATGAAGATGTTCACGAGAGACATTTTGAAAAAAAACAATTCTTTGTCTTCCCCCCATCACCATACACACACCGTACGTGACGCATGGGCGATTATGCTTCTGTGCCTAAAATATGCCAAATTTCTTCTCAGAGTAGCTACAATGGCATAAGAAAAAAAAGTATGCTTTTGACAAGGTTAATGAATAGGTGCAATTAGTAAATGATACCTTGTTGTCGGGTAATAAATCAGAACCCCAAGTTGATAGGCTGTTTATCTAACTAAATATATCTGGCCTTCATCACAGCATATCTATTACATCATGCCTATACTAAAAGCTGACGTTTGTTAGCCTGTTCAATTAAAATTTGATTATTTTATGTGTGCACGTGTATGCGCGTGTGGTTACTGCTGACTTTATAAGACCTTCTTTAGGATGAGATGATTAGAAAATGCTGCTGACACGATATCGCTTGAAAACAAGAAACACCCCAAAACAACAAATGCTTCTTCCCTACCAATTAGTCAACTTTAACCCTTTCATGCACCTTGTAACCTGATAATAATAATAATAATAATACATTTTATTTATAAGCGCCTTTCAAGACACCCAAGGACACTTTACAATCTGATAACACGATGCGCTGTCCACTGCAGTGGCCGCTGTCCCTTTAAGGGTTAATAATCACGACAATATTGATAACCATATTCCAATTATAATGCTAGATCATTCCGTTGTAAAGATGTTGCCATGTACTCCAATACATGTCTGGGAGTTGAGATTTTGAAATGCTAAGTATTCCAACGAGAACCCCATAAAGGGTTAAGATCACTTCCCCATGGACAATGGGAAGAGTTAGCCACTCAGTGACCCGAGCGGAACGTCCTTTGTCCCACTGCAAATGTTTGCCGTTGCCCATTGTGTCCGCATTACCCATCAACCCCTCCCCACCCCACGGTTTGAACGTGGCGCCCCGCTGCTGCCCACACAGAGGAAATACATACACGTCGCCTCAATATGCACCCGAACTTACACACACAACTGCTAAACACAAAAAGGCCCTACACCCCCTTGACTAACGGATGGGCTGCTGTCAGTTTAAACAAATTGCCATTGATCTCTTGACCTAGAATAGGAACCTGCTTTAAAACATAAAAAAACAAAATATTCATTCATTCATTCATTCAGTCAGTCATTTTCCGAACTGCTTCATCCTCACAAGGGTCGCGGGGGTGCTGGAGCCTATCCCAGCTGTCTTCGGGCAGCAGGCGGGGGACACCCTGAACCAGTTGCCAGCACACAGAAACAAACGACCATTTGCGCTCACACTCACACCCAGGGACAATTTGGAGTGTTCAATCAGCCTGCCATGCATGTTTTTGGAATGTGGGCGAAACCGGAGGACCCGGAGAAAACCCACGCAAGCACGGGGAGAACATGCAAACTCCACACAGGAAGGCCAGAGATGGAATTGAACCCGGTACTGTACTTCTGCACTGTGAAGTCGACGTGCTAACCACTCAACTACCGGGCCGCCACACAAACAAACAAATAAATAAATAGATAAAAAGTGACTAATAACTTTAAAGGTGAAAAGGAAATAGGATTCAACAGTGTTAGAGTGCAATCATAGTTGGGGATGATCTTATCAGGTTATGGGGTGCATGAAAGGGTTAAGTTCGTTTGATTTCCATACCTGATATATTGACTTGGTAAAGTCCAAATTAACTTTTTTCTTCAGTCAGTCTTTTAGTCTGGATTGATGTGATGGTAAAGGCAGTTGGATAAGAAATTAGATCATAATACAAATGATTCTCAGTGCTCCATTAAAAAAAAAAAAAAAAAGGGGGGTTGCGCCCAGACTAATGCTGGCGATAGGCACACCGTAAATCTGTGCAAGAGCGGGCTAACCTTCGTTTCTGTATTTTCGCCGACACAAGCAGCTTGGTGCAGTTGAAAATTAGCATTTTGTGTTGCTGCGGGCGTTGAACACAGGCGAGTTAATTCGCTTCCAATAAAAGTGACGCTTCTTATTCTCATTAAAATAGGTGTGCGAGAGGTTGCACGTCTTTGACATGGCGAAAGGAAAAAATGATTTGCTGGAGTCCATGTGAGAAGGTTTGAAGAGCGCAAAATATGTTTTAGAAGGAACTGCAAGCAGACCTCCATGAGCGGATGATGTAGAATTGGCCAAGGTGATCACAAATCTGTGAAGTGGGCACTTGGAGACCACCTTACATCCCGACCGCATATGTCCGTATGTTATAAAGATGGGAGTTTGAATCCGGGTTCCGGCTTAGTGTTTTGTAGTTTATTTGTGCCCTGCGATTGGCTGGCAACCTCTTCACTGTGTACCCCGCGCCTTTGGCCCCAAAGTCAGCTGCGACAGGCTTTGGTTCACCCGCAACTCCAATTCGCCTAACTGGTCGAGAAAATGGGGCAACCAGTGGTTAGAGCGTCAACCTCACAGTGCAGAGGTTCAATTCCAGCTCCGCCCTCCCTGTTTGGAGTTTGCATGTTCTCCCCGAGCCTGCGTGGGTTTTCTCAGGGTACTCTGGTTTCCTCCCGCATTCGTCTCTGTGTGCCCTGCGATTGGCTGGCAACCGGTTCAGGGTGTCCCCCGCCTACTGCCCGAAGACGGCTGGGATAGGCTCCGGCACCCCCCGTAACCCTTGTGAGGATAAGCGGATCGGAAAATGGATGGATGGATGGATGGTAGAGAAAATGGATGCATGGAAAATTACAGCTGTAAATGTCATGGATAAACATGTGGTAGTTCCATTCAAAAAAGGTACGAAAGAAAAGGCGCAAAACCTTGCTGAAGTCATGAACCAAATTTAAGTGATTCATTAAATCTGCAAACATGACTCGATTTTCTCAACAAACATGATCTGACTTTTGAGCTCGCCTCGTATAGTTTCAAGAATTAAGTTCTTTGGAATGATTCTTTGATGGATATGTCACTATTTGTAATGAAATTACAGTTGCGTTAAATTGTGAGAAAAAGAAAAAAATAAATCATGGTGTACCTCAGTGCCCGTAGTTATTAACTAAAACCAAAGTACGAATTGGAGCTATTAAGTGACGTATTATGACAACATTTTAATCGTGAAAGAAAAGTGCAATATTTGGTTACGTTAGGTAGGTTATTGTAAATGGAATGGCAGGGATTGACCCCTTTCAATTTGTCCATCCACGTGTCCTCATTAGTGTCGCGGTTGTGCTGGAGCCTATGCCAGCTGATTTTGCGGTGGCGGCTGGGCACAGCCTGGACTGGTCGGCAGCCAATTGCAGGGCAAATATAGATAAACAACCATCTCCACTTGCATAAGACATCTAGACAATTTAGAGACTTTGACTAAACTACCATGCATAATTTTGCGACTTCATCAATACCTGGGGGGGGGGGGGAAACCAACAAACAAATTATGTGGGGGGAAGATGCAAAATGTCACATCAGATTCAAACCCCAACTTCAGAACGTGACGCAGATGTGCTAACCACTAACCCAACCATGCCTCTGCACTATAATTAAAAATCATCAAACACAAAGCAGGTCATCATTTCATATCGGCTTCTAAAATGTCTTGTGCTCTCATGTGATGTCAACAAAACATTTTCAGGGTTAAAATTTGGAGAGGAAATTCAGAGGAGTTCGATGATTTTGGGTTGTACTTGCTTGATTATTATGATTTTATTTTTTTCCAAATCTAATTTAACCCTTTCGGGGACAGCCGTTACTACAGTGGACAGTTTATCACAGGGGTGTCAAACTCATTTTTGTCGCGGGCCACATTGTAGTTACGGTTTCCCCTTGGAGGTCCGTTATGAATTTTAGGAAACCTTATAAATGTTCAATCCCCTCCACATATTACAAACACAGCTCACAACAAATTGATGAATAACTGGTTGTAAAATCAGAAGTCAAGTATAATGACTGTTATTGTGGATTACATGTTACAATTTACATTTTGGGTTGCATTTTGGTTCAGACTTTAGCAAAAGCATCATGGAACTTGACATACTTGATTTGCTTTTGCGGGCCGCATAAAATGATGTGGCGGGCCAGTTCTGGCCCCCGAGCCTTGACTTTGACACCTGTGGCTTATCATGTTATCAGGTTACAGGGGCCATGAAAGGGTTAAATACGCAATTAGTAAAAAATTATGAACCAAAACACGGAAATTGTTGAGCTAGCCGTAAGTCAATTTAGGGGTCGCTATTTTTTGCGTATAGTTTATTTTAAATGGAAGTCCTACATATTATACATAGTTACATTCATGTGACCTCCAATAATGAGTATGGAAATATTCCTTGATAAACACTACGGCCAGAATGGGCCCATATTCTTTGAAACTACGCTTTATCATATCTGAAAACAATGTGCAATTGATCTGTAGATGTGAATTTTGTGACTTTCATTAAGGATGACCGACCATAAAGAGTAACCTCATTGGGATTTTTTTTTTTACCCCTTTCAAATTTTATGATAGCAATTTAATGTGCACTGATTTTTTTTCAATGTTCTCCTCCCATGTATTTTTTTTCAACCACGAGCAATAAATGATTCTGTATCACAACAAACAATATCAGATTTATGAAACATGAATATTTTGCTCTTATAGGTTATATAAATTCAAGGCAAAAAAAAAAACAAAAACCACACAGCTTGGTTTATTAGATAATAAAGATGATAGTATTTTCTCAGTCGGCATGAGCCGACAACAAGCTAAGGGAAGGTTGGCCATGTTGGAGTCACTGAAGCTCCCAGTTGACTGAAACGATCCTTTCACAACTTTTGTCAGTAAAAAAGAAACTGGGTGGAACTTAAGCGAGCACGCAACTTTTGGTATAAACAGACGTCCCTGTCCTTGCGTTTGAGTAGAAACACAAGGATAGTTGATACTCCGCAGTAGATTGAGTTGCACGATTGAGCTATTCGTTACTGCCAAGAAATAAAGGTCAGTGATATGAAGTTGAGGTCGATTTTGTGCTCCATTCGTTCATTCATTTTCTATCGCACTTCTCATCCGTAGGGCTACAGATGAAGCTGATTTATGCAAAGATAAAGGTCCACCGAAAGTAATCTTATTTTAATTCACAAAACTAACGAAAAAATATTTGCTCCCGAAACACAATTAAAAACTAAATCTCACATTCATTAGGCTAACTATTATTATCCTTGCTTACATTGTTGGACAATGAGCTTTTTGTGTTCATTTTAAATGTAAGATTTTTTTTTCTTCACTTTGACTGCGGAAAATCCCCCCATCTAAAATTAAGGAACCACAAATCTTTTGTATTCATTTCAGTGTCGCTGTACGCCTGTTCAGAAGAAGCAAAGTCAAACAGTCGTTTAAGAATTCCAGTCTACTTCTCTTTTTTTACATAATACTTAGTGACATTTTTTTTTATCTTACACTCGACAAATACTCTATATATCGAAAAACTAAAACTAATACTAAATCTAATAAAAACTAATCTAAAACAAACATTTCTAAAAAATAAATCAGTAAAGACATTAAAACTAAAAACAACAAAACCTTAAAGACAACTCAATTTAACCCCTTCATGCACCCTGTAACCCACTGGTGTCAAAGTCAAGGCCTGGGGGCCAGATCTGGCCCCGCCACATCATTTTATGTGGCCCGCGAAAGCAAATCAAACATGGCAACTCCCATGATGCTTGATAAAATATGTACCAAAATTTCAAATTCTCAGATGTAATAAATAAGAGAGAACATTTTCTTGTTGCCAAATACCCCATTAAAGTAACTTCAACAATAGTTGAATAAACCGTTATTCTTGACTTCTTTTTATGATTTCAGTGATAACGGTCCTCCAAGGAAAATGGTAACTAATATGTCGCCCGCAACGAAAATGGGTTTGACACCCCTGCTGTAACCTGATAACATGATAAGCTGTCCACAAACAAAAGCCACATTAAAACTAACTATTACGAAAAATCCAAAACCATTCTAACCCTGCACCAAAGACTGCTCGTCATTGTTCTCCCTGCTCTGCAACGGGTCACATTCGCCCGAATTTTTGTTGAGGTTACAATTAAAAAGATGCGTCCAAAGGCCAAACTGTTTGTTTCTTGTTAGACAGAAAAGGGTGTCAGTAAAGGAAACTATTTCTTGTTTGTTCAAGCTGTGAGAACATACTAGCTGGCTGATTTGCTGCTTTCATCCTGAATGGCACCTCAGTCATTCACGTGGCAGCAGCAGGATCACAACTAATAAATCACAGCTACTAAGTGAGCTTTTCCTTTCACTGCTTGCAAACAACAACTGGGCTAATTTATAACCAGGCGCCGCACGTCGAAGAGAAGCTATAATTGGCTGTGTGGGAGGGTCAAGCAGGTTAACTGACAACAAGCCGGCAATACAAACCATACCAACAAGTCTTCACATCGCATACGGAGATGATTTTCGCGATAACTTTGAAACAGGTGAGAGACATTGTCTAAGAGCCCTAGATCAAAAGAAACTTAATGGCGGCAGAACAGTACAACTTTTTGACCGTACGGTTGACGAGACCTCATTAACGCGGCTCAGAGGCGTCATTAAATTGCGACCCACTTGCTCAAAATAGGGAGCTACATTCTGCTGCCGTCTTAATTTGTGTATATTTTTGACTCAGAAGAGGTTGTGGCCCTCAGCAAGTATTACGAACATGAGCAATATGTTGCTCGGATTACAAAACCAAAACGGCAGAGCACAAGGAACGAAGAACATTATTGCCAAAACAAAATGAGGCGTGATGAACTCGTTTTTTCAAATAGTGGTAGTTTACAAGGACTTTATGACAGATTTAGGCGAAGTACAACATGTGGGCCTCATCTGACGCAGACACAGTCTCTGACCGGGCCATTCCTCAGTCTTAAAGTCAAATCAAATAAATAGATAAAATTACACAAAAAAAGAAAAATTGAAAAAAATGCGGTGCTTTTGTTTTGAAAGTGCTTCTATTTTGATATGCACTCAAGGCAGTACAAGTTTGCAAGATCACCGACTTGTGTCTTTCGTGTAGCTAACCTTGTGGCATCATCTTAATATTTAGTGACTATTGGAGCACTTTCAAAAAACTTTTTGCTTAGCGGTTCTCAATTCTGCATCTTTTTTTTTTCCTTGCGTATAGGCGGTAAATGGGGGCCAGGGGTTTTTGTCCTGAGGGTTTCAACTAGGAACGGCTAATACTGTACAGCTGGTGACAAAATGTGAGCTGACTTTAACCCATTCATGCACAAATAATTATGACCTACATCAGGATTTTTCTTCTCTCCAGTTTTTTGGTAAGTGAAAAATAAAAAAAGATGGCAACACACATAAGCGTCCATTGTAGTGGCTGATGCACAACTGTGACATTAAGATTGATTCATATAAGAGAAAACAACAATGTAAATATGTGTCCACTCAATGAAAGGGTTAAAAATATCAAAATATATGCGGCGCACACCGTTTGCTTTCCTGAATGTTGAATTAAATATTCAGTGTCCATACATGATTTTCATGACCGCTTATAGTGTTAATATTTTTCTTTCCTCATTTTGAGAACATATGCCATATCTCCCAATTAGCAGCTCGTTCAAACAATCCAATATAATCTTTTATTTAAATGCATTACGTATATGAGGAACACAATTGAGATGAGCGTGGCCCTCGAAATCCGTTTTCCACATGGCCCATTTGCAAAATAGGTACAGTTGAATGGCTGTATAGGGTTTAATATATCAGAGCGGCGGTCAAGATATCACCTCACATTACTTCAGACTTAGCCTACGTTTATGAAGAACGAAAAATCCTTTTTTTTTACATGAGTAAAATTCGACCATAAACCAAGAACTGTTATAACAAATGCACTAATTTTACTCTCTGGCTTGAATACTCATGACTTGTGGAATCGTACAACATAAAACATCCAACTTTGAGCGATGAAGTTCAGAATCAGTTATTGAACAATGAACAACAATTTGCATGATGCAGCTGATTGATTTCTTCTGTATGAATAGCTTTTCGACTATGGACAATCCAACCGAAAGATCATTATAATATCAAGTTAAAAGTTTCAGCTTGACTGTGTTGCCCCCACTACAGTATTCCCTTCCCCCAGTCAGCCCCAAGCGCACCTCTGCTCTCGCTTTACCTTGACCCTAAACACAAATCAAAAGCCTTTCCTTACCACTTAAATTCATAACAAAAAAGGGACCCTGGACTTAAAAGAATGAAAATGGAGTAAAGAATACATTTTCCCCCAAACCATGCTGCTAAATCAACCTTTTTCAAGTGGTTCACAAACTTTCAAAAGTCCAAAGAGCCAACTGAGAAAAATAAAAATACTTACCACAGAGATCCCAATATCCCGGAGAGAATGTAAGATTCCCCTTTTGTCCGATGCCCCTTCCATTTTTTTTCTTTCCATACAGCACCCCCACCCCTCGGAGAGGCAGAAAGAAGAGAGTGAGGCGAGAGAGAGAGAGGTAGACCGAGATGGGGGCGGGGGGTGTAGACATTAGTTCTGCCGCGGAGAGCGATGGAAAGGGACCGTTTGCAGCTGTGCACCCCCATCAGTATCTGCTCAAATGCAATCCTCTCGTCCATGTGGGATTGTGGCACCGTTGGAAAAAAAAAAGGCAACGGAAACAAAGTGATCCTCTTACACGCAGCCCAGGGAAAACTGAGCGAGACAAACAAGGAGAGGACAAGCGAGAAGGGAGCTCGAGAGAGAGAGAGAGAGAGAGAGGGAGTGAGCGGGGAAGGAAAACACGTGAGCCCGTTCGAAGGCCGAGGTCGAACAGCAGGTTCAAGTTTTTCGCCGTTTCCCTCGACTTTGTCGTGAAGCTGCGGCGACGGAGTGGGAGGGAACGAACCGCGGCTTCTTCGAAGGCAAGGAAACAGGGGATAATACCTTCCAGCTTCTTTCAACCCCCACCACTCTCTCTTGCTTTCTCCTACCCAAAATCCCTCCTTTTTTTTCCTATCTCTCGCTCTGGTAATAAGCCTGGCTTGCAACCCCCCACCCCCCTCCTCCTCCTGGAATGCAAGTTTCAAGAGGCCCAGTTAGACAACCCTCAAAGTCAATGCACCTTGACCTCCAGGTCAGACAGACAGTGTGTGTGTGTGTGTGTGTGTGTGTGTGTGTGTGTGTGTGTGTGTGTGTGTGTGTGTGTGTGTGTGTGTGTGTCTGTGTGTGAGAACGTGGGAGTGGAAAGGGAGTTGGAGATATAGGTGTCTTTGTGTACTTCAATTTCTAGAGGCGAGCTTAGCCTCACGAGATCACATAACCAGAGCCGCACGACCACTTGACAGAGATACACTATCGTGAACGGACACCGGGAAGGAACCAACCCTGAGTCACAATCAGAAGAACACTCGATGTTTTGAGCACAATAGCCGCTTTCATCCCAAGAGACTAATTGTGGTGAGTTGTTTGGGTTAGGGAAATGGATGAAATTAGTTCCACGGCAACAGCATAAATGATCCTGCTGATTTTAGCCCATTAAAAAAATGGCACTTTTAAAGGTGAAAGGATAAAAGTAGAAAATAACATTTTACAAGTGGATCGAAAGTGTTTCAATTCCCCCGATCCCTCAAACAGGTAAATTTGTTTCAGCAGAATCAAGCTTCAAGAGACTTTGGTTTTGAAGTCTTGAGGCTTTTCAATGTGTAAAAAGCTATTCTTGAGGTTCACTCAAGTGTGCCCACTATTGTGATAATCTTGCACCCTTTCACTTTTTCTCTCTGGGACCTCTCAGTTCATCACTCCTGCAAAAAGGAGAACACCGACAGGACAACAATCAAGGATAAGGATGAAAGGGTTTTTTTCCTTTGCGTTTTTTTAAGTACCCTATTAATGAGAAGAGCCAATATGTTTACATGCACGCATTATTCAGATTATTATATAGTTCAAGGATGGGCAATTTAAATGATGGAGGGGGCCCACATTTTTTTATCAGTGCCATTATGGAGGGCACATGGAACCACGCACTTCTGAATCATACATATGACAATAGCAATAATAATAAGCAAAACACATGCTATACTGCTCCACTTTTCAACAACAAAGGATTTGAAGCAAAAAAAAAAATACATTCTGTGACTATATAAATCAGCATGTATTGTATTGTATTGTTGTTTCCATAAAATAGCATAACAATTACAATTCAAGGACAGCACAAAACTACTGAACAGCGTAAGAGCTCATTCTTTGCATTTTTTTCACAAAAATCAACTCTCTAATGTTAACTAGGTTTGTCGGCGGCACGGTGGTCGACTGATTAGCACGTCCGCCTCTAAGTGCAGAGGTGCAAGGTTCAATCCCGGCTCTGGCCTTCCTGTGTGGAGTATGCATGTTCTCCCCATAGCTGCGTGGGTTTTCTCCGGGTACTCGAGTTACCCCGCTCGTTCCAAAAACATCCACGGTAGGATAATTGAACACTCTCAATTGTCCTTGGGTGTGATTGTGAGTGAGAAGGGGTGTTTGTCTCCGTGTGCCCTGCGATTGGCTTGTAAGCAGTTCCGAGTGTATCCCGCCTGCTGCCCGAAGACAGCCGGCAGGGGCTCCAGCACACCCGCGACCAGAAATATCAACTTAAAAACCCCATACCTGTTGTGGTTATTTATTTATTTATCTTAATTGTGCATCTAACTTTTGGTGAGCAATCGAGATACGGATTGATTCTTACCTTCGGTTTCTTGTTACAGCCGTAACCGGTAGCACAAAATTTCTTGTGATTCTTGATGCTGACAGAAAACAAAAACAAAACAGTGAAAATAGCTATAAGTCCAAAGAAGGAGAGAAGAATCATCGAAACTTTGTTCTGCATTTAAATATCAAAATTACATATTGAAAAAATTATCCTCTTTACCTCTTTATAAAGCTGTGAACATAGAGCAGCTGTTTGCCCAACGTCGCTGGCAAGTCGTGGGGAGAACCACTCACTTTGGGGAAGAAGAATAATTTGCATGTTAGAAATGACCAAGTCAGTTTATGTCATTTTAAAATTCCTGAAATAAAAACAATCACGTTTTAGCGTTAAGATGACCCCCTCTTTTTCAAGACTCAAGTTTGGAAAAAAGACTTTTTGAACACCAAATTAATTTTTATACAGAAAATAATTACAGTACATCTGAAACAAATGATTATAACAGTATATTTGAGAACAAAAGCATGTTATTCTGCCGCATTCAAATCTTAATATCTGAACATTTAAATATGTAAACTAAAGTGCAATCACATTCGTAAATGAATGGCTTCTAGTTTTTGAAATGTAAATGACATCATAACTTCTCCTCAGCTGACGGTTAACCTGGCCAATCTTCGACCCACTTTTCTCCAGATTGTCGCTACGTTTCTCCATTTTCTGGTATCTCTTCTATCATTTTCTTCTCTTTTCTTTCTTACCACTATTTTTTATTTTTCTTCTTCGTGCTACCGCTATTTTTATTTTTTGTCTTCGTGACAGGGGTTCACTTTGGCCCCAGGAGTCAAGTTCAGCATTCGCTTCAATGATGTCTGGCGCCATCTAGCGTCGTGTACGGGCATAATATATAGAGCCCGAATATAAGACGACCCACACTTTTTCAGTCTTATTTCAATGCAAAAAACACCGTAGTTATATTCGGGCCAATACGGTAATTATGTATGAGGCATAAACAATGGCCACAACCTGTTGCAGAGTACATTTGCCTCTGTTGACTTAAGCCTGTACATTGTGATCCGCAAAGCTATTCCATTTAATAGCAGACAAAAACCCTCCGAGGCGCCAAGTGGAAGAGCAGCTAATTTTAAGAACTGAATATTGAATTCAGATGCCAGCAGCTGGATGACAAGAGACACCATGTGGCTTCCAAAGCAATGTTACCTCAAAATGAGGGGAGTTACGCTGACAAACATTCTTGGCTGAGGCAGCTA
Source organism: Hippocampus mohnikei (assembly GCA_026261675.1). Classification (NCBI taxonomy): domain Eukaryota; kingdom Metazoa; phylum Chordata; class Actinopteri; order Syngnathiformes; family Syngnathidae; genus Hippocampus; species Hippocampus mohnikei. Next base: position 5,417,432 of record JAKGUB010000325.1, read on the forward strand.
TATAGAGAGATTTTGAACAGATTTTTTTTTTTAATGGCACAGCATGTGCTGCAATTTTGTCGAATGTCCATCCATCGTGCGGATGATCGCAAATTTGAATAAAACTAAAAGCTGAACCCGATGACTTTTTCAACAACCCTCTTTAACAGTCAACAGTCAGACTTTCAAGGAAATGTATGTTTAAATGCTACAATCTGGACGGCAGGTTCCCTTGGCAGCAATCACAACCGACATCAGTCACGCAGACAGCTTCTTCATTGCTGATGCCAACATGAAGTATGCCGCGACATGTATTAGTCAAACTGTTGATATAAAGAAAGGTTATTTGAGGACAAGCACATAGACTACCTCAGACGGCCTCTTGACGAATAGTCAGAGGGTTTCACACAACATTTTATGTGCCAAGTGTGCTGGCAAAGGAAATACTTGTAATGCTGTTGAGTGAAATCCTCAGTGATCGGGGCCACTGAGCCAATAAAAACAAACAAACAAAAATTAGGGCTATAAAAGCGTATCCACATTTCAATCCTGAGTCACTGAATGTTTTTTTTTCATACGTTAAATGTTAGGGGTGGAATCACGAACAAAGAGATTTATTTTTTTCTTGTGATTAATGTTAGAGTGGCGAATCTCGAGTTGAAGTCAAAAAGTCAAGGGCGTTGGTGATATTCTTTTAGCGCAGTGTAGCTGCTAGCATTTCTTTTCTCTGCGTAATCCCACATTCCAAAAACATGCAATTTCGGTTCACCCAAGACTCAAAATTGTCCAAATGGTGCGTAATGTTTGTTTTGTCTACAGGAATAGGTAGGATTGCTTGGTGATCATCCAGCATCAGATGGGATAGCTCACCTGATTCCCAAATGAGGACAAGCAGAATAGAAAATGAATGGCTGGATGCTCTGACAATTTCGGTCGCTTGTATCCGGGATCTCGTTCTTTCGGTCACGACCCATAGCTCGTGGCGTAGATCGACCGGTAAATTGAGAGCTTTGCCCTTTGGCTCAGCTCCTTCTTCACCACGACAGACCGATACAGCGTCCGCATCACAGCAGGCGCTGCACCGATCCGCCTGTCGATCTCTCGTTCCCTTCTGCCCTCACTCGTGAACAAGACCCCAAGATACTTAAACTCCTCCACTTGGGGCAAGATCTCCTCCCGACCCGGAGAGGGCACGCCACCCTTTTCCGACTGAGGACCATGGTTTCAGATTTGGAGGTGCTGATCCTCATCCCAACCGCTTCACACTCGGCTGCGAAGCGCTCCAGTGAGAGTTGGAGAGCCCTGCTTGAAGGAGCCAACAGTACTACATCATCTGCAAAAGCAGAGATGTAACACTGAGGCCACCAAAACGGACCCCTCCACGCCCGGCTGCGCCTAGAAATTCTGTCCATAAAGGTGATGAACAGAATCGGCGACAAAGGGCAGCCTTGGCGGAGTCCAACCCTCACTGGAAACGATTCCGACTTATTGCGGCAATGCGAACCAAGCTCTGACATCGGCAGTATAGGGACCGGACAGCCCGTATCAGGGGCTCGGTACCCCATACTCCCAAAGCACCCCCCACAGAACTCCCAGAGGGACACGGTCAAACGCCTTCTCCAAGTCCACAAAACACATGTAGACTGGTTGGGCGAATTCCCACGTACCCTCGAGGACCCTGCTAAGGGTGTAGAGCTGGTCCAATGTTCCACGGCCGGGACGAAAACCACACTGCTCCTCCTCAATCTGAGGCTCGACTTCCCGACGGACCCTCCTCTCTAGCACCCCTGAATAGACCTTACCAGGGAGGCTGAGGAGTGTGATTCCTCTGTAGTTGGAACACACCCTCCGGTCCCCTTTTTAAAGAGGGACCACCACCCCGGTCTGCCAATCCATAGGCACTCTCCCCGATGACCACGCGATGCTGCAGGCGTGTCAACCAGGACAGCCCACAACATCCAGAGCCTTGAGGAACTCCGGGCGGATCTCATCCACCCCTGGGGCCTTGCCACCGAGGAGCTTTTAACCACATCGGTGACTTCAACCACAGAGATAGGAGAGCCCGCCTCAGAGTCCCCAGACTCTGCTTCCTCCAAGGAAGGCGTGCTGGTGGAGTTGAGGAGGTCTTGAAGTACTCTGCCCACCGGTTCACAGCGTCCGAGTCGAAGTCAGCAGCGCCCCATCTCCACTGTACACAGTGTTAGTGGTGCACTGCTTCCCCCTCCTGAGACGTCGAATGGTGGACCAGAATTTCCTCGAAGCCGTCCGGAGTCGGCTTCCATGGCCTCACCGAACTCCTCCCATGTCCGAGTTTTTGCCTCGCGACCACGGCCGCATTCCGCTTGGCCAGTCGATACCCGTCAGCTGCCTCTGGGGTCCCACAGGCCATAAAGGCCCGATAGGACTCCTTCTTCAGCTTGACGGCATCCCTTACCGCTGGTGTCCACCAGCGGGTGCGGGGTTGCCGCCACGACAGGCACCAACCACCTTACGGCCACAACTCAGGTCGGCCGCCTCAACAATAGAGCGCGGAACATGGTCCATTCGGACTCAATGTCCCCGCCTCCCGGGACATGGGAAAAGCTCTGCGGAGGTGGGAGTTGAAACTCTTTCTGACAGGGGATTCCATGAGCGCTCCCAGCAAACCCTCACAATACGTTTGGGTCTGCCAGGACGGACCGGCGTCCTCCCCACCATCGAGCCTACTCACCACCAGGTGGTGATCAGTTGACAGCTCCGCCCCTCTCTTCACCGAGTGTCCAAAACATGTGGCGCAAATCCGATGATACAACCACAAAGTCAATCATCGAACTGCGGCCTAGGTGTCCTGGTGCCAAGTGCACATATGGACACCCTTATGTTTGAACAAGGTGTTCGTTATGGACAATCCGTGGCGAGCACAGAAGTCCAATAACAAAACACCACTCGAGTTCTGATCGGGGGCCGTTCCTCCCAATCACGCCCCTCCAGGTCTCACTGTCGTTGCCCACATGAGCATTGAAGTCCCCAGCAGAACGAGGAGTCCCCAGCAGGAGTACTCTCTAGCACACCCTCCAAGGACTCCAAAAGGGTGGGTGCAGCTGAGCTGCTGTTTGGTGCATATGCACAAACAACGGTCAGGACCCGTCCCCCACCCGAGGCGGAGAGAAGCAACCCTCTCGTCTACCGGTGTGAACCCAATGTACAGGCACTGAGCCGGGGCAATGAGTATGCCCACACCTGCTCTGCGCCTCACCATGAGCAACTCCAGAGTGGAAGAGAGTCCAACCCTCTCGAGAGAACTGGTACCAGAACCCAGGCTGTGTGTCGAGGCAAGTCCGACTATATCTAGTCGGAACTTCTCTACCTCGCACACCAGCTCGGGTTCCTTCCTACAAGAGAGGTGACATTCCACGTCCCTAGAGCTAGCTTCTGCAGCCGAGGATCAGACCGCCAGGGTCCCGCCTTTGGCTGCTGCCCAGCTCACATTGCACCCGACCCTTTGGCCCCTCCATGGGTGGTGAGCCCATGAGAAGGGGGACCCACGTTGCCTCTTCGGGCTGAGCCGGCCGGGCCCCATGGGTGTAGGCCCGGCCACCAGGCGCCGCCAACGAGCCCCACCTCCAGGCCTGGCTCCAGAGGGGGGGCCCCGGTGACCCGCGTCCGGGCAAGGGAAACTGAAGTCCATTAATTTCAATCATCATAAAGGGTCTTTGAGCCGTGCTTTGTCTGGTCCCTCACCTAGAACCTTTTTGCCATGGGTGACCCTGACAGGGGCATAAAGCCCCAGACAACTTAGCTCCTAGGATCATTGGGACACACAAACCCCTCCACCACGGTAAGGTGACGGCTCACGGAGGGGAGTGATCTTTTATTATTTGGACTAAAAAATATTTTCTATTCAAAAAATGTTATGTCAATTGATGCATGTCAATCACAGATATTGTAACAGGCAGAACCCTCAAATGCTCTTACCCTAAATGACAGAAGGTACTTAATTAACCGTATTTTCCGCACTACAAGGCGCACCTAAAAGCATTCAAATTCCTCAAAAGCCGACAGTGTGCCTTGTAATCTGATGCGGATCAATATTCTGATTTTTTTTGGACGTAGTATTCTAAATGTTCTGTAAAGCACTTTGTGGCAGCTGCAGCGGTTATGAACGCTGTATATAAATAAAGCTGTATTGTAGTGTATTCTCTTTAGTATAGCTCCATCTGGTGGATGCTTAACGTAACAACAGCGACTATTGCAGCTTCTATTCTATGCGCCTTATAACGCAGTGCGCCCTATGTATGAAAAAAGTTTTAAAATAGGCCATTCATTGAAGGTGCACCTTATACTCCAAAACGCCTTATAGTGCGGAAAACACGGTAACCTGCGTATCCACTTTTCATGAATCGTTTTGCTAAGTGGTGTGCCCTGAATTTTTTTTCTGACGTGAAATACTCTGTGCCTTGGCTCAATCAATGTTGGAGAACACTGCTGTAAAAACATTTTGTTACAGCTTCGGCTGTTGTGAAAGCGCTCTGTAAATAAAGCTGAGTTGAGGAGAGTCTGTAATTGGATCATTTGATCATAATTAGCTAAATGCGCAAAATATCGAGATTATAGCATATCATTGGTTACTCTGTGATTCCCGCCAAAAAGGAAACACACTTGTAAACTGAAAAGCATAACTTTGGATGGTGACACATTATCTTTCACTGAACTGTTCATTTTGTGTGAAGATTTGTCTGCCCTCACAGCTCATGAGCAAGAAGCAGGATGTGTGAGATAGATAACATTTCATGCCGTGAAACACTTGAGATTTGGCAATCCGTTATTTCAATGATTTGATTCATGATAAGATCATTTGTAGCTAACGTTACCATCTCTTTCCACCAAGCAGTACAGTTCAGGCAAGAAATTTAAGGAGAAAGTGGGCCAAGCTGTAAGGACGAGCCGATCCCAGGAGAAAAAAAAAATCAACATGATTCGGTTAGGCGTAGAAAAAAAAGTAGTGTGTTTCCGGTAACATGAAATTTCGGCATAGGGTCGGTCGGTCGGACAAATGTTTTTATTTTTTTAAATATTTTTGCCACGCCCCCATCATAAATGTAAACAAAATAACCATAAAACATAAAACAAGGAGACATTGAAACCCCCGCTCGCCGCCGAAGGAAAACAAACAAACAAACAAAAAACTACGGCAAGCCTGAGGATTTCACGTAACAATAGTTACCGGTAGCGTGTCGTTTCCGTGGCGTCATTTTACGGTACGAAACATAGTTTAACCATTAAAGTCACCGCACACGACTTGACTGTGTGATCAACGCGATTTCACTGTGCCTCTGTGTGTTTGTGGTGTGTGGCTGTGTTTCTTCGAATTTACTTTCGTTTTGAGTGTTGGGGGGGACGCAACAGATAGGTGCGTATGCGGGTTGCTATTTTAGTCCACAAATTGAGGAATCGCGCGGATGAAAGTTTGAGATGGCGGCGAAAAAAACTCACAAAGGTCTACTAATTACGTCATTTAAGAAATGGCAATGCCGGTCTGATTTTTCGTATGAATCGTCCGAAGGGCGTATCACTAAACTCACCTGTGACGTATGCACAAAACACGAGAGCGAGAGACGGACGACGCGAGGCACGATTACATGGCAAATTGGTCATTAGATTTGTAGGCTAATCGCTGTGAAAAATATTATGAAAAAGTATTGGTTATTCTATAATTTACTGGTTGTAGCATGGTAACTTCATGAACAAAATATTCGTCACAAAGTGTAGTAATGCTAGACTGCAACACACAAAACGCGGTCTAAACTATTTTCGGAGATCGCGGCCGCCGCCATGATTCAATGTTGTTGACACACGACGCGCATGCTCAACGTGAATATCGCGAGAGTTTGCACCGATGTAAACATCTTTCCTTTTATTATTTATAATTTTGTCTGTGGTTTTATTGTTCTTGTTTTGATTGTAAAGCGTCCTTGAGTGTTTTGAAAGGCGTATAAATGAAATGTACTGTAATATCTGTATCTTGTATTCGTGTGACGTCATAGAAAGGGAGGGGCGAGGTTGGGGGAATATTGGCTCCGGTAGTTAGTCTGAGTGTGGAGCGCATGAGCGTGAGTTGTGGCTAACAGCAACTCCTTTGAATGCGTGTGTTTATTGCTTGTTTTGTTTATTAAAAAGCGACGAATTGCATCAGCGACTGCGTGCATCCTTCTCCCCGTTATTGAAGGGCATTACAGTACTATTATTATTATTATTACACAAAAATGTAGAAGGTTTGAAAAAAATGCCGACCGGAACGTTTTTGTTCGAGGTAGAAATTCTCGGTCGGTCGGGTTACCGGAAACACACTACTTTTTTTTCTACGCCTTAGCACGAAAATATGGTTAAGCGTTGATGTAACCGAGCTCAGCAGTTTGCCGAAAGCCATTGGATTTAATAATGAGACATCTGCCTGTTTGCACAATAATGGTAGGGCGGAGCTAAAGGGTGGCCAAAGTCACTCCATGTCACTCTGTGGCCACTTCAATACCTCGGGGAAATTTTTTATATCTATGAGTTTTCAAATGGATGCAGTATTTTCAGACCCTGTGACACTCCACCATATTTTTTTATATTCACTGCACATTAAAGGAATAAATTATAATTGGTCTACAAATGCTAAAATAATAGGTTTAAAATGAAGAATATTCCACTTTTATATTCGACGTCTACCAAAATCACTATTTACTCACCATAGTAAGTGAGTAAGTAACTTTCTCAAGTAGTCATTGTATATCATACTATCCGCAGTCACGGTTACATGAAATAAAATGCACATATATACTAATCTTGCACCCACACATATAGCAATCTAGTCATTTGGTAGGGACATCTGCTAAAGATGACGCAACATCAGAATCAGAATCAGAATCAGAATCATCTTTATTGGCCGAGTATGTAGAACACACAAGGAATTTGTCTCCGGTATAACACGCTGCATTAGTATCATCATAATCAAGAACATGACAAATAGGTATGGAAGGACATTTCGTAATGTAAGTGAACCATAGTTTCAAGCAGAGCTAAAGTAATCAGTGGTAGAATACAATACTATTACAGTTTGTACTGTTGGTGCAGAAAATCATTGAACCATTTTAGAGTGACCAGTAACAATATTTGTTGTACAAGAAGAGTGACTACGTCAGTGACTGTTTAGGGAGTTAATGGCTAGAGGGAAGAAACTGTTTAAGTGTCTGCTGGATTCGCATGTGTCAGAAATGCACCATCTGCATGTTAGAAATTTGAATTATGAATGTCAGTACATATGTCCACTTTATGCTTTATGTTTCAGGTAGGACTAAAGTCAAATATCAACACCGTTATGTTACGCTTCACAACTCTGCAGATGCTCTGGGGCTCGTATCACCTTCGATTCGTTGCCATGACAACATAAATATAATACTTTGAATGTATTTTATGCATGAGTATTTATTTGCTTATACAGTAAACCTTTGTGGTTATGGTTTGCTGTTAAATCTTGTGGAAATTGTTTTATTTTGCAAATATTTTGTAAACAAGCATTTCATGTTCGGTCATGTACGAATGAATGCTCTGGGGTCGGGGTGAGAGAGAGAGAGAGAGAGAGAGAGAGAGTGCGGCGACAGCACTGGTGTCAAAGTCAAGGCCCCGGGGCCAGATCCGGCCTATCACGTCAGTTTTTGTGGCCCTTCCGAGAATCATGTGTGTCAACTTGCATGATCCTTGCTAAAATCTGGACCGAAATGTCAAATTGTCATGTGCAATAAATAATGTTGAGATTTTGTAAATATTTTTTTTTACCTGTTTACACTTACTCGAACACAGCATCAGCAGCAACAGTTTGGCCAGCTCGGGAACGACCTCCAATCGGTGTTGGGCGTGCCTTCGGGGTACGAACAGTCTCCAATCGACAACTGGGTTTTCAGGTCTGTACCCGGGGACGCAGCGGCTTTCGAAGCAACTATCAGGCCCAGTTAGAGGATGCTCATCAACAACAACAAGCAGCAGCAGTTGCATTGGAGACACTGGCAGCTTCAGCCTCTTTTGAACTGAACAACGTCGGCTCCCAATCAGAAACAGTCTCTCTGTGGTCCGGACCAGCGTTTAAAGCGGACCAAATACTGTGGGTGTGAATCCAAGCTAATATTAGCCGCTAATGTGCAATCAATCATTGAATGTGATGTTCGTTGAGAACTGGACAAACAGCAGCACTCGTTTTTTATGCAACAGATATAACACTTACCACCACCACTTTGTTCTTTTTCTTTCATCCTATTGTTTTTTTTTCTTCTTTTCGTGAACCCAAGTTCGATGTTTGTTTCATTTTGTTGCGCTACAGACGTACTTCCAAAAGCCTGCTAAAAGGGGACTATCCGACGGACAACGTGTCATTGCGATGACTTTTTAGAGTTGTGTCATTGATGTAGAAACATATTAGCCGACTGTCGATAATGGGGCCCATTAGCCAGCGCAGCTTGCACGGGGGGATGGGAGGAGTCTCATCCTTGCGAGCAGGTGCAAATTATGGCTGCAACATAATAACTCCTCATAATTTTGGCTGGGTTTGTTTTTATTACTGATGCAATGAAAATAAAAAGCCAATCCTACACAAATTGGCCCACCTTGACAACCTTGACATATTTTGGCTTCAAGTGAGAACTAATTGGGGAACCCTGATTTGGAGAAACGAGTGAAAATAGTAACGTTCGATACATTTAAAATGCCATGTTTTGTTAAAATCATTTGCTCTGTAATGCTCCGTTGCAGACGAGCCCCCGTGAGCTATAAAGCGAAATCTCCGTGCAGATTAATATCCTCATACAGTGTCAGTCGGTTTAGCGTTTTTCGTGCTTTGCTCGTGGTTTAAGAGTTTGTGAAGACGACGTACCAGATGTTGGGTGTCATATTTAAATACTTTTTGCACGGTGGGGTCTCAAAATGACCGTGGACCTTGATGGCACATCTGCTGCCGCCTCCGTGTTTGTACCATTTCAATCCATGACAATGGAATATATTGTGATACTTTTTTAGGACAGTAAATTGGCAATTGAACATAATTTTTGGTGGTGCTGGGTTGATGTAACGTGCAATAGAATATAACAATACCTGTATATGGTATTGATTTCCTGAAAAGTTGTCATACCGCCAAATATCGCCAATAGTTTCGCACCATTTTAGGTTTATACTACACATCACAGTGTGTGCATTTACATCTTGTTATATAGAGTTTATTTTTCCAGTTTCAAAAATGGTGGACATTTTGGGTAGTGCAATGGTAAAACATGGTAACCAACTGCCGTAAAATGTTCCCTCCAAACACGTGCGCAATTTGTGTATTACTGTCAAGCCCTCAGCACACGGCGAATGTATGCAGCTTATTAAAAAAAATAAAACCTGACATATATTGGCATTTTCATATTCGCCTAATATCAATACCGGTAATTCAACACTTTATTTGGCAACTTGTAGTTGGTGCAGAGGGAAGAAAAATGTCCAAAAAAAGAGAGAAAATGGTTAAAGTGTGGCAGCATTTCAGATTGAAATATGCGCAGTGTCGTGGAATCATTGCCAAACGGACTCGAAGACACCCACTTGGTTAATTTTACCTGTACCTTACGAATATAACACTGCCCCTGCTGAAGGCTTGGTTTCTGTTAATTATGACTTCCATAAATTTGTGGCTTGTTTACCACCATTTTGACAAGTGTAGTACATGCGTATAGTCACGCGAAACATGTATTGCTCCGTATATTAAAATAAACAAATAAATTGGGTAGATAGTGGAGATGTATTTGAAAACACGCCAATTGGACACACGGCGTTGTCTATCATTTACACAGTTGACTCACCATCTCAACAATTCCCACAAAACAAGAGTGGGGAAGTGTCCCAATGCTGAGTGAGAATAAATTATTTCTGAACGCATAGTGGTTCACCGCAACTGTTCGTAAACTTGAAAGCGTTGGTCTAATTTGCCATTCAAGCCATTCAGAGTGCACCAAAAGGGCGCCCCGACTGGGGGCATGGTGCACCACTGCTGGCTATCTTCGAAAATGAATGAGAGTGGAGCGCACTCGACCTCTCCGGACACACCCACATAATAGTGAGCGGTCACCAGAATTAATTTCTGAATGGCCCTAAGGTTGGAGTTAGCTTGCAGTCCATCTCAGCAATGGATAGCTTTGTTTAAAAATTGTTTTTTTAAATCTCTCCCTCGTCTCTCAGGGGGGTAAACAAGAAGAGCATGATCCAACTCCTGAAGGAGCATCAGCCGCAGCTCATGAGTGCAGAGGCTTCAAAATAGTATGCAACATGCATTCCATAATAAAAATGTGAAACAGTGAGGTGATGCGAGCATGCAATCTGGGCATTTCTATCACAATGAGCAGCATGCAAATGGAAGGGGATAAAAAGACATTGGGTCCAAGTCTTTACCTTAGGGCAAATTCATACTTAATTATTATACTGAATACACGTCTCTACCACACACCACTATTGTGTATTATACTTCTATTTGTAAAAAAAAAAGAGAACCTCTCAAATAAGTGAAGTCATGAACATCGGTTTATTTTCTCAGACGTGCCATATATCAGTCAGGCCCCCTCTTAGCCTCAAGAGAGAAAAAAAAATCCTGCGGCCGTGCCTACCACGACGTATTGTTGATTGTCAATGTGTTGTGCAATTCACCACCGGAGCACTTGCAGCTCCAAGTGGCTTCATGTCATCAATGCACGAGATGTGAATGAGCACACTTTGGCTGGATCGGTCCAGGGCCGTAGCTAGTCATTTGGATGCCCGAAGCAAACATGGACTGTGGTCCAAGGAATGCTCAGGGAGTTTGTGTGAATGCTTAGAGGCATGGAAAATTAGGTGTAACACAGCTGCCATATTGTCTCGGGTATTAATTAGCTTGAGAGTTGGCTTGAAGACCGATTTTTCAGAAAGGATACAAAGAATATAGTTGTGTTTCAGTTGATTGAGCAGATTGATTTTTCGGGTGCCAACATTTGTCAGCCGTTACCTTTTACTTAGCGCTCACAAAGTGATGCTCGTAGGACTGATTTAACCAAGTCACCCGTTTCCATGGTTAATGAATATCCTAAATTCAGTGCATTTAAAAAATGCACTTGTCTTCAACGATTACTGAGATTCAACACATTTTTTTTAAACCTAATAAACAACCCCTGTCTCCCCATACACAAAACCACAACACGTGTACCTATTTGGCCTAAAAGGGCCATAAATAAAATTTTATTCTATGGATTTATTAACAAGCCACAGAAAGTCCATGGCTGCCCACCACAGCACTTAAACCAACTCATCCTGGAGCAGCCCACAAAGACATGAGGGCCATTTGAGTTACAGAGCCGCTGATAAACCTGGTTTTCTTTAAATCCGAAGGGTTTCTTCCTTAGAAAAATGAAACAAAATGGAGTAATACTGTACCAAACTGGAGGCAGAGCAGCGGGGGAAAACAAACCTTTAGGAGGTTTGTTGCTCAGTTTTGGGGGAAGCTTGAATCGAAACAGGAGACAACACTTGTAAACTATGAACACCCCGAAACTTATTTTGTCTTTGTCTCACAAAGCTGATGCTGAATGTGCTCGGCTTTTAGCCACAGAGAAGCCTTTGTGCTCCGCTAACGTCCATTTCCCCACGACACTTCCTTCTGCTGTTTTTGCGTAAAATGAGTGAAATAATATCCTGTCATGATAAAACCTATAGCAGCAAAAGAGTAACAGAGGAATAAGAGCTAGAAAGCAAGTGAGCCTTGGATTTCTAAAAGAAGGCATGGGTTAAGATAGGTCCATGGGATTGAAGCCCAGGGTCGAGCCTGGGATAAGAGGGGAGAGGTGGCGGGCTCATCCGTGGAGCTCATCTCCCATGGTTGGCCACCTTGCAGAGGGTGGTCATGATGCGGCCGAATCTTTCGCACAACTCCAAGGTGGAGTAGGCGGGCACCTTCGGGGGGTCGTGGAAGCTTTTGATCTCCGTCGAGCAGTCCAGTAACTTGGGGAGGAAGTCCGTCAGCTTTTCTTGGAGGTTGGCTATCAAAAGAAAATAGCCAGACAGAGAAAGATAACAACACGATTGAGTGGATGGCCTTTGCATCCTCATTTAGACCTCAGAACACAGACATCAAATGAGCAAATATTTGGACTATGATATCATAAGTGGCAGCGCGTTGCACAAACAGACAAGTAAAAGTCTCAAGTGTATGGGCCTGCGTGATAAAAGTCAGCCTTTCCTGAACATTTGCCAGAACAAGCTTTTGCTGGCTCAAACTGATATGAACTCTACACACAGAGAAAACACCCCAAAACATTTCAAGACAATTGCCCAGCGCTCTTAAATGCAATCCAACGGCTGACTTTATCATTACTGCTTAACACAATCGGAAATATTATTAGCCTGTAGTAGTCACTCCACTAAAAGGTGCACCTAAAAGCCTTTTTCTTAAAAGCTCACAGCGCGCCTTAAAATCCGATGCACCTTGTGTATGGTTATTACGGTAATATTTCGACCGCAAAATGGCTCCTTGCTCGAGACATGCTGACAACGCAGAGTTCAATCTTAAGGCGATCGGTTACACAGTTGGAACACGGAAATAGAGCAGCAGCAAGAGAGTTCAACGTTAACGAGTCAATCTTATAACTTGCTGTTGGTTAAGTGAACTGTGTCGCTGCTTTATTAAAGACGTTTTACTGACATCTGATCGTTCTGTTGGTGTTTCCTTGAGCGTAGCTCCATCTAGTGGATGCATTGTAGATTGCGTCTTAGAATGCGGTGCGCCCGACGTAGGAAAAACATTACAAAATAGGCAATGCATTGAAGGTGCGCCTCATAATCCAATGCGCCTTCTAGTGTGGAAAATACGGTAGCAAAACTTTGTGACTTTTGTTTTAGTCATTCAAGTGCTTGTGTCTTTATTTTTCTGTTTCGTTCATCTTAGGAGCCATTATGGCTGTTGCTTATTGGGGCATGCGTGTGTAAGTGCGTGCGTATGCGGCAACGGGTCCATCACGGGAGGTTAGTTGATCGAAAAATAGATCTTTGGTCAAAAAAAGGGTGGGGCACCCGTGCTCTACTTCAACACATCTGATTCAAATGATTGGCTCTTCAGCATGCTCTGAAGAAACCTGAAATGGTCATTGATCATTGGAATCACGTGTGTTGGAGTTGGGAGGGATCTAAAACAGGCCGGATGTGGCTCTCGAGGAACCGGAATTTCTCTCCATCTGATGTATATGTATTCCTGTCTGTGATGGACGTAAGAGCAGCTGCTTGCTGGTTACAATATGTCGTGATTTACAGCTGATCAGCTGAGTTGACTAATTGCGACAACTGTTGAGTGATTAGTCGAGCTTTCTGACATGGCCAGCATGATTCACTCTCGAAAGCCTTGATAGTGATGGTTGAGTTGGCACTGTGTCCCGCACATATTTTAGACACCAATGTGGCAGATATAGCAAAAGCGTCCCGATAAAATATCGAACGTCCCTTTCTATGTTTCACAGTTGGTACAGTGCTCTTTAATTTTTGTATCTGTAAACCTCCTGCGCAGCTGATGGGACTCCAGTTTTCGGGCTTGAAAATGTTTCTTTAGAAAATTCCAGTCACTTCAGCTGTGAGTCATTTTAGTGACCTTTTTTTGATTTTTGTTCTTTAAAATAAATAAATAAATAAATAAATAAGAGTCCATATCTGTGTAGTATGATTGAATATCAACTAAGACAAGAACGGCGCATTTTGCTAATCGCCATAAACTGTCGTGGTTGCACGCCAGCACTTAATCAATAACCAATTTAGTCAATACAGAAAGAAGCTGTTATGTGGTTTTTGGTCACACACTCACATTCCATCTCCTGTCCCAGATAGGAGCACCAACGGTTCCTCATGTCTTCCACTGCGAGCAGGTCCCCCTCTGTGTCGTGAACCAGCAGCAAGGGGATGCAGGGCACCACCAACTCGTTCATGATTCCCAAACCAGTGGTCACCTCTGGTTCTTCTCCCGACTCAAACATGGCAGCTGCTTGCTCATTTAATTTCTATGGAACACATTACACACCGTTGCAGTGAAAAACAGACTGTACGAGAAATAAGCTGCTCGATATGTCAAATAAATGAGCCTTGCAATTTGTACCGGTAGTCTTTTTTTTTTGGGGGGGGGGCAGACATCACGATGTAAACTGGACTTTTTCCTCAATTCAATACATTCTTATTGGGTGTGGTTTAGCAGAAATTCCAAAAAGAATCCATTTTTAGTTAAGATTTTTTTTTGTGTCTGCTTGTGCAGTTGCGCACGTCATAACTTTGTACGAAATGCGGCACAGGAGAAGACTTTAGCACATCCGACTCACAGCTCTTTGAGAAATCATCCAATGACAAAATGGGACTGGCAAATGTACGACACATCATTGCGTGTTAAAGAAGGCGCACAAATTGAGACATTGCTAGCCTGTTAATTCAACGGCCTCACTTTGCCAGTGGGATAATTCTAAATTTGTTTCATAGCTGTCAACAGAACACAACTGGTCTTCTCGCCTTGTGAGCATCACGCCCACCGTTCATCATTAATTTCTTAGTATAGAGCCAGTGGAGCTTACGGAGGAGACAGAATTCTCACACTGTGCTTGGACAAAAACATCTTGCTCTAACAAACTCGGTGACCTCCTACTCTGAGAGGAAAAAAAAAGAAAAGAAAAAAAGTTTGCCCTAAAAAAAACAGATTGCTGTCCGGAGATTCAAGGTTGGACACACAAAACAACCAAGTGAATTAAACTATGTCAATGTTGGCAGTGTTTTCAATTAAAACAAGAGCAGGAGATAAACAGCTGAGCCAGGGGTTCTGGACGGAGATCTGAGATGACCAATGTGGCTGCACACAGCCAAAATTTGAGGTTAGTTGAGGACATGCTAATGTGTTTACACTCACTGGCCCTCCTGCTTCCTATTCCCACTCCAATGATTACATTACGAGCACAACGCTGGCGTAAGGTTACTGAGTGCAGGCTGCTAAAGATCAGCTCGAGGCCGATCGCACACTAAAATACCACCGGCTCTAACCGGGCCCATGGCCCGTAAAGCTCAGTGGGAATGACATTTTCAAAAAGGAGTGGCGGGGTGGTCGTATCAAAGCGCAGAGGGGCTTTTTATTGTCAGCTTTCCGATGAAAACCCTTTCGAGTGGAATATTGAGTGGGAAAATGAAAGTCGTGTCCTAGCAAAAGCAACCTGATTATAGTAACGTATTGGCCCGAATATAAGACGGTGTTTTTTGCATTGAAATAAGATTGAAAAAGTGGGGGTCGTCTTATATTCGGGGTCTAGACGTTATACCCAATCACGACGCTAGATGGCGCCAGATATAATTGAAGCGAATGCTGAACTTGACTCCCCCAGGCCAAAGTGAACCCCTGTCACGAAGAATAAAAATAAAAATAGCGGTAGCATGAAGAAGAAAAATAAAAAATAGCGGTAAGAAAGAAAAGAGAAGAAAATAATACAAGAGATAACAGAAAATGGAGAAACAGAGCGACAATCTGGAGAAAAGTGGGTCAAAGATTGGCCAGGTTAACCGGCAGCTGAGGAGAAGTTATGATGTAATTTACATTTCAAAAACCAGAAGCCATTCATTTTAGGAATGTGATTGCACTTTAGTTTACATATTTAAATGTTCAAATATTAAGATTTGAATGAGGCAAAACATGCTTTTTCTCTCAAATGTATTGTTATAATCATTTGTTTCAGATGTAGTGTAATTATTTTCTGTATAAAAATTAATTTGATGTTAAAAAATACTTTTTTCAAACTTGAGTCTTGAAAAAGAGGGGGTCGTCTTATAATCAGGGACGTCTTATATTCGGGCCAATACGGTACAACTGTTCAATTCAGAAGAAGGGTGCTGTCACGTTAGTTTTGCTGAGTCACTGAGAGGAAAATAATTCTGCCATGAATGGGAGTTACAAAGAAAGGGGGTAGGATTGCAAACTGAACACAAAGGTTCCTGTTCCAAAGCAAAATCTTGCAGAGAGCAACCGAGCATTTTACTGCGCATTTGAACTCACCAGCAAACAATCGCGACGAAAATGACCAAGGAACTCCTCATCATGTCCTCTGTACAGCCCCTTCGACAAAAGCTCTTTGTTGTACTGGTATGAGTATATCAGATAGATCAACGCCTCCACGTAACTGAATAGGAAGCAACATTCAGTCAAAAGTTTGACTAACAATGTCAAGGTTGTTACGAGAATAAATTTAAAAACAAACAAAAAAAGCACATACTGTAATTCAAAATAAGAGTGAATGCCTGTGCACTGTCTCTTAATTTGTTGCCCTCTGCAGGTAACATTCAAGTTATTTAATGTGTGGAGTAAGAATAATATAAGTGCACTATTAGGAGGTAACAATGCATTACGTATTTTTTTACAATATTAAAAAAATAATAATAATGATGATGATAATCTGTCCGTCTGTGACCATACTTTGTCTTGTGGAAGAGCTCCAAGCCAGTTATCATGAACATGGTTGTTTCCCGGAAGTTCCTATAGTCCTGATGCCATACCTGTGTTGGAAAAATATTGGATGAAAAAAGAGCAGCTCATTGAGATATGACATCGAAAAGGAATGTAATGCTCGATAAGGGAAACCCCAGCTGACCTCATATTCATCCAGGTTGACCTCCTCAGGAGTAATTAGCTCCAGTTTTGCACGTGCCACATTCATAATGCTTTTGCATCTGTTGGGAGTGGAGGAAGGAAAGCCGTAAGAACAAACTGGCATCAGCTTTGATGGTGAGTCATTGTCAGGAGATGAAATGGTCTAGCCGGCCCCTGGGCCATAACTTGGCCTAATGAATCACTCTTTAGTGCGGAGAGGAAAAGTGAAACACTCCTCTGGAGGCTCCTATCGAGGCCACATGCGGACATAAATCTAATTATCGTGCTCAAAATAGAGAGGTGAGAAATCAATTTTTCACTCAGGAATTTGGAGAGAGGCCAACGAGCATTGGAAGCGAGATTTAAGAAAGCGGCATAGGGAGAAACAACGAACAGAAGTAGGATCAAGAACAGCCTGGAACTGGTATCAGCAAATGTGGAAAGGGAATACGCGTCTTTTTAGATTCACGCATCAACTTAAGGTTGAAGGACAAGAGTTAAGCACTGTCCATGTGGAATCTTTCTCTGCTTGTACAACAGACCGGCTGAGTGTGACACTACAAGTGTCTGCTACCCTCTGCTGGCCATTTCTAGGATACTGGAAAGCGTCATTCAGATACAAAATCCAAGCTTACGGTTCAGTAAAAGTAAACCCAAGTCGTGTTTTTTGTTTGTTTGTTTGTGCACAACGTGTGACTGTTCTGTAACATGACAGCTTACCAGTGCAACACCGAATTAAAGGCAACACTGAGAAGCAAATACAAACTTAACCCTTTCGGGGACAGCGGTTACTACAGTGGACGGCTTATCCAGGGCTCCCACTCTTCCACTTGCTTTTTATTTATGGACCTTTTAAGGACTATTGAGGGCTAAGTTAGCCATTTTTAAGGACCCTTTCTGCATTCAGCTGGGGATTCACATTGGATTTAATGAACAGAAAGCTACATATCACTGAGCTGGTGTTCAAATCATTGCTGCCAAAGGAAGGGCACGTCTTTATTTTTAGGGGTAATCAGCTAACGCTTTATTTGAGATACTGTATACTGTCAAATTTTCATTTTCCTACCTGCATAGGTAGGAAAATGAAAAAAACTTGAATTCATTCTCAAATAAAGTACACGAAGAAAAATTGTAACATAGAAAATATACAACTTCAATTTATTTTCGAATAAAAATGGAATTCTAAGGATTTTTATTGATTTTTAGAAGCTTTCCCTGAAAATTAGGACATAATTTTGCAACTTCTTTTTTTGATGGATTTTTATGAACTTTAAGGACCCGTGGGGACCCCGTTTTTAGGGTGCATGAAAGATTTAAGGAATATTCTGAACTTCAATCTACAGTGGAAGCTCCCAAATGCAATGCCCTATACTGTATTTTCAAAAACTAAAAATAGTACGGCGAGCACAAAACTTGGTTCAGCATATTTTGAATAAAGTTTTTTATTGTTATTGTGTGTTGTGTACCTCTCATCAAATGCCAGGTTGCGGTCAGCAAACTGAGTGAGCAGAGTCCTCTCAAGGATCTTTTTGGGTGCTTGGTTCTGGAGGAAGTAGACAATGACGTGCTGAAGTCTGTAGTCCTTCTCCGGGGGAGTGTCTTCTTGGGCAAACCTCACAAGTCGCGCATATTCTAGCTTGAGAGCCTGAGCAGAAAAACAATGACATACATGAAAATAAAAATATATCTTATTCCACAGGTTTCTTAAGGTGGATTTAGACTCCATATTCAAGTGACACAATTCCTTTTTTTCATTTCGCTCCCAAGTGGCTCAATCTGGATATCAGAAACCTCCTGTGTCTGCATTTTGGTCAATTTCATCTTCAGTCAATCCCACATGGATCTGGTATTATTTATTTATTTTTTAATGGACTGATCTAAAGTTTTGGAAATGCCTTGCTCTCTTTGATGATGCATTGTTATTGCCTTGATCAGAATAAATTAAATACAGACCTCGATTTGGAATCAAATGTCTCATTAATATGGATTTAAGAAAACAATATCGATACAGTACACGATTGTGCGTATACGTCCGCATTCACAAGCAGAATTTTTCAATGATTGTTTTTAAAAAAATGTGAATAGTACTCTCTGCACTACAAGTAAAAACTTGCCTTGAAGTGTGAAGCCATTTGTGGTCAGACATGTTTCCGTTTTTTTTAACCCTTTGAGGGACAGCGATTACCATAGTGGACAGCTTATCGTGTTATCAGGTGACAGAGTGCATGAAAGGGTTAAAATCATCATGGAAAAATGAGCCAGATCAAAGGTTTACAAGAGTTCTTGGTATTGTTTCTGCATTGACCTCTTCGACGGCAATGGCTTTTATTTTGTGGTCGTGAATGAGGCACATTAGGCGTAGAAAAAAAAGTAGCGTGTTTCCGGTAACCCGACCGACCAAACCTTCCACATTTTTGTGTAATAATAATAATAATCGTACATTTCATTTATACGCACCTTTCAAAACAGTCAAGGACGCTTTACAATCAAAACAAGAACAATAAAACCACAGACAAAATTATAAATAATAAAAGGAAAGATGAATTTAGAGCGTTTACATTGGTGCAAACTCTCGCGATATTCACGTTGAGCGTGCGCCGTCGTTTGCCCTGTCGTCTGTCAACAACATTGAATCATGGCGGCGGCCACGATCTCCGACAACAGTTTAAACCGCGTTTTGTGTGTTGCGGTCGCATGCTCGCACCATAATATTAAGAAAATAGCATCCACTGCTGTATCGAAAAGATTCAGCGAACTATTTGACGAACACCACGGGCCGTCTTGGACGCGGGACGCAGAGGTAACGAGATGGCTGTAACACCCAGCTGCCGGGTACTCAGATCTCTCGCCGCCGAGCGGGGGTTTCAATCAGTGGCGATTGCTCTCGGACTGCAAGGGAAGCTCGGCTTCCCCTAAAATGTCAAAGAATAAGTGATCAAATATATGAATGTAAATTTGATTGTGTGTCCATGTCATTGACTAAATATGCGCTACAACGTGCTCAACTTTTGTTCCGAATCAGCTTCTTCTTACTGGTTACGACGCGACTCCCTTCTCATTCATCCCGCAGCTTCGCTGTGCTTTAAACGGTAGTGAGTTCAGGGTAGGTTGTCCCAATGCGTTGAACGGAGACGAGTCATTGGATACAAGGTGGTTTTTGTCCCGCCCACGTACGCTCGTCGTCTCTGGGACTGGATGGTAGTGGGAGGGTACCGGACGCCAGGCTTTTCTGCATCCGATTGGATGATCTGTCTGAGCCTGCGTGCCAGTTCGATTGACATTGAAATGAGCCAGTCACCGAGCTTTTCGTGTAGACATCCGTCGCGAGCAATTTTTCAACTCGCATTCTGTTCCGAGGTGAGCTGGAGACTTCTCCTAATCATTTTAGCGACACTCTTTGTTGTAAACAAACAACTAGCGACAAATTAATCTTTTATTTCTGGTGGGGTTTATTGTAGTTCCTATAGTTGTAGGACACTAATTACGTACCGGGAAAAGACGCCTTGTTGGTATGACAGGGTCACAGATCATTTTCTTGAAAAGGAACGGAGCTAGAGTAGAATTCGCGTATAAATAAACAGAAACATTTTATGATGTCGACCAAAATTGAGCTTCCCCTCTTTGACAGACGAGCATCTTGCACTGGTTTCAATGTCTACTTGTTTTATGTTTATTTTGTTTACGTTTTTGATGGGGGAGGGAGGGAGAAAAAAAGTTTTTAAAAAACTTTGTCCGACATACCGACCCTATGCTGAAATTTCATGTTACCGGAAACACACTACTTATTTTTCTACGCCTTACTTTCTCAGGTCAAGACCCCGTTCCTCTTGGCAAAAATCCTCCCGTCGATCCTTGGCTACCTTGCATCAACTGCATTCACACTTTTGAGAGCTCTCCAGGAAATTACTCAATGGTAAAGCAAGCAAAAATATCGGTCATGAACGGCTTCACCCTTCAATGCCAAAGTGCACACCAGTCGGCGACACAAGTAGATCAGTGTCAATATTGCAAATTGTTGAATGTTAATCGACCCCGCCTGCACAGTAAAGACAAATAAGTGAGCAAAAGAAAATGACTTGTTGGTTAGTTTATCATATTTCCATTTAAAAAAATAAAAATAAACAGCCATACTTTATTGGCTCTTACAATCATTATGAATCTATAGACCGGATTTCAGATGTCGTTATAACATCAATTCAATTCGATGCACTTTGTTTGATTTTCGATTCGGTTAAGTATTTCACGCAGCACTGATTTCACTTTCAAATGCGAAGAAATTCTCAGAAGAAGCAATGCTGCAAATCGTAGTAACTTCCTGCTCCAAGTTGGTGCAGTCGTAAAAAAATATGAGCTAAGCTTTGAACCCGATGCGACCAAATGCGACCCAATGTTTGCGCTGTGTGGTGTCTTGATAAATAGTTTTGAAAAGTCATTGTATTTCCACAATACCTCACTCGTTCTTCACAAATCTTGCATACCATTTTGCTCTGATCCAAATCATTGTTTTGTTTTTGTTGTTTTTTTTAAACCCCAAAACTTTCATCTGCCTTCAAGCTCAGTGCATCTGCCATGTTACTCTTGTGTATCGATGAGATCTTAGTTGAGGAGAGAAGTCACATGGGAAGATGGAGTAAAAAGATGGATTTAAGGTTTTATGAAGCATTATTAGGCTATGAAAAGGAAAATCGATTCAATTAATCAAATCTTTAAATGCAGTCCTAGTAACAACCAGTTATTGAAATAATTGTGAAGACTACTATAAGCCTAATACAGTTCGTGTATATGGCAGATATACAGGACCCATAAAAAGTGTGGAAACACGTTCAAAATCAAATGATCTCCAACACATGAAGAGGTCAGGAAATTCAAGCTATTAACCCTTGCTAATGCATAGCTCTGAACGCAAAAGTCATTCCCGGGTCATAAAGAATCAACCACATCATAAAGCTGATTGAGAAAATTCCAAGATGTGCAAAGCTGTTATCTGGCCAAAAGGTGCCTACTGTGACACGCACACGCACACGCACACGCACACGCACACGCACACGCACACGCGCACGCGCACGCGCACGCACACGCGCACGCACACGCGCACGCACGCACGCACGCACGCACGCACGCACGCACGCACGCACGCACACACGCACACACGCACACACGCACACACGCACACACACACACACACACACACACACACACACACACACACACACACACACACACACACACACACGCGCGCTAAATCAGGGTTGGCACTGGGTCATGAAACCTCTTCGCGACTGTGGCTAATCAGTATAAAAATAAAAATAAAACCTCCTAGCCAAATTTGAGTGTAGTTAGTCACGCCATCACGTTTCCATATCCAAATGAGCAAATAACTTCCAATTGTGATTTAGACCCACAATGTAAATCCGGCCCTCAGACACAAACAAACTCAAACAGCAGTGATATTGTAGTGTGGAGTCAAAGCATGAAGTTAGATGTAGCATAGCATACTTGAAAATTTGCCAAATGGGCATGTTGTACAATAGACATGAGACAATGAACTTTTAAAAAAATGTATGCTTACAACACATAGCTGCCTATAAATATATCACGACAGAACTTGTTTAAACCCCCCCCAAAAAATCCTGATAAATGAAATTAATAATGATGATAAGAATAACAATGACGATCAAGTCACTTTGAGTTTCAATGAGTAACCATTGGTATGCACAAACGCAAACAAGAGAAGACAAACACACCGATTTACATGGAAAAAGTTGGAAGTGGGTGGAGAGGGAATGCAAAAGGTGAGCGAAAGACAGTACCTTAAAAAAGGCTGCCTCAGGCCCATTCTTTTCATAAACGCTGCTGGATTTGCCAATAGCCATAATTACACCTTGCATGTTTGGGGTCATCATTGCCTGCCCGGGAAGCAGGAACTGCATTAAACAAAATAATAGGCACTTGTGATAGAACAAGTGTGGGCAATCGCAGAGTTATTCACTCTGAAATGCTCAAACACAGACATGCCAGATGGACGTCACTCAGCAGCTCATGCATTCATTGGAGTGAAACATCCTTGAGGAACAGAGCCGTCAACTTTCACGGTTCAAATCGTATTCCTCATTGGGATCGTGTACAAAAAAAAACAAGACGGCCATGACGGCTGGGTTCGACGGTCAGGATGACTGTTGACCACAATTGCGACGAGATGTTGAGGCGAGTATCAACATGTGTGATTGTTTTCGCTTCACAGGGTTCCATCCATCCATTTTCGAATCCGCATATCCTCACAAGGGTCGCGGGTGCGCTGGAGGCTATCCCAGCTCAGTAGGCGGGGGACACCCTGGACCGGTTACCAGCCAATCCCAGGGCACACATAGACAAACAACCATTCGCATTCATACTGGCATTTAGGGACAATTTAGTGTGTTCCATTAACCTGCCGTGCATTTTTTGGAATGTGGGAGGAAACCGGAGTATCCGGCGAAAACCCATGCAGGCACAGTGAGGACATGCAAACTCCACGCCAAAGCCGGAATCGAACCCTGCACCTCTGCACTGTGAGGCCGACATGCTAACCATATTTTTCTTTTTTAACTCACCGCATGTTGCCCATTTTGTGTTGTGCCGGCTACTGTGTGTGTCTGAGATAGTTGCGCACAATTTGATCAATCAAAACACACCCAGGCCCCAATCCACAGTATAAGCTAAAGCATGTCTTAAGGCTGCATTTAGCCCCTTTCACACTGCAGTCCGTAACATTGGCACACCGGATGTGTAACGGTAGATCCAACATTCATGCACATTCCACACATAACTCATCCTAATCAGATAAGGCATTGTTGTGTTTAAGTGAGCACAATTACATAGTTAGCGTACAGCGCAATAGTTTCCAACAGCAACAATTGTTTGTTTTTTTAACTTAAAGGGGTGGGAGATGAGAGCTTTAATTTCTCATTCTGTTCTCAGCTTCCACTTATTCCCATACACACGGGTCATGATCTGCCTCTGTTAGACCTGTGAAATCACATCAAGGGGAGACAATACCCGATTGGGTGTTGGTAACTCTCATAAGACAGCAAGCCAAGAAATGAAAGCTGTTAGGAATACGTGATTACGTATTACCGTATTTTCCACACTAAAAGGCGCACTGGATTATGAGGCGCACCTTCAATGAATGGCCTATTTTGTAATTTTTTTTTCAAATATTGCCGCTGCTCTATTTCCGTGTTCAACTGCAAAACCGATCGCCTTAAGTTTGAACTCTGCATTGTAAGCACGTCTCTAGCAAGGAGCCATTTTGGGGTTGACATATTACCATAATGACCATACACAAGGCGCATCGGATTTGAAGGCGCGCTGTGTGCTTTTAAAAAAATGGAAGGGGTTTAGGTGCACCTTTTAGTGCGTAAAATATGGTCGTTGTTTAGTTGTGATGAACGCAAACTTCACTGCCCACGACGACGATGTGGAATTCTTGCATAAAAGCAACGATTGGCAGTCTGAAAGGGGCTTCTGTTTCTTATTGTGTGTGGAAGTAGCACACAGTTTGCCACCAAAGCTCAACCCCATCTTGTTTCAAAATGCAACTGGGCTCAAAAACAGACATTTTAGAATGTTTACAACGGCCATGCAAGAAGAGCTTCATATTATTGCACTTTCAATCTCAAACCATTCCTGACACTGGAACCCATCGTGATGAAGCATCAAGCGTGACAAAAAGTAGAACTGTGGATGGCCAATGATGCGCCCACTCTTCTAACACTTCTACCACACAAATAGATTTTCTGGGTCTTGGTCTACCTCATCATCATATCCCCCTTCTTCTGACTCAATGACAAAGGTCCCTACATTGGGAATGGC
The DNA here is from genome assembly GCA_026261675.1 of Hippocampus mohnikei. Taxonomy (NCBI): domain Eukaryota; kingdom Metazoa; phylum Chordata; class Actinopteri; order Syngnathiformes; family Syngnathidae; genus Hippocampus; species Hippocampus mohnikei. The sequence continues at coordinate 5,441,916 of JAKGUB010000325.1, forward strand.
CACCTCTACTGTGTGGTGGCCAGAGGACTCATCCTCCGTGACAAAATCGGGAGGCGGCATTGGGGGGCTGCTCAACTGGAGTTCAGGATGTGGAGAGGTTGAAGGGTGGAGAGACTGCAGAGACAATTAGAAAAACTAAACTGCACAGAAACTAGAAGGGAAGCAGTTTAAATAGTAGAAGAGAACGTAAAATAGTTTCTTGTGTACACGCTAGGTTAAGGTGAACAAGATGGATGCGCAAAGCACGCAAACAGCTCGACATGGGCCATTAAGATATTTTTTGACACCTTCTGACTACGCTGCAAAGCAAGCTGACTGTTAATGATGCCCAGCAAGCCAAGTGTGGTGTGATATACGTTTTCCTGCGTTTTACATACAGCATTCAACAGCGCTTCGGGGCTTCTCTCCTCCTGTTCAGCAGTCGCCCTGGAGATGGCTCTCTCTGTGTCCTCCTGTAGATGTTTGGCGTCGCTGGTGGGTGATGGCTGCTCCATGTACTCTGGATCATGCTGGGGTGCTGTAGGAGAGCAATTAGAACCATCACTAATTTTTATTTTATTTGTTTTAATACAAATAGAAATGCACATAGCTTTATCGAAAAAAAGTCCTATTTCATAAAATCCAAAAAGGAGGAAATTTTTTTCCCCTCCATGGTAACGGTCTGTAACACTGCCGTGGCAGGTTTAGAGCGCCCCGTGGTCGGCCACAATTCCGCTGGTAGCTTGCTGAATTTCAACCGAGCCGAAACAATGGAAAAAAAAATGTCGCCCACGTAAATGCAACCACCAATCGGAGAGCAAAATCATTAGTTACCCTATAAATTATTTATGACAAATTCAACTGTTTTACATGACAGGCGTTTAACCAACTGCAGTCGTTTGGAAAAACAGCACTGTGGGCATTTCCATCTCAAATTATCGTTCAAACCTTGGATCTATGACAAGGCTGGGTAGTGGTAATGCCTGCGAGTAGGACTCTGACCTGCATTGTCTGGAGGGCTGCAATCAATACTCATGGGCTGTGGTGAAGACGAAGAAATGGAAGTGCTCGATGCGGCGGATGCTGCGGCGGATGCTGCGGCAAGAGCAGACTTTTCTTGTTGGGCCTTTCGAGCCTGCAGAGCATTCCACTCCTCGATCTCCTTGTCAAAGAGCTCATTGTCCTCCTTTACATACTGCTTCAGGTCGGGCGGAAGTTTGTCCATGCCACTCAGGATCTGTCCGGTTTCTTTATCAAAGTCCTCTGTGGATAGATGGAGACAGTGAGCAGAATAGTGAACTCAAAATAACATAGTGCTCTGAAAAAAGTATTTGTCACATTATGGGATGGAAGAATTCATTCAAAAATAAATAAAAATACAATTACTTTAATTATTATTGATTTTTTCTTTTGGTTAATATTTGATTTGAAACCTGCGTATTGAACAAAAAACATTGATGGGAATGCAAGGTGAGAGATATATACGGTTCCCTAGTGCAGCTTGACTACCGGATCTATTGTGATGGTGAAATACTCGGTGGTGGATGCCATTTGTTTTTTCATCTCAACACTCATCTGGACATCGGAAAAAACAAACAAACATCTGAACCAATTTACCCAGCTAAACTCCAAGCGCTACACAAATAGGACCAAAACTTTGTACCGTATTTTCCGGATTATAAATTGCTCCAGAGTATATGTCGAACCAGCCATAAGATGCATAATAAAGAATTTTAAAACAAACAAAAAAACAAAAGAAAAACATAAGTCGCACCGGAGTATAAGTCGCATTTGGGGGGGTTATTTGATAAAATCCAACACCAAGAACACACGTCGTCTTGAAAGACAATTTAAAATAAAAATAGAGAACAACAGGCTGATTAAGAGTATGATATGCTAACGTTACATGATGCTAAAGCAATCAACTGAGAACGTGCCTGGTATGTTCACAATAACCTAATAAGAGTTATTCAGATAACTAGAGCATAAAGATCAGGCTAACAAGTTTACTAAACCATCAGTGTCACTCCAAATCACTAAATGCAATGAAATCTTCATCCTGCGTGTCATTGGAAAACAATTCCGCCCACTCAGGAGGTAAAAGATGCTGCACTTCCTCTTGTTTACTTATGTCAGACTCATTATTGATTATTCATCACAGGCCAAGAGCGCCCTCTTGTGGTTTAATGTGAAAATACCATGTGAAATGATATAACAATGTGTTAATAATTTCACACATAAGTCGCTCCAGAGTATATGTCGCACCTCCGGCCCAACTGAAAAAAACCTACAACTTATAGTCCGGAAAATACGGTAGTCACCACACTGAGAAATACGCAGATAATTCAATTTTAAAGTGAATGAAGTCCATGCATACCTTCTATGAGAAAGGGCTTCTTGTCGTTGATATACATAAGACAGTAGGCACTGGCGTTGCGGTAGCCTCCAAACGAGTCACGCACCAGCTCCTCCCAGGAGGATTTTGTGACAGATATGTCGTTGTACTTCATCCAGCAACGCTGGTGTGGGTCATAGATGTAGGCCCAGTAGTGACCTGCGTTGGCCTGGCCTTCGTGGACCAACACTGCATGAAGTCGGTAAGGAACCTTTTAGGACACAAATGAAAATTTCAGTGCATATTAATGCAAGTGATGCAATTCAAGATAATTATACAATCGCTAGTAATGATCACCTGCATCATCGATTTGTCTGAGTACATCAGCTCAACTGTTCGGTGGATTCTTTTGATACTGTCCTGTAGATCTAGTGAGATGAATATCATACAAAGTAAGTGCCCTGGGTGCTTTTTATGAAGTCAATATTACAAATGACATAACGAGGAGTCAATTAAGGAAGGGCAAATTTTACCCTGGGTGTCATTTTCAACTTCACTCCTCCATCGGTGCAGGCATCCCTCAAGCACCCTCAACTCCTCTTCAGTAATGTGGCGCGGCGCAGGGTGCATGGGGAGATCCGGAGGTAATCTGGACTGGGTGAAAGGCTTGTGAATGGGTGCTCTCTGCTGCTGGGCTGCAGCAAGGGCCGAGGAGGAGCCTGAGCTCTCTGGGGAAGCTAAAGAGTCCTGCTCGGCCAAGCTGCTGGGTGAAAGATATGACTTTGTGGGTGAGATGAAGATTTTTGGATTCTCTGACATCAGGGATTATATGAAAAAAAGAGTTCACTGATATATTATTTAGGGATTGTTTTCAGTCAAGATCAAGGACGCCAGCAATACATGTATATTTTTGTCAACATTCTAATGGTGGCATTTTTATTTCCCTTATGTTTTGATTTAATTCGACGACCCTCTTTTTACTCATGAAACTTGCCTGAAAGGGGGCAGCGGTAGTCCAGTGGTGCCACCAGGAGGTGCTGATGAGTCGATATCTTCCACAGGCGAAGTACACACAGGCTTACTGGAGGCAAACTCCATGGCATACTGGAGAACATCTGCTAGAGGAAACCTCTTGGGGCCGGAGCCATAGCTCAGATACCTTTTTAAACGGAGAGATAGACAAAACACAAAACATAACGAGAGTGTAGGACGTCACTCTCCCGAGTACGTTCTGTTGAATTTGGAATGATTAAAAGAAATGTACAAAACAAAAATACCTTTCCAATCTCTGCTGGAGGAGTGTCAAATGCTCCTTTAATCTCCTGATTTCCTCTCTCTTGATTCTGGTTATTTCTCGGTTTCTGTCCATGTATCTACCCAAAAATATCAGAGCTAGACGTTTGCGCCAAGCATTTCACAAACATGAACAACATACAACGCAAGGCTGTGGATTTGAGGAGCCAATTTGCACAACAGTGACATTACTAGCAAATGCCAGACAGTGAGACAGAGACAGCGTGGACTGTTGTGGATAAATAACTCGACGACAAAGACAAAACATTCATGTATCTGTGACAATTAGTACAATTATCGATTGTTTGACGAATTGATCAGAATTAATTCAGTTGCAGGGTTGTCTTGAATTTATGGAAGCAAAATGGCATGCGCTATGTGGTTGCAACAGTTGATGCAAAGAGTGCACAGTTGTTTGCAAATACTGTATTTTACCTTGTTTTGGCCTGAAGGCTACTTGTTACTTTTTCAGTAATAAATATAGAGAATATGCACCCTCAAGCATTTCGGTCCAAGACCGATGATTAGAAATGACAGAACAATTTTCATTTGCAGCGTCAGGAGAATACCACACCATCAAAGCCACAGGAATAAATACAAAATAACTAAATGTGTATCACCTGTCCATGTAAAGCATGGAGGGGAACTCAAGCTTATTGTGGATTTTTTCAGGCCGTCCAAGAGCTTGATTAAACTCAAATCTTGAAAGTTCGAAGGTCAACACAGGAGGGAGTTCTGTGAACCAGTGCTGAAAGAAAACAATGTTGCTCAGATTTTGGGAGATGTTTCGAGGCTTCATCAAGTCTGCTTGTTGCATGTCAATCGCCCTCATACTCTCCAGGGCTCCACATTAACTTTTTACACTGGTCACACTGGTGCGACCATTTTTTTTTTCTCAGTCAGTCGCACCGGCACAAATTTGGTCGCACGTTTGTTGGGGACGGTAGAGCATGACCATATTTGCTGATGTGCAGTATAGTCATCTCAATTGGCATACCGTAATTTCATTTGATGTAAAGATTGACAGTGATTGAAGATATATTTGCAAAAATAGTTTAATGTAACAACTTTGTAACAAACAGCAGCTGACCAAATAGCTCAGTTACTTCTTGCTATAACTTAACGAACACAAAATAGGAAACGATCCCATGGTAAAAACGTCAGTCAAATCAGTGACATAATAGCTGACAACTAAACAACTTCGAATATGTCTTATTTGTATTAGTTCAACAAAACTGGAGACCAACAGTAATTTGAATGCTTTCGATAAGCCCCCCAAATGTTTTTGAACATTTGTAAACACTTAGATTTTGATTGATTGGTTTTTTTTGGTTTTTTTTTTTTTTGGTTTTGGAGCAGGCTAGCACAAACGTTTTTCTGAGATATTTTTTTTGAGTGCGAAAGTGCTGGGAGACTATGTTAAAAAAAATAAAAAGTATGCTCCTATCTGTATTAGAAGTCCATATACTGAAAAATTCACCTTATTTATTGAATGACCCTCGTATTTCAGCAATCATTACATAGCAACAATGGTAATAGAAATCATCCATACCAACATGGTAAACTGGAAATGACACATCTCAATATTGTAAGCAATGACATCTGACCTCCTGTCCAGACTTAGCAGAGTTCTCTGCAGAGTGCAGTGATTCAATCTCCCCTTCGATCATGGCTGCCTCCAGACACTCGTGGAGATCTTTGAAGCCATTCACCTGCAGCGGGTATTGGCCAAACATCTCCGTGTTCTCAAATTTTTTACCTGGGGGAGTTTCACACACAAACACGCATGCACAAGCACGCGAGCGCATGCGCACACACACACACACACACACACACACACACACACACACACACACACACACACACACACACACACACACACACACACACACACACACACACACACACACACAGTCTGTGCTGTGAGAGTGCAATAGATTTCAAGCTCAGTGTCTCCTCAGTTTATATTCTCTTGCTAAGCAAGACACCAATTCGTCACGATTAGAGTATTTTCCGCACGATAAGGCACTTTGGAGTATAAGGCTCACGTTCAATGAATGGCTTATTTTAAAACTGTTTTCATATATACAACACACACTGATTTATATAGCGCTTTCAGAACAGCTGCAGCTGTAACAAAGCGCCTAACATAAAGTAAAATAATACACAACACAAAGCCAAACCACTTTTCCCTCATATGCTTTGTTGTTTAAAGCAGTTTGAGATGAAAGAGGAGAGAATCAAAGTGTCCTTTCACCAGTGGATCAGAGACGTCATGCTCAAAATGTGCATACGTCAGCTACAAGCCAAGTTTCAAAGTCAACAAGAATCGGTAGCATACATTGACGAAAAAAAGAGATTGGTTCACTTCTCCTGTCCCATGTAAATTCGTTTGAATTCCAAGTGGCGACTCTCAGATCCAAATACGCATCTGGGCTCCACGCCGACGCTCCTCTCTCCTCATCCTCAACTTCAGCAGCCATCCATCTAGTCGCACCAACGCAGACTGTCCAACAGCGCTGACCTCTCCACTGAACAAAACGGGTCTGTGAAAAATGCTGCCCCCTACAGGCGCAAAAAACCCAAGCACCCCGGGGCTGTCCAGCACAGACAGTCAAATGGCGCCGACATTCCTCCCAATCAAAATCTGTGCTGGTACATGCGTGCTGCCGAGAAGGTGCAAACACCAAGCACAAATTCTTCTCCTTTAACGAATGTCGTGGCCCAAAAACACTGAAAGCAGTCCACATCAGGTCCACGCGACGAAACAACAAACACCATGTGACAAAACAAAAGACAAAAACAACAAAAAAGTAAGGCTCTTGAAGAGCACTTGCAGACGGCTGCATACTCGGGCCCCATATATAGGGCGCACCGCACTATAAGGCGCATAGAATAGTAGTGGCTGCGGTTCCGTTATGCATCCACGAGATGGAGCTATGCTAAAGGGAATACAACACATTCATTCATTCATTTTCCAATCCGCTTATTCCCACAAGGGTCGCGGGGGTGCTGAAGCATAGCCCAGCCGTCTTTGGGCAGTAGGCGGGGGACACCATGAACCGGTTGCCAGCCAATCGCAAGGCACACAGAGCCGAACAAATCCACGCTCCCACTCACACAATTTAGAGTGTTCAATCAGCCTGCCATGCATGTTTTTGGAATGTGGGAGGAACGCAGGCCGGGGGTGAACATGCAAACTCCACACAGGGAGGTCGGAGCTGGAACTGAACCCGGTACTTCTGCACTGTGAGGTGGACACGCTACACACTGGACCACCGGGCTGCCCGAATACACTACAATAGAGCTTCATTTATATAGAGCTTTCAGAACAGCGGCAGCTGTAACAAAGTGCTTTACAGAACATTTGAAATACTACAGCCAAGAAATCAGATTATTGATCCGTATTTAAGACGCATCGGATTATCAGGCACAATGTCAGCTTTTGCGAAAATGTAATGCTTTTAGGTGCGCCTCATAGTGCATAAAATACGGTACTTGCACAGCTGTGTACATGACAACAACAAAAGAAAAAAAAAACAAGCATGAGTTGCTAGCAGACATACAGATGTGGCATTAAGTTCAATTTATGAGCAGCAGAGCCCACTGGCCCATGTTTTGATGGCTCTGGGCTACTATTACCATGCATAATAATCACAATGTCAATCAGCCGTCAAGGTCTTCCACGATCAATGCATCAGCACTCTTCTACATTGAGAGTATCTCATTAACACAAGGTCACCTTTCATTACCGGGGGCAAAGACGTGTTTTACGGTGGCTGCAATCAAACCACCAAGCCTTTCTCTGACAACTTTGCACTTTTGCTTTTTATCTATTTCAATTTGACACCTCATCTCACCTTCCAGGACACCAACGGCAAGGAATCGTCCGTAGAAAAGCTCCACCATCGGGTTCTTTGGCTTGTCCTCTTCCCTGAAAGCAACAAAATGGAGACTGGGCTGACAAACATGTAGGCCAGAGGTGCATACAGAAAGCACACTGGCCTTCATTCTTTAAAACTTAGATGCTCAATGAAAAATGAGTAGTTACCCGTCTTCTTCAGACTTCATTTGGAAGGCATCCTCCAGCCAGTCTAGGAGCTTGTGTGTGAACTCACTCACATCCTGCTGTAGAGCAAAGAAAGTAACATGCAGGGCACAGAGTAGGGCCGTAATCAATGACATGACTACTTTCACAATGTTGCATTGTCAGCCGAGATGATAAGAGGCAAGTAGGTCAAGAAATTCAAGTCGTCTGCTGATAGGCCCTAAGCTCTACATTTGAGATGACTCATCTTCTCATAGAGGAGTTCACAAATTGCTGAATTTCAAAGAAACGTTAACACCCCGTGGCCATCTTAGACGTCAGGACTGCATGCTGATTTGGGTCAATGCATACCTAACCCGACTAATACTAAGCGAAGTGACATGACTGAGTGGAGAGGCCAAGTGCTTGACCCCGGTTAACCGCTACAAAGACGCTGGCTTAGTGCAACCGCTTACGTAAGGAGAAGAAGCAAAGAGTTTTATACTCTGACATGAGGGCCTCACATTGTAGGATGTGTTTTTGCATAGTTCAGCAAGGGATGATGTGGGTGTAGGGGATTAATTGTTACAGATAAGAAAGGTTAAGAAGTGTCCCAGAGTCACTGGTGCTGAGTTGGTAACAAGAACGTTTGCAGTAAAGCCAAAACAAAGCAATGAGAAATATGAAACATTGGTATTATATGAAACATCGGTATTATATGGAAACTGCACAATTACTTGTTTTAACTACCGTATTTTCCGCACTATAGGGCGCACCAAAAAGTCTTCCATTTTCTTAAAAGCTCACCGTGCGCCTTAAAATCCGGTGCGCCTTGTGTAAGGTCATTACAGTAATATGTCGACCCCAAAATGGCTCCTTGCTGGAGACATGCTTACGATGTTATAACTTGCTGTTGGTTCAGTGAACTGTGTCGCTGCTTTATTAAATACGTTTTTGTTGCATCTCTGAAAAAAGAAGGGCTGTGGTGTTGTTTTTTTTAACAAATCTCATCAAATAGTTACGTCTTTGTCCGTCTCCGTGCCTTCTCTTCTTCCGTTCGACTCGAGAGGCGTTTATGACCGCCTTCGAAAAACGTAAATTAACGATTCCTTCAAAGAAACTATGAAAATTGAAAATAATGCTTCAAAACAGAAAATCCAGTGAGGAAATCACAAATTAAATTCTCTAGCCCCACTACAGAATTTATTTTGTGATTTCATCGTTTGTGAATACACAACAAAAGAATAAATAAAAACTTCTGAGACAGTCCAGTCTCCAACATTTAACTAACATCTGATCGTTCGGTTGGAGCTATGGTGAAGGAAATGCCAAGGGGGGCTATAGAATTTATTTTGTGATTTCCTCGCTTGATTTTCTGTTTTTATGCATTATTTTCAATTTTCGTAGTTTCATTGAAGTACTGTAATCGTTAATTTATGTTTTTCGGAGGCTGTCATGAACGCCTCTCAAGTCGAAAGGAAGTAGTGTGGCTCCATCTATTGGATGCATTGTAGATTGCATCTTATAATCCAGTGCGTCCAATATATGAGAAAAAAATAAAAAATAGACCATTCATTTAAGGTGCACCTCATAATCCAGTGCACCTTTTAGTGCGGAAAAAACGGTAGATGGAAGTGGTTGTGTTTTGCACTGTTTTTTCTTTTTAACACAGGTGGGATACTGGTGCGCTGATGACAAAATTTTTCAGAAATAATCGATTTGTCGTCTCTTTTTGAGAATTTTTGGACCTTTATTTGACCTATTCACATTCAATTTTAATTACCGTATTTTCTGCACTATAAGGCGCACCTAAAAGCATTAAATTTTCCCAAAAGCCGACAGTGAGCCTTATAATCCGATGCTCCTTATATATGGTGTCACAGTCTCTTTATATTCTCCATTGAGTTTGTTGTTGCCCCGTTAGTGTGTTGCCATCTAGTGGTGATTATTAGCAGGAAGCAATTGAAACCTAAAATGGTTCTGCCCGACACTAATTGACAAGTGCCTTCGCCAACACACACTCAAACCGACAACTACTTTGTGAGCTCTGCGCAGCCACAATGAAATGAAAATAATACCAAAAGCAGAGTAAACTACTGACTAAACAAAGGAAGGAGACAAGCAAGATTTCTAAGGATATTTAGCCCCTTGAAGATGTGAGCCCACAACGTTTGTGTGCCTTTTTATTAATCAATTGTCTTCATGACTTTTGTCTTTCATTTATTGTTCTGTAATGCTATATGTATTTACCGTATTTTCACGACCATAAGGCGCAATTAAAAGTCTTAAATTTTCTCCCAAGTGGACAGGACGCCTTATAATACGGAGCGTCTAGTGTATGAGCCGAGTTCCAAATCCTGACTGAAAGCCGACACGCTGTTTATATAGAGAAAAGGCGGAAGTGGGCGTGAACAGGCATGCGGGAATGCAGCCAGCCAATCAGTGAAGGGTAGGCGTGTAAGTGGCCCGCGAGTGTGACCAGGCCTGCGGGGAATGCAGCCGGCCAATCAGTGAAGGGTGGGCGTGTAAGTGGCCGTAAATGAGGACGTGAGAGAGTACAGCCATGCCGTAAAGCAGCCGGCCAATCAGTGAATGGTGGGCGTGTAAGTGGATGCGAAAGGCAGGTGCCAGTACCTGTATATAGTGTGAGTTTGTGCGTTATTGCAAAACAACTTCGGTTTTGGTTTCTAAGAACCCCCGAAAATGAATACAACAAAGAGACACGCTTACGAAGCTCAGTTAAAACTGACGAAACTGGACGAAGAGAAGATTAGAGAGTGGCTAAGTGAGGTGTATGTAAAGAGACCGGATGGCTTTTTCCATGCCTCGCCGTCACTCTTGATTTGCGACTCCATGCGTGCCCATCTCACAGCAGCGGTGAAAAACCAAGTCAAGCAAATGAACTCTGAACTTGCCGTTATTCCCGGAGGCTTGACGAAAGAACTCCAACCGCTGGACATGCATCAACCGGGCGTTCAAAGTGAAGTTGCGAGCGGCATGGGAACAATGGATGATCGATGGCAAACACAGCTTTACGAAGAGTGAGAGGCAGCGCCGGGCTAGTTACGCCACTATTTGCGAATTGATTGTGGCTGCTTGGACAAACGTGTCTGCTTGCACTGTTGTTCGAGCTTTTGGCAAAGCCGGCATAATTTCTGTGGATCCACACGGCAATGAGAGTGACTCTGACAACGAGAGGGAACCCGGCGTTTTTGATGGATTGTTCAATTCGGACACAGAAGATGAGGACTTTGATGGATTTCTGGGTGATGATTGATCGAAAAACGTGAGTACATTGTAAGATGTCGAAATAAAGTACAACCGATCTCAGTTTTGCTTCCGTTGCCTTTTTAAAAATGTGTTTTTAGCATGTCTTAGCATGCTATGCTATGCTTCAAGCTAACGTGTTTTTAGCGTGCGTGCATGCATGCCGTATGTTTAAACTGGCGTATGTTTTACCACCCCTGGCTGCGCCCAATAATACAGTGCGTTTTGTGTATGTGTAAAATACAGAAATAGCACCCGTTACTGAGACTGCGCCCTACAACACGGTGCACCGAATGGTCGTTAAAATACGGTATATGTTTCATATATGTGGGGTTTGTGATCACTTCTCATACGCCTTATAATGCAGTGCGCCCTATTTATGAAAATAGTTTGAAAATAGGCCATTTATTGAGGGTGCACCTCACAATCCGAAGTGTCTTACAGTGCAGAAAATACAGTATTCTTACTCTTGATTAACTTTGCTCTTGTCTCTCCTTTATTCAAGTCACATTTAGCAGGTCTTTGCGCTTCTATGTCAGCGGCATTTCATGACAGTTTTCTCGGCGCAGTCATGCTGCTATCAGTAGCCAACGACTACGCTTTTATTGTGAAATCACGTTGGGTAATGGTGATACAATGTATGAAAAGTACTAAATAAACAAAGATGCACGAAGTCATTTTATCCTGTTAATTATAACGGTACTATTAAGCTCAGCTGAGCAAGTTATGGCTTACCTGTTGTGACTCGCTGGATTTGAAGGCGTCTTTGAGGATTTCCACTGCCCGTGACGGATCCACATATTTCCTCTTGGACCCAACCATAAGGGAGAAGAGTGTCCTCAACTCTTGCATGAAGGGAAGGTTCATGTGTTCCTAGTAAGAGCAATATGAATTGAAGAAAAAAAAAAAAAACCTTAGGCGTGGCGTAGCAATTAATCGTCCAAAGGATCATGTGATATAGAACTGCTATAGAACATGCTAGCCTCAATTGTGATCCATATTTACATATATTCACTGCATCGATATAAAGCAGACGTGTCAAAATTAATGTATAACAATTTGCTGATAAAATTAATAGAAAACAATTTTAAGAATCAAGAAACTGCCCAAAACCTCTGATTTCAGCCCCTCAATGGTAATTATTCCTCTATTTCCTTTATGCCCCCGTACTTATATTTTTTTACCATTTTGGCTGTGCAAGTAATGTGTTAAGCATTGTCTGATTTTTGTAGTCCTTCATGAAAGCAGACTGATTATGTTTGGCGATTTATCAAAATAACACATTTACGAACATCGGCTTTTACTTGAAAAAACAATGGGTGACCCAGCAGGTGAGCTTGGTGAATACAACATCAATCCATTCATTGTTTTTACTTGTTTTTTTAAACCTCTAAACAATATCAAGTAACAATTGTTAACAAACAGAAAGAAAAATGATTTTCGAATACAATTTATGCAAAATAAAATTGGAGCGGATTATTCAATTAATCAATGTAATAATCGATACAATATTATAAAATATTCAAATGGTGACTGCCGTAATATAAAGCAGCAAACTATATTCTTTTAATACAGTATTATATATGCCGTTATAATTCGGAAATAAAAACATTGACATTTGTCTACATGATGAGTGTCTACGTACAACTCATTTGCAAACATCACCTGTTCTTTCTTGGTGTTGATAAACACCTCTGCTTTTTTTTTACACGAGGTAACAGCATTGCTCAAGTCGGCTTGGTCTACTTGCATCTGACTTTGCGATTTATGCCTTCATCATCGTTTTCAGGAGTAAAAGTGGTAGAGCCCTTACTTTCTGGTTTCGAGGCAGATCATGGACCCTGGCTGGTGGAGAGTAGTTGAGTACCAGCCGCTGGAACTCGAGAAGGTTAAACAGAGACTGCGGGAGGAAAAATTTAATGAAGATGTGTTAGTCATTTCCCCAAGTAGGACAAAGTATTTCAATCATTCATTCTTAATAAGATATTGAATAGAAATGAAAAAGGATTTCCTATCGCGATTATCATGAGCAAAATTATAACTATCATGAGCTGGCATCACTGTGATTTAACAAAAGTAATGTCGACAAACAAGAACAAACCTGATACAAACCAAAACACATTGCAACATGTTTTCATTTCAATTTAAAGACTACGAGGCAGAGTCTGATTTCTGTTCAGGTGTGAATGTGAGTGGGAATAGTAAACTATCATTAATTGTTCTATCCAATTGGCTGGTTAGCAGTCCTAAGTGTATTCAACTTTTTTCACTGAATATTGGTCCCGTGTTAAGATCTCTGCAACTGCCACGTGTGTGTATAAAAAATAAAAAATAAAAAAAAGAAAATAAAACTGTGGCAGACATAGCAGAGGAATTAGGAATGAGTAATGCATTCCAGTCCATTTGGACAATTACCTACAATGTCAGAAAATGAAAAAAAAAAAAACAAAGAAAGGAATATTATCGCTTTATGTAATCATGCGGTTGTTCCCAGAGAGTTCACCTATGCCATTTCAGATCATGTTATGAAAGGAGAATGTTGTTTACTTCACTTCTTGTTCTAAAAGTGACAAGCTCCAGTTCATACGGTGGCTTTTTCTAAAAGGGTGAAGAATCACATTACAGAGGAGCTGGGCAACATGTGATCGAGTGTCTGGTGGTTCAGCTGGCATATTTCACCTCCGGGCAAATGTTATCATTGACTCACTAACAACACACAGTCCATCGTGGTAATAGCTGTGAAACCATTTTCCTTCATAACTAATGCGTATCTGAAAAGTCTGACATGTACATTTGTATTGTTACAAATTCACTGAATGGCTTGCAACGTATAAAATGACCATTAAAATCAAGCAACAATTGAAAAAAATGCAAAAACATTAAAGGACAATACACTGGTTATAGGAAACCAATTTAGATGATAAAATATATAAATATTTATTAAAGATGGAGAGCAACTATAAACTTTTCAACAAATGTGCATATTAAATGGACGCGGACGAACGATCGGGAGTGCAAGGCGGTCTCCAATTGCCCACATCTCATGCGTGGCCGACTGCATCATCTGCAAGGGAAGAGCTTGCAGTTGACCTGTATAAACGCACTTAAACCATGCCAATCTCATGCATGGACCGAGACAATTTCTGCTTCCGCAATGCCAAGGGCTGTGTGCGATTCGACCACCTTAATTTAAAGGGAATGAGAGGAGCTGCTTCACAACGCAAACAGCCTCTTCAACTGTAAAGGTTTGAATGCATTTTTGGTTCTTCCTGAAATTTCATCCAAAAGCCAAATATCCCTAACTTTTTAAGAGTGGTGTATAATATCTAAATGTCTTGTTGTTGTTTTTTGGGAAACATGGGAAAAGCAAATGTGTGTTTGACAAGAAAGCATGTACGTGCATGTATGTTTGGGTGCGCCCACCTGAATGACGGCACTGAACCAGCAGGTATTGCCAACATTTTTCAAGCCTACGGGGCAGTTGTCTATCCTCTTCCTGTCATGTGGGTTGGGTGAGTCACTCCATACTTCTGTATGGGTGCGCTTCAGACTTGCCTTGTTCTCCGCTATGCTGGCCTCCAAAACTCTGGGGACGTAGGAATAGTGTCAACAAAACTGAACAGCATAATCGCCACTTGAATCTGGTCATATCAATTTGTTTTCGGCAGTCTACTTTTATCATTCGTGGTTCTCCAGAACTACATTTAAGTCATCACTCAAATATTGGTGAATGGGCCTGTCATTAGAACGTCGACCTCACAGTGCAGAGGTACCGGGTTCAATTCCAGCTCCGGCCTCCCTGTGTGGAGTTGTATGTTCTCCCCGGGCCTGTGTGGGTATTCTCCGGGTACTCCGGTTTCCTCCCACATTCCAAAAACATGCATGGCAGCCTGATTGAAGACTAAATTGTCCCTAGGTGTGAGTGTGAGTGCGGATGGTTGTTCGTCTGTGTGTGCCCTACGATTGGCTGGCAACCGGTTCAGGGTGTCCCCCGCCTACTGCCCGAAGACAACTGGGATAGGCTCCAGCACCCCCGCGACCCTTGTGAGGATAAGCGGATCGGAAAAGGGATGGATGAAAGGTGGGGCTCCTACCTGCTAATGGCCTGCTCCTCATCAGTGATGCCGGTCTCCCTGAATGCCCGGTTGGACTCTGCCAGGCTGAGGGCAATTGCTCTCTGAAGGTCATCTTTATCGTCTCCTGTCAGGTCAATGACATCTAAGCCAAGCCAAAGGCAGAATGACCAAAAAATATGGCGTAAACAGTTACTACGACTGCTGTACTTAGGAGAGTGATTATTTTAGTGATAGTGGATTACTATTTTCCTTTTGGTGTATTTTCTGTCAGAATATGTCCTTAACTCTTAGAAGGGGAAGATGCTTACTTGAGTCTGCTTGGCTGCCCACGCTGATATATCGGTCATTGGGCACCTGAGAAGTCTGATAGTAGGTACTCTCATCCTGTTGAGGAACCTTGGCATTCTTCTCTGTCAGAAAGGCCACAGCCTCAGCCAGATCTCCATTACTCACCTGCAACATGCCATGCAAGTTAAGGCCAGTAACCACGAGACTGGAACGACTAATTGCATTTGCAATAATACCAGTGTCCGATTTCATGAATGAAACTGAAGACACTGTTGAAATCAGTTTCCTCATTTAAGTGTTGAGGCCTCGCTTTCATCGCTTAGAATTAACGCTCTGCATTATTTTTATTTTCCTACATGACATTACTTCTTATTTAATTTTCCTACACTGAAGATTGATAAGCTTCATTTTGTCAAGGATGTATGTTGTGTTTTATGTACCGCATTTTCCGTACTATAAGGCGCATCTAAAAAGCATACAATTTTCTCAAAAGCCGGCAGTGCGCCTTATAAACCGATGCACCTTCTATGTGGATCAATATTCTGATTTCTTGGACGTAGCATTTTAAATGTTTTGTAGAGCACTTTCTTGCAGTTGCAGTGGTTGTGAAAGCTCTATATAACTAAAGCTATATTGTATTGCATTGTATTGTATTCCCTTAACGTAGCGCCATCTAGTGGATGCATAACACAACCGCAGCCATTATTGTAGCTTCTATTCTATGCGCCTTATAATGCTTTGCACCCTAAATATGAAAACAGTTTTAAAATAGGCCATTCATTGAAGGTGCGCCTTATACTCTGAACCAATAGTGCGGAAAATGCGGTATTTTTTTAAAAACCCGAGGAACCGCTCAATGTGAACATTCTGAATGGATTCCCTTGTGGGTTTTTTTTCAAGTTTAGAAGAGACGACCTAATGCAATTTCTAGCAATCAGGTTAAAATGCATTCTTTGTTTTAAAAAAGGCTGGCAGGCTGACAACATAATAACACCGATACACAGCCCACTTGTGGTTCGCTCATTTTATTTTGAAAGATATATGTGGAAAACACGAAACACTCAAGCAATAAACATTAGCTTCCATTACTACAGTTTTGTTCAGCTGTTTCAAGGCAAACTGGGGAACACCGTGTGATATTGATTCTACATTACAGTACTTTATCAATGCAGTCGTCATGTTCCTCTCCAGCTGATGTTAAGTGAAATAACTAATTATGTGACTTTAAAAGAGAAATACCATAGTGTGCTCCAAACCCTACCCCTAAAAAAATATTCAAAAAAACAACAAAAAAACAAGGAAATAGCTCATAAAATGACGTTGTGCAGTGAAATACAGAAATCATAATAATTTCAGACCCATTTATTACATTGATTAAAGAGAGTGAGTTATAACTTGACCATCAGGATAATGAGTCCTAAAATGCGAACCACCCGGGCAATAGCCATTAATGAATTCTGAACTGAATTATAACAATTTGTAGTAGGGATGTCCCGATCACAAGTCACTTGATTGTGAGCTTGCTGATACCAACTCCATATTCAGTGCAATGAAGAAAAGCAAGACCACATCAAAATTGTCAATTTATTTTTTTTTTTTAAATAAAATGTACCACAAAACAATAACTTTGTATAAGACTATAAATCAGCTGTGGTACAAAGCAAGTAAAGACCTCTTTTTCTGCCGAGATCAATCAGCTGAATATCATGTGATTTGCTCCAATTTCCCATCATGTTGATCAGATAGGGACATCTCTAATTGGAAGCCGTAGACAACATGGCTACATTTTGTAAACTGTGCAAGAGTTATGGCGCATGCATTCCATGAATTACCTGCAGGGCCTGTTGAAGGAGTTGAACATCTGTGGTGCCGGTGACCTCTCGCAACTGGTTTAGTAGTGTCTGCTGGTGCTGTTGAGGGAAAAGAGCAACACTTGCGAAAAGGACACAGAAACATGTGAGCATGTAATTTGCTACGGGTGCCCCTAAAAAAAAAAAAAAAAAAAAAAAGGAATAATAAAATGTGAACTCTAATTAACTTTAATACCTCTGTTTTGCTTTGGATTTTTGTTTTTGTCTTTGTTATGAGTTTATATGTTCAAACCTGGTGTTTGAACTGGGATGTGTAGACTTTTTACATATCCCGTATGTCTGAGAGCTTAATGATGTTCAACTTAGCAGGACTGCATACCCTTTAGCACACACTCCATCTGCAATGCAAGTCTTCAATGAATGCACTTCAAATAATGAGTGCACTTGGTACACAAGGCAGGCAGACCCACAGATCCTGAGGATTTCACGGGTGCAGGAGACAGCACTCAAGGGTGTCAGTTAGTTCAGAAAGGTCCTCTTTGTATTCGCCAAACTCATGTTCCTAAGTCATCAGTGTTGTATTTTTAACATTTTTTTAAACTGAGATGCAGTTATGATACAGAAGTTAATGAAAAACGCCGGAGAACGTGAGCCATAACAAATAACTTCCAAGCACAAATAAACACTGCAGCTTTTACTGAACACATCCAGCAGAAGGATACAAGGATGTATTAAAAGTCTGCGTAAGAAATGTCTCATAGATTTGTTTTGTAAATACTTTGTGCATGTGTGAAGATAACTGCTGAAAACACGAAAAGACCACAAGCCAAGTAGTTAGGAATTGTGGATATATAGCATTGAACTGTTTTTTTTTTTACAATTTCTGTGTTCCTTCATTTTTGAGGGGGGGCATTGCTAAAAACAGCCGCCTAGTGATATTGCTAGGAGACCAGCATGAACCTTGTTCTCAGGTAAGTCTGGCTCATAATTGGATACTTGCTGTGATCATTCTCATATGCACGGATGTGAAGGTATAAGAGAGTTGCTAAGTAGCAACCATTTTTCAGTGATATTTGATTGCCATGGTTGAAGTGCATTCAGCGGACACGCCCACATTTTGAAGCCTCATTTTATATATTCGGCATTTCCATACTATTTCTCTGTGATGTCACGAGGGAAAGAGAGGGCGTGTATCTCTAGGCTTGAAATGGATAAACAGTACTTGACGTGTACGAACATAGCATGAATGATGCAATATGCTCATTGAAATACTCAGTGATCACATAACATTTCCACACAAAAAAGAATGTAGTTTAACAGCATACGATAATACAATAACCTCATCAATCACATTATGAATCCCTTGGTCACATCACTCATTCAGCAAAACTGTGCTGAACATGAAAAGTAACCCCCACCCCTGACCTGTGATCCAAGACAACGCATCCGCATAAGTGGGAATTTCATGTTAAGCAAACTCTCGGATATGTTGTGTAGCCAACTACTAAAGATGATCTGCAGCTACACACTTCAAACTTTTGAAAGATTTATGTCATGTAGTTAAAAAGCTTCCAAACTGTCTTGGGTGGAGGCAGAATACAATGTATAGGCTTCAGTCATGAGGTAAAGTACGAGGCAACGACAAGCGGAAGAAAGAATAGATGACAGAAACTCTCAAAGAAGCAAACCTGGAAATATGGACTCATGGACTGTATGTTACGCTGCTTCTCGCTCAAAGTAATTTGAAAGTATAGACATTTTGTCTGTTCCTTTCCCATATCGGCAAACGTCTGTGCATGCTCATTAAATCAAATGACAGATACAGGCTGCTGAATCTCAGCTATGTATGAAGACTCCGCTATCCCTACTAGCCATGCTATGTAAACAAAGCTATCAAATACTTTGGACGTGAGTAACCTCGACAACATTAGCACGCCCAAACACGGAGAATGTCATTTTCAAACAACACCCTGCGGCTTGTTGTACCCTATTACTATAGCAAAACACACTTAACACAAAATCAATTATTCGCTCAGCAATTGTAATTAATAAGTTAATGACAGTGAACTTACATGACAGTAACACTTGGCGTTGCTGATTTGTAATGACGCCACGGTTGGCTAACATTACTAAACCGGTTAACTGAGTAAAAACTCGTTCGCAAGGGTCAGCAAGCAGAACGCTTGGGAGAGTTACGCAATGTTCACAAACTGCAAAACATGGGCTCGTCTGCTAACACTGGCTAATAATTAGCAAAACATTGGATAGTCTGTTTAGATTACGATAACGCAAGGCCTCCTGTAAACAAATGGCATTCGATTAAATTGCAAATCGTAATGCGCATCTATAATACCGCTGCAGAGTGACGCGATACGCCCAGAAACGCATATTTTACGAACAAAGTTGAACCGCAAAACGACATTGCATTGCACTTACGATAAAGTTAGCTAGCCACAGTTAGCTTTAAGCTTACCTTTTGAGAATGCTGCTGGAGGACATTCTGCTCTACAGTCATGGCCGATTCGGAAATAAATGTTGACCAAATAAAACCAAGATCAGCAAAACGCACGAGTTAATTATGTTCAAAATACTTAAATGCGTTGGGAATCCTTAGTCTGCGACATGGCAGAGTGAGTTGGCCAGATTGTCAGCAGGCATGAAAACATTGCCGCCTCCCAATGATCTGGTATCGATTACTCATGTCTGTGTGTATGAATCTACGTCACGAACCATATTAATTTAAGGCATATTCTTAGAGTAATAATGTTGAATTTCAGCAACAATTGTTTTTTTGTGTGTAAATTATGTATATGTCTTCAATTTTGATACATTTCTACTAGATACATAAACTTGCTATTTTCCCCCCCCCTCACACTCAGGTTTGGGTCTGCTTGCTGAGCAAAACTCAACCCCAAAATTGAACCTTTGAGATTAGTGTGTATTGCGAGCGGGCGTGTGCCAGCAAGTGTGATGGAAAAAAAACTGACAAATTTGTCAACAAGTCACCTGTACTCCTTGTGAAAGATGTAGATTATTCTTTGCAAGTCAAGTCCTCACATAACTTGAACCCACGACCTGTGAACTGTGAGGCAGACGTGGTAATCACTGATCCACTGCATCGTCCACATTGGTCACACATTTATATTCTATCATTTTAATAACTACAACATCTCGTACAGGATCTATTAGGCCTACGTGATGGAGATCACACGTTTCATACTCTGGACACATTTGATTATGATTTATTATTTTATTTCACTAGCTCTGAATATGACCGTATTGTACTTTGCTGTTTGGACATACATACTGTATCATAATTACTCTGTATTACTTACCACACACCAACATGAAAACATCTTCAGATGTTTTTTTACTTGATTTTTTTTCTAAATTCTCTTCAATGCTATCCTTTGCTTGTATTTATGTATTTATTTATTGACTTATTGTGCTGTATGTGACAAAGTATTGTTATGCCGCTACACCAACTAGTTTATTATGCGCTATCCTATCTTAGGACCCCACGATACTTCTTCAAATCCTGGCTCAGTGGGGGGTTCTGGTTTTTAACTCAGGTTGCTATCCGGCGACGAGTCTGCGTACCGACAACAAGTGGAGCAGCTGGAGCTCTGGTGCAGCCGACACAACCTCGGGCTGAACACGCTCAAGACGGTAGAGATGATCGTGGACTTCAGGAAACATCCTTCTCCACAGTTGCCCCTCACACTATCCAACTGCCCTGTGTCAACCGTCGAGACCTTCAAGTTCCTGGGAATCACAGTCTCCCAGGACATGAAGTGGGAAGTCAACACCATCTCCATCCTGAAAAGGGCCCAGCAGAGGATGTACTTCCTGAGGCTGCTGAGGAAGCATGGCCTGCCACAGGAGGTGCTACGTCAGTTCTACACGGCAGTCATCGAATCAATCCTGTGTTCTTCCATCACGGTTTGGTTTGGGGCCGCCACAAAGAAGGACAAAATCCGACTTCAACGGACAATTAGGACGGCGGAAAAAATCATTGGCACCGCCCTACCCACTCTTGAGGACTTGCACACCACAAGAACCAATACAAGGGCACGGAAAATCCTCCTGGATCCCCCGCATCCTGCCCACCACCTTTTCCAGCTACTCCCCTCAGGCAGGCGCTACCGATCCATGCGCACCAAATCCAGCAGACACTTGAACAGCTTCTTCCCTCTAGCCATTAACTCCCTAAACAGTCACTGATGTAGTCACTCTTCTTGTACAACAAATATTGTTACTGGTCACTCTAAAATGGTTCAATGATTTTCTGCACCAACAGTACAAACTGTAATAGTATTGTATTCTACCACTGATCACTTTAGCTCTGCTTGAAACTACGGTTCACTTACATTACGAAATGTCCTTCCATATCTATTTGTCATGTTCTTGTTTACGATGATACTAATGCAGCATGTTATACCAGAGACAAATTCCTTGTGTGTTCTACATACTTGGCCAATAAAGATGATTCTGATTCTGATTCTGATCTTACTCTATGTCAGACTGTCAATTCAAGTCTTTTCATGCCTTTTTAGGGTATTCCATCCATCTGTTTTCGAATCCTCATCCTCAATCACTAATGGAATGCAGGTCATCAAGTCGGAGAGAAAAATATTTTAAACATTCATCCAATTTCAGTTTTATTTATTCAGTTAAGTAGGAAGCGAATGGCCACACAACTGGGTCATCGTCAAAAATAGCATTGTAGTTGTTAGAATTGAGGCAGTCAGGATGTTGCGTTAACATGAATTGTGTCATCCAACTAGCACAAATGCATATTGATGGAATTACTCTGAATATGTAAATGATGAGGACGTATTCGCACACAGAAGCACATAACTAGGCTGTTGATGAAAGTGTTCGAGCGTCCCATTTCTTGATTAATTAAAGAAGCAGGTTGAACCAGACCCACAATCTCAACTGTGGCTGACTTTCTTCAATTAATGTCTTTTTTACTTCATATACCCCATCAGTGAGTGGTTGAAAAAGTATCAACCCTATTTTGACAAAGCAGTAGAAATTAACCTATTTGTGCCCTGCGATTGGCTGGCAACCAGTTCAGGGTGTCCCCCGACTATTACTGGATAGACTCCAGTGGTTGGATCAATGGATTAATTTGATAAATCATGGATTAATTTGTTCTACAAAATTTGAATGATCGATAATTCATATAGCACTTTTTTGTAGCTTAAAGATAGACTGTGTATTTATTTTTTATGTATTATCTAATATCTGCACACCATAATGGCAGTAATAATGTAGATTTTTTTATAATTTCCTTTTTTAGATCCTCGTGGATGTTTTACTTTTAATATTTTCTGTGTGACATTTCCAGCATAGTTTTGGATCAATTACGATACCAAGACATTTAATTTAATTTACTCTTTCTATTTCACTGGAGTCGACAAAGACTTTGACTTGTTGTTTAATTTGTGTGGTGCCGAAGATTATGAACTTCACTTTATTTAAATTTGAAGACTATTTATTTGTAGCAAACCAGTTCCTGAATTCTGTACAATTAATTCTTTTTCCACAATATTTAGAATTTGCTCGAGATTTCCTCTGAAACAATATAAATTCACATCATCAGACAACAGAACTTTTTTTTTAATATCACAAACACAGCAGATATCATAGTAAAATAGTAATAAAAAATAGTAAATAAAAATAGTAATAATCATTTAGGACCAAGTACAGACCCCTGGGGAACCACATTAGTTAACTTCAGCTGGTTTGATTAGTTTGATTACCTTTTGTTTAAAATGCACATACTGATTGCTATCATCCGAGTAGCTTTTTATCCATTTATATGCCAAACGGCTGGCTGGATCCATCGATGGACCGACCGACCGACAGACCGACAGGCCGACAGGCCGACAGGCCGACAGACAGACAGACAGACAGACAGACAGACAGACAGACAGACAGACAGACAGATAGACAGATAGACAGATAGATAGATAGATAGATAGATAGATAGATAGATAGATAGATAGATAGATAGATAGATAGATAGATAGATAGATAGATAGATAGATAGATAGATAGAAACAAGATCAGGTTAAGGGTTTATCCAGCAGATGGCACCATCTTCCTTTCGAGCGCCACCTTGGCGATGTGCACACAAGCAGCTGAAATGTGGACTCAGAGATAAATCATTCATGAAAATGATCTCACTGGGTAAATCGAGTTGCATTATAAATCACAAGGTATGTTTTTAGCATTGCCGCAATGCCATTGCGTCTTCATCAATATTTTGTGTGCGTGTGGTATGCAGACCTATTGACTTTGCATATATATTACCGAAATAAGAAGTCAGTGTGCTTTATTTATACAGTACAGCCTTTCAAACAGTCGTCTTGCCTGAGCAGATACATCCGAGTTTGACCTCAAGGCAGCGGGTTGAGCTATCAGTCATGAAAATCTGGAGCGCTGTCAGGAAACCAATCAAAAATTAAACGGATGAATCAATTGGCAAAGTCAAGAAAGTTAGTTGGCATAATCTGACTTTATCCTTGGGTGGAAAGATGACGCAAAGAGTTCGTTTGAAGAAAAGCAAATCGCAAATTTAATTAAATGCGCATAATATAATAAAAAGTGTAATACGTATTGCTTCACAATCAGAGGACCGCGGATATCTGGAAGAATATCTCGATGTGGAGTTTGCATGTTTGGGTTTTCTCTTGGTATCGCAGTTTCCTCTCACATTGCATATCATGTTTAAATAAAAATTCTACTTGACTGGAGACTGGAAAGCTGCATAATTGTTCTCAACTTCAAATTTTTCATTTTACTTTCGAGGCATACATTTCTCGGTGGGTTCAAGGAAATAACTCAATCTACATTTTCGTTAATGAAATAAAATCCGAATGAAAATGCTTAAAAAACCTGAAACTGAAAGTACATCGTACGTTTTTAAAACTAGCTGAAATTTTAGCGAAACTGCCTTTTGTTTTCGTCTTTGTGAGTTAATATCCTAAATGTAGCTTTCAGGGTTCATTTTAAATGTTTTTATTTTGGTATTGCTATTGATCCACAGTGACAGATAAAGGAACATCATTTGTTTGAGAATTGTTGTTTATTTTACTTTATTACGCAATATTTAGTGACCTTGATTTAATCTTGGATAAAACAATACACCTAAACCAAATTGAATCATTTTCAAAAAATAAAAATGAACAAACTTGCTCTAAAAAAAATAATTCAAACCAACCGAATTTGAAAACAAAGCCAAAACCAAAGAACAACTAGATCTAATGAGAAATACCAAATATTTCTGCGTTGAATGTCAAAAGCTTTGAGACATTCCACTTTGGTGGTGCTCGTGAATTCGATTGCAAGGGATCCTCGGTTTACGTTCATGCTTCTGCCCTGTTGTTAATTTCAAAATCATAATCACAATATTTTTATGAAAAAGACTTCCAGACCATATATGCAAAACAATCAAATGAAAAACAGTAAATTCAGTGAGAACTAAGTCGACATTTTGCTGTTTGGTAATAGCTATTTTTAGGCCACTGCTCAAACTCATTCATTGTGAGACATTAGTAAGCGAATGCATTTGTGGTCTCAAACACAATGGTTGCATAACTATCGAGAATTTACTTGACAACATTTTTATGAAAGCCCTTACATAAATTCCAATTGTCCTTCAGTCTCCACGGTACAAAGTCCACAGGGCAAGTTGGACTGAACTTTCTAATTCTACTTTTGAGAAATGTTTACTTGGGGGAGTTCATGACCTCGCAGATAATCCACCCAGTCATCACTTACTGCTTTTACAGGAAATTAGTGGCGCTTTCTGAAGATGAGAATTATCTCTTGACGTGTCTAGGTAAGGTTCTTCTCTGTCAGACTAAAGTGCGAATAACATAAGGTGACTCTTCAGTTTACCGCACAAGAGATATCGCCTGCTAGCCTCTCCAATATAAGCACCCAAATGAATGTCAAACGGGTGCTTGTAAAAAGACTTGAAAGGAGGTTCACTGTGGGAGCGGACATGAGCTCGTCAGAGTCCTGACATTGCTTCTTGCTCTCCCCAGCCACTTTGTAAAACATGCTTATCTGACATGGCAAATATCATCCATGTTCTTTCAGTGTCAGCCAAGAGCTATCAAAGTGACAGACTGCACAGTGAACCTCAGGGACTCTCGCATGAATATTGCATCGGTTCAGTTTACACGATTGGATGCGGCCATCATGGAGACTCGGCAAAGCCATTGGTGAGTTGAGCTGAAAAGAAAGCAGCCACACCCTGACCTTTATTGTTAAAGGAGTGCCTTGAGATACGAGTGACCTGATTTACATAAAAAAAAAAATATGAGTCATCATTCAGTTGATATTTTAGTTTTACTTCAGAGCGCAAACTTTGCGCTGACAATCACATCAAGGGACAATTTAGAGCAGGGGTCCCCAACCTTTTTTGCCCCACGGACCGGTTTATGTCAGACAATATTTTCAGGGACCGGCATTTAAGGTGTGGCGGAAATAATACAACAAAATAATATGGTATGAGCTGCATGAAAACTGTGGCGTTTTCGAAATATAATAATAAACACAAGGAGCGTCTAATCTGGCCGCAACACTCTGATCGCTATGGTAATGTTTAATGCCTTCAAAATACGATACATTGCAAATTCAAAGTGCATGAAAATGACGACTCAACACAGCCCCGAGCTTGATTTTCTGCAACCAGACAGTCCCATCTCGGGGTAATAGGAGACAA
The DNA here is from genome assembly GCA_026261675.1 of Hippocampus mohnikei. NCBI lineage: Eukaryota > Metazoa > Chordata > Actinopteri > Syngnathiformes > Syngnathidae > Hippocampus > Hippocampus mohnikei. The sequence goes on from JAKGUB010000325.1 coordinate 5,467,738, forward strand.
TGACACCTCAAGTGTGTGGTTTATGTCCAGTCTACTTCGTAATTTTGTTTTAGTCGCCGTTGCTGCAGAAAACCCTCGCCTCACACAGGTAGGATGTCGGAAATAGCAACAGTGCTATTGTGGCGATCTTAGAGTATTCAGCCATAACTTTAATCCAGTTGTCTCGAACGCACTTTTAAGGCCGCCGTCATTTGCGATCTCCAGCAGTTTTTGGACTCATTTTGCGAGCTCCGGCGTTTTGTTTTTAGTGTAATCGGTCACGTGACGGAGAAGCGTGGCTTGACGTGTGTCAAGCGTGACACAGACGGATGTAACAGAGAATCCGGTAATTTTTCAAAATAAAACATCTTTTGTATTCCGAAATAAATAAAACGGAATTAAGGCAAGTTCTTTCTGTGCGGCCCGGTACCAAATGGCCTGCGGACCGGTACCGGTCCGCAGACCAGCGGTTGGGTACCCCTGATTTAGAGTGTTCTGTTAACCTGCTGTGTATGTTTTTGGGAATGTGGGAGGAAACCAGAAAAGAAAACCCACGCAGGCACGGAGAGAACATGCAAACTCCACACAGGAAGACCGAAGCCGGAATCGAACCCTGCACCTCTGCACTGTGAGGCCGATTTACTAACCAGTCGACCGCCGTGCCCCCCCCCCCCCCGCATTAAATCATGATGCACAAATCGTTACATTTTTTTAAAGCATGGGGTGTCCAACTCATCTTTGTCACAGGCTACATTGTAATTATCGTGTCCTTTGTAGGGCCGTTACGACTGTGAAACCATATAAAGAAGTCAACAATAATGGTTTATTCAAATATAGTTTAAGTTATTGTAATGAAGAGTTTGAAAACAAGATGATGCTTTCAACATCTGTCTTATTTATTCCATCCATCCATCCATTTTCTGACCCGCTTTAACCTCACAAGCTGGAGCCGATCCCAGCTGTCTACGGGCAGTAGGCTGGGGACACCCTGAACCGGTTGCCAGTCAATCGCAGGGCACACGGAGATGAACAACCATCCGGGCTCACACTCACACCTAAGAAAAATTTTGAATGTTCAAACAGCCTGCCATGCATGTTTTTGGAACGTGGGAGGAAACCAAAGTACCCGGAGAAAACCCACGCAGGCACGGGGAGAGCATGCAAACTCCACACAGGAAGGCAGGAGCCGGGATCGAACCCATGAGGTCGACGTGCTAACCACTGGACCATCGGGCCGCCTTATTTATTCCATATGAGAATTTGAAAATTTGGTCTAGATTTTAGCACGTATCAAAAAAGTTGACATGTTTGATTTGCTTTCGTGGGCCACATAAAAATATGTGGCAGGCCAGCCCTGGCCCCCGGGCCTTGAATTTGACACCTGTGCTTTAAAGTAGTATTGTAAGTAGTAATTATAAGTTATAAATATATGTAAGTGCAATATTATAGTGTTGGTTGTCCTTGACTGATTTTTGTGTGTGAGACTCCAACCCCCCCCACCCCCTCACATTACTAAATACTGCACATTTATTGCTAATTACCATTTTATGTGTTTAACTCCAAAGAAGCAGCAAGCGAAAAGTGACCGCTTCACTAAAGATTTCATCTGTGCTCTTCCCTGTCATTTTTTTTCCCATCGACAATGTTTAAAGAAGTGAAGAGAGCAAGTGAGGGCGGGGAGGTCACACAGCTGCAAGCCAACAGTTGATCCTGTCCCCGGAAACAGGACCGCCCCGGTCAGGTCAAGGAGCTGTGGCAAAAAAAAAAGGTTCTGGCCCCTGGAGAGAAGGAACAGACTTCACAAAGAGGTACATCTTCAAAAGCTAAGGCCCCCCCATCAGGGGAACTGACAAAAAAAAAAGTTGGAAAAATAAACCCGTTTGACCTCTTTTTTCAGAGTCAGAGTCTCCCCAGGTGTGGTTTAACCTCTTTCACTGTTGTCTGACTTTTAGGTACAGCTCGTGTTTAAATACAAATCCAGGCACAGCACGACAATGGTTCCATTTCAAACAATTTGAACAAGTTTTAAAAGTTATATCAAGTGCTTAGCACGCACCAGAGTTCGCCGAAAAGCAAGTTATTTCGAAATGATTCCAACAACATGATTTAATGTGAAAGCGTGTATGAAATAGGATATAAAATACTGCTATGATGAGTCGATGAGCATGATTCGCACCTGCCATTCAGCAGAGATGAGACAATTGAAAAAAGAAACATGATCAATGCCACATAAAAATTAAAATGCATTATTTTATGTATTGTAATGAAAACAAAAATTGAGAGCATTGCACAAGTACCTATATATTATTAATCACTTAACATAGTATATAGTTTGTCTTAAAGTTGTAATATGATGTGTTTGTCACTATCGTCATTCATCTTGATCATTTCTTTCTCAGGGCAGTGAATCGATCACAACACAGCTACTGTATATCATATTTTCCAGTTGCAATGATAATTTGACAACTAATTGATTATCAAGTGAATCTACAATTATTTTGAGAAGCAATTAAACCTTTACAGACCTTCATTCAAAACTATCCAAATCTTGGACTTTCAGTCTATCAGCGGTAAATGTTCTCAAATTTCTGTAATCCCTCCATGAAAGCAGAGTGATTACGTATTTGTTTATTTATTTTTTTCAAAAGAAGACAAATGCAAACTTCTGCTTTCTCTTTGGAAAACTAAACAACAGAGCCGATTTTCTGACTATACAAATCAAACTACCGGGTAGTTCCTGAATCATAATAAAGTTTTGTTTGAGCATTTTCTGTCCTGTCGATTTGAAATGATGTCCTTCTTTTGGGATAAAGGGATCAAAATGAAAACGTGTTTGTTAAATTATTTGATTCATCGAATAACGTAATCGACAGACGAATCGATTTTTAAAAATAATTGTTCATTGCATCTAAACATTTCATTTCCACCCTGGTGTGAAGGTATATATCCAAACAAAAGTTGAAGTGATGTATGTTTCAAAAGACGTGGCCAGTCAAGGGGCTGAAAATACTATATGTAAATTTTATGATCGAGGTTTGCAGTCGAATCAATACGCAGGCGTGCGTGTATATTGTTTTCATTTACAGAATACGTTCAGGCAACCTTTACACCCCAACAATCTTTAGTGTTTATGTGTGTGCGCGCATAAACGCTGTTAAGACATGTTTTATATGTAAAATGAAGTAAACAAACCTTCAAAAGCAATTTATATAACACGTGAGGTTCAAAGTTCATGTTGACACAAGGAGTGAGATGAGGACACCTGTGAGCTAGCTACCTCACTCACCACTGTAGCAATTTTGGCTAGCACCGTTCCGCCAAGCTAAATGTCTTCTTAAGAGATTGAACAAAGGAAGACTCTGTTGTTTGTTCCAAAAAAGGCATTTGTTATTGATACATGTACCAAATTAATCGGAATAAACTGTGTAGTGTTGTTCTGGTACACGTATGTGTGTGTGTGTGTTGAGAAGGGTGGAATCTACATATGCACATGCTGTGTGCTGGTCTTTTGGCCGCAAGCTGAGGTCAGGGAACCGAGGCAAGAGTGCACACAGACAAACAGTCAATTGTCAAGTTTTACACATTGACCTCGGGTTAAACTTGTGACTCCCTCCTTTATGTTTGCCGCCGCTTCAGCAATTAGAGGAAATCAAGAGGTTACTGGTGGTTCAGGCTTGATAAGAATCTTGAAATGGAGAAGTTCACAGAGGAGAAGGGTGACTGGGAGTTTAAAGAGTGCAGTCAGTCATGGGGAGGATTACATTTTAAGAAAAAAAAAAAGGAAGTCAAGGCTGAAGGGAACGGTGCTGGGGTTTTTTTTTTCCCATAAGTGCACTGCAGACAAGCCGTTTTTTTTCCTCACTGGATATATTCAAACCAAGTAGCTTGAACACCACTGTGAAAAGGTCTCGTGTGAAAGACGCTTTTGTCAAGTATCCTAGCACAGCATGTATGACAATCTCCACAACCCAAAACAATTAATCACGCGTTTACTTTACAATTATGTTTATTTTGGGCGAGAAGTAAAAGTGGTTTTGTGCGGCAGATCCTTGGGCTTTCATCGTAGACGTGGTGACCTCCACGTGTCCTCCCTGCCTCCAGTTGTCTTTCCTGCCTTTGTTAACATTCAGCACTAGCGGGCAGCAGCCAATTCAGGAGCCGGTTGTTTTGGGAGCGAATACAGGACATCCTCTCACTTTACTTGAATGAAGACACACGGCTTTTGGTGTCACAGTTGCTGCTTGACTAAGATATCCTTTGAGCTAATAATTTTAATTATGGACGCCTGAGTCGCATTGACATGCAATGGGAACATATCCAAAGTACGGGCCGGGGGCCGTTTGTGGCCCGCCGCACATTCAAATAATGACTTTACAACATGTGTATGCAACAAACTATTTGTAGATTTATTTATTTATTTTTTGTAAATGTAAGGCCACATAAAAATAAAAGCTAAAACTGTTTTCTAATTTTATGTTTCAAGGCGTGGGCGTTTGGAGCCCATTATGGGGGGCTGCTCAAGCACCACGAAAATGAATCCCAGCCCCTCTAAAATGTAATTGACTTTAATTTTTTTAATATGTCATTTTAAAAGAAGCTAGAGAAGCGTCATAACGATCTTCCATCACAGTTTGGTTTGGGGCTGCCACAAAAAAGGACAAAGTTTTTTATCAACATTGAATTTATAGCTCAGTGTTTCCTGTTAGGTCGCTGACATTTATTTTTCCCGAGCTATGACATGTTGGCACCACTTTGCGTTGTTTGAATTGGAATGGGAGAGGCTCGCCATTACGTCTTGTAGTGTGTTAATATTGAAGCCAATGTGCGGCTCGCCATTACGTCTTGTAGTGTGTTAATATTGAAACCAATGTGCGACTGACAAACCAACTGATTGAATACCCTTGATCAAAAAGTGTTTTGCTTCTCTTTCCTAAGTATGGGAAGAAAACTGTTCAAATGTACAAAATGATAGCATTTACCTTGCCTGGCCGGGAGCTTAGCATCTCTAAACCTCTGACCCTGCAATCGCCCCTGCTACAAGATCGTGATTCAAATTACACATTAATAATCAGTTCTAAAAAGTTAACATGTAAAAATAAGGTTTAATTGGTACGATATATCATGCCAAATACTAATCATGGTACCACCAAGCTTTTCTTTAAATGTTTTACTGCACGTTTCACCAACAAGGTGACATGGCATCTTCCCTCCATTTTTCTGATTGTGGCACGCAGTGACGTTTGCGCTACAGTGACAAAAACCTTTCCGATGACAGCATCTGCAGATCTTGCCTATTTCTAAAACACAAAAAGTAAAGTGAAAAGTTGTCAATCATGAAGACCGAACATTTTTTTTTTTGTAGGCTTTACACTGTACAGTTTTGTGCATCGTTTACTAACTATTCAAGTTTCACCCAGACTTGCATGGGGTTATCTCTGGATAACTACCACATTTCAAAAACATCCATTTTAGGTTCTTTAAAGACTTGGTGAACATTGTAAATGTGTAAATCAGAGTCGGCTTTGCTAGGCTGCAGCTCGCCTAATAAGTTACTATAAGTCGTGTTTATGAACAGTAGACAGAAAACAACAAAGTGGAAGAGACTGAGCATATCCGTGGGTGGGGAAAACTGTGCCAACGTGGAAATGCTGGAGGTGAATTGTTTACAAAATGTAAAATTTGCCTCCACGGGCGTTCACTTTAGCTGACAAAAGCTAACACGGCACATTCCAAAATCCTCAATTTAGCATAGCTCGTTTGCGTTTGCGCCATCTACGTATTATCTTTTCCTCTCTCATTGGGACGTAGGACCACTTGAGAGCTATGATGTGCATTTTCCATCTCAGATGGGAAGATTTACTCCCTGGACTGATCGCCATCCAATCACAGGCACACGGAGTAGACAAACATTCACACTTGGTAATGGCTCATTTAGTCTTCAATTGCTCCAAGGTTACCCGACATTTTATCAATGCTTTCAAAGATATATTCCTAATAGAATATAAATTCTTGTTTCAATACCAGCATTGCATCGAGCCCGGCCGGGTTTACGGCTTAGCTGATGCGAGCTAGCTGACCGTGAATGAACAGCATGTCCATTTGCAGCTAAGTCTTGCTAGTTTCAAAACATGACTAAGCAACAATCAAGTTCACGCAATTGACAATCAAATTGTTAATGTTCAGTTAATCACTTATGCCTCTCCCTAAACAAGACACCCTTGAACTTGAAACAAAGCAGCTTCTAAAAGGCAAAGTAGAAAAAGTGGAAGACATTCAACTAAGGTCATGCATTTTAGAACTTTATTTTCAGATATCAGTGCAAATGAACACCCAAAAATGAAAACATTAAAAAAAAATGGTTTCAGGTCTTCAAATGAAAACAAAAAAAGAACCAACTTGAAAAAAAAAATTGTATTTGCAGCTACAAATTCTGAGATGCACAATGCAAATCGATGATCGTACGTCAATTCTTCACAAAAGCCCTTCCACAGAGCTTTGTTAACCAGTAACAGAAAAAAAAAGAAAAGAAAAATCACAAAAATATTCAATGCACGTTTATATTCTTCACATATTTTTCTTCTTCGACTTTGTTGAACAGTCTGTGGTTATTTAAAGACCGCATCTTCTCAAAGAAACTCTCGGTGTGATTAAAAAAAAAAAAAAATAATAATAAGAGACCTATTTTTAAGACTTAACATTTTCCCCCCATCACCAATGGGGATACACAGGTAGTTCCCATGCGTCTGCATGCAACAGGCAGCAGTGAGGAGAGTCATACATTATTACACAACACAGCGCAGAATAGATTATCATTTACCACATAGACACATGCAAAGAACAATCCATCCAACCCCCCCCCCAAAAAAACAAGAAAGGGAAAAAAAGGGCATAACATCCTCTTCCTTTGTATGTACACCGGTACGCATATAATTCATATTTACATATCAGAGCAATAAAAACTAGGGTAATATCTTTGCTTAAACATTACAAAATAGTCATCTTTCATCCCCAAAGTACTATTTACACAAATACATTGAACCGTAGTGAAATCGTATCAAGAACGGAAGAGACATAACAGTATGAATGTGTTTCCAAAAAAAAAAAAAAAATCACGCGACATCGTGGAAAAAGCCGGCGTGTGAAATGACAAATGAAAGGAATAGAGGGGATAGGTCAATGATTTGAAAACAACCTGTGGTCTTCTCTTCATTATCATGCAATTCTTTTGGACATTTTTATGAATCAAGAGACGACCACAGAAACGCACAACAGTCAAGAAATGGAGGGGGGAAATCACGAGCTGTCAAATTCTCGACAGATAACAATACTGACATTTTTTTTTTTAAATCACATGCCATTTAATTATTCTGTAAAGGACAAGGAGGATTTGGCTTCAATAGTGCAAACTCTGGGTGCTCCTTGAGAAGAAATTAGGAGGAAAAGCCAATGTGCTTCATATTCAAACTTTGTGCACAAATAGAAATGGTGCGTGTTTCAACTGCGGTGGCAAGCTTTGCTTTTCAGATATTGCAGAAAACCCACACATGCGCCGTGGTGCCAGTTTACTAAAAATTACACAATCCGCTAACACACATCCCTGAATTTGCACTGTCGAAAAAGTTGAAAGAAAAAAAAAAAGCACAAACAAATTCTGTCGGCAAAATACCACTGTTAATTATAATACACTCTGAGCCTTGAGTTAACGTTCAACAAGGCTGGATCAGCTACAGTGTGAATATTGATTTAGCTCAAACTGCTGGGAAGGAGAAAATAAATACAACTGAACTGAGTGTGACCATTTTTTGGAACCATCATTTTTTTTTTTTTAATGGAAGGAAACAATCGAGATATCGCAAGGCGATATTTTGAAGAGTCAAATGAATCCAATATTTGTTTTACTATCAAATACGAAGCATAACTTAAAAATTGTAGCAAACTACAAAGGTTGGGAGGGGGCGAAGAAAATAGAAAAAAATTAAAATAGAAAAGGCCTGAGCATCATCAATGGAGTTATTTTATTAATTTTGGTTGCTTCAGTTGTGTATTTAGCCAAATATAGATCTTGTTTGTCGTATTGAACGATTTAAAGAAATCAGTGTGCAATTTGAACTAGCGTGGGTTTTTTTCCTTCTTCTGTCACTTGTGTCTCTCTCACAACTAATTTGGCAAGCAGTTGAAAAGAAAAACACACACAAAAAAAGACTCATGTTATATTTGATAATCCAACTTCTATTCAGATGACTGACTCAGCCTCTGGTTGTCCTGGCTGTGCTTGTCATTGTGGTTGGTTGCTGATTGTAGGCTGGAGCTTTGTTCATAGGCATGCATGTCACTGATTGGCTCTTCTTTAATTTTCACAACGGACTGCGGCGCTTCAGCCTGATTCTTTACCTCCTTTCTTAGTTGAACGCTGCCCTTTTGCAACATGTAATACAAGATAGGGTTGGAACGTGACAGCCGAGGAGATTCCGGGTTTGAGTCACAGCCGCCCGCATCGCTCTCCTGACTATTCCATTGAACGGGGCTCTCTGGCTCCTGTTTGACAAGATTCGGCGGGTCTCTTTTGTGTGTACCTTGCCATGGCGCCGGATGATGACCGCGGGGACTGCAAATAAGGCTATCACTTGCAGGAGGGGTGGGCAGTGTTCTGACGTTACTCGAAAGCCCTGAGTTGAGCGGACCGTGAGGGTGCCAGCTGGGCAGGTGCAGGAAGCTGTGGTGAGGGGCAGGTTGACTGAGGATGTTACCGTTAGCCTTGCCGTTGGCCTGCAGGATGCAAGGGCTGGACGACCCACGGTGCTGCTGAGGCAACTCTTTCAGGCAGTTGTCAGAGAGCAGCAGCTGTTTGAGCACATTAAATCCCCGACTCTCTCTGGTAAAAGTTTCTCTCGGTGGGCTCCTGGCTAAAAACTCCTCGTCTTTCAGATGCTTCTGCTTGTCAGGCGTCACCTGAGCACCGGGAGTGGTAAAAATGTTTGTGTCACCCCCCTGAAATGCTCTTGGCGACTTGATTTTGTCCAAAGTTTCAGTTTGATCAGAACACAAGCGTCTCTTCTTCGGACTGGGGCTTGGGTACTCTCTGTTTTCCCCTTTCACCTGTCTGGTTTGCGACTCAGTCTGCGAAACAGCACTCGTATAGTACGTCGCTGTCTGATGTTTAAGCAGCTGACTAAGCAGACCGTATTTTGCGATAACCTCAGCTGGTCGATGTTCTGTTTTTAAGTCCGTATCTGACAGGGGACAAGGTTTTTCAAAGTTGGTCCGCCTCTTTCTATTGATTATGTCTTCAGAAATGGCGGCGGATGGCCCCACCCCTTCCTCTGTTTTGACTCTTACATCAACAGCGGACACGTCAGCGCATTCAAAGATGTTTGAAACACTGGGGCTCCTCTCATAACTCCCCCCTTCCAACTCTGCACTCCTCCTGCCGCTCCCTTCAGGCCTTTCTTTGCGGCTGACAGAAGCTGCAGTTGAGCCTGCCCCTAGAAGAAGCTGCAACACTGTGCGCCTCTCCAAAAGATTCTCGATCTGTGAAGGTGGAGGAAACGTTTCTTTCGTATTTAAAGGAGTGCCCCCTCCCGCAGGTATGTCAGAGAGCGGGGTGGAGGTGGTACTCCTGTTGATTGGAGCATTGAGTCTTTCCAATAAGGATAAGGGCCTGCTGTTATCAAGCTCCTGACTCAATCCTTTGCCAGATAGGATTGGTGGGGAGGATGAAGCTATTCCAGATTGAGCCAGATTTTGTAACAGTTTACTGGCACTGAAGGCGGGCTCTGAAGCCTTCCCAGCAGGGAAGGCTTTCGACTTGCACAAATCCAATGGGCTTGACTGGACCTGGGGAGAGGGAGGGTGTGGGGACAATGTACCAGCTGGGTCTCTACTAAGGGAGCACGTAGGCTGATTTGGGGCTCCAGGCTTATCTATTGGGCTTTTCGTCCTGGACTCACCCCAGGACACAAGGTTGGGTTGACTTCGAGACATGGTAGCCATAGTTATATCAAGTGGCAATTCCTCATCTGTGTTCTTACTGACTATATCGTTATTTCTGCGCTCGAGCAGAAGCTGCATGAGTGTTACCTTAGATTGGGACTTTAGGTCTGGGTTACTTTCATGCTCTTTGCTCTTCACCATGTTTGCGCCTGATGGCTCAGGCTTCCACTTTTTTAATAAAGATTCTGTGAGTTTGTCCAAGGAGGAGGTCGAGACAGAGGAGGAGGAATATGAAGAAATAGATGTGGAGGCAGAAGAGGCAACAGCGGGCAGCGGTGAATAGACTGCATTAGTGGGCGGAGCAGAAGAATGACAAGTGAATATCGTTGCACTGGAGGAAACAGTCGTGGTGAAATTGGATACAGTGTGTGTAAAGGGGGAGAACGAGGCAGAAGAGGAACACGGGGTGGAAGGTTTTGGCCCTGTATCTTGTTTTTTGGCCCAGTTTCTCATCGAGAGATCCATTGGCGAGCAGCTTGAGTAGGAAGTCTCTGCATCACTGCTGTCCTTGGTCAGGCTTTTCTCATGGGTGGAACATTCACTATCCGATGTGACTGAAGAAGAGCCGCTTGGGGGTAGAACACTACAGCTATCCTCCAGGTGTCCGTTTTTTGTCAGTTTCTTCTGGTTGTTGTGGTTGTTGAGCAGCAGCAACAGCAAACTGCTGCATGTTTGAGGGGGGCGAGTTGGTCGTGAGTCAAAGCCTCGCTTTTCCCGAGAGGGTTGGCTGTGAAAGTGGCTCGGAGTATGTGGAGGAGTGGGTGAGGAGCTATGGGTGTGCCCACACAGCAAAGGGGGGCTGTGTGGACTGGACAAGGCCAACCGAGGGAGTGTTGCTATTCGTGTGTTTGTCGTTGTCACTCCATTTTGGGTTGTTAAAGAACTTAATGTGTCTGGAGTCTCTGGCAAAGTCCCGCCCACACTCTGAGGCCTTTTCTCAAGGCCATGTTGCTGGTTTGCCATGGCGGCAAGTCTTTCACTGGCAGACCTTCCCGAGAGCTGGGTTTTGAGAGCATGCTCTCTGGAGTATTGCTGGAGATGAGCTTCACTGGACAACAGTAGGGCTAACTGACTGCAGGCAACACTGGGCTTGGGTGAAGGTGCTGGACTGGAACGTATTTTCACCATGTTTGCGACAGCTTTCAATCGGTCTGCACAGGATACTGACTCAGAAGCTGTAGTGGCCGAAGGGGGCGTGGCGCTATGTGCTGCCCGGGGTGATTCTGGTGGTCTGTCATGACTGTGTCCCCGACGACTATAAGGGGTGTTGCTGTGGTTTTGAAGTTTGCTCTTTCTCATTAAGCCCTTCAAGCGGCTTGAGGCTGTCCCATACACAGGCAGCGGCTCCTTATCTGCAGGTGGCGCAGTGGAAGGAGAGGAACACTCACTCTGCGGCTTGCTTGAGTGCTGAGACATTGCCACATTCTGAAGTCGGGAGCTGAAGGACTGAAGCAGGGAAGCCAAAAGAGTACTCTCCCCGCCATGAGGAGAATCCTCCTGTGACCCATTTTGCAGGCCTCCCGCTTGTCCATTAAGATGGACCGGTGGCGAACTCAAACACTGGTTCCCTGGAACATTCCAAGCTCCGGAGCGCAAGAGGCGGGCCTTCTTTAAGTGCTGTGAAGCACCCATGGTCGGTCCACTGTTTCCAGCCTTTGGAACTGTGGGGCCATGAGTCGGGAGCTGAAAAGGACCGCCCACCTTGTCTCCCTGATCTTGGTTGCTGTGGGCAGCCTCAGACCTCCTGCTTGCTGTGGCCCCAGGCCCGGCCACCACTGGATGCATCAGTAAACCTTCCAGATAAGTTAAAACAGCTGAATCCTTGTGTGTCTCAGGGCCAGGCTCCTCCCCATGAGTCATGTTCAATACTAGGATCCCCTTGTATGGTTCAGCAGCGCTACAAGGAAACAAATGTCAACTAAATCATCAGGTCGACAGTGCCATGTACTTCTCAAGTACCAAAAAAAAAGTGACCACTCTCTGGTGGACACAAGTCAACACTGGGGAGAAACACCAACCATTTTAAAGAAAATCCAGGAAACACTGTATGCCTTTAACACCGCAGGTTGTCAGAATGTCTCCCCTCTATGTTTCGATGAAGGACATGAGCAGTGAGAGGAATATTGCTGAAAAGATGTCTTCGCATTCCATGGCCTTGGTTGTCAGTAGTAAATCTTTGCACATCTCACGTGGGGGACCTAAAAGAGATGGAGAGAGACAAAGAAAAGGAGGAAGCGGTTAAAGGCTGGAATTGGCACTCTGCTACATCACATTCATTTCACCACCTTGTCTGCCACGGTTGTTACTTAGCAACATATCCGACTGACTGCCCCACCACCACCATCACCGACACCACAGTTACCCAATGGATGATAAATGTAGATTAGTTCTGTGAAGGTGGAGGAAACATTTCCTTCCTATTTAAAGGAGTGCCCCAACGCCACAGTTACCCAGTGGATGATACATGTAGATTAGTTCTGATTAGATCCAAATTGAAAATTCAAGCCCGCTACCCTGAAAACAGGTCTTGACACATAAGCCCCTCCGAGCGATTTTTTTTTCCAAAGAAAAAAAAGTGCCCTGTGAGAGCTGTGAATAATTTTTTCATGCAGCTTGTCATTTCAGTGGATTACTCCCCCACACCACCTCCTGCTCCTTCGGTACATGAGCAGCATCTCACAAGATGCAACCCTCAGTCTACACAAAGCGGGATCCATCCACTCACTCACCCACTTACACTATGTTCATGTATGTATATATATATATATATATATATATATATATATATATATATATATATATATATATATATATATATATATATATATATATATATATATATATATATATATATATACACACACACACACACACACACACACACACACACACACACACACACACACACACACACAGATATATGTGTATAAGGACTAAGATTGTCCAGTATCCAAGTACTGGAAGATTACAGAGATGTAATCTTATCACTGTCAAAAATGATTATGATAACATTATTTTTAGTCCCGGTGCTTCTGCGCAGCACGTCAAAAAATGTGTATAATACATTGCAACTCATAGCTAAAATAAAAAAAGAATTAAACATTGTACAATGTATTAAAGCAACAAAATGTCCCATCAAACCACATCATTTTTCGTACAAAAATGCTAAAAACAAAAACAAAAAAACCCCTACATTGTAAGTTTTAGTGGACAAGCATTAAAAAGGGATGATCAAAAATGAAATATATTGTATTTTGTGCATATTTAAGATTTTTTGCCATACATCTGTTTACAAAGTGTGTGGTCAAATATGCCCCACCAGTAGAACTGATGAAAAAGTGTGGCCCCCCTCTAGGCATATAAAGCGCCTACACTTGAGCTATACTGTATGTTACAGTAAATATACGTGTGTGATGTTGCTGTGGTATCATTTCAGTACCTGTATCATGGTACTTTCTATGACTTTACAAAAAACGATGAAATGCACATATGGATACTCCAGCACCACAGAATGTTGCGGGCAAGGGCCTGTATTCCTCTGTAATAACATATTGGGGTTTATATCAGTAAACAATAGCGAAACATAAACTGACATTATGTGATACTTGTGGACACTGATGGTTCAAGGTGGATTATTTATGTCCGTGACACCACACCACTGTGAGTCGAACCGCGTCGGTGACACTGGATGTGCAATGTGCCAGTTACTACGACGGTGTCAGTGGCACAGCCCTGGGAGAACTCATCACTGAACCTCCCTCGGCATGGTTTCCATGGATACAGAACACCTCCAACAGTCATGGCCACTTTCCCATAAAGGTTAATTAATACAGTGTTTCCACCTCGCTTCAGCTGTCCACCTTAGGTGCCTGCTGAGTGGACCAACATAGTTGGTCACATGACCGGACAGTGGTCCGTGTTCATGACCAAAGGTTATGGCAACTCATGCAGTTGCCAGTCTAAATACTTAACAGAGAATTCGTGCAAGGGTCAAAACAATAACACGGTGACTTTTTCATCAGGTTGAAATCCACTCCAGCAAACACGGGTTGTCATGACAGTAAAGGTTAACAAAAGTTGTCCTTTTAACTCCACCTTGAAAATGAGCTGGGATTAGAACTTGGATTGCAATTGGGAGCAAATGAGTCTGAGTAGCATTAACAAAACACACTGGTTAGCCAATTTTAGACCTCTTCGAAACAAATACCCATAATTAATGGCGCAATGTGTAATATATAAAGAACAAAATGTAAATAAATAAGACTGAGCCACTGGCATCAATTACTGATAAAGGCCATCTTTAAGCTGTCGACCTAAATCTGATGACAACGCCAACCTGGTCATACTGGGCCATCTGACGTCTGCTGTCATGCTGCTTAGATACACAGGATTAAGGCTATTTTCCTGCCAGCGAGCTTAACGCAATTTTAATAGAATGCCTCCGAAACCAACCCTTTGAGCTCTTCAGCAAACCTGTACGTGCATGTCTTTTCAACTTAGATGGAAGGGAGTTTGAATATCATGACTCATTGTCTTATTTCAACAGGGGCGGGGGAAATATTGCGAATCTTGCCAACTGCGGCCGCCCTTGTCTGGATTTGTTCCTAGGCGACTTTAAATGCAAGAAGATACAGTCGAACAGGAACACCGAGCTCGCTACTGCATCCAGTGTTGCTCATAATGTATAAATAAAAGTTGGGACCTTTGGGGTCTTGAGAGACATGCGAGAGTCAGAGAGCGACTAAAGCTGGGCCATGAAAAAAAAAATCTTCAGTGACAACACTCAGTTGTCATACATACAGGGAAAGTTGTCCTCGCAAAGCTGGACTCGGCGTCGAAAGCAAATTGCCTCTCCATTTACTCTCTCATTCTGTGTGATGCGTGTGTTAGTATTATATGATCTCCCCTGGTGTATACATTTAAAATGACCTTCCACATCCGTTAACATGTCACCTCTTTGGTCGCGGCACCTGACTTCCATCTCTTCCCCCAACCATGGGACACCATAGTGCCAACAAACTGCTCTACAGTTTAAGGGTGATTCTCCATTATCCTTGAAAATGTCAACCAATAACAGAAAAGGCACAAATCGATTTTTTTTTTTAAATGCCTACTCTCTGCCACATGAATGTGATAGGACAAGCATGGTGATGGGGAAGGCTAAAGCTAAAAGATTCACCAACTCTCTTCAACTAGTTTTCTTTCCTCTCTTCTGACATACAAAAAGAGCTGTTGCACAGTAAAGGTTAGAGAACCTTTAGCTGCTTCCAAACACGAGACGCCCTCATGAAAATTTGACACGGACGGCACAGATTACAGATCTAAGTATGTGACCTTCACTCCCCCCGCCCCTCCGCGTGACCTCCACATGAACATACTTGCCTCTGCAGCCTGCCCTTTTATCTCAAAATAAAAGTTCCTCAATGACCTTCATTGTCATGAACAATAATCCGTTGAAAATGTATGAGACCAAACATAAGAATTTATAATGGAGGAAAGCTGAAGGAAAGTCTTTAAAGTCAAGGTCATTTATGTGACGAAGGCTTTTGCACTTCATACAACAGCTGGTGTCCATACAAAAAGCTCTTGGCGTTAATAAAAAGTGACAATGCTGCCCGAGCAGTGTGTACTAATGTCTGACACCAGCCTGGCAGATGTGTTCTCCCTGTTGTTCAGGGAAGTCAAGGTTAAAGGAATTTTAAAAGGAGAGGCGATGCCTGAACACCAATATATCATGTAATCTGCTGCCCATCCCTGCTGCACACACAACAAAGTAGCCAACTTACACATGCAGTGTGACCGCTGTTTGCAAATTCAATATGGCATGGCATGATTAAATAAGGCAAAACAGAAGCTGCTTGACCAAATGCAGTTCTTCAAAGGGTGGAGTGCACCACAGAGAAATGGAATGAAAAGCTCGTGTTCACCTTGAGAAGGGGAGGGGGGTAAACAAGAGAATACTTTGGCATCAAACAGCAGGAGAGCTTGGAGAAGTAAATGTTTTTGTAACAAAGGTCAATCAGGACAAAACAGCACAGAAATTCAACCACAGGCAAATGCATGGCCATGCAATGAAAACTAGAGCGCTTTTGATCGGGCCGTGAGATAAATGAATGCTGTCATATCAAATTGTGTGTTCTATTTATTTGCTTTGACCAATCAGATGCAACCTTACAAGCGTGTCAACCTTCAATAGAGAATGGTATCTAGGGGACGAGTTCCAGCGTGCATGCAAGCTTCGTGAGTATGAAGTGGTTTCGGAGAACGGATAGATGGATATTACCATGTATTATGAATAAATTGAGCCTGCTTATTTTGCCACATGAAAAAAAACATCTTTCATTGGATGATTAAAAATTTCAGTTTTTAGGGAGATGGTAAATATCGCAATAACATCGATTTGATTTCAACACCCATTTTGCATCGCCATGTTTTTCCAATATTGTGAATCCCTGCTTCTGAGCGATGTTTGCTCTTAGCTGCGCGCGTGAGCAATTGCGCACTGCTCCCACCCTCTCAGCGCACAGCAAGCACATGCAGCATGATATCAAATGATAAATTAGATGACTGAACGCATATACATTTTGTGGACACAGAAACTAATGACTGAACCCCACATAAATTAAAACAAACTCAACAAAAACTGTTGATTGTGTGTATAAAAGTACAGTAAGTTTCATCCATCCATCCATTTTCTGAACTGCTTCATCCTCACAAGGTTCGCGGGGCGTGCTGGAGCCTATCCCAGCTGTCTTCGGGCAGTAGGCGAGGGACACCCTGAACCAGTTGCCAGCCAATCGCAGGGCAAACACAGACGAACAACCATTCGCGCTCACAATCACACCTAGGGACAATTTAGAGTATTCAATCAGCCTGCCATGCATGTTTTTGGGAATGTGGGAGGAAACCGAGTACCCGAAGAAAACCCACGCCAGCCCAGGGAGAATATGCAAACTCCACACAGGGAGACCGGAGCCGGGATCGAACCCACGTCCACTGTGAGGTCGATGCGCTAACCACTGGATCACCAGTCCGCCCTTAAGGTAAGTTTGTAAAGTCTATTTTTTTTAACTTCCTCTGAACCGCTCGGTATGAAACGCATTAAGTTTGAGGGTAAGGATTTGGCAATTGATGCATACAGATGAGTCATCTGAATGGGACCCACATAAGTAGTGATATATAACACCCCCTCCCAAATACCCCTCCGCTTCTCTTGACCGGTTTGGAACGATATGCTTACAAAAACATTTGCATCTATAGTAAATATTTGTGTGCCATTTGCAAGACCCACCCAAGGGCCATTTCCTGAGTGGCTGCAAATTAGTGCATCAATTAAACACACACACACACACACACACACACACACACACACACACACACACACACACACACACACACACACACACACACACACACACACACATTCTTTCTTAATGAGCCATGGCTGCCATCAATCGCGACGCGATTTATTCCAATTGGACTCCGAGGTTATCTTTTACTTACATCGTCTTTCCAAAATGGTGCTCATTTCCCTTCTGATCCAACCCAAATTTTCCATTTGGAAACACCGTCGCTAGAAATAAGAAGAGCCGCTTTCCCCAAAGCCAGCACGCCTCAAGGCAGAGAGAGGCATTTTGATGCAGACTGCAGCAGTGATGTCGGAGGGAAATGGGCCACTTTGCAATTGAGATCAAATGTCCCATTGCCAGGCTGCCCTGAGAGCAAGGTAAAACCAGCTAAAATCCTTGGCCTTTAATGAATCATTTTCATAATATCCTTGGCATCAGCCCTGAAGAGGCCTTTTGCCATGAGTCAGCAAGATGTCCGTCTTTATGAGTATTGCTTCTTTTCCTCCCCCTTTTTCCTTGAGTAATTTGGGATGCGCCGAAGGAGTGTCGTAGGCGAAAGAGGTCTAAAAGACGGGGGAAAAAAGACAGGACATATTTGCCTTTAAAAAAAAAAAACTCTTTGATTTTGTTCCGTGTGATGATAGAGTATGTATCTGTTACTTACATAGGTTTGGTAAAATGATTCCCCCCCAAAATGTGTTCAACTTTCACAAGACAGACAAGTCCGAGTCGGTCCCAGTTAAAGAAAATTAATTCAAATGGATACATTTAACCCAATCAAGTATGTAACAATTACTGGTAACCTTTAACAATAAAGTATCAAGCGGCGACAGTCCAGCTGGCAAAGCGGAGCTGAACCCAAGCCAATGAACAGGAGACTTCAATCAGATTAGTGCTGCGTCTGATCCCGATGCCCGACCCAGTACTCACACACCAGTAGCTTTTGAAACCAAGGAAAGAATGCCCTATTTATTTGGACACTGGAACAGAATCTAAATTATTAACTAATGGAATAACTACATTTTAAATGCAAGTTTGCAGCTTGGTGATGAAATATGAGTGTGACATACTGTACAGGTCTCAGATTCTGGGTTTAATTTGCGATGTTCTTTAACTCATTCAGCACCAGCCAATTCTGGACCAAGTCTGAAAAGACGTTTAAGAACGCCTTTGGGAGTTAATGAGTTAAAGACATGTAGAAGACTTTAAAATTTTTTTTTTTTTAACACAACCCACCGAGGTTCATAGTTAGACTCATAGCAACGCGCTTAACAAAGAAAATGCTTTTGTTTGGCAATCTCCGGCGAGTGACGTCACTTACAGAACCACCAGTCACCACCAGTCAGCCATTGTTGATTGTCCCATTAAGCTAATTGTCATGTTACCCTCGGGCCGGAGTTACACATCAAACAAAACCCGGACAAGCAGATTCAGGGACAGTTTTTTTTTCCTAGAGCCATTACTGCCATAAATAACCATAGAAAATAATCAAAACTACTGCATTTTAAACGATACTCACTTATCTCACTATGTGCAATAATGAGCAATATCTGAGCCATTTCATGTGCAATATGTGTCCTATGTGCAATATAAGCCTCAGTTCCACACTACCACTACTACTACCACTACTGCTGCTGCTGTTTGTTGTTGAGTTTTGTATTTATTAACCCGTTATTTTAGTTTTTACTAAATGCACTAAGGAGTGGCACCCAAATTCCGTTGTATGTAATGCAATGACAATAAAGGCGATTCTGATTCTGATAATGAATAACGCAGTTGTTTCTGAAAACATCCAATTCAAAGTATTATAATTGTACATGGATGTAATCCTGTACGAAAACATTCAAACTATATGAGTGCATGGTTGGCATCCTCTGTAATGGTTTACAACTAACAATGCTGCCGATATAATGTGTGGCGTGGCCAACAACGCAACATAACTACCTTAGCAATGACAATGGAGGACACCAACCCACGATGATTTGTGCTCTCAGCGCTTGTGGAATACATGGATCAAGTAGGTAATCCCAATTTATAGCACGGCACAGCATCGAATTGCAAACAATAACGCTAGGCTAATAATTGCAGCCTATATGGTTTACCATTCCTCCAATTCCTTTCGTCTCCACTCCATGTTCGGCTGTTCAAGAACAATATTAATAATGTATTTTGTTTCATTACTTGTGACCTCACAGTTGACCTTTAAACTAAACTAGCCATTTTCATGAGTAAAGATAGTGATTTTGAGTATAATGACACAAAATGTGTTTGCCAATCATTAACCTTGGACAAGGCAACTTGATTACGTAAGAGTTTATCATGGAGACGCCCTTCAGACTAAACACAAGTCAATGTCCTATGTTTCCTATTTGGGGCAAAATAAGTAGATTCATCATCCATCCTTTCCGATGCAGAAACTGAGTTTGCCCTTTACTTTGCCACATCAATAAAGGGGTAACCCTTGATCGGCTATGTTCCTCTTAGCCCTATATGAAATATTAGTTGTAATGTAATTTATGAGAAAGGACAACAGATTAAATGATAAAATTACGGACAACACGGAATTCAGAATCAGTGATCTACATTCCAGGCCAGAGAATGATTTCTATAGTTTAGAATGCAGTACAGTTTGCAGCAAGGAGGCATGAACAGGTTTGACTACAATCTGCCAGAAAGTCAAATACAGGATATCCTCTTTGTAACCTTCAGTGCTGGATGGAGACCAATTTAGCAAACACGCTTGAGAATAGCCATTGAAAGGAGAGCAAATGAGAATTTATATTTCATATCTGCATTTGTCCTTTTATTTAAATATGGAACGATGAAGACTCTGGATTTCTGGTGCCTTTTGACCAATAACTATAGAATCACATTCACCAGGAATTCGACTTGACAGTGCAGAGAAAAAAGTAAAGCAGCTAGTCAACCACAACTCCATTGTTATTGTTGTGGGAGAAAATTATGAATTAAAAAAAGAAAAAAATACCAGTGGAACATTACACCAAATAATAATCCACATTATCTACTGGAGGGTTCTCGGCTCATCATTTGCATTTGACAAAATGTCTTTTATGACATATAATTTGTTCGGAAGAAACTTCTGGGCTCATCACCATGTCAGTCACAAGTCTTTCCTTTTTCATAAAACAACAATACAGCTGGATGAGCAGAGGTTTACAGCAGCAGAGGTTTACAGCAACAAACACCTTCAACTGGATATCCACATAAACACCAAGGACTTCAGGTATTGAGTGTTTTCCCCTTTAACAGTCATTGAGTGTTAAATCATACAGTGTGGCAGACAAGGCCAGCGCCCAACTGCAGTCAGACGATCTTTTGGGGTGTTTTTCTTTTAAATGAAGAGATTAAGCTGAGACTGAAAACCACGCAATGGTGATCACAACAAAAGGTGCTTAGAGGACAGGTAAAAATAATGCTTCATGAGCCAAATGCGAACATTTCCTATTCTACTCTGGTTGGCAGGTGAAGACACACATTATGCTCCCGCACCTTGTCATCCTTAGCAGTGGAGGCTGATACAGGTAAAGTGCAGTAATCAATTTGCTCTACTGGCAAAAGTGCCCCTTTAGAATACTAATCAGGCTTGCACCCTCCCCTCTTGTTCTCACTATCCATCCGATGTCCCCCCCCACCCTCTCTTTCCTCATTCACCTTTCTCATGACTTGCCCCCCACCCCACCCACGTGCCCCAGACCTGACCAAACGCTCAAGCAGGGCGAGCTGTCTTCTGCACAGATAACTGCTGCCACTAATCAAGCCTACGTGCACCGGGGCATGGGATTAAAAGAGTGTGCGCAGCTTGATTTAGGCGGTGAATGGTTTTACATACACATAGACCCGGAGCGGGTCAAAATACAAAACCACAACAGCGCCAGCAGGGTGCTAGAAACACCCACATGCAAAATGCAACACACAAGGTCGACTTTGTAAGCTAATATTAGGCGAGCATTCACTGGTTACAAAAGAACACACACGGGAAGATTAAATCTAAATTTACTCAGCCGGTCAAAATGGAACTCAGCGTGAGCAGCCCGTCGGTTATCAGACATGTCGCACAGTGAACCGAAGTATGTCCCGAGTCAAAATTTGAAATCAACAACTGTGGATTGACGGCCACGCACTTGCGCATATGAGGTAAAGCGATGGCGTCCAGTTTGATTGAGAGAGTGAGACAACAGCTCCCGACGCACCGGTCGGGGATAGTTCATTATGTATAAAACGAATGCCATTAATCGCTCTTAACAAGGGGACACAACCTAACCTTGGCTGTCTCGCAGAACGGGGGTGAGGGCATGGAAATATCTACACTGAAATTGAAATTCATCACATGAGCGGTTCGCCCTATCACTGTTCGTGTCGGAGCTCGGGGTGAAAGTATGGGCAAGCCAAAAGTCGTGCAGAAGCCGCTTAAAACACATTCAGATTTTTTTTTTCGATTTAAGAAGAGGATCAGAGGAGCTGCAAATACATTCACACATAAATGCCGCAGTGCTGGGGGCGCATGCCCTTGACATCCTGACATGGGCAGAGGGAGGGAAAGGGAAGAGGAGGCCGGGCCGATCCTGTCATGTCACACTTGTCATTCGTCTGATCACCCACCCACCTAGCCACCAAGCCCAGCCACCTGGCAGACCCCCTCCCATCCTCACCCCCACCTTTGTGCGACCTCGTCCTCCGCTGACCTGATCCCCCCCCCCCACCTGTGAGCACAGAGCCCGCCCCCGCTAGCTCCGCCCTCTCTGCAGTCCTCGCACCCCGTCTTCCCCACCCCCTTGTGCTCTGCTGCTCCCCCCCTCCCCTCTCCATCCGCCTCTTTCTCCCCCGCGGCTGTGCAGCAAGGTCAGGCAGGTCACAGTGTCCTCATCTGTAATCCGCTGCCATTCGTCAGCAGCCCCAGCCCAGGAGGAGAGAGAGGAGGGTAGGCGCTACGACGAGGAGAGAATGCCCAATTAGGCAGCTGTCACACACACACACACACACACACACACACACACACACACACACACACACACACACACACACACACACACACACACACACACACACACGCACAACAGAACATTATAGAGGGAGTGAAGGAGGGAGACTGCAAGAACCTACTGTCCACAGGAGGGAAAGAGAGGGCTGAACACTTTCAGCTGCAAGTGTATTGGTTTGCTGTAAAGGAGTTGTGGGGGTCAGCTACAGTTTAGACATGTATGTCTATTATCTGAGGCCTGTCAACAAAACGGGCAGCAAGGTACCCTGGACGTTCTGGGTAGACAGTAGCGCGATGACATTTGAAGTCAAGCAGATTACTTTGGACAAAAGGAAACAAGTGTTGAGCATTACCTGTAACGACAAGCCGAAACGGATGATCCTGCAACCGTGGCTGAATGCTACTTGGATCCAAGACACTCAGTGAGGCTTTCTATGCTCCGGTTGGCCATGAAAACAAAGGTCAGGTCAACATGTACTGAACTACAGTGGCCTGTTAAGATTCTCTTCAATCCTTAACTCGGAGCAGATACCAAATGACTGACAAATATCCTATAATTGGATCATCTATCACCTGTAAACAGACATCTGTTTTGAGTAACGGCGAAACTAATCAGCAAAAACGATACTGATATGATTCCATCACATGGACGCAGCAGGAAGATTTATGTTACAGAAATTCATTGCTCAAGCCTGTACTTATTGATGCACAGTCAAATGCTCTTATTTACTTTAATCAAAGGAAAGCATTATCATGGTTCAATGCCAGCTGGGTTGATATAGAGGGTCTGATTAAAGACCTTGGGGCAGGGGGGTACTGTGGGGTGCAGAGTACAGCAGACGCTTTTCCTCCTTCTATTCCTAAAGTTCATGAGGGTTCAGAAGCACTTCAAATGCGTCTTTGAGTGCTCGATGGCCAAAAGGATTGCGGCACAAGTGTGGGGGACACTTATCCAGTAAATCCTGTCTGAGAGGAGGACAGTGCATCGCGCCTATAACTAGACGTAACACAGTGCATGTGAATGTACTGTTAGACAGAAAGAAGAACTCCACACTTAATGGTCATAACTTTCCTATTAGCATATCCATCTTATTCCTACACCCCATAAGCCTTCGCGTGAAATAGGTGCACAACTTCTGGTTTAGCGAGACCTTTTTTTTTTTTTTTTTTACATGGAAAATGTTTCTGCGAATCCAACTTCTATGACAGTAACAGACTTTAACAATGTGGGAACGTAAGTTGTTCCATTTTATAGTAGAGAAAATTTCAATCCCGCTTAGTGGAACTGGGTTAATTGTTTTTGTTATTGTAAAGTGTCCTTGGCTGTCTTGAAAGGCGCTTATAAATAAAATGTAAGTATTATTATTATTATTATTATTATAAAGAGGCAGCAGGCGGAGTACAAACTTTTCAAACGAAGAATTTCAGACTATATTTTTTACTGTGATCCTCATCCGGGAAGGCACTGGAAACTAGCGTTCATCACAGCAACATTCTTTCCTCGTCAGGGGTGCCGGTTCAAAATATTGCTCTTGAAGTCTAGGGGTGTCAAACTCATTTTTGTTACCGTTTCCCTTAGAGGGCCGTTATGACTGAAACCAAATTTTAAAAAGTCAATAATAATGGTTTATTCAATGATTGTTCGCCTTTCTGTGCATGCTTCCAACATGCCTCTAATTGATTAGATTTGAAAATGTTAAATTTTGGCCGAGATTTTCGCAAGCATCATGCAAGTTGACATGCTTGATTTGCTTCTGTGGGCCACAAAAAATGACGTGGCGGGCCGGATCTGGTCCCCGGGCCTTGAGTTTGACACCTGTTTTGTAGTCAGTCACATATTCAACTTCTTCTGCTTGTTAGTCCAGCCGTTAAAAGCGCAACATGTTCCCAAGACATTACGCAAGACATTTTTCAATGTGATGGGGGCTTATGATCACTTAGAAAAGGGGACGAAAAAAGTTCAAATCAACCACTCCATGATACGAAACCCACTGTAACAAATAGCAAAGTTCTTTGCAGAAGTCTCTCAACGCAAGTCAAGCACATAATCATTTCGGCACGAGAGGTCTCAGGAATGAGGTGGATACATGTGAAAGCCATTAGAATCATGTTTGTGGAATAATCAGACATTGCAATATTAATGAACATTTTGGAGATTCATGTGGACATTTGTCGTCAATGACAAGGTTTTCAATTAGATTCGAATCAAGTTCTTTGGAATCCTCAAGAACTTCTCGGGAATATGCAAAGAATTGCTTAAAAGTCTGCATGGCTGCAGTACCCATCTCTGTGATTATTATTTTAATGACTCATTGACTACGTTTACATGCAGTCAATATTTGAGTTATTGGAGAAACAATTATAGTTATGCTCAACGCGGGCCCAGTTAGACAGGGCTATTTAGCAACCGTACGACTGGTACGAGACACGTTCAGCCCAAGGGTGGTTGCTGTTGGCTCAATGGTGACTACTGCCTGTGCTAGCGTAAATGCTATCCCCGTACATTATATCAGATACTTAGGTTGGCCCTTGTGAAGATATATAAACTGTGCTGTTCAGCAAACAAATGGACTTCCACTCTCATAACCGGGTCAATATTCCCGTTTCTGAAACATTCGGAACAACCCATTTAAAAACGTGAGCGGACAGATAACGTCACAACGCAAATAGATGTCGTTTCCGCTTCTTAATTTCTACACATTGTATTTCATGTAACTCACAACATTACGAAAGCAGTCGGTTTGCAGTTAGCCGGGTTCTGCAACTATTGGCAGTTTTCATGGGTGGACGACTCTCGGCAATTATTTTTGCTGCCATTCGACATTTGATTCACAAGTGAACTACGTCGCAATGTTGCAGACGAAACAGTCAATCCAAAAAAGCCACGCTGCATCACATTAACAAATATGATTTTCCAGGTCTGAAGTGAGATCCAAACAAGAGCCAAAAGTCTGCCACCAAGCTGTATCAACACAGTTGACAGTAATGTCCCTTTTTTTTTCAACATTACACATTTAAACACATACCACATTGAATACAAAAAAGTATTGTTACCTGGTATTAAAAAAAGAAGAGTCACAACTGTCCTAACACTGACCACGAAAATTAGCAAAACCACGAGACCAATAATAATATTAGGTGTTTTGCAACAGGGAGAGTTGGAAAACATGCAGGGCATTGGCCCTCCAGGACCTGAGTTTGACACCTATGAGCTAAAGCATCCAGGGCATTCCACTTCTTCCTTGGCAACAATCTATGTTGTTTGTGAATCAATCAAGAATAAGACAGTGAAGTTCAGTACCATTTTTGTCAGTGATACTCAAAAGCAAATCCAAAAGGGCCACAAATAAATTTTTCAATGAGTTAAAAGTCCATTTATTGAGGTCAGTGAAGCCACGTTATAATACTGAAACATTCAAAATAAAATATCTTCATTATCCGTACCCAAAAACAAATCATGACCCATGTCGTGACTCTAAAACAAATATATCAGGAGGGGGATAAGAACGCTATTCTTTTTGAATACTGTATAAGCACAAAGAACGATAAAAAAAGAAAAAA
This sequence comes from Hippocampus mohnikei, assembly GCA_026261675.1. Classification (NCBI taxonomy): domain Eukaryota; kingdom Metazoa; phylum Chordata; class Actinopteri; order Syngnathiformes; family Syngnathidae; genus Hippocampus; species Hippocampus mohnikei. The sequence goes on from JAKGUB010000325.1 coordinate 5,493,616, forward strand.
CTATTGGGGCTTCACACTTGGGAGTGAGGGAAAGAAAATCCAAATAAACTTATGCAAGTGAACCCAAAGATAGGATAAATAGTCACAAAAATAAAGTGATTACATTTGCAAACGACCTACATTTGTAGAGATGTAATGTATTTTCCTTCACAATGAATGACTTCAGAGCCTTTTCTACAGGCTGCCTGTGTATCGTTGGGATGAAGACAAATCCTGTTCAACATGTGCTGACCCAACCAGAACACAGTGAAAGGGGGGTGGGGTATACTGTAAATCAATTCGGGCACGCCTACCACGTGGCAGGTTCCAACATCATGCGCCTAACCTAACACATTGACGGTTGTCTGCGCAGTGAGCTGTGTGAACAGCGGCTTGTGTCTATACTACACTGAGAACGCCCAATCTTGTCTGATCTTGGAAAGCGTTATAACAGTACGGGGGCCACAAGTAGGCGGCCGGATGAAGCCCTGGGGCTGCCTAATAAGTACCCTTGATAACATCAGGGGTCACAGTTTTTCCATTGCAGCGCATCGGTATGTATGTGGCAGGAAGTCGGTGACTGGACTTGGTTTGCAGTTCAGTCTCATTCGTTTGAGTCGGTGTGCGACGGGCCTTAGTGGGAGTGGGAGATTGACTTTGAAAACTGATACGACATGATTTAACTTTTACATGTGACCTTGCATCATAATTCTTTCCTCATTAAATCCGATTTTTAGGGCTGAACGTCCACAGTTTTTAAACAAGTGTTCAAAAGCGGTCGTGTTCAGACTGGGCTTCATCGTTGACCCATCTGAGAGGTTGCTGTAGCAATGATGTCAGAATGGAGGCGTCCTAGAGGACGAGTCGTGTTCGACATCATGTCGTTGCAACAGGCGCTATCTCCCCACCGACCGATAAGGCAATGCGTTTCCTCCTCTGTCCACGTACTGTTGTTTTCAATTTCTTCAATCAATTTCTTCAATCTGCTCTATTCTTTATCGCTGCTCACTTCGACTGGCGCGCTCTGCTCTGGCACATTGGGTCTTACGTCGCATGGTGACGTCATGGACGTTTAAATCGGATTTGTGTGTTTGGAGCTATTAACTCATTCACTCCCAAAGACGTTTTTAAACGTCTTTTCAGACTTGGTCCAGAATTGGCTGGTAATGAATGAGTGTGATGCATCCAGTCTAAAATCGGATAACGAAACTACCGCTCGAATGTGCTTTCCAATCCTTACAAAAAATCGGATTTCATGTGCTTTGTTCAAACTACAAAACGGCCATATAAGGGGGGGTGGAATGGCTCAGCGGTACGGTGGTCGTCTCCCAAGCCAGAGGTTGGAGGTTCGATGCCCGACCCTTGTGACCATATCGAACAGTCCTTAGCAAGATAGTGAACCCCAAGTTGCGGCTGATGCCGAGTCATCAGTCGGGAATTAAAGAAACAGTGCAAACAGGAAATGCTTTGAGGATCCAAGTTAGAAAAAACTATAAAGGGCCAATTTCAATGGACTAAACATCGGATTTTGGCTGACAGTCTGAACAAGGCCGATGAGTCTGAGCAGTAGAAAAAATGTACTCTGCATTAAAAAAAAACAAACAAACAAAAACACAAAAACTTGGCTTGCAACTGCAAAAGCATTTCTGTAAATTAAATGACAAAATGTTTTACAGAAACATATGCACCGGCACACACACACGCACACACACACACACACACACACACACACACACACACACACACACACACACACACACACACACACACACACACACAGTGTGTGCCTTTTGAAGTGCTTCTCAACAATATTCAACGTTGTCTTTTGTGGAACAAAAAAATATATGCACAAGTATTCAACTTTTATATTTCCAAATGAAATTAACTTGCTGCTGTGATTGTTCTGTATAAGCAACAAATGCATGTAACAGTAAACAATTTAAAATATCAGATGGTGTACAGAGTCTGGCAGCAAGACACTTCAGAGTGTTCTCAATGGACCTCATTTACTCACCGTGCGCGCGCACTAATTCGTGCACAAAACATGCTTACGCAATAATAAATCATTCTTTGAGCACAGGCACATTCATGACTGAGTTTTTAAATATATAAGGCAGGAAACACCTTTTTGGTCTGTCCCACTACCTTGCACGGAAGCTGGCACTGTTGATTCATTCTATTTTGTTGCCCTTTGGGAGGCCGGTTGAGATGTATCAAGAAATTGTCATCTTCCCGTTACATTTCACTCAGGACGTACACGAGCGAAAAAGGAATAGTAAAAAATTACATGAAAATACCATTATAGCTGGATCGCACAGCAGACACATCGATTCAATCAATGTATAGTTAACCCCTCCTGTTTTCCATATCGCAATAAGCAGAACAGAAACCTAATCGGAGCAATGCTTATTTACATATTGAATATTTTTCAATATTAACGGGAAATCAAACCGCTCAAAATCTGTTATTCCTGACCAACAAAAATAGCTTGGAAAAAGGGTATCCTAATTTCAACCCTAATCATTTTGCCAACCGTAGAAAAGGAAAATAAAAGATTACTAAAAAAAAATCTTCAAATATTAAAAAGGGAGCTTTTGACTACTTTTGCTCATGCTAGCAAGTAGCAAGACTTTTGACAACACCACATGCTCCAAATTCGACAAAGTAGAAAGCTGATGCTGTGGACCTACAATGTTGCTCTTGTATGTTTGAGTCCAACTTTTTGCTCTCATACGACAAAAGGGTCATGAAGGCAGCTCTCGAACGGACAGCGTAAGCTGAAGCCTCATTGATCAATGGACACATGAAAACTGTAAACAAGACTTATCAACATCCACCAAACTATCTAGTTGCAGCTTTCATCAATATTTGCATCGATTGACAATATATTCATGCAATTACCTTTATGGTAGTTGTTTCTGACAAAACAATGCTTTGAGATGCATATTCAAAGGTGGCAAAATTTCTTAACACTGATTAGGTAATAAAGGTAGTAGAACCGTATTAACTTAAGACATAACTGTGAATGATGTACCACCGTAAGTAGGGCTGAACTTTTCTGCAGCAATCACAGTGACCTTGACCTTTGACCACTAAAATAAAATCCGGTCAACATTCAGTCAAAGCAATGACCTGATTATCTAGTGCCAAATAGAAGAATCCCGTCAAGGCATTCCTGAGACATCAAGCTGCAGCTGACATGGCGATCATCACACAGGAATGTCAATGTCACAAGAGACAATAAATTAGCATTTCGGCAGTGACTATGCGTGTATTCACATAAAACTACTAGGATAAAAAGATTGCAGATTATTCTCAGCTAAAATACGGATTAATTGATATTAAAGATGACGACTTACTTTCTCTTTTTAATTGTTACAAAGAAAAAAAAAAGTGCAATAGGGCAACCGGACTACTTAAGTGGTTCAGGCTGAATTCATCTGAATTATCTCACTGGAAAGTAAAATGTTGGTCTCAATATAAGGGTTAAAAGTGAAACTACAGTTATTTTTTCATATTTTGTCTAGAGCAATAAATACAATATTCTCTCCTTAGCGGCTTCCGTAAACCTGCTTACATGCAACCGTTTACACTGACGACATGGCGGCAAATACAGATGAGCTAGTTTACTAAAGAGCCACAGTTCCGTCAGTCATTTGGAATTGGTCCAAGGCAAAATATGGTTAAAAAAATGCTGAACCCAAAGTGAGTAACAGCAGAATCGAATTATTTAATCATTTGCAACTGAGACACGCAGCAGCAAATGTTACTTTGTGACACGGAAGGGAAAGCTTCCATTTAAGAAATAAAACATGAGCGGAATTATTCTCAGATTTTTTTAGGAGTGACAAGAAGGCTCAGTGAAAGGCAATCACTGAGTTGATCGTGCTGAACACTGTACAATTTGCTTGTTTGTATGTCACAAAAGCATTTACCCACATACTGATACAAATCCACTTAATGAATGGAAATCCACTTAAAAGTATGATTGCAGCCATAATAATCTACATACAATCTGCTCCCACTATTGCTGCTTCTATTCATTCTATGTGCTTTATAATGCGGTGCGCCGTTCATATGAAAAGTTTTTTTTTAAAGGCCCTTCATTGAAGGTGCACCTTGTACTCCAAAGTGCCTTATAGTGTGGAAAATATGGTATATTAAAACTGTTTAGTCTAGTCTAGCAAGCTACTTTATTATACCATAAGGATTTACTACAGCACTAAAATGCACAATAACCGACTATGATTCTACATTTGGTCACAATGCAACGTGGGATTTTAGTTAAGGTTTAAACCAGTTAGAAAAATAAAAGAAACATTTCGCAGTGAGAAGTGGAAGTTTCATCCAACGTGAACTCGTTCGCTGTCGTCAACATGTCATACATTCGGACATACTCTGATCCATTAATACCACTTGTTTTTGTCTGTGTGTGTTTAGAGAGACAAAGCGCATAATGCCCTCCAATTAATTTGCAAACACAGCCTGTTATAAAGTAAGCAGCAGCTCATGCTTGAACTGTTATTTGCTGCACTCCGACACTCGTTTTTTTAGGGCACTCTGAATAACCAAACGGCAGATCTGAACAACCCTTTGAGGCTGTATTCACACTGCAGGGCAATTCAGATTTTACCATGCAATTTGAACGGTACAATTCAGAGTTTTCTAAATCCCACCGGGCCCATTTCGTTGTGGATATAAATGGGATACATTTTTGATGCATCTGCACTATAAGCGTTCATCCATGATCACATGCGATGTATATGTCCTCAAAGGCCAAACATGCTCTCCACACGGGCGTGGAAAAGTGCCTGGGAAATTTCTGATAATCATCCGTGAATCTGCAAAATATTTTACTTTAATTTCACCTGAAACGTGAAACATAAAGTGGACGTTTGTGGCGATAGTAGTAATTCATCCACGCAGACGGTTCATTTGTTATGTGCTTTAGTAGACATCTCCATGACATGAGCTTAAGAAGAATCATCTCATATCCCCAACATATTTCTACATCCTCGCGCCTTGCTCCTTTTGTCATTCTGAAATGAGCCACTACACGCAGTTTGTTCATGTCACTCGACGTCGTGCTTTGTGCACATGCATTTTACAGCATGAACGTGTACCATTCACATTAGCCGTCACGTTTGTTTTTGTAATGTAAATACAGTGATACCTCGGCTCACGAACGCTTTAGCTCACGAACTTTTCGCCTCAAGAACATTAATTTCGCGAGCATATAGTCTCTGCTGACGAACTAGTTTTCGGCGGACGAACCAAACCAAGCGGTCGAACAGCGCCACGGTGGCAGCCGCGAGAAGCTGGCGCACGCTCACGGCGTCCCAGTTCGTCACCCCCTTTCTTTGAAGCCGGATGTGGTTTGAGTTTGATAGACACTTTTGCTATTATGGGACCGAAAAAGACCCCACCACAGGCTAGTGTTAAGCCTAAGAAAACACTCAAGATAATTACGATCGAGCAAAAGGAGGAGATAATTAAAAAACACGAACGAGGTGTGCGTTTGTGTGACTTAGCGTCCCAGTACCAGTACGCTAACACGCAACAGGTGTCAATGAAGAGGTTTTTAGTCAGCAAAAAGGATAAAGAGTCTCCTTCTAAGAAGCAAAGAAGAGAAGCCACACCGGAGGTTGAGTTACCTACAGTACTTATGGAAGGTGACTCTCCTTCCAAACCGTAACTCCCTCCCTCCCTCCCCCTCCCACTCCGTTCCATCAAGCTATCAACTACGATCACAAAGGTAAATAAAACGACTTTATTATGCAGTACAGTTTCTGTAATTTCAATACAATAGCACATTTATTATACATAAAATAAGGTATATTTATGTGTAGTTTTAAGGCTTATTTTGTAGAAAATTATGTTTATGGGGACCTGGGAACGGATTATTCTCATTTTAATGGTTTCTTATGGGAAATAAATGTTCGGAAGACGAACTTTTCGGCTCACACACACTTTCTGTGAACCAATTAAGTTTGTGAGCCAAGGTATCACTGTACGTACATATAAGGATCAGATTTAACAAAAATTCTTAATCGGGCATTTTGCCCTTGTGTGTGAACATAAAGTTTCAGAGTGATTGGAGCAAAGCAGTGCACACTCTGAACAAAGGCAGAGCTAGAGCTCTACTTGTTCCTAGCTGTTGTAAAATCAATTTACCCAAAAATATTCCATTTACACTTGAGAGCAACTCATTTTCTTCTTCATCATGCATTTTTTTAACTGGTGTTACTCGGGAGCAGGAAAAAAGGTAATCTGCTTAATTCAGTGATTAGGCGTAGAAAAAAAAGTAGTGTGTTTCCGGTAACCCGACCGACCGAGAATTTCTACCTCGAAAAAAAACTTAACGGTCGGCATTTTTTTTCAAACCTTCTACATTTTTGTGTAATAATAATAATAATCGTACATTTCATTTAGAAGCGCCTTTCAAAACAGTCAAGGACGCTTTACAATCAAAACAAGAACAATAAAACCACAGACAAAATTATAAATAATAAAAGGAAGGATGAATTTAGAGCGTTTACATCGGTGCAAACTCTCGCGATATTCACGTTGAGCGTGTGCGTCGTTTGCCCTGTCATCTGTCAACAACATTGAATCATGGCAGTGGCCACGATCTCCGACAACAGTTTAAAGCGCGTTTTGTGTGTTGCAGTCGCATGCTCGCACCATAATATGAAGAAAATAGCATCCATGCTGTATCGAAAAGATTCAACGAACTATTTGGCGAACACCACGGGCCGTCTTGGACGCGGGACGCAGAGGTAACGAGATGGCTGGAACACCCAGCCGCTGGGCACCCAACTCGCTCGCCGCCTTTGGCGGGGGTTTCAATCAGCGGCGACTGCGCTCGGACTGCAAGGGAAGCTCGGCTTCCCCTAAAATGTCAAAGAATAAGTGATCAAATATATGAATGTAAATTTCATTGTGTGTCCATGTCATTGACTAAATATGCGCTACAACGTGCTCAACTTTTGTTCCGAATCAGCTTCTTCTTAATGGTTACGACGCGACTCCCTTCTCATTCATCCCGCAGCTTCGCTGTGCTTTAAACGGTGGACGCAGAGCGTCTAGTGAGTTCAGGGTAGGTTGTCCCAATGCGTTGAACGGAGACGAGTCATTGGATACAAGCTGCTTTTTGTCCCGCCCACGGAGGCTCGACGTCTCTGGGACTGGATGGCAGTGGGAGGGTACCGGACGCCAGGCTCTTCTGCATCAGATTGGATGATCTGTATGAGCCTGTGTGCCAATCACCGAGCTTTTAGTGTAGGCATCCGTGCGAGCATTTTTTCAACTCGCATTCTGTTCCGAGTTGAGCTGGAGACTTCTCCTAATCATTTTAGCGACACTCTTTGTTGTAAACAAACAACTAGCGACAAATTAATATTTTATTTCTGGCGGGTTTTATTGTAGTTCCTGTAGTTGTAGGACACTAATTAAGTACCGGGAAAAGACGCCTTGTTGGTATGACAGGATAACAGATCATTTTCTTGAAAAGGAACGGAGCTAGAGTAGAATTCGCGTATAAATAAACAGACACATTTTATGATGTCGGCCAAAATTGAGCTTCCCCTCTTTGATAGACAAGCATCCGGCACTGGTTTCAATGTCTCCTTGTTTTATGTTTATTTTGTTTACGTTTTTGATGGGGGAGGGAGGGAGAAAAAAAGATAAAAAAAAAAAAAACTTTGCTGAAATTTCATGTTACCGGAAACACACTACTTATTTTTCTACGCCTTATGAATTTCTGGTAGGTGTCGGAAGAATCTCGTCGTCCAGTGTTTTATCACCCCTAATTTATTTTACGGTGGCCTCGCAGTGAAATCAAATGGGTTTCTTTGGCTGATAAGACGAACGGGCCCATCTCAAGCCATCATTAGTGGAGGGCGTATGTACTCACGCGGTATTTCTAAAAATAAATAAATAAACAAACAAACTAAAGACATAACAGATTCGATCTATTGTGATTTACTGTGGAAAATTATAGAAAAACTGCAATTGAGCTATTTAGCTCACTATGGGTGGATACACAAACAAAAAGAAATATATTTGCTGGTGCTAGATATAAAACGTTGGATGATACGATGATTCACATCACTACTGAACTTATACAAAATTAAAGCTGGTACCTGTGACTGCCTTTGGCTTGAGGGAAACCATCTGCTTATGCAATCAACTTGGCACTGGAGGAGTTAGGTTTTTTTTTTTACATTGGTCAAATAGCAATAAAATGTAGCGAGGCGATCCTCCATTCTGAAAAGGCGATGCAGTACCATTGCCTTCCTAGTCGCTTTAAATAACTTCATTTCACTCCCATTTGTCTTTCTATTTGCTCAATATATCTAAACAGCAACTCGTATGTATGTACATATGTCGACTCGAGCATAAAAGACACTGCTCTCAAATCCATAGTAGACCCTGACGCACCAAAAAAGCTCAATTCGATGTGGTGAGTATGAGTGTGTGCGTGCATGTCTGTGGTTGATGGTTTTATGCACCCCCTCCTCCCTGTTCCCCTTTCCTGTTCCTCTTTAATGTCACAGGGCTAGCTCATATGACCTTGAACAGCAGCATTGGCACGGAAAGAGCGAGAGCTGCCTCGCCTACGGGCGCCTTGAACTGGATCGGCAAAAAAAACAAAAGTCCGATAGACATCTCAGTCTTCCTCTTACTCCCCCAACCGATTCTCCACAGCTTTTCATCAATCAAAGAAAGTTCTTATCTGTTTTCCTGTGAAGGGTTTTATGAGGATGCTCCATCTTTAACCTCTCTTTTGGACAGAGAGAGAATTTGAACTTTTCCGACCAGGAACAAAAATACAAATCTGCAACCCCGTCCACCTTTTGACCTTCAAGCACCAACCGTGAGTCATTCAAGAAGCGAGTGGCTTCATTGAATACACCTGCGTGATGACTGCAGAACCATTGTTTATCTGCAAGGAAATTCAAGGCACTCTTTCCTCCCTGTTGTGTTCTGAGTCACTGGGACACAGTGACCTGTTACTTGACAACAAATATGCCAACCTCTCTTCTGGGGATAAGCGCCTTGCTTAGCAGCCAATCACAACTCTCCTGATTAAGAACGAGATGGGGTGTTGAAGCACCTTAGGTCCAGTGTTTTGACAAGCTGATGGCTGACCTGCTGTGTGTGTCCCAATAAGGACCTTTGGTTTTTCCAAAGTAAACACTGAGTCCAAGGTCTGGTTCAGCTGCTCGACTGTCATACCGGGCCTCTTAAACAACAGCTAAGTGTAGACTGTTGTAAAAACATACAGCGGGCTTGTTATCAGCATGAAAATATTGTGGCGCCCTTCCTACAACTGTAAGTCAGGCCAGCAAAGTTCAAGAGATCGTAATGATTGCCTTGTGTGACAATCAGATGCATTCCTTAATATGTTCTCAAATCAATACAATCATGCATATTGGAGGGTTGGAAACTCTAAGAGACTAGCTACTGTCTCTCTCCATGCCTGACCTTTCCAAACAGTAATGTCAAACTCAGACATCCTGGAAAGCCGCTGGTCAAAGTGGCGCGGTGTCGCCATAAAAAAGAAACCACTCCACTTTTGTGAATATTTTCCTAACAGTGGTCCCAGCCAGTTTCTTGCATATTGGCTTGACACCGCACAAGCGCAGAGAAAGACCACACATATGCTGCTGAGAATCTGTTGATGAGTGACATGAGCCATGAGCAGTCTCCTCAATTAGCTGCGTTAAGGGGCTTTCACACAGAGACATGAAGTTCTGGGGCTAAGAATAACATTGAGTGTTTGTGCTTACAGCAGTGGCACTGTGACTTTAGCGTGCGCGCTAGCCGGAGTCTTGCTGCTAATCCGATCCTCCAAACATGTTTAGCCCTTCCCTGGGATATTAGGTTGTTTGTTAGTGTAACACCTTTGCTAATGGGTCGGCGATTATAGAGGAAAAACAGAACTCACGCATGAAAGACATGCTACGATGTATAGCTAAAACAAACTGTAACTGTGGTTTAATGTTGTGTGAATGGATAGGCTGAAAAGGTTGAAGTGGCCTACAATAGATCCTTCATTGTTGAAGAGACCAAAAAAAGCAGACTTGTTTGTGGAGGCACCAGTGTCCTGGGAGATTCATTACAGGCAGATTTGTTCCACATAGTGAAACACGAGTAAGCGCTACTGCCAGAAAATTGCATTGCTCCAAAGAACAAGACTGAGCTCGGGGATCTCGGTACAGCACGACGACGGCACCAACTATTGCTAGGGAGGAGATCTAACCCAGTGTTTATCTGATGCGTGCGAGTGAGACATTTGAAGGAACCAAAAGACACATCATGTAAGTAGGAGTCGGCCAGAGCCTTCAGACAGCCCCCAAAATGGTCCATTTTGCCCCTCTTGTCCAGCACATTTGCTTATTAGAAAATTTGCTATTGTTGATATTTCATTTGTTTTTGTTTTTTTTTTGTCATTGCTGACAAACTTCTGCTCAACACTTCAGCCCATTTATCAGTAATATAGTGAAAATGAGTGGAATGAATATACTCTGCAAGTGAATTTACACTATGTGACCATAAATCTTCAAGTTAAATTCTCCCAGTTAAAAAAACCCAAACTCAAACGTTATAAAATCATTATTTAATTATATAATTCGCTCCTTTAACCACTCCAACCTTAAAATGTCAAAATCTTGTTCCAACATGACACACTGCATGTAGTCAGCTTTATCAATGATAACGTTTGTTTTGGAAGGAACACTTTTTCAAGGTGGGTCTCATTTGGATGGAGAAGAATCAAAGATAAAAAAGAAAAAATCTCAGGCGATCCAACGTAAACAAATTATCTCTTTGCATATTTGGCTTTGGCGCAGCTGATAGGCAAAGAGGTCATTGCAGACTTAATACGAATCTGTAACATTCTTCTAAACCACAGTTGAACTTGGTACAGTAAATAACCTGACCTGAATAAAGTCGGGCAAATCTGGGATGAAGTAGGCTAAATTTAGCAAACGGCGAACCGTGTGTCAGAAAAATTGAAATGTGAAAAGATTGTTTACTTAAAAGCGTTTGCAGCTGGGGGCTTTGAGCTTGTCAGGTCTGACTGCAGTAATCAAACGCTATTACTGGAGACTGAGGGGGCCAGAGAGGAACTCAAAGGCAGAGCAAGTACTTCATAGGCTCCTGCGCGGGACTGTACGGTAGCTTTATATGTGCGTGTGTTTTTCAAGTGTGAGGCTAGGAGTGCAATGAGACCTCAGTGCTCAGCTTGGGGCAGATAATCTATGGTTCATTTGCAGCTTTTCTCCCCACTATGACAAGCCGTTTACAAGACGTAGCCTCTGCCGCTGACCCAGTTCTGAGTGGCTGTGTCTAGCGACGAGGCCCTGCCTCCCCATCAGGCCCTGCTCCTCGTCTAACTGACGATAACACCACCACCCTCTGCCTCCGTGAACTGTGAGAGAAAAAAAAATAGGTCACCCTGACCCACTTTTTTTTCCCCCTCCCCTCCCTAACATCATGCTAGGAGTTCTACTGAGCATGATGTAGGGGGACAGTACAAGCCAGAGAAAGAGAAAGGAAGACAAAGAAAAAAGAGGAGTTTAAAAGGCAGGCTCCAAGATCTTTCGGTGATGTGTCATTGTGGCCTTTTGGAATAGCACTGACCCTTATCAGCTGGCCTGCTGCATGTTTGGAGAAATCCCTCCTACGCCTTAATACAACTGCTGCTAAGGTTAAACACCCATCTAACCAACTCCTAATTTCTTTCTACATCTCGCCTTGGCTGCTCAGAGTGGTGAAAGGGATCCTCTGCTTTATTCAACACTTTCATGCACCCTGTAACCTGATAACATGATAAACTGTCCACAGTAGTAACCGCTGTCCCTGAAAGGGTAAAACACATACTCTATGTACTACATTTTTTGCAGACATCTATGTTTTCCAAGTATGACATATCATCCCAGAGGCACAAATTACGAGCGTCTTGTCTAGAAGGGATTATTATGGGACAAGTTACGGCCGGGCCTGTCCTGATGCCTGGTAGCATGACACTGGCCCCCTTTGAATGCCTCTGAATGCCTCTGTGTGAGGCTTTGTCAGCTCATGGTATATCTCTGATCACGCACAGATCTCTCATGCAAACCCCACTCATTAAATGTGCATGTATTGCTTTTATAATCCCTCCATACATTAACACGGATCTCTTCCAATGGCAACTGCTTTCAAACATAAAATGGGAATATTGCAATACTATAATCCGCAAAATGCATCCATAACTGTGCGCTTTCTCACTTCAGTACGGTGTAATTACTAATCAGCCCAGACCTTTGACTGCTTATTGAAAGTATTAATGTCCGAGACAAAAATGATCACTCAGTGGGGGCCTTAGTGTTGCCTAGAAACCACTGTTTAGTTTTTGTTAGGGCGGCTATATTTGTACAAGAGTGACATTTAATTATCCCTTATTAAATAGCCTCTGCCTTTTAAAAAGATGCAGTGATCATCGTACTGAAGGTCGGCTGTGTAAAGTATGCAACCGCGTTTGTGAAGTCAAGTCAAATACTTTCTTGACACCAGTGAAATAGCATTCTAATTATTATTGTGTTTGGAGAATATGATTTTAGCAGAAAACCACCTGATTGCATCCACCTGTGGGGGTGCTATTTTGCCACTTGCTCTCGATGGAAAATGACATGACAGGGCTCAGGTAACGACCGCCACGGCTCACCTGTTTTCTGGGTTTGGTAATGTGATGTTTGCAAATTGCCTGAGCCCTTGTTCTATATTCCAGGAAGGTGAAAAATCTGATTAATCCCATTCATAATGTACCAGTTGTGAATTCCATGCAAATGTAAACACCAAAGATGGCTGATTTAGCTTAAAAAAATAGTGTGAGCTCAATGGAGAGACAAACCTCAAATGTCAAATGATGTCAGATTGAAGCCGATACAGACACTGTGATTTTCAGTTGACAGCAAGTGGCAAAATGGCAGTGCCCTGAGATGGATGAAAACAGGTGGATTTTTCTACGGGGAGAGATTTGTCACACAAATACAGCTGCGATTTTCACGTTTTCCAGATACCCAAAATTGAACATACTTTTCAGGTGTTCTTTCAATGTTTTTCTGTGCATTGATCATTATTTATCACTTGAACATGTTCAATTCTAAATTTTGTCAAACATCACATGCCATTTCAAGACTCGCACAGGTCGTAGATAATCACGTGTGTAAAGGCCATTCTCCCTCCATCCACTAGGAGACAGTGTTGCTCTCTCCATTGAGCATTGTCTTGTTTTCTTTAGAAAATTGGAAATTGAAAAATCGGCAACCGGCCCTTATCTGATCTTTTATTACATGTTTAGTGACAACGATTCGGGAAAGAAAATACAACTGTAATTTTTTCTCTCAGGCTAGTATTACCTTCACATGGAAGACCCGCTGCTGCTATCTCTTCTGTGTCACTGCAGCAGCGGACAAAAGAGAGGAATAACGTTTTCCGTATGAAGGGGGGAAAAAACGCAAGGGAAACAAATTACGGTCGTATTTTGTTTCACGACTTGTGTGAAATAATCATATAATAGAAGATAAGATCAAGAATCGTTTTCCTTCATTTTCCAGGACATCGTTCGTTCCCGTTCCATGAAGAGCGGAAAGTGGATGGATGGCCTTTATGCAAATGAATGTTTTCGAACTGCCGTGTGTGAATATCTTGAAAATAAATAAAGGTGTGTGCCCGCTGATCCACTAATGTACATTCAACACTTCACAAGCAACATTGAATATTCACAAATGTTAAATCATGACAAAGACACACGCAACATTAGTCGGTGAAAATTGTGCACAAATCTGTGGATCTGAAAAACTCGTGAAAAAAAACAAAACACGGATGTATTTTTTCTGATAAATCTCCCGTATTTTCCTGCTTATTTAATATTCCACAAACAGAATATCAATCTGAACGCCGTGTTTACACCACTAAGGGCGAATAGAGTTTATTATTGTAAAGAACATTTGTGCCTTGACTTCACCTTAAAATTTTATGTGACTCATCACTGTTTGCATCCGCACCCAATTACTGCGGAACAGTATTTTGAATATTACCCTGCATTATGTGAGCATTGTAATGTCTTATAGGTTGCCTGTGTGAGTACTTTCATTGCACCAGAAGCTAGTGAGGACACACATTTCCATATGTACAATGCATTAGAAACAGTTCGACATGCTCCTTTACAACCCAGAGGAAGGTCGACCTGCCACTAAAACCCTCACCAACGCAGCGTTAAGCCCATGCGTGCTAATGGTGACCTGGTGCACACAGACGTGTTTGTTGCCTCTGAGACGAGTGATGTAGCCTGGTGTTCCGCTTTTCACTTGTGCCAGAGATGCTGAAAAGCTTTTCTGTATTATACTTTGTGGAACAAAATAAAAAAAGACCAGACGCATACAAAATGACCGTATTACCAAAAATTAAAGGTATCTGGTCTATTTATTCACCCGAGGCTGGTTGGGGTTTCTAGTTCCAGTTAAAGGGGTAGATGTAGGTCAAGCCCCGCCTCCTCATAAGCACCAAGGTCACCGCTGAAAGGGAGAAAAGGTGGATTAGAATGAAAGAGGCCCTGAATAAACCACATTCGTCTGGCTCCTACGCCAGTCCTGGCCCCAGACGTGTAAACACCGTTATAAAAGTGTGACCGTTCCTCTTTGCCTGCGCATGTGTCCACGTGTGTGCAACTCGGAGATCATGAACCCATTGAACAAGTTTTACTGTATTGTATTTTCTTTTATAAACTCAACTGGGCGGCACTTGTGTCATCTCTTCGGTCTCAGTGCAGGAGAAGAATTGGCAATTAACAAGTTCATTATATTAATAAATGCAGTTTTGAATATTGTCTACTAGGTACTAGTAGTGGGAATCTTTCACAACCTCAAGATTCAATTGGATTATGACTCAGATTCGATTCGAGGATTGCGGCATCTTTTTTTTTTTTTTGCATTTGTTAAATGAGTACTTACGACTAAGAGCTCCATTCATATACTGTGTAAGGTATATATATATATATATATATATATATATATATATATATATATATATATATATATATATATATATATATATATATATATATATATATATATATATATATATTAGAGCTGTCAAACGATTAAAATTTTTAATCTAATTAAAAACTCAACTGTCATAATTAACTCAAATTAACTAAAAATTAATCATGATTGCTCACTCATTTTTTATCGTTTCTGAATTTCCTTTTATATTTTTTTGTCCTATTTTCCCCCATTTTAATGCTCTCATCAACATGGAATCATGAATCAGTTTTCTATGTGCAAAATGCAAATATTTACTGAAATAACAATTTTGATTTTCAATTTTACATGAACATTTTTCACTTGGAGCAGTTATTCACACATTATCTCTCACACAATATTACTGTCCATCAACAACAGTGAAAACAATATTTTGTCACACAACAGCTGCTTGAACAGCTCTTTTTATGGAATCAAAACAGCGCAATATAAAGTGCACATCTAAGGTAAACTAGTACTCAGCCTATAATGGATTTAAGCCATGGTTGCATACTTCGTTTTTCTCAAATTTGCTTTGAACACAGCAGTCAGGCTATGCTGATTCTGTTGGTCCTTCTTGCTCGGAAGTCTCTCTACGGTTTTGTGTCGACATCATTTCGGATTCTTGTAATGGAGGCTCTCGCTGGCAATCAGTAATGGTTGTTCAGTTAGGGATTGTCGGTCAGCATGGAAGAATCTCTCGTTCTGTACTTTTTGGATCATTTATTGGAGCACTTTGCAGCAGAAGTAGGAGTAGTAGTAGTTGTAACAGAAGTATCAGAAGCAGGTAATAACCTAAACTACACATAAATGCAGTAAAAATTAATATATCTATCTTTCTGCATCGCAATGTAAATATGTATATAATTGACATTAATGAATACCTTTATCTAACAATACGCTTAATAAATAATGTAATCAACCCTGATTTCACTATGTATCATTATCGCCATCGTTATTCATTGTTTTAAACGTAAGAAACCATTCAACACAAACATAAAGTCGAATCGAACAAAAGAACTACAAGTCCCAATACTCAATCCCGAAGTGGAGCGCGGCATGAACATATCAAGTCGAATCGAACAAAAGAACTACAAGTCCCAAAGGTCCAACCCGAAGTGGAGCGCCGCATATTTACCCCAGCTGCAACGCACTTACTTCGTTTAAACGTCAGATTGCAGACGGACAAACATGACAACTATGCAAAAATGAGCTAAATAAAGACAGCCCTGTTCTAGCAACATTTTAGCCCACGCTGTTTAAATTGCCGATTGCGAACGGTAACTGACTGTGATTGCATAGCGATGCGGCAACCAAAGCAACCGATCATGACCGAATCTAAAAGCTAACTTTACACATCTGACTTGATAAGAAGCACTCGCGTAGCTTAATATTGAGCCATGCCGACGACGGCGAGTGTATTCACTCACTAAACAAAACGCTATTTATACATCGCGCGAACGTCACCTGTCAGTGGCAGCCCCGCCTCTTAAAGCGCCAGGTCAATCCAACAGGAGTCGTTCAGCAAATTTGTTCTTCGTCGTGTCATCCATTTTCTTCGTTTTGAAATTATCCATAGCTGTCTGTCTGAGACAAGGGGGCGGAGTAGAACGTCAGCTGTGCGCTTGGCCATTAAGTGGTATTTCAGACTCGACGTGCTATGATGATAGCTCGGTTTACGACTGCAAAACATACAGGTAACTTTGGTCTTGTCAGTGGAACAGTCTGGCAACTTTTTAAAAGTAAACTTTCCATTCATGAGCTATTTAAGTATCCGTTTTCAGTGTCTCGCGCTGCCGTGGCTGGCAAAACAAACGTGCGTGGACCCGCGCAGCGCGCTTGATGTTTTGTTTCTGGTTTATTTATAGAGCAACGTAACATCCGCTGTGACGTCTCCGCGTTAATCTCGCGAGAAAAAATTTGATCCCGATAAAATTCATTTAAATTAATCCCGATATAAACGCGCTAAACTGACAGCTCTAATATATATATATAATAAAATTAAAATAAAATAGAGAACAACAGGCTGAATAAGTGTACGACATGCTTAATTTACATGACGCATAAAATGTGCCTGGTAAGTTCACGTAGCATATTAAGAGTTATTCAGATAACTATAGCACGAAGAACATGCTAACCAGTTTACCAAACCATCAGTTTGCTAAATCCACTGAAATCTTCATCCTCTGTGTCACTTTTAAACAACTTCGCCAACTCCGGAGGTAGCAGATGCAGCCCTTCATCTTCTACGTCGCTTACGTCAGACTCATCGTCGACTTCCCAATGCAGGCCTAGAGCACCCTCTTGTTAATGTGAAAATAACATGTGACATAATATAACAATAATATGTTAAGAATTTCACATGTAAGTCACCCCAGAGTCTAAGTCGCACCCCGGACGAAACTATGAAAAAAAACGGATTTATAGTTGGGAAAATACGGTAAAAATTAGTCAAATGAACTGATGACGAGCAACTGCCGCAAGATTGAACATGAAAGTTTACTGCTTGTACTGTGTATTTCCGTTTCTTAGCACCCAAACAAACAAACACTCTTATAAAGCATTCCATTATATGTTCATTTACATAGCTGATGTCTCCAAGAGTTATACTGACGTCTCATGAGATCTTCCAAGGCCCCGCTTGACATCAACAGTGGTTTGACCTTCGGGTTTGTGTGCGACTATAGAGGCATATCTCCCGGAAGTCGCACCCTGAACTGTACGACTGGCGGAGCATTCAACTTTAGAGGTTAACTGTATTCTGAAGGTGAAGGGCATTTATGCAATCCTGTTTGGCTAGATTCCGATTCAGCCAGCCATATGGTAAATATAAAAGGGACAGACATGTTAACGTGGCAAGCTTAAAAATACTCTCAACCTGAGACAGGAGCACGCCCCACAATGAGACAGTGAGCCAGCCGGCTTTAAACTGCCCAGCAGCTGTAGGCAGTCAACGAATAACGCGAGTCAGCTGAAAAAAAGACAGCTCACCCTGTGCATCGCTGAGGACATCAAACAAACTTTTCCTGAAAACATGATTGAAACTCCTCAGTTAATCCCGTCAGTAAAATCAGTCAACGTTTATAGCCTGGAATTCCCCAATAAGACACAAGGGCTGGGTTTGTTGGAGACACATTGTTAAAAGGCTGGCATGACCTCCACCCACCCTTTTGTGACCTTGGGACTGATTACTCAATTGACTGACAGCTGTGAACCTGCCCATCACAAGGGTCTCCTCCCCCTTCATCCTTATATGCATACAAGGTCAAGGAAAGCTTAAGAGGAGTGAAGGGTGCCACATGATTGGATCTCCTTCTGGACAGTTACTTCGAAAGCCTCTTCAAGAATCAGGTCAAGGGCAGACACTTGCCAAAGGAAAAAGTCAGTACATTGCAAGTGTGAAAGACCGCAATTAAGACAGCGGAAAAGGGTGGAACGAGGGACTGCGGTCTACGTGTTCATAGTCCCGCTTTCATCGCTTGAAATCATAAGCTCTAATTTGATTATCTGTTTTAATCTTCCTGCTTAGTGGAGACTTTCATTCAAAGTCACTTACACGGTGATCACTCTTGCACATCACCCCCCCCCCCCCCAAACCCCCACTTTCTACAGCTGGATATTTACTGGAGGAATCCAGGTTAATTGCCTTTGCTCAAGGGCAGAGTGTGAGTGGAGTATGAGCCAGCAATCTTCTGGTCACCAGTCCATTTTGCCTAAGTAATAGGTCATATGGCTGCCTCAAGTCATCGGCGCTGTGCTCGTCATCTCCTCCTCAAATGGCCTCCTTTCAAACGCAGTTTAGGAAAAGCTGTACTTCCGAACGCGCTTTACGGATCGTCACCTCACTGATGTTTTAAGTGGGCTAGTGGTTTACAAAAGGGAAACGAATGCGGAGCTTATTCAAGGGTCACTTGGTGAGTGATAAACTGGGGTTACGACAAAATGTCACAAGCATTTAAAGGTATGGGAACATAATGAGCAGTGTTGTGCAAATTCATTTTGACAACAGTAATAGTGACTAACTTCTCCAAAAAGTAACTGAATTTGTACCTGAATTACTCGATCATTGTAATTTAGTTACCAGGGAAAGTAATTATAGCACAACTTTTGGGAAAATCCTTCCAATTTTTACGACAGTTTCTCAGGCCAATTACAAAAAATAGAACAGCGTAGGATACTTGATTGAATATGTATTGGATTTTTACACCACAACTTGTACACACCCGTTGGCCCGAATCTAGGTGTTCTCTCCACTACAAACATTTTCAACAGTAAATGCCTTAAAACTCAATTTGGCATCAAATGAAAACTATTAAAATCATAAAAGTGCTTTGAAAACTCGACCGTCCTCTCAGTTCAATAATTCAAATTGGCATGCGCCGTTGAGAGACGATATGCAGAAATACGTCTAGAATTTGTGTCCAGGTATGAATATCATAGTCCAGGATTTTTGTTTTGCTCAACCATTATCAAATGTGGTTGGACATTAATATATAAATGAACATCCAATATATTTCCCAGTGCAAAAATATTGGAAAAGACAAAACACTAAGTAGTCTTGTCTTTTAATTCCTCTGGGTGCCTATTAGCTCTCTGAATCATGAAAAATGTTTTAACTGCATGTGCCAGCTACAAAGTGGAAACTAACCTACCAATTTAAAAAGAAACACAGTCCAGCACAGTTTCTCTTCAGTGTACAGCGGACAAGTTTTTACATTTGAGTATTCACCGATTCAAGGACCAGTGCTCAGTAGAAAGATTATATCTTTCAATGAGAATCAGAATCATAATTTTTTTTTTTTTTACAGCACCATCAACATCAATATACTAGAACAAAGGACAAGGAGAGCAACATCCCCACAGTCAAAATACAAATACTGTAACCCAAAACAACACTATACACAAAACAATCAATCAACATTACAAATACTGCACACACATCTACCAAAAAAAAAAAAACTACATGAATATCAGCACAAAAAAAACCCCAAAAACAATTAGGTCCACAAATAACTCAACAAATATAAAAATAAATAAAATAAAATAAATCAACGTTAACGGTGTTTGTTATTTTAATCTGGACCTGGACCAAAACATTTGTGAAGAGCTTCGTATTTTCCTGGATCATTTTTAATTTCATTGTTTGTGTCAGCCATGTTTGTTGTATTAAGAGAAAAGCTCTTAATAGCTTTGATAACCCCCCCACCCCCCTCACCCCTCCGAGTAATACAATGAAGTTGAAAACATCATTGCAGTTTATAAATTCCCAAAGCATCACAGAAGCAATGTCTAGTTTACGGCATAAAGCCACATCCCTCAACCTTTTTCAACATCTGTGTAAATGGGAGGACAAATACAACGATGCCAAAACAAGTGTGTCAAGGACTCTGAGGAACAAAAGCATTATTCATCCGACTCAACTGGTCTCCACATATTTACCATTTCTTTGTAGGCACAAAAACAATTTCAATTGGAAAATATCTGTTTTGTACAACTACAGTGGTCTTCTAAACGAACTTAAACATGCTGTCCCAAAGGTAGAGGATAATCAAAAACCTCCTCCTAACCTCAGGCATATATTTGTAGTTATAGTCTTGGTTTTGTTTTCAAATTAATAAATGTTACATGGCAGAACTAAAGAAAGTGCTTTCCATAACTTTGAATTTGAATTCTCTTAAGAACAAAACATCCTTGCGCACCCTCTCATGCAGCCTGTAACTTGATAACATGATCAGTTGTCCACTGTAGTAAATGCTGTCCCTGGAAGGGTTAAAACAATATAAAAATGTTTGAACTGCCTCACTCATTCAAAAGTACATTTTTAATGCTTTATTGTCATAGATTCAGGTTGAAAATGGGATTAGTATATTTCTGTGTTCAGAAGGGTCCTACATTTAACACTCATTTCCTGTTGCTGTTTCAATCACCATTTAGCACAGTTGAGATAGTTTCACCAAACATAATTGTTCTCGATATCAAATAAGTTAATCGATAACTCATGGTGGCTTTTTGCAATATTGGGAAACAATAGTTGGCAAATGTTACCGTCCAATGAATACATCTATTCCATTTGGTCGAGAGAAGTCATTCATCCATCCATGATCCGAGCTGCTTGTCCTCACAATGAGGACATGAGTAAATGTTCTTCAATAATTTCTTGGAGTTAATCTGAGAAACGAGTAACTGCAACTACGTTTTGAAAAGTAGGATGCAATGCCAGGGTTAAAGACAAAAGAAATGTAAAGTGAAATTAAAAACTTTGATAATCAGCAGGGAATAAAAATAATAATAAAACACTCAAAAAGTTAAAAAAATCCAGATCTTTCAGGATCATTCTGCAATAATCCGATTCTAAACAATGTACTGTATAATTGTACAGTATATGGCGCACTGCAAATCCAACTATTTCTTGTTGCCTGGCAACAACTCAGCTCATCAAACGACGTCAACTAGGATTTGGGGTTTCAGTGCATGATAAGAGTTTCATCAAACTACAGTACTTGTAAAAGTACTGTGTGTGTGTGTGTGTGTGTGTGTGTGTGTGTGTGTGTGTGTGTGTGTGTGTGTGCCAATACACACATGCACAATGCATTGAAATGACTTTTAACCCAGAAAATGTTCTGTACTCTAATCTGTAATTACCACTTAGGTTCAAAAAGCATTGACGCCCGAATTTTACCCGATTTCACTTCCAGAATTGAAATAAAAGCCTGTAGGCGCAACCTTGCCACCTTTAATGCATATGCATCCCCGCTCCCCCCGCACCTCCTCCTATCCCTGCTGCCCGTGCAACATATCCATCATTCATTCATAAATTCTGAAAACTCCTCTTTAGTTGATTGCTCGGGAAAATTTAATTTCAAACGAAAGCTTTTAAAAGAGAAAGATATAATTAAGTTGCAGGGATCTCTCTGGTACTCCCCCCGCACCCCTCCGCACACCCCCGCCTGGAGTGACGTTGAGGGGGGAACATTAGCTGAAGGATTTGCTGCTGTGAACTGCACCGCTTCTGTGTCAAGGTGTCAATGGAGTCATACACCCACGTTTCACGCAGAATGTTACATAAAGCCTGCCTCCCCTGCACCGGCTTACTGCACCAGTCGCCATGCCATGCCCTTGCCTGGGCTGCTCAAGGTTCTCAAAAGGACAGGCTGCAAAGAAATCGGGAAGGACAGGGCCCGGGTGATAGGCGGCATAGTGAGAGAGGGGACAGCTTCCAAGTGACAGCCTTGGACTTTGAATTTAGCGCCAGACAGCCTCATGCATCAATACCTCAACTTACAAAGACAAGCCACTAACCTTGAAGAGGCCAGGGACTCTTCAGGAATGAGTGGCATTTTCACTTAGCCCCCAGCTTCTCCCCTTCACTCCTGGCACATAAACTGGTTAAAATAAGACACAGTTGAATAACAGCCGACCTCCGTCTCTCTCTCGCTCTCTCTCTCTCTCTCTAGACCGTGTGACCCCATTGTTCTAGCTTTCGACCAAATGCTTCTTGTACCATGCCATTTATGTAACTTGGGGACAACATAAACATAATTCAGTATAAACGATGCATCAACCATCACAAGGCTTTGTGGCACATATTTGAAGATCTGGAGCTATTTCTGCATTCTTCCAGATTTGATACTTTAACTGTACTCCCTTTGCAGAGGCGGTGCAACTGCCCCCCCCTCCCTTATTTCTGAGCGACTCTGTCCTCATTCCCCTTGCAACCCGCCCACTCTGTCACGCCGGTGACATTAGCCTGCTTGTGGCAACAGAGACCTTTCCCTTGTCTGACTGCAGCAGCAGCAGCACTCGTCACACTGGTAGAGAAACCTTCCTACTGCACCTCTACAGCCGGAGGCCAGGAGCTCCGCTACAGGAAGGAGAAGCAGGGGAGGTAGTCACTTTTACTCTACCCCTCTAATGTGACCACACACCAGGCCAGCCAGGAAGGGAGTCAGCTCCTCTCACATCACTGCTCCATTCTACATTTCTGCAGTCGTTAATGTTTCAAAAAGGGACAGCAGAGATTCCGAGTTGAGCAACCCATATAAGGTTTGCACAGGTCGAGTTGGCTGACGCCTCAGTAATGTACTTTTAACTGACCTGCATGTTCTTTTTCTTCAATTTAGGCCTGGTAGAAAAATAAAGATAATCGGTCAGAGTCACAGAAAGATGTACAAGTGGACGTCCTTCAAGGGAGGTGAGAGGCACCCAAGTGTCACGTCAGACCATTCAAAACTGTTTACATCAGCGTGGTCTGCGTGCTCGATGACCTGCAAGGGTACCTGATCATACATTCCATACTACTTGAATAACATTATTAATAGTGATTGTGCCCCTACTTTAACAACATGGGCCTAATTTCATCTTCATGGACGACAATGCTCCAGCTCATTGAGGTCACATCATCAGTGAGCGACTGTTGGAGATTGGTGTACCTCAAATGAAATGGCCCGCACTTTCTCCAGACCTGAACCCTGTGGGATGAGCCGAGTCGCCATGGACAGGCTCAAAGCCCTGCACCCCAAAACCTCAATGACCTGAGGGCTGCCCTTCAAGACGAGTGGGATGCTATGCCCCAACAGACAATAAGTCCACTTATGAACAGCATAAGACATCTTTGTCAAGCTGTAATTGATGCTCAAGGACACATGACGGATTATTGAGATGTTGATTTTTTTTTTTTACTGTGGTGTACCCACTGATGTTAACTTTTTTTCAATTAATTGTTTGAGATGAGGAAATCCCCAGTGCATCCTTCTACTGTACTTAAATGTCCTACCATCATGATATGATATCACTGTCGCGTCAACTTTTTACATTTTCCACAATTTCCACTTGAAGGCCAAATATCATTAACTTTTTGTGAGTAGTAGTGTATTAAATGTGCTCAATACAACCTAAAATCTTCATGTGATTCATGACTCAGTGAATTGTGATTTTAAAACAGAATGCATCCAAAGAAGTGACCCGGATGAGGAACAAGGAAGCAGAAAAAAAAATGAACACAAACTACCCAAAATACAAAGGATAATAATACCAACCATTAACCTATTTTGAGAACACAACTACAAGATTCGTCAGCTTTTACTCGGTCTCTGGGATTTTTTGCCACACCGTTTTATTCTTTTCAGATTTTTCTCCCAAATCCACCATCATTCCATGACTCAGCATGACTCAGACTTGATTTTAATTTTACTGTTTTTGTGCTTTCTACTGTCTTTGTTATTAATTTTTTAATTTTATTTTTTTTGTATATAGATATCTGCTCCATGTATAGCACTTTGTATACAGCGGTGGTTGTTTTAAAGTGCAGTTGAATTGAGATGAATTCCATCCTCTCGTGTGCCATCTCTCGTGTTTGAGATGGTATGGTAAGGTATAGTGCAGGGGTGTCAGTCATTTTTGTCGCGGGCCACATTTTAGGTACAATTTTCCTTGGAGGGCCATTATGATTTAAATTATATAAAGAAGTCAAGAATAATAGTTTAGGGAACTATTGTTGAAATGATTGTCATGGGGTGTTTGGCAACAAAAAAATGCTTACAACGTCTCTCTCATTTATTACATGTGAGAATTAGAAATTTTGGTAAATATTTTAGCAAGCTTCATGGAATTTGCCATGTTTGAATTGATTTCGCGGGCCACATAAAATTATGTGGTGGGCCAGATCTGGCCCCCGGGCCTTGACTTTGACACCTGTGGTAGTATATTGATACTATTGGAGCACACTACGCATAGTAGAATCAAACTTGTTAAATACCTGATTTTGATTTTTGATCTTCACGTGTGAAGTCTGTAATAGGTAAAGAATCTCTTGAGACTTTAAAGAAATGGGGGGGGCATGCATGGGTGTGTGGGTGTCATTGTCCTGTGATGTCTGAATAATTCAAAACAATTTCAATCCGCCACAATCGATTGTTGCAAGTGTTGAAAGGCCATTCAACAGATGACTCCTGGCTTGTGTAGCTCTCGAGTGTTGCAGTGGATGTGTCCATCTTTTTTCCACACATTCCATCATCCCTGCCTGCATCCAAGAGCGATAGCTGTAAAAACGCATTTAGCTGTTCCTGCCTCGTCATCAAAATGAGTCCCATTGACTTTGGTCGCCTTCTGTTCATGACAGAAGCACCAACAGGAGCCAGAACCACCGTACGTGAATGAGATAAGGCTGCCGTAACGACGTTCTTGGCTACAACATATTCTTCCAAGCAACAGTACACAAGAAGTTTTATTCCAGCTAAAATTTCACCTAGGAAATTAAGCAAATTTTTATCTGTGGGGTATTTTAATCCTTGTGTATCCTGAAAGCTGATTATTGTAAACCAGCATGTGAGTAAATCTAATAGTCATTTATATGTCTCTCAAATCCAACATATGTGATTCAAATGATGAGTTTAGCAGCAATCTTTGAAGAAGCCTGGCAATCCTGATCATTTGAATCACGTGTGTGGGCGTAGGGAGACATTTAACAACATGCAGGTCAGCGGCCCTCGAGGACCGGGTTTGGACACCCCAGCAGTCAGTAGCACCGTCTAGGCCAAAATGCAAACCATTCCAGGACGCTCCAATTTGATACCAAATATTTGCATGGAATATACTGGATTTTAAGTTAGTCTGTTCCAGTGTCAAATTGTCACCATAATACAACTATAAAAGCAATGCTTTAAGAAACATTAACATTATTAGCAGCAATAGTTAATCACCGCTTTAATGCTAATACAATACAACATTAGATGTCACATGGGCAAAAAAGCAGCTAGCAGCTAAAATTAGCAGTACAGTTACTTTGCGATACTTTTGAGGCAACGCATTTTCTGAAACATTTTTAGGACAAAACCTCAGGATCCAAGTGTGTGTGACAAGTGTTCCTTTCAAACACTGATGAGGTACAAAGTAATGCACCCACCTAAAAATTGACGACATCAGCACTGTTATTCTTCCATGATTATAAATCTCAGTACAATAACAACCGTGGAACGAAACACAGTTATCAATCCTTCAATATAACATTTATTTAATCTGACTCCATGCATATTGCTTACAAATATCAAACTCAAACAATTAAGAGAAATGCATTTGAGGTGAAAAGGTCAATGGTGTGATTCCCTGGTGTGCTCTGAGAAGATGAGAATGCACTTCTGTTCCTTAACATCTACTGTCAAAGTGCCCTTGAACAATATTTAGTGGCCAAAACACAATGCTGGGCAGCTCCCAGGTCTGTAATAAATCAAAAAAAATGCCGTAAATGCCTTGACACTTGTTGTAGTAGATTGTGCATTAGATTCACACCCACCCCAAGAGTGACTCGGTAATCATCCCGTCAATGTTTTCTTGGGTGTGTGTCTTGCACTTGTGACTGACATTTGTTTAATTAAAAAAAAAAATTCAAATACGTTATGTGGACTGATCTGCTAAAATTGAAAATGTGATTTCCGATGACAACACACTTGCAAAAACAAAGCCAAGAATTTGCAGTCAAGAAATGAAATGCCCCCTGATTCTGTTGTAGGCTACTGCACATCACTCATAAGCAACTTTCACTTTAATAGCCGATAACTCAACTCAACCTACCCACACTACACAGACTCTAGCCACAGACCACTACGTCACAAGTACAACTCGCAAGCTTGGCTCTGAATGGAAAGGTTTTTTGGTTCTTGTGACTACAAAGGGCAAAATGAACAACCTTGAAAATCTTGTCTAAGTTCAGGTCAAATAATTAAGCGGCTTAAATGCTCAACAAAAGGAAGGCTAAATGGTATAGAGCCCCAGACACGGCTTTTAAAGAAGTTAAGACTCCTCTCGACATTATTCTAAACTTGACTGATGCTGAATTAGGTTTGAGGAAGGTTCGCGCATGAACTGAATACACTATTCCTTTGTACTTTTATTGCAACAGCAGGCCACTGCTGGGAGGCTTTCAAATGTGCCCTTTTCAAACCTAAGACCACGATGTACTTTGCCTTCTTTAATGTAACTTGTCGCAAACCTCAGCGCATGACCTTTTCGCTGTTCTCTGCCAAAGTCAAATGGAGCAACAGGACATTGAAGAAAACACACCACCCCACGCAAAGGCCATTCAAAGGCTGTGACTTACACAACGCAAAACTTTGAACTCTGGCAACACGTCATGATGATGCACTTCACCAACACAAGAAAGAATCAACATATTTTTTAAATCTATTTTATAGTTAGAAATCAGGACAAAATTTCCATTCACGGCTCATGACCTAATCCGTGAATTATTGGGTTTTGTGGATCACATTTAAAGGCATGTTTTGTTAACGTACTTCCTCACTTGTCACTGAGTAGGTAACCAGTAATGCAAACACTTTTGAAATTGCAAGACAAAAAAATTTGATTGGGACCAATACCAAGCAAGAATCTTGGACAAAAATATTAATGAGTGAAATCTGAGTCTTGCTAGTTAGTACATTCCAAATCTAATGTCATTGTATCTTTTAACACAAACATTTCATTTTTGTCGCCCCCCCCCCTTCCCTTTCACCCCACCGATGGAGCAAAAACTCAAATGTTTGAGGCTACCTGTGATGTTTGAACCGATAAGGATGAACTGCAGTAACTAGAAAAAATTTCACGAACACTCAAGGGACTCATAACAACCATTCGGTGGGATGGCATAGACGTTAAAACAACGGTGATGCTCAGAGACCCTATGATCAATTTGTGACAGCAACGTTCCAACACAGCAGCCGTGGCTTTCATTTTTTGCAGTGGCTTTTTAGTTAACAATCCATTATTCATTTGTAATTTCTTTGTATTCACATTTTACACACAAAATGCCCTGGCCCGGGACTAGTTTATTGTTCGGCGATGCAGATCGCGTCTTTCGGCGGCTTTATACTTCATCACATGCAGCATTTTCGGTGATACATCAGTACGCTCCGCTCGCCGTACGACACTCAAACAACAAACCTCGACTCTCAATAAAATGGGTTATAATAAACAGAGCAGTCCGTACCGCGTCCGTTTTGAGTAACCATGTATTTTTCTTTAATCCCGGTGTCGCGAGTGTGTTTCTCTCGTGTTACATTTCCTACCTGCGGTGTCCAGCCCACAGTCAGTCGAAGAGGCGCATTAATATTCGGCACGGGCAGCAAATCCATTGAAAACGGCATACATCTGTCTTGTCACTCCGGGCACGAGACCAAAAATGGCGAGTCGGGCTTTCGAAATCAAAACATAGTCCAGAAATGCCTCAGCGACTCTTTTTTTTTCGTGCCACAACAGTCCGAACGGAGGTGTGCTGCGTGTGGCCAGTCTGTGGGAATTGTTTATTCGCGGTGTCCCCTCTCCGTGGAGCGCTGAGCGGGGACAATCGCACTCCTCCCCGCTTGCTGCTTTGACACCACCCTTAAAGGAACACGCACTTCCACCACCCACACGTAAGAATCAAAATAAAGTAAAGACGCTTGATGGACGACGCAGGGGTGATTATTCGTTCATTTTTGTCCTCCATTGATCCCTTATCTGTCCTAAATACAGAACGCACAGGCAGTTTAACGTTACACATCACGTATTTTGGTTTGAAGGGAGAATGCCTCTGACATGACTGAATAGAACATGAAGCAACAGTGACGTCATTAGGTTCGTGTCAACTGATGTGACGAAGTTAATCATCATATCTAGTAAGACAAAGAACTATGCATGGAAAACGTGTTTTTCTAAATCAAAGAATTAGGGGACGATTATTTAAATCTGGATAAATGTAAACAAAAACTACAGGGTAAACTTCCACGTAATAACAATACTAGCAACAATAATGGCATAGTAATAATAATAATAAAGATTACTATTTTTAAAAATCGGTTCTAGATGAAGAATTATTTTCTTCCTAGTTTTGCCATATGTACATAAAGCAATGTTCATTGACAATAATTCAATGAAAAATTAACTAAAAAAATAACTGTTGCACAAGTGTCGGGTCCAAAGGCTCCTCCATGCAGGTACATATTTGCCATCTGAATTCTGTTTTATATGTAACAATCTCCATTCTTATTATTCCTTTCTCATATTTTCACATTTTGTTGTCCGGGCAACGCATTGTATTCTCTTCACCTATAAATCTGATGCCTTTGTTAATAAACTCCTTTGGATGTCATCACCTAAACACTTATAATGAACAGTACGAGACCGGTTGGCATTAAGGTCAACATCCTAATTTAGGTGATAGACTTACAATATTCCCATTAACCCTTTCAGGGACAGCGGTGAATAGAATGGGCAGCTATTCATATGTTGTTTTCTCTTACATTAATTCATCATAATGTCACAGATGTGCATCAACCACTGCAATGGACCCTAATGTGTGTTGCCATCCACTGCCGTTATTTTTTTATTGCCTAAAGACAAATAAAAAACACTTGACACTGGCTATTATTATTTGTGCATAAATGGGTTAAATTAGAACAGTAGGATGATGACCAAAAAAGCTTTGAGTCAGTGCACTGTATTTAAAATAAATCATTGGATTGGGTTCCAACATATGAAAGTATCTGCCATCGTCCCGAATATATGCTGCATGTTTCAGCCCAAAGTAACCAACCAAAAGACGAACTTCACAAATCCCACAGGGTGCCCTTGATTGGGGAACTGAGGCTACTCCCAGGTGTGAAAGCATGTCACTAAAGTGTGAAGTCATTCAAAAACAACAGATGTGCCCACAGAACCTTTTTCATTGACCTCGTATAGGTCTAAAAAGTGATCATTATGATGAATATATCGCAATTATGCTGTAAATGCACTTTTTTCCCCCTTCCCCACAAACATCTTGCACGAATCTGTGATAGCGAGTCTGTTGGCCTGCAGTCTGTCATGTCAACATGGCCTTGAACAAAATGTCTCTAAGGACCAGGGAAACATCGTGTTTTCATACGAAAAAGAAAACATTGTCTTTTTATTTTTTTGTCTCATTTTAAAATGGGACTACTATCACCAGTAACAGTAGTGTTGGTAATAGCAGTAGTACAAGTAGTAGTTTGCGCACACGCCTCCCAACAGCTCTGTCATCGTGCCACACTTATATTTAGCCTGCCCCTTCTAACCTAGTGTAACCTCGTTCTAGTGTTTAAACAGGATGAATTCAGGTCAATGCCAGTATCATAAACAGCAACTGCATTAGCAGGCCACATTGCCACAGTTTATTATGTTTTTTTTTTTAGAATTCACAATGGGTGTTTCCAGCAATTTGCATGATTGACTACAACACAGTAAAAAGTCTGCTTCAAGTCCTGACCAAAGTCGGATACATAAAAAGTTGCCGTTGTGCCTTTTTTTTCTTTTTTGACCTCCCCCCTCCCCCCTGCATCTTATTGCGCCACAAGTCCTATTGCGGTGTGCTTCAGCCATTACGATAAGCCTCAAGTTAGAGGAACTTGACTGGTTCAGCGTTTTGGATGGTATCTCGCCTAGTAACCTTTGCACTGGAGTGACCTTTCATCTTTGAACTCCAACCCTGAATGCCACATAAATGGAGATACAATATCCTCCCTTTCATTCCTCCCCCCAACATGCTGAACTTTGCCCTTGAAACTTTTCACAGAAATGTGGCTCGGAGAACTCTGTCCTTTGACCTGAGGTGGAGAAAAAGATTTTAACTAACACAAAACATTTCACCGTGATTTTATTTATGTATGTAATTTAACCACTCTCTGTCAGGGACGGAGGAAAAGAGGATTGTGCCCCGATGTTAACAGGCTTGGTTGCAATGTTTGTTTTGTTGCTAACAACTGCGGCTATTGGCAACAAAAGGCATTAGCTAAAAAGTCATTACATGAAGGTTAACAGAAACTCAGATCAGATCACCCTTCTTTAATCTGGCATGATGGATCTGTTGAACAGTGTGTGCTGTAGTGCTGATTGGGATTTTGCTGCGAAGGAAAAGCAAGGACATTTTTTTTCAAAATTCACATGTGAAATCCTAAAACATTTTTTGAGTAAATGTATTTGTCCTGACACGAAATCTTAAAAAAAAAGAAATACCGGTAAGTTTAAAAATACCAAATAGGTCGGGAGTAACCCCTAAAATTATATTTCTACTTCTAAAATTAGGGGTGTTCCAATTCAACTTTTTCCACCTCTGATATAATGCCAATATTGCAAGAGACAAGAATACATGTCAATGTCATATTAGGCCAGGATAGAGATGGAAAAGATCAAACTCGAGGTAAATGACTTACGCCAGATTGGATATTAAAGAAGGAGCGAAATCTATACTGGTTGGCCTGGAAGAGGAAGAGTGCTCGAGATCGGGAGGATGTGCAGCAGGTTAGGGTGATTAAGGATACAGGTGGTGCCAGTAATGTGTTGGATAGATGGAAAAATACTTTCAGGGGGTTGATGGATGAGGAAAAAAAGCATGAAGAAAGAGTTGAAGAGGTGATTTTTATGGAACAAGAAGTAGCAATCATTCGTAATGGGGATGTTAAGAAGAAATATGGAAAGGCGGTCTGATGGCATACCTGTGAAGGCAAGCAACTTGGAAAGGTGGCTTTGGAGTTTTGTATCATGTTGTGACCGTGATGTACGGTTTCGAGTAAATGGCATTGAAGTGATGATAGGAGTTGGCGGAGATGCAGATGCTAGGAGTAGAAATGAACTCGAAAAAGAGACCAGAGAGAACGTTGATAGATGTGGCGAGGAAAGCGATGAGGGCAGTTGCTGTTCAACAAGAGAATGCAGACGACCGGCGCAGATGAACAAAAATGGCACAGCGCGATGGCCTCAAGTCAAAAGGAAAGGAAGAAGAAGGACTAATAAATATTTTCAGCACAAAGTGTTCTGTATAAATGTGTATATACAGTAGCTAGCATACATAACGTGTACATAGCGAGCATACGTAGCTAATTACCGCTATCTAAGTTTCCGCTTTGCTTCCAGTTCACCGGATTACTGGGGCATTCAAACATTTGGATGGACAGTGGACAGTTATGTGAATTATGTTTTGAATACACTCATACTGTATTCTACTCCACATTTAAAGGTCAACAAAAAACAGAATTGGAAAACATGATTGTGGGGGTCAAAGGTGTGCTCGGCACTCGTGTTCTCCTGGTCCAACAGTGAAAACAAGAGGAGAGTTTAGCTTCGGACGCCTGATTGTCTCAGACGAAAGGAGCCCGAGTGTCAGCAGACATTAACCTTCCACCTCTGACCCGTTTCGACCCACAGTTTCAGGCATGGTGACTCCCAAGGTTTTCGAGTCGAGCAAGGGGGCTCTTTTTGGGAGGAGGCAGGTGCAAGCTGCAGAAGGAGGGCCCTTTGGAAGTCACACCATACTGTAACCTTTGAACTGAAATCAGTATGGGACAGTTGTGACATTCCCCACGCACCGCAGGGAAGGTTCATCTTAAGCCAGAAGACACTGCAAAACACAAGTGACAGCTGAAACCTAAACGGGGTTGACAATCTTTGCTTCAAAATGAACATTTACTGAGCAATATAGTGTATTGAGTGAAAGCAATTCAAACACACCGATCTTATCTCACCAAATGAATTTAGAAAAGGTGAGAATAAGAACTTGACAAACATAAAACACAATGACATTGCGTTTTTTTTTCCTGTCCAGATCAGCAATGGATTGTTGATGAGTAGATTGTTCATTAATGAGTGAAGCTGTCTTTATTGGTGCAACAAACCGTGGATGGAGGGGTAAAAAAAGCGCTTGACCTCTGCGCAAAATAAACAGACAAGAGTGATTATGACTGGATTATGGCGGACATGCTAAACAGCCATCTCAGTCATCTCAGTAAATATTCCGCTTTTGTCCTTGAAGTGTGTCAGAGAGATTAAAACAGTGGCCTGATAGACAATTCTGGTACAGCGCTTTGCCGTCTGTCTCGATTTACATTATTTGGTTGTCTGAGAATTAATCAGCACGAGATGAGTTGTTTGAAATTTCACTCCCAGGTCAAGTGCTCCGGGAAAAGCAAAATTATATTTGACTGAGGTCATCACGGGGGGTAGTGACGCATGGACAGTTGATCCTACTAGTCCCCGTTCAGGTATGTCGGTGTTATTTAGTTCAACAGCTTCGTGTTGGGTTTCTGTGCTTGTGCTAGTGCATCGAATGGTCTTGACGAGCCACTTTGCGAAAGGATAGCATTCCCTCACGGTGAGTATGGTGTCTTCTTTCCCATTCAACAGTCGTTTACTCCGCTGCTGGCACATGAGTGAGGCTGCAAGACCCTTTTTTTTTTTTTTTTTTTTTTTTTTTTTTTACTTTGGAACAACAGGCCACTGAAACAACAACAGCTTCACAAACCCACCATTTTGTTGGAGGTGTTTTGTTAAAGCACGATGATGACATAACTCGGTTGTTATTCAAATAATCAGTAAGACCCAAACACAAACATTGTGTGATTTTTAAGGAGGTAAAACGAGTTCTTATCTCTGAAGCTAGCGACACCTCCCAAAATGATCCATTTCATAATCTTCCGTTAACCTAAAGAAAAAGCAAAGCAAACCAATTTAAGGCGGATGACAGCAATGGGAATGTTGACATCTCCCCGCGCCTGTCCTCATAGCTAATGCTTTAAACCGTACCCGCCTGTTCTGAAACAGAAAAATCAAGAGGAATTTTGGAGTTGTTTTTGGATAACTGTCAAAGTAGGGGGAAAAACAGGTCACTGCGTAAGTGTAGCTGTCTCTCTGCGTTTCAGCATTTGAGAGAGTTCACACATGTGAATAGAAAAGCAGACAGGACTAGGCCGACTCCTGTGTGGGTGAGTTGTCCCCTTGCACATGCACCGGCCCGGGCATCTTGTTGACCCAGTTGGTTCTCTTTGACTAATCCCTGGTGATTCTGCGGGTGGTCTGGGAGGAGCTCTCCTCTGGTTTCTGATGCATTTGAATATCAGATGGCAAAGGCGGGGCCACGGAACTGACAAGGGATTTGACTGAAATGCCTGCCAACACAACACACATCTTTTTTTTCCTTTGTGCTCCAGACCCACTTCTTTCTTCGTGAGCCCTCCGTCATCCCCTTGGCACACAAACATGCAAGATTTTATTTTATTCTTTGCTCATGTTGACCCACTGAATCAAAGTGACACTGATATGTTCCCTGCGTTTGTGGGTTTAATGTGTGTTTATATTCAACCCATTTAATCAAGTAGTTTATTTCAGATGGTCTTTCAGGTCGCGGATGTAAACTGGAGTTTTCTCACTGACACATCTGGCATGCTTGTATGAAGTTCTATTAGTATTCTATTACTTATCTGTGAGATGGTCCAATTTATTCTGGTGGTTGATGACTCTTGTAACTTGTTTACTTACTCAGTATGAGCTATTTGCAAGCATGATGACTCATGCCACTACGCCCGCCCTCCCCCTTTGCACTATTTTAATTCTCTACGATGCACTCTAAGATATATATTTGAAAGTTCACATATTGGACACCACGGTGATCGACTGGTTAGCTCGTCGGCCTCACAGTGCAGAAGTGCAAGGTTCGATTCTGGCTTTGGCCTTCCTGTGTGGAGTTGTGTTCTCCCCGTGCGTGTGAGTATTATGCTGGTACTCTAGTTTCCTCCCACGTTCCAAAAACATGCATGGCAGGTTAATGGAGCATTAACCACTCTAAATTGAACCTGAGCCCGAATGGTTATTTTCGTCTATGTGTGCCCTGCAATTGGCTGGCAACCAGTTCAGGGTGTCCCCCGCCTACTGCCCGAAGACAGCTGGGATCGGCTCCAGCACGCCCGCAACCCTCGTGCAGATAAACGGATTAGAAAACGGACGGATGAATGGACGGATGGATAATATTTGCTTGATGGGTTTCATCATTAAAAAAAACGATTTTATTTCATATTATCAATACATTTCCAGAAGTAACATTGTGGCCTCGTCTGATAATGTTTCAGACCCACGTGACATCACAAGAGGGCCGGAAAACAGTGAGATAAATAATTAGGTCAATGTTTAGAATTAATTCTATTTTATATCACTTATGTGTCACACTAGATTAACCCAACAAGTCACATTTAACCCATTTCGGGCTGTACAATCCAAACCCAACATCCGGAGTTATACCCATAACCCAAACCAGCTGGTCCACAAAATAACCGATGGGTTGGTCCACCTTCAGGATGGGTTTGGTTTAACCAACTAACCCACATTGGGTTATTTTTAACCCCAACTGTTTAGAGTTGATCACAAATGTATTTTTGCGACTGAAAAGCTACCGAGAAATGTCGCTAGACTAGTACCGCTACTGCCCAACTCTGCTTTTGATAGTCAACCTACATGTATTTAGATTCAACTTTAAGACTAACCCTTGGTTAAAGTTGCTCAGTTGATGATGATTTCAAACTAAACTTGCCCCTTTCTTTGACTAATGCTTGACAAAGAGGACACACCAGGGGAAGAGCCAAAGAGTCAAATATCATGGACAGAGATCCTTTACTGTCCCCGATGCACTCAGACTGTCACTCATACACGTATGGTGATCAGTTAGATCAGTCACAACAGAGCTCGTTGTCCCGAGGCCCTCATCCTTCTTCCGCCCTTCCACCACTTGCCGTTCCCACGGGGCCGTTAACATCCTATTGACCCTGCTCGCTCATTATCAGATCAGCATGGAACATGCTG
Organism: Hippocampus mohnikei; assembly: GCA_026261675.1. NCBI lineage: Eukaryota > Metazoa > Chordata > Actinopteri > Syngnathiformes > Syngnathidae > Hippocampus > Hippocampus mohnikei. Next base: position 5,529,267 of record JAKGUB010000325.1, read on the forward strand.
GGGCACTTTAACCCACACACATGCATAAACACACACACACACACACACACACACACACACACACACACACACACACACACACACTGACATCAACACACACACAAATAAGCATTTTGGCCTGCCCCTTAGCTGCAAAGTGCAAACCATACCGGCGGACCAGATTAGGACAGTAAGCTTGCCTCAGTGTTGTTGCGTTTCCACGGAGCCATTCAGCAGGAGCTCGGCGCCCATCGGTGCGTCTCCTCCACAGATGCTGCCTCGTCCCTTGGGATGGCCTTGGCTTCATCATCCCCTCCTGACTGTCAGTAAATGTGTTGACATGAATGTAGTGTGGCTACTAATGAGCTGCCAAGCAAAGACAACTGTCAGCTCCTGAAGCGTTGTCAATATAATACAAAGGTAGATTTTTGAGCTCGTTATGCTTTGACGCTAAGATATACGGCAATGGATGAAAATAGAGCTGAATATTCTTTTTTTTTTCTTTTAATTCTTGTTTCCCAGATATTAGCAGTGTGTGACCACCTTCCAGCAATTGATATTCATGACAAGTGCCATACTCACGTAGGCACAAAGCCTGCACATCTAATGTTTATTGATAGCAAATCCTACATGGGCTGTGCTTCTTTCAAGGCTGTATGGGAAGGCTTAGTTTTGGCATCTGCATACGTGTGTGCGCCCATGTGTCACTCGTGTGTATGTGCATGCGGTTGGTGTTTGTTTGTATCACACAAAAAACAGATTAGCAAAAACACTGAGGTAAAATAAGCAGCCTGACCTTGCACCGAGACTGAAAGGCAATCCTCGGAATGATCCACGGGTCAGTAGCTTCGTCCTTCAGACAGTTAAAGTCTATCCTTCTCATCCCCTCCCTGCACCCCCCCCCCACCTGTCTCTCTTATTTCTTTCTCTATCCCTCACTCTCTTTGCCATCCTGCTCAAGCACTTACGTTCATTTTATACCACATGTACCTGGAAATTTATGTAACATTTATCCTTGGGACCTATTCATGTGGAAAAACAAACAGAGGTGGATATTTTACAACATTTTGCCGGTCTGGCCTGGGTACCTGTCCATTATCGTCAGTCCGTCAATTTTTCAAGTTGAACCGAACTGTCATCGTCAGTCCGTCAGTCTGTAATGTTTTTTTGTTTTGTTTTTTAGCTGCGCTTCTGTCATCACATCAGACGGTAAATTTCCCCGGCCATATTTTTGGAATGTGGGAGGGAACCAGAGTACCCGGAGAAAACCCATGCAGGTACGGGGAGAACATTCAAACTCGACACAGGAAGGCCGGAGCCCGAATCCAACCCTGCACCCCTGTACTGTGAGGCAGACCGCTGTCCGCTAACAAGTCGACCACTGGGCGACACACACACACACACACACATATATATATATATATATATATATATATATATATATATATATATATATATATATATATATATATATATCCCACCCCATAACGTTCCATGTTTAGCCGCAATTAGCTAGCCATGGAGCCACTTGAATACAACAGCAAACATCTCATCTCTTGATCCTGCACATTTGCAAGTAGCACAGATGTTACCGTATGTAGGATCATAACTTAAAAATGATACTGTTTATTAATCCCAAGGGGGCACTTTGTAGTATCTCACTGTTTCACTGTGGTATTATTGTATCCCCCATGGCCCAACGGAGGTACATGAATAGTATGTACTTGTATAAATCGGTCCATGGTGAAAAAAATGTTGGGCTGGAGGAGCGGGGGAGGGGGCGGTGTTGGTTTAGATGATTCAAGTGCACGTGAGTTTGTCTATGAAGCTCCCCTTACATGGTTGTTTACTTAAGCATACATCACAAATACTATTTTCACACGTCTTTGTGATGTCTCAGTTTTACAGGCGCTTGGTTAAATTTGATCTTTGGACAAATAATGTATGCTTCTGACTGACAAACTCTTTGGATTTCTCAACAGGGAAGATGATACTTTCTCTTTAAATTTATGTTTGTAACTTTCCTGACTTTGCTCCCCCCCCACAAAGGAGATGCATTCACCCTTACATGTCTTAACTGCAAGTCAATCGACCTTGCTCATAAAACCACCACTGCTTGGTTACATCCGTAACATTTTGATGATGATGACTTCATCTACACTGAAAAAAAATGTGTCGAATTTGCAAAATTTCATTTCATCAAACGGTTCAATGAAGTTAGATCATCCGGATCCAGACGCATTTTATACATAGCGTACAAGTCAAAACAAGTACAGTATTTGGATCCAGATGCTTTTATTTTGTGCAAACTCTTCATGAAATAAAATTGAGTAAATTCCAACATGGCATTTTTTTTCCATTTTAGTCTTAACTACATTTTGTCTTTGCATCTGCACTTCATGGAACCCATGCTTGTATGGCTGGATAGAAGTAACTTGAAATGAATGTTGCTTGGAATGAGTGAACTAATCAAGTAAAAAAAAAAAAAAAGTTACAATATGTCAGTTTCAATTCAAAGCATTTTCAAATGGTGCCCATATTTAGTCATTAACATTGCCGTAGGTCATCATCATCATACTTGAGCAGTTAAATCAGAAAGCCGGTTCGCAGATTACGAGAAACTGTGTCGGTTTTTAAAATACATTCCTCGGAATTGTAAATCGAAGCCATTTACTATATCACAGATTAAATGACTGACCCCTCCCCTGTTGTTGCCATCTGGCAATGACACAGTGGCTTTTTCTAACTGTGACCTTTAGCTGTGTCGTGTCTGTCTGCTGCCCGCGAGAATAGCCTCGCCTTGATTTTCACCAACACCGGGCATCAAAATAAATACACTGAAGTGAACGGAAGCCGATCTGCGGTGTCGATGAGATTTTGGAATGAAACACAAATTCTTTGTAATCATAAAGGAAATTTCCGAAGTGATGAAATGATCATCTCCATCCAGGCTGTCAATATGTTTAGATAGTCGTTATGTTGAAATATGTTCTTGTGTTACCAGATCCCTCAGCCCCTGCCCCCCCCCCCTGTCAACCCCCAGCACCTTATCCACCGAATGACGGATCGATGGAAGAGTGACGGCATTGACGAAATAGAGTGATTCAAGATTTACATCGTCCCCTGACACGCTCATATAAACGCCCGCAATGATAAAGAGACCGCACGATGACAAGGACACCATTTGTCATTTAGCTGCTCGCAAGTAAAAAGATTTGTCATCTCCCCCATCTCTCTCTCTCTCTCTCTGACTCTCTTTTAGCCGATTTCAGTGCAAAGCATGATAACCTTTGTGAATTATTTAGTTTATTGACCTCTGTGGGGATTTAATATGAAGGTCGTTTCCTGCTAGCAGAGCAAGCGCCGGTGGGGTCCTCAGGTGACGTGGCCAAGGTCGCCCGTCTCCCTCCAGTTAATAATATATTTGTCACACGCAGTGTTAGCCTCCGACACTGTGCCCCCCTTCCGCTTGATTAGTGCAACCAATAAGGGCTGCCAAAGATAATAAAGTAGACATTGGCTTAAGGAGATGTGTCAAACGTCTACTGCGTCTTTCTCCATCTCTCCGTCGCGCAGATACTTACACACACACACACACACACACACTTTTACACACAAATTCACACCCTCTGCCTCCGCCTCCTCCCGTCTGTTCTCTTGTTTTATTGTTTCCAAGATGAAGGTTATAGGGAGATGCTGAACAGACAGAACAGCCCGAGGGCCATTGAGGGCCTGGCTGCAGCAAGGCAGTGCTGTGGGTACCAGCAGCAGCATAAAAAAAACAAAAAAAACATACCCTCTCCTCCTCACTACCACGCAGACACAAACTATAGCCGTGATGTGTCAGAGGGGCATAAGGGCCAGTTGGCCAAAGCCACGGGGGCAAGTGGGTTCTCGTGTCTGATGAACAAGGTTGGCAGTGGAGAGCTTCTGTTCCCTGACCATGCCTGTCACTGATAACACAGAAATCTATGGAGGCTTATTAGTGCCCACAACAAAATGGTGCCCATAGGTGAAACTGCGGGAGAGTTATGGCAAGGGGAATGGGAGCGACACAGTCGAGGTGGCAACTATTTTCTGGCACAGTGCACGAATGAAGTTTGCGGAGGGTGGTGATGACAGAGAGTGGGGGTTTAAATCTTTAAGTGGGTGAAGTAGCCTTAAGTGCAGCGTTATTGATTTGTTTGTATGCGCGCCGGTAAGGATGGTGAGTTCAGGAGGCCCTGCAATCACAGGAAGAAAAAAGGTGTCACAGTCAAAGCTGAGATGCGCTTTGCCTCATATTTGACCTTGACTTGGAGGGGTTGTTTTGTCTTAGTTGGTTTGTGGACGTGTAGGCAGATGTTTAGACAAGACCATTAAAAAAAAAAGTATGAGTTTATAATTATTGCATCTTGGTGAGTATACATTTTTTTCTGCACATTTTACAGCTTTGCTATATTAACTATTTGCTTCCACTTCAAAGTTTAAATATATACACACAGCCCATCGCAGATAAAAACACAATAATAAGGACTAATTTGAGGATTTTCTCCCCACTTCTGATCAAAGTTAGCAAGGTCTAATTGTCAGTCTCTAAAAGATTATTCCTGAGCGCTTATCCTTGGGCGTGGGGCAAATTAAGAATACATTGTCGTAAATGTTAAACCAGCTCACTAGTTGTAATCATGCAACTTTATGTGTGTGTGTGTGTGTGTGTGTGTGTGTGTGTGTGTGGTCAACGACAAGCCACAAATTCTGTGATTGTGGCACAACATTGGAACAACCGGAAGCTCGCACTGTTGCTCGACGCAAATTGAGAAGCAACCAATCGTGCCTTTGTATTTTCATTTACCACAATAAAAACGATAAGGAGAAGTGATTTCCACCGTCATGTGCAGTCGTTACATGAAAAAAGTCTACTCTTTGATTACTACGATGGCTACTTCTAAGACGACCACTTTTTTGGTGTTCTTCTATAGTCTGATTTGCCCCGTGACCCCATACTGCCTCTCGCACGTCAGTATTGGTTCGCAACTCTTAGCGGAGGAAATGCTAAAAATCACAATTTTTGCACCCCGATTTACACATATCCTTCTGTGTCACTCCCTTGTGTCAGTTCACTGACTATTGTCTCGTTATGAGTTTCACCGACTGTAGTTTTGCTTTCACTATACACTTTCACTTTTAAAGATAGAACAATGTGATTCTAAATATTTGTTTAGAAACCGTTCTTTGTCTGTCTTCCTTCGTGTTGCTATGCAAACCGCAGTCTTCAAACGTGATGCAGGATTACACTCTGCTGAGGGCCTTTCTAATTTCTGGATTATTTTTCACCAGGTCACTTTAAGGTGAACCCATATTGTATCAACACCTGTGTGATAGGGGAGACTGGCGTGAACAATGATATCAGTCATGCTTTGTGCAGTTATTATCACGACAGTATGTATAAAACATTAGCATCACTGGGTGAAAGTGGTATACCGTAATACTGTACACGTTCAAGCAAGTTTGTATGCAATCGGTGTTTTCTGTTTTATCATTTGTTGCAACTTTCATTACTCTTTACATTGTGATTTCTGAAAACATTCATTTTATATTGTGACTAATTTTCACCACAGTAATATCTAATGTTGTAACATTCACAGTTAAATAAAATGCTCTAAAATTCGAATAATTAGACAGGTTTGAAGAAGCAAAATCATTTGACTCTTAAAAGATCAGGAAATGGAGAATTGGAAAAAAAAATAGAAAAACTAAAAAGTATATGGTGGCCCAGTGGTCGACTGGTTAGCGCGTCGGCCTCACGGTGCAAAGGTGCACGATTCAATTCCGGCCGGCTCTGCCCTTCCTGTGTGGAGTTGCATGTTCTCCCCGTGCCTGCTTGGGTTTTCTCCGGGTACTCCGGTTTTCTCCCACATTCCAAAAACATGCATGGCAAGCTGATTGAACACTCAAAATTGTCCCGAGGTGTGAGTGTGAGTGTGGATGGTTGTTCGTCTCTGTGTGCTCTGCGATTGGCTGGCAATTGGTTCAGGGTGTCCCTCGCCTACTACCCGAAGACGGCTGCAATAGGCTCCAGCACACCCCACGACCTTTGTAAGGATAAGCGGATCAGAAAATGGATGAATGGATGGACGAATGTGCGCCTATGTCATCAATGTCTCCAAAACAAATCACATTAACTCAAAATGATGCCAGCGTATTAGCTGTGTATCTCTTAACTGTGCATGGGAATGAACATAATATATTTTGTACTACCAAGAAAGTCAGATATCACACCGATGAAAATAATTATTTGAAAAGAACACATATCAGTCTGGGGCTGCTATCATCCAAAATTAAAACAGTCACAAAGGCAGGTTAAATCTTCCAGAACATTAGTATGATCTATGATTCAACTGGAGGAGGGACAAGGTACATTTTCCGTGAACGAATAGATTTGTTGAGCCTATTAATGACTTTCTATTCTAGACCTTTTTCCTCCATTATCGGAAATGCCTGACACCATCCATTACCTGGCCGATTCCAATCTTTCACTGTAAATCATTGTTCTCATCCACATCTTTTCTCCAAAACGGCAATAGGCTCAGTCCTACGAATCTTGTTTGCTAAATCCAGATTAAGTTGTCCCGTCACTGTATCTATAGAACATATGAGGAGGATTAATGACGACAATGCCGTTCATTATATCTGTGGCAGATTTGTGTCTGGCAGAATTAACAATAGCGAGCCCTTCCTCTCTCCATTTGTGCTTGAAGGTGATACCCTGCATTGCCTCCACCCCCGAATTGCATCACTAAACACAACCCTACTAGACCAATATAAGATATAGTACATTTGAATATGTTGCTTGCTGTTTGGACAATACACGCAAAGACACACACACTCGGGGATATCATCTCTATGGTGCAGACATTTACTGCGCTACTCATTAAAAACACAGCAAGGACGAAGTCGACGGTAGCGTAGCCACAGAGCTGATTTGCAATAGGACAAGCCCTATTGTAACAGCAAATAAAACAATATTGATTTTTTTTTCTCTAAGTGGTAATGGGTCTGTGCATCTTATTGATTAGGATCAAGCACTTATCACTCTCCAGACCTGGAGTTTGCCAATGTTAAGCACAGGTCTCAGGTCTTAATTATGACTGTGGCCTCTACGTGGTTCCGTGTCTAATGATGCACGAGCCATATACCTGCGCTTGACCTTCTCTGTTGACTGGCTGGGAAAGGATGTTGACCCTCCAGGAGAGGATAATATTCTATTCTTGAATTATTATTATTTTTTGAGCAAGGACTTATCTATGATTGACTTCCATGTTATGCTCTGGTTTTATGAAATCATCTTGTTTCATTTGCAATGTTAGGCCCGATGCCGCTTGTTGGTAAAGATCTGCTGATATACTGTATGAGCAAGAAAGGTGACCTTCAGCCACTGCTATGTTAATATTAATAAAAACCTACAGTTAGTGTGACATCTATCACGGTTCTGCCGGCCATGATTTCTCGGCAAGTGTTGCATGGAATGTGACAAAACAAGTATTTGAGGACAAAATAATGTATATATTGTTGGAGCAAAACAAAAATATTTAAAGATGAAAATATTTTTGGCTTTATCGTATCTTGACACACTGTCCAATGAAAACTATGTACCTCCCAATTTGTTTTTGTTCCTTTTTCAATCGGAAACACACAAAATTAGATGCATAGTATTTTATTTACATACATGCAATACAATTCAAATAGAATAACCGTAACTTATAAAAGACGGGAGCTGAAAAGGATAAATTATCCTGCCATCTATCACTTCTGCTCAATATCAAATCTCTTCAATGCATGAGCTGAAACCTAGTCCAACTGATTTTTGGTGAGGAGGGCTGCACTTTGGACTGGTCAGCAGTAAAATTGTAGCACATGTTTAGTGTAGCCAAACCACCAGTCACACTCACTTTAACCCCCTATGGCCAGTTTAGTTTTCGATTATCCTGAAGCAAAACCGACATTGGAAGGCCTGAGAAGAAATGTGAAAACGGAACCTCTCGTCTGTCAAGTAGACATCCATCTATCCATTTTCCGAACCGCTTTATCCTCAGAAGGGTCGCGGGTGCGCTGGAGCCTATCCCAATCGTCTTCGGGCAGTAGTCGGGGACACCCTGAACCGGTTGCCAGCCAATCACAGGGCACCCAGAGACGAACAAGCATCCGCGATCACACTCGCACCTCAGGACAATTTAGAGTGTTCAATCAGACTGCCATGAATGTTTTTGGAATGTGGGAGGAAACCGGAGTACCCGGAGAAAACCCACACAGGCCCGGGGAGAACATGCAAACTCCACACAGGAAGGCCATCCTGTCGCACCCACGACCTCTGCACTGTGAGGTTGACGTGCTAACCACTGGACCACCGGGCCGCCCGTCAAGTAGACAATCACCCCCCCCCCCACACCACCCCCCAAAAAACTCCCCCCAAAATGGCTTTCATACTATCGCTCAAGTACAGAAGCGTGGATTATACAAAATAATATTGGACACCACTACGTGGTTGTTGTGGATAGAGGTGTCAGAACAGCCATGTGAGCTTAATCAACCAAGAATTTCACATACAAACACAACGTAGATGAAATAAACTTGTGGATCTTTTTCGTGTTATCTTGGAGGAAGAAACGTTTTCTTGTTTATAAAATAATTGAGTCATGCTGTCAGGAAGGTGTCCGCCTTATTAAAACTATATCGTTCAAAAACAACCTGGCATGACTGAAGCAGACAACAAATTTGTTCTTCAAAGTAAATTCAGTGTGACGGTGGCCGCAAGCACAATCCATTTTTGAATGCCCCTTTGTGTTGGGCTTGGAAAAGATTATGCCTCTCTCTGTCAGGATTTCTAAAACAATACTCCTTGAATGTAGCGGGGATCTTGGTCATAGATTAACAGGCTAAAAGGGAGCAGTACCACACAAGGTTCTGCTGTCAATCGTTGAATCTTGGTACGAGGTCAATCAATGGTTCCTCTCCGTGCTCTCCCCTCTCTTGTTCTCTCTCTCTTCCCAGTGATCTTCTCAGATCAGTGGAGGAGGGAGAAAAATCAATGAAGTAAAGTAATCACTTGGCGGAAGATACAACGAAGGCCCGAGGCCCGCCCAGCTACCTGAGTTCCATTTCACGCATCAGTAGCTGCAACACAAACACACAGCTCTTGCTTGGACTCCCATCTTAAACAACATGAGCAGCCCCTGCACTCCACGCCCCTTTGTGACCTATTCCTACCCAGAGGGAGCTCCCAGATTGCGCTGCGGCGCGCAACACTGTCTACTGACTATTGATCTGCAGTCTCAGGCTTGGCACGATTGGCCACGGCACATTTCCAAAATGTCAACTGCCGCTGCCATCATGTCTCTCTGGCTCCAGATTATTGATTATTCTGTGTAATAAGCCATTTTAAGAATTAAACCAAATAAATCATGCGGTCAAAGGTAGACGGCGTTTCGCACTGGTCGCTAGTCAACAACAAGGTGATTGTGAACAGGGCACCAGGTGGCTAGCTTCATGAAAGTCAGCTACTACACAACCACGTTGGTTTATTATAAGAAAAATAGTGTCTCCAACATTGCCATGGCAACCGTGGACCACCTGTAACCCTTAGTCACTTGATGGTCTGTGATACAGTCTGAACATTTATCATCATCTGAGAGTCGGCGCTTGGAATTGAAGCGGATTTATATGGGACGGGAGGAGTGGACCAATCTGTTCTTTTTTTCCCGTCGATGGACGCCACAGCTTCTTGTTTACTTTCAAACTTAACTTGTAGCAGACGTGTGCATATTTTGAGCACGGTGTCTCTGATGCATTGACGAAAGGACACTTTCATCTATTACTGCTTCAAACAACAAAGCGTATGCAGAAATAGCGGTTACGATTGCGTGACTGTCCATGTCTTGTGTTCTTTTATTTTATCGTTTTATGTTAACTGCTCTGGAAAGCGCTTTGTTGCAGCTGAGTTGTTGTGAAAGCGCTATATAAATAAAGATGTATTGTATCATCATCATCATCATAATATACTGAAATATAATCATATATTTGGTAGTATTTATGAATTAAGGGTTAAGTTCAGCAACAAGTGGAATTCTTTTCGAAAACATCATCGCTCTTAATTTTATAGGTCAAACTTAAAAGCCAAAAAATGAAAATCTCTCAACCCCCCCCCCCCCCCACCCCAAAAAAACCCCTCATGTTCGAAAAAAGTAGACATTTTTTGACCAGTGTCAAAAATACATCTCGGATCACATGAAGCCAACTTGGATTAAAATTTTCTGTTGACCAGTGTTCATATTATTTCAAATGATTGACTCCTTCCAGGTTTTCTGAAAGCACTCCCAGAGTGCATGTATATGGATTGATATCTAGTAGCTGAGAAGAAAATGACTTTAAAAAGTCAAATCTCAATGGTAAAGCGCGATACACTTTTTTATAATTAATTATTAAATCCCAAACTGACATAGTGTGTGAAAATACGCAGATTCAACATTCATGCGTAGATATGTAGATACTTATATTCCAAATGTCACCATTGATGTTGACCGTAGAACTGAAACACTTACACCGCTTGTCATCAAAGGATGAGGTTTTGGCCCATGTTGTATTGTTTGATTACTTTTTATTTCTTAGTGGCGGTAAATCTTTGCAATATATTTTACATATGTATTCGGATTTGCATGACATGCAAGAATTAAAACTGATGCTTCAAGCTTTGATTGTATGATGGAAACAAATGGATCCAATGGAATGGATTATTTCTGCTCCCATTTGTCCTGCGGAAAACATAATTTGATATTTTAACTAATTTGATCATGTTCAACTTTTCACTTTGTAAAAACAAAACAAAACAAACAACAGTGGAAAATTATTTGCTCTATTCACTTTTAACATTTACAATGTTTTAAAACTTTGATCCTAACATTTGGAGCAGCCCAAACAAACCCCTCCTCTTTGCAGTGTTACAGTAAATGTTACTCCGGATGGCTTCAGAGAAAAGTGGGTGGAGGATCACAGTGGGTAGCAGGAAGAAAAGCCATCGGTGGGTATTTGCTTAACGATTCTAAAATGCAAATGACTGTATCAACTGAAGAACTGCTGTTCTAACAAAGGACCGGAGGGAGAGGTCAACAATGTTTCACAGAGGTCAGGTTAAGAAGGGGATGGCCGCTGCATTAAATCCTATCCAGACATATTTCAGCGTGTCCTTAGGTCTCAGCAGCCATACGGGGTCAATATGGGGGAGTCATTTGTGTCGAGGTTATCAATTTAATGCCGCACTTGTTCTACTTTACAAGTTTACACACGGGCGGAAAAGAGGAGATAGCGACTGCATTCCATTGCGTGAACTGTAAAAATGTGTTTTTCTTTCTGCGAAGAGAGACTCGCTTATCAGACTCCATAAAATTCAAATAAATAACGTTGAACAGGTACTTTTGGAAGTCAAATGAATCACTTGAATTCAAATAACGTGAAATCCAGTAAAAGATGACCTTTTTTCATCTTTCACCATATATTAACCCATTTCGGGGACAAATAAAAGGAATACTAAAACTTGCAAAAATTAAACTCTAAAACTAATTCTTTTTGAAAGGAAAAAAATGAATTAGAACCAACAAATTTGCTCGAAACTAAAAATGGATTCAAATGAATCAAAATTTCGAAACAAAAGGCAAAATGAAAAATAATATTGCTAATAATTTTTAAAAATTAATTCAAAAACCATTATAACTGAACTGTACTGCATCTTGTGAAGAAGTAGTCTATCTCCAAGCTACTTTCCTCCACCTTTACTGTGATATTTCTCTGGTCATAGAATCTATCTTGAGTGTGCATATTTCAATCTAAGTGTATGTAGCACATAAAAAAAAAAACAACAAAACAAGCAAACTGTAAATTAAATTTGTCCTCTGGGCCATGTGTTAAGTTTATTGTTTATTTTATCCGCACTTATGCATATTTTTGCACTGTGCCTTTCAGATAGAACTCACCCAAGCGCGACATTGCTGTCTCTGTCTGTTCTCCCATGCAGCTGATGCATCTTGCCTAAAACATAATTTCATGCATGACAATGTCCGGGCCGGAGTCTGGTGTGATGTGGAACACAATTGCTTTCAACACAAAGGTGGAGGCAAAAGTGAAACTGCCATCCCCTTTCATACAGCTGAGACTACCTTGACTTCAACCCCCATACCTTTCACACACAACAGTAATGTATGAAAGGGGTGGGAGCCTCCCAGTGATTGCAATTCATATCTATAGTCTGCATGCACACATGAATGAAAGAATGTGTCTGTGAAATGTCATTTTAGCTCATTCAAACTTGACACCATTTCACCCCCAAATGCTTTAACGGTGCCAGTTTTTGTCGTTTTGCAAGTAGTGCGGCCCTGCGCTATTAGAACATGGCCGCCGTCAAGGTTGAGTGACGTTAACAGAGGGACAGATAACTCTGTTGCGAGCCGTTGAGTTTTCCTTTCGCTCATAGGCAGAACATGTTCCTGAGTGGCACGGGGTCACCCTGATCTCCGATGACTCCTGTCCCCCCTCCGCCCCCTCCTTTTCCCCTCTTCCTCGTCTGTATGCGTGCGTGTGTTTTGTGATCTTATCTTAAACTCTCCTCCCACTCGCTGCTGTTCCCCGAAGCTGTCTCGGGGATGAACGCCTCATTGTTTTTGTCCTAGCAGTGCTTTCTAAATCTGTATGAGTGGATGGGGATGCAGAGGCTTCACACTCCAGTTGACCTTTGTTGAAAGGACCGGTGGTTATGTCTGGGCCAGTTACACTTAATGCAATTACACATCCAAAGTTGGATTTACCGACTTGTTCTAGTTTATATAGTGCTCTGTTCATATATTACATATGTTCACCATATAGCTTTCAATACTGATAGACTGTTATTTTTATAAAGAAGAGAAAGTTTGACCTTGTTTGGCGACAACGGCCTTGCTTTCAACTGTTTCCCAACTTCCCATTCCTACACGTTTGTATTCATCTGTCCCCACCCCCCCGTCCTCTGCCCCCTTGAGTCTGTTTATTTTCTATTCTGATCACACTAGGTTTCACACAAATCAAGCGCACCTTCAGATGTGGTTTCTCCACAGGGGGGCTGAGTGATCGACGAGAATATGCGGCGCCTCCAACATGAGGGCTCCAAAATTGATGTGCCCTTTTGGCTCTGGAGAGGGTGACCTTAAAAAAAAAAAAAAATCAAAACACTCAGCAAGCGGCACAGCCACTGTCTCGCGGCTGATCAATCTCAATCTTGCACTCAACCTCCCTCAATGCTATTCAGACTCAGGAAGCTGTCAAAGACCAAGGGCTCTTGGGTTTCAATTCTTGGTACGTGCGGGCAGGTAGAATGAATGCCACGCAACTCTGCAGTCAGAGTGCAATTCGTTGAATATTGAGAGAATGTCGAGTGCATAACTACATTAGAGTCAGATAGTGAGACAGCCCTGATGGAGAAAGAAAGCTATTAGAGAGGTATGAAGTAGCAGACATCTCTGGAATTCAAATGCAGGGGAAATGTCTGATAAGTATCTGATATCTCCCTTTTTATATATTTTTGGCTTGTCAGGTGGCAAAAACACCGCAGAGAGATTCTCAAATAATAATTAAATGTCTGGCTGGCTCTGACAGCCGTCTTAAACCCTTAGTGTTCATCCAAGTTTGCCTTATATGAGCATTATGTTATGCATCAGCATTATCAATGTGATTTTATTCAACTCAATATCGAGATTTTGTTTTTTTTAACTTGAGAGGAAATACAAATGAGGCAGTGTTTTTGTTGTTGTTTTTTTAAATTGCCAAACTGGTGAGCAAATGTTTCTCATCCTGTGTTGACCTTGGGATGGGGTCGGGAGCGGTGTTGGTAGATCCACTACAAAGGATTTGCAAGAAACGGAAGAGAAACATGAGAGTACACCACAGGGACAGTGTGATCACATTGTCCACTGAGAGCCAACTGTTGCGGAAAAAACAGGGCATGTTCAGGAAGTCTGCTTGAAAGCCCTAAAATGTGATGAAATCTGGCTTGGGTATAAGACATCCGCCACACAACAGCCTCCCACCCCACCCCCAATCCACACAACAGAAGGATTTTGTGCATCAGGACAAACGTGGTCTCTATAGTCCATTACCTCAACCTGCATGCCTCTCTGCCTCCGCCCCCTCATGTGACCCTGTCATCCTGTCCCCCTTTTACTGACTCATTACTCCCACCACCTATCTGCCACTGCTCACCTTCCCTCCACCTGTTCTTTCCCCTCATCCCATGTCTTCACTCCTTCCATGCAGCTCGACTCCCCGATGATGTCAAGGTAGGCTGCATGGTGAGTAATTCTCCCGGTGACACAGACTCCTGACCTTTCATTGCACCTTAAGTAAAAAATGATTTTTTTTGTTTTTTTTGGTTTCGTCCTTCTCAACAGCCTAACTCCTCATCGGCTGTGATGGCTCCCGGCGCATTCCGGGGCTTCAGCCTCGGCCTGGATGGGGAAGAAAGAGTTGGGGGGTGGGGAGGGGGCTTGTGCTGTCAAGGCGCAGAGTGTCATGCCTGACCCCCAGGTGGCCCACAGGCTGACAGGAGACAGAACTGCTATTTGTTGTCTGAAACACCTTTGAGGAAGATGTCAGGGGGCATCTCTGTGACATATCGCCTGCCCCCGAGACCTCTCGATGCACTTCACCTTCACTTTTATGAACAGCCTCCATCCAAACACTGTACACATGATATATATCACATCCCATTTTATCAAGAAGCCTAAGAGCAGTGCACTTATTGGTTGGAGATGACATTGCTATTACACAGTCCGCAAAGTTCTTCCCAGAATGCCCAACTGTGACATGATTTTCAATTTGACTGTTTTCATGCATTCCGTTTGTTTACATGACATTTTGTTTGTAGAGAAAATCTAATTACAGCATGCTCGCCTTGGCTACCTGGGGGCAGTAAAAGACAGACAGACGGATATACAGTATACGGTGGAACCTCGATTTAATGAATCCGGGAACAATGAACCCGAGATTCAAAGGGCAGGAATTGATGTAGAGTCCACTTAAAATATACTTTTGTACATTACCTTTCTAAGTCTGTCAGTTACAGAATTGGCCATAATTCGACACAGCCCCGTTTTCTGGCGATGAACAGGGACTCATCATTTGTTTCCCGTCTTGTGCAGGCTAAAAAGCATGTCAATGCGGCGGTCATATTGGCAGAGAGGACTTTAGGTTTGTGGCGGCCATGTTAGCATCGACTGTCTCATCAAAGCTAATTGAAAAGCATGGACATTATCTTAGCATCGGCGTAAGCTCACAGCTCAAAAATGGAACGTGTCCAAACTACCTATTCATATCTCTGGTTGTTTTTTAACTTGTTTCCACATCTCCAAAACATTGTTGTTGCAAAACCTTATCGATGGAATCTAGTGCTAACATCAGTCAACGTGAAGTGGGAGTAACATTGAACAACCTGAAGGCTTATTGTAAAATACGTTGAGTTGAGTTGAGTTGACTACCATCACAGCACTCGTACATCAAGTCAAAGCAAAAAAATCTGCAAAAAAATGACAGCTCGCATCTCAAAAACGTGGACGTCAAGGCAATACTGTATTGGGTTACTTTGGCTTAAAAGACTCAAAAATCCGAAGTCCAATGTTGTAATGAAGATGTAGTTTGAGTACAACAAAATATTTCTGGAATGTATTAAAAATTGTGGGTCATCATATTAGACTTCACACAAAGACTTTAGCTCAGTGAGCACTCTAAATTACTGTATTAACTACACAAGTGTGTCTTTCCTTTGGGTTCTTTTGAGATACCACTACAGATGGTTGTTGCGATGACAATCAGCAAACTAGAAATTTAAGTAATTTTCGATGTAGGAAGACATATGCCTCTAACTTTACTGCTCAGAGCAATTCCATCTGGCCAAAGCCACGGTAACTAAACATTATAAATGATAGAAGAAAAAAAATGTACGCTTGCTTGTGGTATCTTTGTGAAGAGACACACAGTCATTTTCAGTTTGCACATTCATCACCATGTCAAGTACCTACAAGGCATCATTAAAGGATGAGTAATATTATTTAAATGTCGATTTTATTTAAATTAACTAAGCTTTTAGGATGGTGGCTGTTTGACACCGGAACAAATTATTTCAAATGGAATTCAGTCAAACTGAACCAGCATCACTAAACTATTTGGAGGCTTCACTGTTTGTGTAAACACTTTGGCCTGCATCGCCATAAGTACATTTTAAAATTCAGACCCAGAAGAACATTTCAGTTTCGAAATCATATTTAGCAATTTGTGGGAGAAATTACACATCAAACAGTCAGTCCATGTCAAAGACTAAATTAAAAAAAAAAAAAGTGGGTGGAGGAACTGTAGTGGGTGCTAAGTTAGCTATGTGCAACTACATAGCAGTGAAGTATGTATGAATTGATTCTTAGGAAAATTAAGTTTTTACTTGCCCTAATTTCATGAGTGCGCCCAAGAATTACATTCTCAACATGATTCTTTTCTAGTTTCTGTATTTGGTTTATTTTGTTATTTTCCGATTGTAAACCCTCGACTAGTCTTTGTCTTCTACCTGCCGCAGCCACCCAATAACAGCACAGATGTTTCAGGCTTGAATGAGCATGTAAGGTTCGACTCTCAGAACTAAAAGTGGGAACATGTTGGTGACAAGTGACAGTTCCTTTCTTTCATTTTATTTATTTCTTATTTGGAATGTGTAGGTTGTTGTACAAGCGAGATGAGGCCTACTTTCCACGCGGCCTCACAATGACAACCCCTTTGTCAGTGACAGGGGCTTTGTAGAGATTTACATGCCTATGAAGGGATTTTTTTAATTGACATTATCCAGAACAATGGAGCATGCTCAGGGACAGAAGTAGGTCACAAACGTATTATCTATTTTATGTTTTTGACAACACTTTTTATCCTGCTCTATCTTTAGAAGAAAGGGAAGCGTTTCATTATTTGTGCCTTTGATAAAAGTGGTGGCTGCTTATGCGGCGGCTGGATGCAGGACAGCTTTATATCACAACATAAAATCACTTGTGCAAGTGAAGTACAGTGAAAAGAAAAACGGGTCACATCTTATAAGACAGTAACTGTATTGCCGATAGACGCAGAATTAAATGTATTTGAACAATTTTATGCCTGGAGAAAATGTTCGTTTTAAGCTGTCGCATTAGTTTGTCCTGGGATTTAATTTTTTTTCACCCTTTGGGGGACAGTGGTTACTACAGTGGACAGCTTATCATGTTAACAGGTTTTAGGTTGCATGAAAGGGTTAATTTTACAAACACAAAGATCATTTCACATCAGATGAAGGCCAAACTACATAGAGGCAGCTGAAAACCTTTAAAAATAAATACCGCTAAATTAATGGAAAACAGTGTGTCGCTCTTCATTGAGACACTCAATTCATCATCACACGCAAACTGTTACTACATTTATGATTCATTTACCGGTAAATGTAATTATTCACAATTGATCTGAATTATTGATGCGAGCTGAAAAAGAATTCTTACTATTTATTTTGCTCTGCTTCAAATATTTATACACCTGTTTATAGCAAAAAGGCAAGTCAATGACACTTTCCTTAAAAACGGTTAGAATTGCCATGTACCATTAATTTTAACCTGATACTGGATGTAGCACAAACATTGCTGTACCCTACCCATGCAGCCAAGGGGGCTGCAAAGTCCATGCAAACTTCACACAGGTAGGCCGGAGGCGGAATCGAACCTCTGCACTGTGAGGCCGACGTGCTAACCAGTCAACCATCGTGCCGCTTCAGAGCAATTGTTTAACTTAAAATTATCAAACATATCTGGTTTCAGACTCTGAACAGTAATCTCTTATTTCTGTCGTCCTTCATGAAAACAGACCGATTATATTTACAAGACAATACAATACATCCCGATTTATTTTGTGTTTTTACAAAATAAGACATAAAGCAAACATTTGCTTTAACTTATATAATGACTGAACTATTAAGTAAACCAGTTTCAAAAAGGTTGAGTAAAAAATCTGTCCCTCTTGTGTGATATTGCCTAAGTGTTTGATTGTTTTTTAATTACTATTGTTTTTTTAATTAGGACATGCAGAAAACCCATGCAGGCACAGGGAGAACATGCAAACTCCAGACAGGAAGGCCAAAGCCGGAATCAAACCCTGCACCTCTGCAGAGGTACTGCACTGTGAGGCGGACATGCTCGCCAGTCGACTACCGTGCCGCCCAAGATGGATAGTACTGTCACGTTTGCGAGGTGGTGGTGGACCCCAAAAAGCAGGCAGGAGGGAGGAGCAGGGTGTACTAGAAGAATTGGATTGATAAAACACAGAAAACTAAATCCTAAAAAAAGTCCTAAGAACAAAAATAATCCAAAGTAGCAAACAAAACCATGACTGAAGCAAAAACTAACCATGACCGAAACATGACTGAGAACAAACATGACAGTAGAAAACAAACATCAACAATGACCAGCAATAATTGCATAATGACCAACAGGTGTGCAGCTTGCAGGGAGAGCCCTACAGTGCCACCTGTTGGTCACAAACAGAATCATGACAAGTGCAGTATTAAAAATGCAAAAAAAAAATGTTTTCTGGAACCGATTATTGGCATTTCCATTCTTTTCAATGGGAAAAATGATTTGGGACACAACTTATTCATCTGTTTTCTACGAGTGTGGTCACCTAACGAATCAAACACATATCTCAAGGCAACAATGTACTGTATTCATCCAAACAATGTGACTAAAACAAATAAATTTTCAGACAATTTTTTCCAAACCTACCTGCAGAAAAATACATTTCAAAAAGCCTATATGAATTTGTAAATGGATGGGGGATTACTGTTGTCCTCTTTGATACACAACAGGTCCATTTTTGTGCTGTCCCATTGACAAACCCATAAGACATCACTTTCCAGAATGACCACCACAAACATTGTGCTTTGTCATCCTACTGCCATAACTTCCTTTAGACACACCCTCTGTGTAATTAGCCATGTTGTCACCACGCCAATGGTAATGAAAGCATAACTTGTGAACTCTGGGTCACGCTGGACCGAAAGGACATTTAGGACCAACAGCGGTGATCACAAAACCACCAACTGCCCATGGAGGCTCTCACAGCCCAGCCATGATCACATGTCGGCTGAGCCTTGTTACATTTCTCAGTGTGTCTCAAAGTTTAACAACCTACAGTGACACAATAGCTTAGTTTCAGGAGAACTAAACAAAGAGCCAGGGGAAAGGTTTTTAGACCCACCAAAAACAAATAACAGGATGAAGGATAAGCAAAGGCATACTATACTCTCTGAATTTAATAGAATAATACTGTTTAAAAGTAGGCAGATTCTTGAAACCATATCATTGTGATGATAGTTTGGTATTGTAATTAAAGTTGGTTTTAATTTTTTAAAATTCTGTTCATTTTAATTAGTTTGTAGAGCAGTTGGTTTTTATTATTATTATTATTATCCATCCATCCATTTTCTGTTCCGCTTTATCCTCACAAGGGTCGCGGGTGGTGCTGGAGCCTATCTCAGCTGTCTTCGGGCAGTAGTCGGGGGACACCCTGAACCGGTTGCCAGCCCATCGCAGGGCACACAGAGACGAACAACCATTCGCGCTCACACTCACAACCAGGGACAATTTAGAGTGTTCAATCAGCCTGCCATGCATGTTTTTGGGAATGTGGGAGGAAACCAAAGTACCCGGAGAAAACCCACGCAGGAAGGCCGGAGCCGGGATCAAACTCACGACCTCTGCACTGTGAGGTCGACTCGCTAACCACTGGACCACGTACCCGGCCGCCTATTATGATCCATCCATTCATTGTCAATGCTGCTTATCCTGAACAGGGTCGCCGGGTGCTGGTTGAGCCTATCCCAGCTAACTATGGGCAAAAGGCAGACCACACCCCGAACTGATCGCCAGTCAGTTGCAGAGCATATGTTGAGATAAACTATCAATCGCACCCACATCCACACTGTCACTGAGTTGTTATATGTTTTCCATTTTATAGTTAGTTGTACTTTACTTGCATATTTTGTGAGTTAACATTAAGTACGACAATCTTGTTGTCCATTGGGGTTTCCATTTGTATCGTTGACACTGACTGATAACAGTCATGTTCCAAAGCTCCCTAAATAGCCACCAGCAGTAGCGAGCAAAGCGTCACATGTGCTTAATACCCGAGACGTTGTCAGTGCAACGTCTAAAGCAAGCGTCATTGTTTTACTGTTGATATGGACTGGTGTCACCCGTCTCTTGGGGCCCTCTTCAGCTGAGCACCTTGGGCGATTGCCCTGCCTGTTGTGGCATCTCTGGTGCTGACGGCCATCTCCTCTTTGTGACATTACTGTACTCCAACTTCGTGGTTGAAGGGTGAATATGGCCCCCGGGACACAAGAGAGTGGATGGTGACTGGCATCTGAGTGACATTTAAAATGGAAAGAGTTGAAGAGTGACACCGCTTTGCCCTGTGGAAAGCCACCACATGGCGGCGATGTCAGCGGGAGCTCACTTAGCCCGCTCAAAATGCTGAAATAACACTTGCTCAAATAACATTGAAGACACTGATCTTGTTAATTATTGATGACAATAACAATAACAAAAAATATCATTGTGCAACACTGAATTTTTAAAAATCCTTCACATTTGCAAATGATCACTTTTTTCGAACGGACCCATGAGTGCTACCTTGTGCCCGCGGGCCCAACGTTGCTGACCTTTGTCTTTCATCTCTCTCTCTTCATTTCCAGCCACAAGACCAAGATCAATACTGTACAACCACAAAAAAAAGGCCAGGGTATAAAATGACTTCAGCCTTTGTCATCATTACAAAATGATCATCACTTTCCACGGTTAACATTTAAGAATTTTCAACTGTTTCAATGACAAAAAAAGCGGTTTAGTATTTAACGCAGGAGAGGCAAATGTATCATCCGCAGCTCTTGAGCGCATGAAATGTGCTGGGAAGAGATATTGTACATATGTACGATACGTTTGTATCTTTTCAGCTCTGTTCGAGGAAATAGCGTTTTTATGATATAGGTCATAACCGCTCTCGGTGGCGGCATGCCACAAAATCCAATTATCTTACTCATACGTGACATGCTGACCTTTGACTTAACATTCAAATGGTCCATTTCGGTGGCACCCGTCGAGCCGTGCGGGAGGTATGAAAAATAGTATTTCTTTTGACTATAAGCTTATCTTGAACTGGAGCCCTATTTATATAAGGTCTCTGTTGTGTCCTTCATCGCTCATCGCAACTTCAACTCCCAAGGAGAATGAAGATCAGATAGGGAGGTCCGGCATCAAGGAGAGGGAAGCCATTTAAAGGTGACATTTTAGTCAACACAGCAGATGCTGCCAATCTGTCTTCCCTTGGCTCCGTCTTCTGCGCTCCTATCACTTTCTCTCTCTCACTCTCTCTCTGCCTTCCCATCGCTCTTTCTTGTGCCTTTGCTTTCCTCCTCTTTCTCATTCCGATTCCCCTCCAACCTAACCGTTCACCATTCCCCGCCCTGGGCTGTGCTGACAAGGCAGAGAGGAACTGGCGTAATAAAAAGGAAGCGCTAATGAAAGGCTAGCGGGGTCACCAAACTCGCATACCTTTGGCGGACGAGGGGACGAGAGGTCATTTACTGTATTCCAAGGGGACAGACTGTTTCACTTTTTGACTGAGGTGGCGGGTGGGGGTGTGGGGGGTTGTCAAAAGTTCCAAAGGTTACAAGAAAGGTCACCAGGTCACCACCTTTGGGCTGAGATTCTGTCCGTCCTGGGGTTAGAGGTCAACAGAAGAATGCCAGGGTAAATTAGAGGTGTCGTCTCCATCAACCTCTATGAACGAACACGTCGGAATTTGGACTCAAGCTCGAGGTCAAACTATAACCACAGCCAGTACAGGCCAAAGGTGTAACCGAGATTTAATATTATAATTTTATGGAGTGAAGGCTGTATAATAGAACATGATGGATCATATTTCATTCAGACTGTCAAGAAAGGAATTACAGTGTTTAATTAAGCTTCTCAAGGAGGACTGTTGCTGCACCGAATGAAATTTATGCAAGTAATATGCAGCCAGATCCCATGGCAGTCATTTTTACCAACGCTCAAAGAATAGTGCATTAAAAGAAAGAACGGTGTTGAGAAAAAAAAAATAAAGTGCTGATGTTAAAATAATGTAAAATAAACCCATTCGGAGCTTCAGGAGATTAACCGTATAGATTATGCTTTGTTACTCGCTTTACTTAAAAAGAGACACGAAAGCAAGAATTTATCTCAATTGACTCAGATGGAGTCAATCGCGTGGGCAATGGATCCGTGGAAATTCAAAAGGGAGACACTGCCATCTGTAGGAGTAACAGAGAACAGCGGAAGTGGCCATAAATCCATTTCTATACTCCGTGTCGTGTAACAAAAGCTTGCCGCTTTCGAAAAGAGGAGTTGAATCATGAAAATAGATTTGCATTGTTTTGTTTAATACTGGGCACTCGGCATCCTTTGCAGTTTGGTTATCATGGAAGGGAGATTCCCAAATCTGCGAACCCTTCTCATCGTTTCTCTCTCTTTTTTTTTAATCCAGAATGTTTTTTATAATTTCCCTTGCCCTGCTGAGCGGTTAGTTTCACGGTGTAAAACTCAAGGCCCGGGGGCCAGATCTGTCCCGTCACATCATTTGATGTGGCCCGCGAAAGCAAATCATACATTTGGACTTTTATGATGTTTACAAAAAAAAAAAAATCAATCAAAAACAGGGTTAGATAGAGGCAACTGATTAGCTGTGGCAACCCCTGAAGAGAAAAGCCGAAAGGAAAAGAAGAAGACTAAAATATTTATCAACATTTCAAATTATCCTATGAAATATATGAGAGCTATTGTAAATGTCCTTGTTACCAAAACCCTCATTACAGGAATTTAAACTATAGTCGAATAAACCATTATTCTTGACTTCCTTACATGGTTTCACTCATAACAGCCCTCTAAGGGAACCCGTAACTGTAATGTGGCCCATGACAAAAATGAGTTTGACACCCTTGGTTTAGAGCACAGGTGTCAAAGTCAAGGACCGGGTGCCAGATCTGGCCTGCCACATCATTTTATGTGGCCCCGAAAGCAAATCAAGCATGTCAGGTTCCATGATGCTTGCCAATGTCTGAACCAAAATTTAAAATTG
The DNA here is from genome assembly GCA_026261675.1 of Hippocampus mohnikei. Taxonomy (NCBI): domain Eukaryota; kingdom Metazoa; phylum Chordata; class Actinopteri; order Syngnathiformes; family Syngnathidae; genus Hippocampus; species Hippocampus mohnikei. The sequence continues at coordinate 5,552,466 of JAKGUB010000325.1, forward strand.
TCATATGTAATCCACAATGACAGTCATTACTATGGATTTCTGATTTTAAAAATAGTTATTCATCAATTTATTGTGCGCTGTGTATGTAATATATGGAGGGGGTCTGAAAAACAATGGAAACCTCATTCCCGAATGGGTCACTCTTCCAGTAAACATAGTGACCCAAACTTTAACCTCACTTGGAGATTGCCTGACTGCTATGAAGCCATCAGTGTCATCATTTCGGACACAAGGCAAACAAAAGCCCGGATGGATGGTTGTTTATTGTCTTGTTGCAATGGGTGGCCCGGCCCGTGTTGGACAGTGACAGCTCACTGCATCTATTGGATTAGGGAAGGATTTTAAACTGGGATTATGCCATTGGGCTGCAGTCAGCATGGGGTATGTGTGAGCCTTTACATCACTGGGGTAGATGAGGGTGTGTGTCTGTGTGTGAAAGCACTCAGCAGACACAACAGTGAATCTATTTATTTATTTATTTATTTATTGTCCTTTTGGCTTTATTGCCGTCGGCACATCGCTTCAGCCATGAACCTGTTTTGCTTCACTCTGGTAAGAATTGTCTTCTGCACTTTGTGGTACCTATAATAAGATTGTAAAGATGCAACAAATCGAGAGGAGCGGAGACATTGTTGTTGACATGGACCTGCTGTTGCTTCCAATATTGTTGTTGTACGTGGATTGGTTCAAATACAAAGACGAGTCACAACATTATGACCACCTGCATACTTGGGATCGGATACAAGAGGATGTAGCACATTTTCTGTCTATAAAATAGTACCGGTAATAATATGATATCATAATAACAGAAAAATATAAAATAATAATAATAATAATAATCGTAATAATAATAACAATAATAATAATAGTGGTTTTCTCCAGGTGCTCCGATTTCCTCCCACATTCCAAAAACATGCATGCTAGGTTGATTGGACACTCTAAATCAGTGGTACCCAAATTACGGACCGCGAGCCGGATTCGGCCCGCCTCCATTTGGTCCGGCCCCCCTGAACAATCCCAGAGTCATTAATAGTGTTATTATTAGGTTTTCCAGTGGTTAGCGCGTCGACCTAACAGTGCAGAGGTCGTGGGTTCGATTCCGGCTCCTGTGTGGAGTTTGCATGTTGTCCCTGTGTCTGCATGGGTTTTCTCCGGGTACAGTACTCCGGTTTCCTCCCACATTCCAAAAACATGCATGGCAGGCTGATTGAACACTCAAAATTGTCCCTTGGTGTGAGTGTGAGCACGGATGGTTGTTCGTTGATGTGTGCCCTGCGTTTGGCTGGCAACCAGTTGAGGGTGTCCGCCGCCCACTGCCTTGGAGACAGCATGCCTGCGACCCTTGTGAGGATAAGCGGTTTAGAAAATGGATGGATAGTAATAGTTTTGGTTGTCTTATATCGAATGATTGAAGTGTATTTATTTTTAAAATTGATTTTCATATTGTACACAGAGGATTGATTGCTCTTAGATGACCACTGACAGTGTCACATTGCAAGGTGGTGGAGGACCCCAAAAAGCAGGCAGGAGGGAGGAGCAGGGTGAACTTGAATAATTGTATTAAAACACAGAGAAAACTACATCCAAAACAAAGTCCAAAGAACAAAACGAATATAAAGTAACAAACAAAAACTACAGCAGAAGCTAAAAACTCTCAATAACAGAAACATGACCGAAACATGACTGAAACAAACCTGACAGAAGCAAACAATGACCCGACAATGACTGGTCAGGCGGGAGTCCTTTAACGACCAACAGGTGTGCAGCTGCAGGGGGTGCCCTACAGTGCCACCTGTTGGTCACAAACTGAATTATAACAGACAGCTGTGTATTATTATAATGTTTTTAAATTTGGAGTTGAGTTGCTCATTTTAATGTGTCAGATTACAACTTTTTTGTTGTTGTTTTTTTGGTTGTTGTTTAATGTTCTTGTGTTTGGATTCAGGATGGCTCCTCCGAGAGCATCTATGAACCACCCCACAACTCATCACTGAAGGACGTGTTCCCCAATTCCCACTGCAGCCCTCTTCTAAGGCGTAGACCTCAATGGACTGGCTCAGATCCAAACATTTGTTATGTAAGTTTATGGTACTCGTCAGGATGTTCACAATAGTCAAAATCAGTTCAAAATCTGCATTATTGCTAGTTGCATCCTGCTAGCAACAATCTTCTTTTTGGAATATTTCATTGTTTCATCGTATCGTATGTTTCTGTTCTTTCTGTTTAAAGTTCAGCTTTATTTGTTTTTTATTTCCCAAGGTCCAAACGCCAAACAGTGGAAGATTAAAAAGAAACAATAGAAGGTATGTGCATCTTCTTATTTGGGGCAATGCAAACAGGTGATATAATATATCTTTGTGTTTGACTTCTAGAATAATTATTTTGCCATGGCAACACTTAGCCGTGATTTTCCCTGAATGAATTCCGTACAGCGTTTGTCAATTAAAAAAAAAAATCTCTGATCTCCTGACCATTTTCAACTCAACGTTGCGTACGTATTGTAATTTAGGACGACATGTCTTGTTGTTGAAGGTCGCAATGCATTCCCTCCAAAAAGAGTTTTTTTTTTAAAGGCGTTATATTGCGCCACTCAAACTGTGTGTAGCTAATAGCACTGACGTTAGGGAAATAAGACGTGTTTTAATCAATAAGACTCATTTGCATAACGGTGGGCAATTTCTCGACATATTACAACATTTAAATATGTGCAAATACCACCAACGCACCGTGACACATTCTGATTGGTATCTCAGTGATGCTTTTTAACTTCTGCGCATATTTTGTGGATTAGACATGTTTTGCTTGATTTTTTTTACAATAATTTAGTAAATTAGGCCCTCGGTCATGGTACTGAAACTGGAAGGGAAGTGGGAATGGTGTGGTGTCCTGTTTGCAGATTAAACCGGGGTGGACATGAAGCAGTGAGTGTAGAAATGTAATGTATGATTGTGTGAGCAGTGTGCAATTGCTCACACACACACCTTAGAGACGAGCATTCATACCGGCCCGTGATTTCAACCTGGGAATGAGAGATTGAGAGGCCGTGGCGTACGTAACCGATGGCCAAAAAGTTTTTGTCTCTTCTGCCACTTGGCGAGTACCCAAATACTTTTCCAATGAGCATTGCAAGTGATTTTAGGTGTTATAATTTTTGGGATCCAATCTAAAAAGTCTAACCATCAAGGTTTGTTTAAGCATTGCACTGCCACTGAATCAAAACGAGAGCTAGCCTAAAATAAAAGATAGCCGAAACCTGAAGAAGGTAACATAATTTTGTGACTTCTGTCCCGATGGAAATACAAATGGAAGTTTTTAATATAAGTTTTCACCTGTTTAAAAAAAAAAAAAGAATAAATAAATTGATCATTGGACTAGATTTGCCTGGATTAGAACGGATGTTCAGGAATTTGTACGGAATATTCTAATCACCACCGCACCTCTCATCACACCCCATGTATCGAGATACCTATGGAATTGTCTTTTTTGAAAGATGCATGGCAGGTATAAATCTGTAAAAATTGCTCTGATGTTGGTGATGATTTGTTGTTTCTTTCAAATTAATTCACTTGGATAGTTTGGGCTTCGGAGAGCTTTTTTACATGTTGTTGCATATTACATTCATTCATTCATCTTCCGAACCGCTTGGTCCTCACTAGGGTGCTGGAGCATATCCCAGCTGTCTCCGGGCAGTAGGCGGGGGACGCCCTGAATCGGTTGCCAGCCAATCGCAGGGCACACAGAGACGAACAACCATCCACGCTCACATTCACACCTAGGGACAATTTCGAGCGCTCAATCAGCCTGCCATGCATGTCTTTGGAATGTGGGAGGAAACCGGAGCACCCGGAGAAAACCCACGCAAGCCCGGGGAGAACATGCAAACTCCACACAGGGAGGCCGGAGCTGGAATCGAATTACACATTTTTCCAAAAGCTACAGCCGTAGCATATCATTCCACCCTAAATGTACTGCCATTGAATGGGATGTATCAAGAAACGTATTGAATCGTCTTTTGTAGATAGCAACTTAATACGATGTGACTCAATGATGGGACGTTTTTAAGTAGAATGATTCCATTCAGTTCGGTGTAATTCGCTCAATTATTTTACTCAAAATAAATTTTCTGATTCAAATTGGTTTTCATCTCGTTAGACTCCTATTTATAATTTGCCACTCAGAGAATGTATTCACAACAGGGCTAATCAGCTGAGCTATGACACAACTGTTATTCATTTAATTTCTTCATACTTTCAGGTCTTGCATCCCAACTTCGGCGATAGAAAATGAAACATCAGGTTAGTGTAAAATGAATCTTAATCATGTTTATCATCTCAGTTACTTGTTCAAATGAGATTTTTAATTTTTCATTTTTTTTGTGGAAATTAATGGTGCTATGATGGCTGTGTCTTCCTTTAAAGAAACAGACTATTCATGTTGGATAGCATCGGGTCTCAGGGTTGATATCCATCATCAAGCGACAGAAGTGAAGATAGGTCAGTATAATTTCAAAATGCATTTTTTTTTTAGATTATGCCAGCCCCGATGACATCCTAAAAGAGATAAATGAATACAGAAAATACGGTAGCAAACGCTGACGATCAATTACATGTTCTTTTTTGACAATATGTGAATCAGTAACATTCTTACCTGATCTTACATGGACATCTAAAGCAGCCTCTCAAAGCAACACAGAAGACCCAATGAAGGAGATGAACTCTGGAAAGATGAAAAAAGGTCATCTAGTTCAGGTAAATCACATTGCCTTGACGTTTTTATCTAATTTTACTGTGGCAACAGTATTTGTTGATGGCCTCACATTTCTTTTCCCCTAATTTGATACTTTGTTAATTCATACATTTGTGAATATTCATGACATACACTATCTCACACTGCATAGATTGTTTATACAATTTTAGATATTTATGGTGCTAAGAACCATATTCGGTAACTTAAAACAGGAGAAATACGGGGGCACGGTGGTCGAGCATAACAATGCCGTAAGTGAGCAGGTGCACAGCGGAATACCGGCATTTTTCAATTTTAGCTTCTCGCATTTCCCCAGTCGAGGTAAATGTATGAGGTGCATGTTGATCAGCTGATCAATAATAGAATAATGTGCATGTTCAAGAGGAATCTGGCTGGCGCTGAAGGGGGCATATACTTCGAGAAATGTCCGATGACATCCTGTATCTGAAAATATTTTGGGTTATGCTGTTGTATGTAATGTATCACGAATACCAGTTGTACCTTCCACTGCGATGATAAGGCGATTTGGTGAGTTGGGTGAACAAGACAGGCATGATGTGCTGTAGGACCGCAATGAATTTGATGCCGCTAGGATTGGTCGGGAAAAATCAACCTCCTTCCCACAATGGCGCACAGAGAAGCAAATGCCCCATTGCGCCCAATTCTACTTGCACGAAGTCGAATAAAATACCAAAAGAGAGAAAACTCCACCCATGCACACAATTGAACTGCGCTTTGCGCTAGACTTGCGACCCCCAAAAAACCCCCACTTCTGTCAAATGATCATGAAATGTGAAACAGTCATTGTGTCACTTCAAAATTCATTTAACTCTCCTAATTTGTCATATTATAGTATTTGTATTTGAATCCACATTGCACCCCCAAATCAGGTACAATATACTGTATTTTCAGATTTTTCACTTCCAGATTTTCTAATGTCACTCAGCGTGGACGGCTGAGCAGACTTTAGCCTTGTGTAATCCTGTGCCCACATGACACCGTGTGCCGGGCATGCAGGTAAAACGTGTGCGTGGATGTCGGTGCACGTGTAGTTGCACGTGAGTGGCCACGACACTGGTCCTTAGTCTTAGCCCGTCATCATCTACGCGTCAGATTGGAAAGGAGAACCCCCAAATTTTATTTTGAGATCTTTAATCTCCTCTTGTTTGAACACAACTGTGGCTACATGGGGTCGAGGCAGTATGTGAGTGAACGTGGGTGAGATCTGGTGCACTGTACGCCAGACAAATCACATCCACTGTTCACTTTAATCTCCATTATCACATGGCCGCCAGTCTTGAGGAAGAAGGCAGTAGTTGCCTCATCCCATGCATCTGTATTTCTGTTTAACCCTTTTAGGGACAGTGGTTGCTACAGTGGACAGCCTATCATATTATCGGGTTACAGGTTATCATTAGTGGTGCATGAAACGGTTAAAAATTGTGTTGTATTATTTTGTCATTTTATGTGAGCTGTTCTTTTGATGGCGGCGCGGGCAGCCGCAGCGGCTCCTCTCTCTCCTGTGGTTGAGAGGAATGGCATTTATTCTGTGCTGTGTGTTGCACATGTAGCACATTTGACAATAAAGTTGACTTGGACTTGGAATTGGACTTGGAGGCAGCCTGGACATCTATCATGTTATGTGAGCGCAAGTCTTAGTGGTCAAATGTAAATGTAACTGAATTCTAAAGCATTTTCTGATGAATGTTTTACAATGACTCGTTTGACCAGTTTATCTTTTGTAAACAACTTTATGTAACTGTTTGAAAATAATGCTTGATTATTATTATTATTTTTTTAATGTTCAGACATAGACAATGGATGGTACATGTTTGGATTCATTTACGAACTAGCAGCTCTCACGTCCCAACAGCTAATCAATGAAAGGCTCGGGGGACCACATCTGGCCAGACCACACAATGACCATGATGTCAAAGTAAAATGTAAAATATGTGGTGCTTTTATAAGTGTGTATTTGCACACATGTTGATGGTAGTACAAGGAAGGTAGCCATGTCTACATTTATAGCAATCTATCGAAACAAAACAATACACTTTTTTTCTAAATACGGTACATGAAAAAATAATGTAGACAAAGCTGCATGTTGGCTTGGCCCCTGGCAAGCGTTCCGTTTTTCCATGTGACCCCGTTGCAAAATTAATTGCCAACACTTCTTTACGGGAACTTGTGGCTCTTTTGTACACAGTACATGAAAATAATAAGATACCATATGACAGTACTGTATGCATTTTTTGGTTGTTGTTATTGTGGTGCGATCGTGTGGTCCATTTCTCAAGTATGAGTGTTGTCATATTTCAGAGTGGTGAAAGTGCAGAAGACAAAGATGGAACAATGACTTCAACAGCAAGAAGACTGAAGATGTTACATGATTTGGTGCAGGCCAAAAAAGGACATCAGAGTGCTTCTGGAAAAGTAACTAACCGGCCTAATAATAGTGAGTATCATGGTAAAATTTGCATGCAAGTGCAGTATTATACTGTGTTGTCGTCATTTTGCTGCCACTTACCGTATTGGCCCGAACATAAGACGGCCCTGATTATAAGACGACCCCCTCTTTTTCAAGACTCAAGTTTGAAAAAATACTTTTTGAACACCAAATTCATTTTTATACAGAAAATAATTACAGTGCATCTGAAAGAAATGATTATAACAATATATTTGAGAGAAAAAGCATGTTATTTGGCCTCATTCAAATCTTAATATCTGAACATTAAAATATGTAAACTAAAGTGCAATCACATTCATAAATGAATGGCTTCTGGTTTTTGAAATGTAAATTACATCATAACATCTCCTCTCCTCAGCTGCCAGTTAACCTGGCCGATATTCGACCCACTTTTCTCCTGATTGTCGCTACGTTTCTCCATTTTAAGATAAGATAAGATAAGATAAGATAAGATAAGATAACCTTTATTTGTCCCACATTGGGGAAATTTGCAGTCTACAGCAGCAAAATTGGGGAGGGGGGGTAGAGAAGAAAAACAAACAAAGTGTTGCATGCACAAAATAAATAAATGTTTCAAAAAACTGTACACAGTATAAATATAAGTTGCATATATGCATCTTATGCATGTTTTTTTCAGTTATCCCTTCTATTATTTTCTTCTCTTTTCTTTCTTACCGCTATTTTTTATTTTTATTTTTCGTGCTACCGCTATTTTTATTTTTATTCTTCGTGACAGGGGTTCACTTTGGCCTGGGGAGTCAAGTTCAGCATTCGCTTCAATGATATCTGGCGCCATGTAGCGTCATGAATGGGTATAATGTCTAGACCCCGAATATAAGACGACCCCCACTTTTCCAGTCTTATTTCAATGCAAAAAACACCATCTTATATTCGGGCCAATTCGGCATATCAAGAAATCAACGGAAATAAAGGAGCCCCTTGATCTCTTCATTTTTCATTGAGGCATGTTGATTGCAGTTTTAAATTGGAAAATGAACCGTCCCAAACAAAGGCAAGAAGATTTGAGTACAGCAGATGGTTTGGTATTGTTCAGTGAAAAGGAGCATATGGACCCTTGTGGCATCAATTATTTACTTATCCAGAAAGTATCATGCTAACTAGCAAACCTAGTATTGACTTACCTGAGTGATGTATTTTGATATAGTCATTTTGTAAAAGAACAAAAATCACAGGTCTGTAACATTTGCACAGTACAGTATGTTCCTAATCATTGTTGTTATTATACAAACAAAATCTGTACTCATTGCCAGATAATTCATCAGACATGTTAAGTAACAGCAACTCAGTGTTCACCTGCATCGGTCTGGGCAAAAGAATGGAAAAGTCTTCCCGAAGTGATCAGCATCAGCAGCAGCAGCAGCAGCAAGAGGAAGTAAAAAACCTCCATATGGATTTAAAGACAGAAGTTGTTCAGAACACCATTGACTGTTCTCAGCCTCGTTTGCCCTTTTATCACACTTGCCACCAACCTGGACATAAGATGGGAGTCTGCGAAGGCAACTTGGTGCTTCCTCAGGCAACCGAATGGGTTCGCTTTGAGAGTCTCATTCAGGAACTGGACAGAAAAGAATCTGATCTTCCTCTGACCACGTTTGCAGCATCCAACAAAGATATCCAATCCACAGAAGACAAAGTAAGATTTCAGGCTATTCTGTGTCGATTATATTGGATTCCGCTTGACTGGCATTACACCCCCTGAATATAACCAGAAATATAAGCAATAGTTAAAATGCACATCCGGTATATGCTGTCGGCAAAAAAAGCTCTCCTCAAATTTGACTAGTACAGGCCATAAACAGGCTATGAGGATGTTTATCAGTAATATATTAGGATAACAATACCGGATGATAACTATAGTATACACTGCAGTTTACTGGTGACCGGTCCAAGTCACCTGGGACCAAATGCCCTCATGTCTGCCCTTACTCCACTACATCAAGCTTCTTTTAGGTTTTCCTTCGCGACATTCTCATGAATCTTCTACCAATTCATTCACTATCTTTCCACTAAATGTGTCCGAACAATCTCAGTTTGGTCTGTCCAGCGATGTCTCCAAAATGAAATCTAATCTTGGGCTGTCCCTCTGACGAGCCAATTTCTAATCCTATCCGACTTGGTCACTCCAAAAGAGAACCTCAACATTTTCATCTCCACCCTCTCCAGCTATGCCTCCTGTCCTCTCTTCAGCGCAGCCGTTGTACATCACGGCTGACCCCATCACTGTCTTATAAATGTTTGCCTTCTATCCTCCACCTCCCCCTGCTTGAATCTGTTTCTTTCTCCTTGGCACAAACCCGAATGATCTGTACTGTTAATCATTACTCTTCAAAGTCTTCCACCCCTGCTATATTTTCTCCCTGTAGCCTGCAATTCCCCATCCGCCCCTGCTTATCTTCATTCCTCTCCTCCGCAGTGCATGCCTTCAACTTTCGAACTGTTCCTCCACCTGCTCTCTGCTCTCAATTCAGAACACAATGTCATCTGCGAACATCAAAGTCCATGGGGATTCCGGTCTATCATCCAACCTATCCCCGCCAGCCTATCCATGACCATTGACAACAGGAAGATGTTCAGAGCTTCTAGATTCCCATATCCACCTAAAAGCCCCTCTGTTCCACCTGCAGCACACCTCACCAACTCCGATGTCATCTTACACACCACCAGCCTATGCTGTCTGGCTAAATTCTCACCTACCACAACCTTATAGTCACTCATCTCAGTCAAATCATCTGTAAAAGATGGAGTCTACATATGTGCTTCTACCTTCGCTCTTGTAGGGCAACTTCTGGAAGTTGAGTGTCCTACAGCCCTTTCGATCCTTTTTGGCAAAGTCTAGCACCATCTGTCCCTCTGTCTTGAATACAAAACCTGCCCATCAATTCTTCGTCAGCCGCCGGTGCCATTGCCAACCTTTCTGCCAGGGATGCTCTGAACTACTTTGGCTACCCCTTCTTCCAGGTCACATGCAACCTGTGGTGTGAAATAATGAATAAACATAACACCTTCAAGATCAAGCTTTAGCCTCATCACTTGATCTGAGACTCTTTTGTCTTCCTATCTACACCAGGGTAAAATAATTTGAACTGAGCTCCAAATCTTTTAGTTTTACTGCTTTTCCACCTGCTCGCTTGGACACTCAGTCTATTGGTGTATAAAGTACACATTTTTCCAAATGATCAATTCAAGCATTTGACGAGCTTCTCCTGTCATCATCCCAACATATCATTCGAGTCCTTGCTTTCAGTTTTAGGCTCTGTGCTTTCCCCTTCTCATTCTACCGAAAGCTATGCTCCTTTCTTCTCATTCATTTTTGACCTCTCATTCATTTTTCACAGGCGCCTTGTCATTTATCTGCAGCAATGGCCATCTGTTTACCAGAGCGCAACTGATGTATGAAATGAAATGATGAGCAATCAATAATTGTTTGGCTAAATCTTTCGCCAGATGTCCTGCCTGACGCAACCCTCAGCTTGGAATCAGCCTCTGATCTTATACCCACATAGGGCTATATTCCACATTTTGTAACAAATCACATTTTCATCAATGTTGTATGGTGCATACATTTTTGCATATTTTTTGCGGGGGGTCAAAAATCGCAAGGCGCAATAAATGAACTAATCATTTCAGGAACCTAGTTTGGTACCCATTTGTTGGTGTTACTCACCTCCATAGTTTGTCCCTGAAGGGTTTGATTATGTGGTTCATTTGGTATGGCACGAGCTTATTTGAAGCCTGGGGATGCAGCCCAGAAACTGTTTGCTTCAAGAGTACAATGACGTGTACTGTTTATATGAGATAATGAGGTGTCAGGTCACTCACAGTCAGCATTAGCAAATGAGCCAAAGGCCAAAAGAAACAGATGATCACTAAGCCGTAGTAAAAGACCATTGAAATGAAATGAATGGCCTGTCAGAAGGCAGAGGCCAGAGCTTTATGAAATGCTTGTATAAATTGTACTTGATGAATTTAAAGTCCGAATGCGGTGTGATTTGCGAAAAGAGAAACACATTAGTAATCATTGGCACTATCATCAATACTAGTACAGTTTGAGCTAAAGAAATACAGTACTCTCTAAGAACTGTATGGCTTTTGGAGACTGACCTAGTTTTGGAACAGAAAAAAAAACCAAACACCAACTGTTTATGGTGTAGCTTCACGAGGGGAGTACATCTTTTAGGCAGCTGTTGCCCATCTGTCATCATATCACATACCAGTTAATCTCTCATTTACCCTACAGTTGACCATATTTGGAAAATTGGTCACGCCCACGGAGCAGCCGCCCTTTATGAAACCACAACACAACGCGAGCTCTTTGGTAAAAATTTACCAATCTTGACACTGTGCATTGTGACGAGCTCTCCTTTACCATGTGCTTTGTGTTTAATGCTGCAACAGAGCGGATCCAAATTAAGCCAAAGGCAGAGTGCAGACTCACCACGGCCTGACATGCAGCCCATTGAAACCACAGCAGAGAAAAAATTTACAACTGCCGTCGTAAGTCCACAAAACTTGCTGTGGTAGAAGACATAGTAGAGCTCATGTAATCATCTATATGCTGTCATTTTTCATAAATGTTTTTGTTCCACATTTAATGTGACGGAGTACAAGTGCCACTTTGATTAAAAATAATACCACAACAATAAAAGGATAGAATTCGAATAACAAAGTAAAAATTAAGGGAAAAATATAGGTTGACATTTTTCATGCGGGTGACATACATTTCCCAAGTACCGTATTTTCCGCACTATAAGGCGCACTTTCAAGGAATAGCCTATTTTAAAACTATATAAAACTAAATATAGGGCGCACTGTATGATAAGGCGCATAGAATAGAAGCTGCGATAGTGGCTGTGGTTGCGTTATGCATCCAGTGGATGGAGCTGTGCTAAAAGTAATACAATACAATACAAGACAGCTTGATTAATATCGGGCCTTCATAACCGCTGCAGCTGGAACAAAGCGCTTTAGAACATTTAAAATACTACGTCCAATAGATCAGAATATTGATCTATATGTAGCTCCCTCAGGATGTAGCATGAAGCATGACATGAAGTCCATAAAAATACTGGAGTTATTCCTTGGCATAAATCAACATGCTTTGTTTCATAATAGCTGTGCAAAGCTCAGCAAGTAGTTGTCTGATTGAGTGTGTGTTGGTGAACGCACATGTACATTAGTGTCGAGCAGAACCCTTTTGCATTACAATTGGTTCCTGCTAATAATCACCACTAGATGGCATAGTAACACTAACAGGGAAACAACTGAATGGGGAATATAAAGAGACAGGAACACCATACAGACGCTCCCCAGGTTACGAACGAGTTACGTTCCGGAGGATTGTTCATAAGGTGAATTCGTTCGTAAGTTGGTTCAGTGCTATATTTTGTCTGGAATGTATGTTTAAGGCTTATATGTTTGACATCCATATAACGGGGAGAGAGCTTTTCGTCACGTTCTTCAGGGCTCGAGGGTTAGCTGCCCACTAAACTAGCAGCGGCTTCAGCGGGGGAGAGTAGACGACCGGTCGTCGACCGGGGCGCGCCGTACGCCTCCGCCGTCCTCCTCCGCCCCGTTCGGCACTTGGAAAAAGGCGCGCAATACAAAATCTAACTTTTTCTTTTTTTTTCGACATACCCGCGAAAATGTTCGTATGTACCGTTGTTCGTAACCCGGATGTTCGTAAGCCGGGGAGCGTCTGTATACTGTATAAGGCGCATGGAATTCTAAAGCGCACTGTTGGCTTTTGAGAGAATCGAATGCTTTTAGGTGCACCTTATAGTGTGAATAATACAGGGAAAAAAATAGCTCCGGAGTGCACACCTCTGAGGTCTCAGCTATATAAAACAAGTCAACTCTTGCAGGGATTAAATGCTCCCCATGAGAATTCTAATACAGCAGCTTTGTGTAATGACTCAGCTTTATGACAGGCTCATTTTTTACACCACAAGTGGAGAAACACAAAACAAATACTTGAGAAGACATCATAAAAATTGTGTTTTCTTTCATTGCAGTGTGTCGACACCCAAAAACCAGAAGCTAAGAAGAGGGAGTCTGGTGTCATGAGGATATTGACCGAAGGACGCAAGCTCTCCAGTAATTCAATGGAAAGCCTCTATAGTAGACAAAGTTCCTCAAGTAAGAACCCTAATCATAATCTATCTGGGAGCTATGGAAAATGTATTTAAATGATGAGCGCACTGTATTACACATTAAGTAATAATCTCAATAAAATATACAGTAAATAAGAATGAAAAAAAATCGAATCCACAAGGTGAATCCATTGTAAACAAAAACACAGATTGTGACATAGAGAATATAATTGGGGTCCTAATTCGTAACGTGAACCCTTTCATGCACCAATAATGATAACGTGTGACCTGATAACATGATAAACTGTCCACTGTAGTAACCGCTGTCCCTGAAAAGGCTAACATGCTGGTCTAATTCCGACCTCAATTTTATTTCATTTCCATCGACTTTATTCTCAGACTAGTATATAGCTTTTTTTATTCGAACCCCATTAAAAATACTTCAAACACTTGTTAGAACTATTAATGATGTCCAATTTGGAGTTTTTAAAAAACCGCTCTAATAATTCCATTGTTTTGTATTGGGTTTTGCCAGGTGGAGTTACCAGTGACTGTTCCAGTAACAGAGACAGTCTGAGGCTGGAGGATGAACCCTTTTGCCCAAGACTCGTCTCTGGTCGAGCGCGAGTACATACAGAGTTCATGCCAAGTCCATATGACACAGAATCCCTCAAACTTAAGGTATTCAATTCTGGGAAGCTGCAATACATTTATAGATACAAAGAAATATCTGACAATTGTGATTTAAAGAAACCAGCAGAGCTAGTGTGCAATAATATTGTCAGATTCTGACCAAACCGAATAATGTTTAGGATTCCAAAAATGCAGGCTCAGACAAAGTCTGATTACAAAAAACATGTATTCAAGAAAATCGCACTGACAAAGTATGAACTGAAATCGCTGGTCACAAGGATTGATTGTTATTAATTGTATTGAGGTCTAGAAAAATCACACTTGAAGCATGACAGCTAGCAAGGTCAATAATCTGGCAAGGACTAGGCTGCTTTGTCAGTCCTTAAATACGGAGCCAGGTTTGATTTGGAAACGCGGCACAGGTGCGCGTGCTGAAGGGAAACGGCCTTCACTCCAGCTGCAGCTGGAACACAATCAAGACAGAACATGACAAACATTGTGAAATGTGTCTAATAATTCAATGAACCGTCATGAAAATGGAAATTTTATATTCCTAAATGAACGCTCAATGACCTATTAAACTGCATCATATTATAGAACAGTGTGTCAAACATACGGCCCGTGGGCCGGAACCGGCCTCCGAGGAGGTTTGATCAGGCCCACAGGATAATTTAAATGTGAAAAAAAATGCATAAAAGACATGGAATTGATATTTTTAGTAAAATACAATTTATGGATTATCCGGGGCGGCCCGGTAGTCCAGTGGTTAGCACGTCGACTTCACAGTGCAGAAGTACCGGGTTCAATTCCAGCTCCGGCCTCCCTGTGTGGAGTTTGCATGTTCTCCCCGGGCCTGCGTGGGTTTTCTCCGGGTACTCCGGTTTCCTCCCACATTCCAAAAACATGCATGGCAAGCTGATTGATCACTCAAAATTGTCCCTACGTGTGAGTGTGGGCGTACATGGTTGTTCGTCTCTGTGTGCCCTGCGATTGGCTGGCAACCAATTCGGGGTGTCCCCCGCCTACTGCCTGAAGACAGCTGGGATAGGCTCCAGCACCCCCCGCGACCCTAGTGAGGATAAAGCGGTTCGGAAGATGAATGACTGAATGAATGAATGGATTATCCGCTAGGGGGCACACTGTTTTCTCTTTAGTTTGTAAAGTGTTGGCAGGGATTAAATTTAGATTTTATCTGCACATGTTAAAAAATTATTTCTTTATAAATGTCGTTTAATCTTAAAATGCATGACTATAGTTTTCCATACCAATCACTTGTTAAAGTTTTGTGCCTTTGTACAATCAGTGGGACTACTTCACTATACCAAAACAGAGGAAAGACATGATATTTTGGTTATTTATAGCAGAGTATGGTATCATTTTAATCGTCCAGCCCACTTGACATTTAACAAGGCCATATGCGGCCCACAATGTGAAATGAGTTTGACACCCCTGTTCTAGAAGCATCACGAGGTGAGGTTATGATGTCACTCATGATCACACAACAAAATGTCTTATTCAGGTTGGCGATGTAATTGACATCATCCACAAGCGCCCGATGGGAATATGGACTGGGATGTTGAACAACAAAATCGGCAACTTTAAATTCATCTATGTGGATGAGTTAACAGAGGCGGCTCCTGAGACACACGAGGAAGTGCAAAACCACAGAGCGCCACAAAAATGCACCTCGACTATCCACGAAGTGTTGAGGCGTCTCAGTTTAGAGGTATTCTTTACAATGCACAAAACATCAGCATTTTTTGTGAGGTTTTTTTTTTTTTTGATGACCAGAACTTCTGCATTTGCATAACCAGGAATATTCAAGTTCTCTGCAGCATAACGGTTACCAAACAGTAGATGACTTGATGAGGCTGAGGGAGCATCACCTGACAAAACTACAAGTGACGGATCCAGAGCACCGGCGTCGTCTGCTCGCTGCGGTCGAGTCCTTGCAACAACTGAGCTGTGAGTTTTGGGGAAACTCATTTAGGGTCAGGCGTGGAACTGCATACATTTCGTGTCTTCGTGATTAGATGTACAAAGGTGAATTCAAATGTGAAAAGGACAAAAGGAATATGATCCTGCGTGAATGGGTTATCATTTGTATATCGACTACTCGACCACTGAGCCATCATGCCCCGCATCTTTGCACTCACATTCACACCAAAGCGGATCACCAGGAGCTTGGTTTTCAACCCACGATCTCTACGTCAGATGTGCTAACCGGTAATGCGCCGTTAGCACCAATTGAACATTTATAAAACTGAATGACGAATGAATCAAATGGGGGGTATTGGGTATGGCAGCTTCCATGGTCTCGGTACTCGGCCATCTGTATTAATGAGGACAGAGTGTCTAAAAAGAAGGACAGAAAGACAGACAGGCCACATGAAATCTTAACAGAAGCTGAAAAAAAAAGACTTTCTCATCCATGCAACTTTGTGATAATATGCAATGTGTGCCATTCTCTTCATCACAGCTACTTGTGACTTTGAGAAGGAGCCCAAGCAAGAGGTCGGGACCCCTACCGAAAACATGAAAAGAGACATGAGAGACTCAGGCTGCCACATGCCATCTGACAGCACCGACATCAGTGGTGAGGACGCAGACCTTCATTTTCCTTGCGAGCCCTCTCAACCTGCTCGGATGACAGCTTCATGAAATGATATGTTGCTTTTTTAGGCATTGAGTGGCCCAAATCAAATGTTTATATTGACTTGGATGAACCTCATTTTAAACACCAGCATGCTCACGTTGAGCTTTGACTTTTAGCCCCAACGAATGTAAGATTTATATTTACAGAAATAAAATATTTATGTCCTGTATGTGGAAATGGTGTGTGTGTGTGTGTTTTTATATATATATACCGTTATATATATATATATATATATATATATATATATATATATATATATATATATATATATATATCTTTGACTGTACTTTTAATTGGTGTATATATATATATATATATATATATATCCACTTGCATCTCAATGAATAAAGTCGTTTTTTGGTTTGATGGTTTGGGAAAGTGCAGTGTCATACAGTATATGTAAATTGAAGCTGTTATGTTTTTGCCTCATGTCTGTTATAAACTATACTATACACCTTTATTGAGAATCTTTACGCTAAAACCAGTCTTCATGCTAGTAGTGTTAAAAATAAATTTTAAACTCCCATTACCGTAATGGCTTAAAAAGTAAAGTCTGCACACCTTCCATATAATCATTTTTATTAATGAATCTGCAACCTAAAGTGGCATAAGAGGTGAAAATGCAATCTTTCATTCTTATGAATGATGATAAGAATGAGAAAAATTCCTTCATATTTGATTCATTTATCAATTTCAAGGCATCCATGTGAAAGATGTCACTACTCAATGTCTTCAAAACATCGCGATATGGCAAAAAAGAGGCAGCAGTATCAATACTGACACTTTAGAGACTCTCAAAGCCCTGCATTGTTTACCTTCAACATTTCGTATATTTCCTAATGGCCCGATCACAAGCACAATGGATGACAACAAAATCCACCCACTAAAAAATTCCTTTCACAAGGGAAACAATTTCAAAATGAGTCCTATTTACATCGATATATCATTCACAAAGACAAAGTCAACTTCCTAAAATGCAGAAGATAATGAAAATGACAATCCATTCAGCCTTAAATATGCTTCTTTTTTTTAAAGCCATTAAACACAATAGTTGCTTGCGTGTATGTACACTGTCAATTTGGAAAAAAATAATTCCAAGAGGTTGCGTGCAATCTACTGGATGCGTATTAGAGCCTTCATGCACTATAGGCCATGTACAGTATTAGAAACCACTTGTAGAAAAAAAAAGTACTGTATCTCCAACAATCATCTAACATTCCATTTGCTCCGTGGGAAATGATGTTCTCGGATCTCCGTGAGAGTATCTCGCGTTGCCATTTTCGTGATTCAGCGACAACTCCTCAGTACTTCTTAGCCCATTGTGGAGTTCTGAAAGACAAGTATTAAAGCATAACATGAAACAATTAGAACAATTTTTTTGTGTGTGTGTTAAGGAATGCAGGTAAAGTGTTACAATTTCACACATTAATCCTTTGATGCACCTTGTAATCTGATGACATGACAAGGTGCCCAGTGTAGTAACCACTGTCCCTGAAAGGGTTCATCAAGAAACCCTTTTCTGTTTTGAAATTTTACAGGTGAACAAATGATCATTTATTGATTACAAGACTATATGAGGAATCAAAACGATCATTTTGGTTAAAGAGCTTCCGCTGGTAGAAACCATGATGCCAATAAAAACATGGTCACTGGATAGCTATACTTATACCGTATTAGCCCGAATATAAGACGGTGTTTTTTGCATTGAAATAAGACTGAAAAAGTGGGGGTCATCTTATATTCGGGGTCTAGACATTATACCCATTCACGACGCTAGATCGTGCCAGGTAATATTGAAGCGAATGCTGAACTTGACTCCTGGGGCCAGAGTGAACCCCTGCCACGAAGAATAAAAATAAAAATAGCGGTAGCACGAAGAAGAAAAATAAAAAAAATAGCGATAAGAAAAAAAAGAGAAGAAAATAAAAGAAATAACAGAAAATGGAGAAACATAGCGACAATCTGGAGAAAAGTGGGTCGAAGATCGGCCCGATTAACCGGCAGCTGAGGAGAAGTTATGATGTCATTTACATTTCAAAAACAAGAAGCCATTCATTTCCGGATGTGATTGCACTTTTGTTTACATATTTAAATGTTCAGCTATTAAGATTTGAATGAGGCAAAATAACATGCTTTTTCTCTCAAATATACTGTTATAATCATTTGTTTCAGATGTACTGTAATTATTTTCTGTATAAAAATTAATTTGGTGTTCAAAGTATTTTTTCAAACTTGAGTCTTATAATCAGGGCCGTCTTATATTCGGGCCAATGCGGTATATAAGCCATATTTCGACCAGTCACGCCATAATTGTGAATGTAAACATCAAGGTCAATATTTAAGACTGAAAATTGTCAATACGTACATTGATATGGATGTCTGCTCATGATAAGACATGCCTGAATGACTTTCCGTAAATTACTCTCAGTTTCTGTAAAATGCTATCATTTCCATCAACATTTTTTGATTAATGGTGTGTGTGTGTGTGTTTTTATATATATATACCGTATATATATATATATATATATATATATATATATATATATATATATATACACGATATATAAAAGTACAGTCAAAGATATTGAGTCCACTTGCATCTCAATGAATAAAGTCGTTTTTTGGTTTGATGGTTTGGGAAAGTGCAGTGTCATACAGTATATGTAAATTGAAGCTGTTATGTTTTTGCCTCATGTCTGTTATAAACTATACTATACACCTTTATTGAGAATCTTTACGCTAAAACCAGTCTTCATGCTAGTAGTGTTAAAAATAAATTTTAAACTCCCATTACCGTAATGGCTTAAAAAGTAAAGTCTGCACACCTTCCATATAATCATTTTTATTAATGAATCTGCAACCTAAAGTGGCATAAGAGGTGAAAATGCAATCTTTCATTCTTATGAATGATGATAAGAATGAGA
This sequence comes from Hippocampus mohnikei, assembly GCA_026261675.1. Taxonomy (NCBI): domain Eukaryota; kingdom Metazoa; phylum Chordata; class Actinopteri; order Syngnathiformes; family Syngnathidae; genus Hippocampus; species Hippocampus mohnikei. The sequence continues at coordinate 5,572,002 of JAKGUB010000325.1, forward strand.
AAAATTCCTTCATATTTGATTCATTTATCAATTTCAAGGCATCCATGTGAAAGATGTCACTACTCAATGTCTTCAAAATATCGCGATATGGCAAAAAAGAGGCAGCAGTATCAATACTGACACTTTAGAGACTCTCAAAGCCCTGCATTGTTTACCTTCAACATTTCGTATATTTCCTAATGGCCCGATCACAAGCACAATGGATGACAACAAAATCCACCCACTAAAAAATTCCTTTCACAAGGGAAACAATTTCAAAATGAGTCCTATTTACATCGATATATCATTCACAAAGACAAAGTCAACTTCCTAAAATGCAGAAGATAATGAAAATGACAATCCATTCAGCCTTAAATATGCTTCTTTTTTTTTAAAGCCATTAAACACAATAGTTGCTTGCGTGTATGTACACTGTCAATTTGGAAAAAAAGAATTCCAAGAGGTTGCGTGCAATCTACTGGATGCGTATTAGAGCCTTCATGCACTATAGGCCATGTACAGTATTAGAAACCACTTGTAGAAAAAAAAAAGTACTGTATCTCCAACAATCATCTAAAATTCCATTTGCTCCGTGGAAAATGATGTTCTCGGATCTCCGTGAGAGTATCTCGCGTTGCCATTTTCGTGATTCAGCGACAACTCCTCAGTACTTCTTAGCCCATTGTGGAGTTCTGAAAGACAAGTATTAAAGCATAACATGAAACAATTAGAACAATTTTTTTGTGTGTGTGTTAAGGAATGCAGGTAAAGTGTTACAATTTCACACATTAATCCTTTGATGCACCTTGTAATCTGATGACATGCATGACAAGGTGCCCAGTGTAGTAACCACTGTCCCTGAAAGGGTTCATCAAGAAACCCTTTTCTGTTTTGAAATTTTACAGGTGAACAAATGATCATTTATTGATTACAAGACTATATGAGGAATCAAAACGATCATTTTGGTTAAAGAGCTTCCGCTGGTAGAAACCATGATGCCAATAAAAACATGGTCACTGGATAGCTATACTTATACCGTATTAGCCCGAATATAAGACGGTGTTTTTTGCATTGAAATAAGACTGAAAAAGTGGGGGTCATCTTATATTCGGGGTCTAGACATTATACCCATTCACGACGCTAGATCGTGCCAGGTAATATTGCAGCGAATGCTGAACTTGACTCCCGGGGCCAGAGTGAACCCCTGCCACGAAGAATAAAAATAAAAATAGCGGTAGCACGAAGAAGAAAAATAAAAAAAATAGCGATAAGAAAAAAAAGAGAAGAAAATAAAAGAAATAACAGAAAATGGAGAAACATAGCGACAATCTGGAGAAAAGTGGGTCGAAGATCGGCCCGATTAACCGGCAGCTGAGGAGAAGTTATGATGTCATTTACATTTCAAAAACAAGAAGCCATTCATTTCCGGATGTGATTGCACTTTTGTTTACATATTTAAATGTTCAGCTATTAAGATTTGAATGAGGCAAAATAACATGCTTTTTCTCTCAAATATACTGTTATAATCATTTGTTTCAGATGTACTGTAATTATTTTCTGTATAAAAATTAATTTGGTGTTCAAAGTATTTTTTCAAACTTGAGTCTTATAATCAGGGCCGTCTTATATTCGGGCCAATGCGGTATATAAGCCATATTTCGACCAGTCACGCCATAATTGTGAATGTAAACATCAAGGTCAATATTTAAGACTGAAAATTGTCAATACGTACATTGATATGGATGTCTGCTCATGATAAGACATGCCTGAATGACTTTCCGGTAAATTACTCTCAGTTTCTGTAAAATGCTATCATTTCCATCAACATTTTTTGATTGGCAATATTTTTGGTGTCTCGCTCTACCCTGACACAAGCATTTTTTTTTCAAATGGCCTTCTCTATTTAAAAAAAGAAAAGGATTCTTAGAGACTGAGTCACTATTCCGAGGAAATTGTTGTATCAATTAAAAACGTTATTTCCAGTTGCGAATGTGGTTGAAGGTGTCACCTGAAACAATGAGCTTCTCCTTCATGACGTTGACATCCCGATTAGAGCGATGCGGCACAGCGCTCAGCATGATCTGCTCGGGGTTACAACTTTGTATTCCGCTCATCCTCCACCTGTTCCGTGTTGAAATAACACATATTACAAGCGCGTCGCGGCCGTTCGCCGAGCTGTGACATTCCACGGAGTCACGTGACATTGTGTAAACCCGCCTTTAAGCGTGCTGATGCGCGCACAATTTTGTTGTAAAGGAAGGTAGAGTATATGCATAAACAGGGGGTCAAACTGTTTAGCGAAAGACAGAAAAAGAAATGGGCCCCGGGCTGCCGGGCAGAAAAAGCACACGGAAGGACAAACAAGGAGAAAAGAAACAAAGGCCAAGGCAGACGCAGTGGTTACCTGATCATATGATAGCTGACAGATGCCAGGGGGCAGCGGAGGAAGGTTGCATGCAGATCAGACACAGCACCAGACAAAATAAGGACATCAGAGGAGAAAGACAGACAGAAAGAGGACAGGGGTGGGGGGGGGGGAGACGTTAGAGCGTAGAGGTGAAACATGAAAACGTGGAGCATCCGGATAAAAGAAAGAAAAACAGCAGTGGGAACGAACAGTCAGTTTTGTAGCAGTGGAGTCTTCTCGAATTTGTGTCTCCTCAAGTGAAATAAAGGTCAGTGGAGTAAGAAACAATGTAGGAAGTTACACTAGACCAGTGGTTCTTAAACTTCTTAGAGGTATCGAACCCAACCAGTTCATATGCACATTCACTGAACCCTTCATTAGTGAAAAACAAAAATATGACTACATTCAAGACATTAAAAAAACGCATTTATTAAAAACAGAAAAAAGTAAATACAATTTCAACACAAGTTTTTTGAATTTTAGGACGTACTATCACGACAGTCACACGTTGACTACTGAGCGAACTAAATTTCCTGCAGCACTGATTGGACAAGCAATGTCATGTGATCATCTGCAGCCAGTGATTGCCAAGCGGGCGTGTCATAACTACCGTAAATTCCGAACTACAGACCGCACCTGATTAAGAGCCGCATGCTCAGATTTATGAAGAAAAATCAATTTTGTAATTCTATGCGCCGCGCCGTTTTATAAACCGCTGGCCAATGAGTAGGCGGGGGTTTGCTTCTGCGTCCCTGTCGCCTGGAGCGCCTCAGGGTGAGGCCGCTGACGCGGTCCCCCGCTGAACCCCCGCAGAAAAAAAACGCGCAAAATTTCTTAAGGTTAAAATAATCTCCATATTTTTATGAGCATGCTAAATGCATTTGCACAACGAAATTACACTGAAACACATAATAAGAGGCCAGACAAAGATAGATCTTGATGCGCATTTGCGTAATTACGAGGAGAAATACTGCAGCCCACTAGGCTTTAAAAATAATAATGCAAATCATATAAATGGGAAAAGATATATGAAATTATTTCTATAGTCAGCCGCTTAAAAATGATCATCGGTAGCAGCTGCGCGGCTCAAAACACAGGTAAAATGTGTTCTTTCGTGGCCGCTTGTTTTCAGTATGACGGGAGAGTCACCTTTTTTATTTACAGTCTGAGTGAGAGGCAAATCAAATGTCAGAGGGTCTTCGTCCATATTTATTATTTCATCTGGGCTGATGGAATTCTCCGCCATCTTTGTTTGTGTGAATGTGCGGAACGAAGCAAGTTTGTTCTCGTAATTGGGAGGGAGCTGCTGACAACGCCGTGCGTGCCCTAATAGACAGGCTTTTCCGTTTCATGAATCTATAACACCACGACGGCGCACCTTTAAAACCTTTAAAAGCATTGGTTGTCTTTTTACACTAGTTCAGTTCTTCTTGCCGGAGCCTCCACCTTCGCACCATCGACTCGTCTATGCCAAGATTACGGGCAGCAGCTCGATTTCCTTCTTTAACTGCCAGAGTGATCGCTTTTAGTTTGAAAGCTGCATCATATGCTTTTCGTCTGGTATTCTCCATGTTGATCAGGGTTAGAAGAAAGACTACTCATTCATTTTATTGGTCCATGTTTTTCCCGCGATGAAAAAGCCACTTCATATTACATGCCGCAGTGTTGAAAGTGTGGAAAAAAAGTAGCGGCTTGTCATCCGGAATTTACGGTAATTAACATGTTGAGTCGTTGAGTCGATGTGTCTTAACCTCAGTGGCAGAGGCTCCGTCGAACCCCTGAGACCGATTCACCGAACCCCTAGGGTTCGATCGAACCCAGGTTATGAACCACTGCACTAGACTGAAAAAAATATATTTTGATTTATGATGCGCACGTTCAATGAATGGCCTATTTTGTAATTGTTTTCATATGTTGGACGTGCCGCATTATAAGACACAATCTACAATGTATCCACTAGGCACGACTCTGATTTATATAGTGACGATCAGATGTCAGTCCAACTTATTTAATAAAGCAGCGACACAGTTCACTTAACCAACAGCAAGTTGTAACATTGACTTGTTAACGTTGAACTCTCTTGCCGCTGCTCCATTTCCGTGTTCAACTGCGAAACCGATCGCCTTAAGTTTGAACTCTGCATTGTAAGCATGTCTCTAGCAAGGAGCTATTTTGGGGTTGACATATTACCGTAATGACCATACACAAGGCACATCGGATTTTAAGGCGCACTGTGAGCTTTTAAGAAAATGGAAGGCTTTTAGGTGCGCCTTTTAGTGCGGAAAATACGGTATGTTCATTTTGGCACAATCTGCACTTACTTCTGAAAACTGAAGAGCCCGACGACCACAGCGATTGAGACGAGATCCGAGGCGATCCAGATGAAGCGATACGCATTCTGACTCTAAATGAGAAACACAAATAAAGTGGTGAACAGAAAATACCACGGGAGGGACCCGTCAACAAGTGTCTCTCCTGGACGAGCTGTCAAGACGGCAACAAGTGCCCTTGTGTCAGGCTGCCGCACTCCTTGCTGTTCCTCGGCACCATGCTGGGATCAAGTCTGCTGCTGCGCGGCCGCATTATTTTCTCCGCGTCCTTGCTCGGACACGTTGCGGCGCCCTCATCACTCTCTGTCCTCTCCTGCTTCTCTTCTCGTCTCAGTGTGCGACCTTGCTTTTGGGTGTGTTTGTTTTGTGTGCGGTGTCAGATGAGAGAAAGGCGGCGATGAGAGGTTGTTTACCATGAGCCAGATGGGGTAAGGCACCTTTCGGAGGACTTGGGGGGCATCAGAGGACACAGAAGGCACCCCGCTGCACCACAAAACCGAGTAGAGCCACGGCTCGTTCACTGGGTAAACTGTCACACTCACGTTGTTCGCTAGATACTCCCTAAGGGGAAGGAAAATGTGTTGTCTGAAAACATGGCAGAAAAAAATGTTTTGTCATATGATTTGATCAATGCCGGTAAAAATCGCTGACTGAAGGAAGTTGGGATCGGAGAGCAGGCCCAACGCAGGGTAATAAATAATCTGGTCTGATCAGCCTGTGGTGGGCCGAAACACCCCAATGACGTTGAGGCACACGACTGATGATGTGTCGGGCGAGGTGCGCCACGTGATTATCAGTGCCAAATTGCAACTCTTCCATCTAGCCCTATAAAGAAGTCTTTTCATGTCAATAGTTCTTGTTGTTATATTTCGGTTTCTATTGCCACGTATCTGATTTCCTTGACGAGCAATTTACGTTTTTCTCGTCACTTGCCTTTTGCAAGTGTTTTTAGTTTGTTTTCGCTTTTTCCTGGTTCTTTGTTACTAGCGTCCTTTATTGTACTTTGTCATTTTTTGCGTTTATTTAGAAATAAATATTGTTTTGTCAAATCTCTTGTCTATGCCTACATTTGTGGAATCCAATAATGTCTGGAGCATTCCGGTCACTTGACAGTGATGACCCAAAACTCCCTAAAGCAGCTGCATTTTGCAGTGAAAGGAAAGAGATAGTATTTAATTAAAAACATGTTATCATCCTACTTTTTACCCTCAGGCTTAACGTAGAAACATCTCTTACTGTATATCTTTGTGGTTGGCCTTGCTGTAGTGAAGGGTCAGGCTTGTAATGCCCCTCTGCCTTATCTGTGCGAGTGACAGCTTCTCATTTGTGGCCTGCTGAAACCCCCGAACCCTGCCCCTGTCTGTGTCGGGGGTCAATGTCACCTGGCACCAACAAATGTGAGACAGAAAGAGACGGATCAGATGGAAGACATTGTTCGTCGGAGTGAATGATATGAAATGGAGTGCAATACATTGAGCGTAAATGAGTTTTTATCTATCCATCCATTATCCGTACCGCTTATCCTCACGAGGGTCGCGGGTGTGCTGGAGCCGATGCCGGCTGTCAGTAGGTGGTGTACGCCTGAACTAGTTGACGGCCAACCGTAGGGCACACATAGACGAACAACTATCCACACTCACAATCACTACTATGGACAATTTAGAGGGTGCCATTAAGCTGCCATGCATGTTTTGCGAACGTGGGAGGAAACCGGAGTACCCGGAGAAAACCCACGCAGGCACGGAGGTGATGCAAACTCCACACAGGAGTGCCGCAGCCCGGAATTGAAGCCTGCACCTTTGCACTGGCAGACGTGCAAACCAAATGTCCACCATGCCAGCCATTAAGAGTTTATTTTATCCACATTCTGTTCTTAAATGATTTATTACATTTTTAAGATTGTGTTATCTCCCATCAATGAACAATCTTCGCTGGGATCGGGCAGACTCCACGTCACTTTTCAGAAAACCCAAATAAACGGCATGTCCTTTGAAGCTTGATACTTGATAATGGGCAGTAATTGAGAAAAAGAAAATAACATACCCATGCGGGGACTGATTTGTGGAAAAAAAAATTGACCAAATTTACAAGGTTCCGGCACAACACCAGCGATAAAATAAATGAGATAGATTAGTATAAGAGGGACATACAGTTCTCACCCTCTTCCGGGAAATCCCCGCTTTCTGCACGGCCCACATTGTGTCCATGAACCAACTCTGGGAGCGAGGGTGGCCCGCAGGTGGCCTGCGGACGTTGAGAAGTACAGAGCTGTTGGCTCTGACTGCCAGACGAAGCATTTCCAACAGACTGCAAACCGTCTGGTTGCCTATCCTGCTCCGATCCCTCCCGGTCAACGTCTCTACAGTCCAGTAGGGATCCCGCTGGGAAGAAATGAAAGCAATAGATACCAAGATAGTTTCTCCATTACTCTTAGATTTTTATGGACCATTATTTCAATTCTGGCTCACACTACAGTCAGACAAACAGGCCTCAGGTGAGAAATGTGCCTAAACCTGTAGCACAGGACCATGTCTGAGTGTGCCTTGAGTTCAAGTCCTTGCGACCGAGTGAATGTGAAGGTCATAACCCAAGCATGTGCATTAATCCATCCCTGGATGCAAAAAAAAAAAAAAAAAGATATTTGACATGAATAAGAAGTAGAAAAAAAAAAACATTACATTTTGTAGTAATTCACATTACTTAATGCTGTATACTAATAGATTTAAACATGTATAAGTTAGGTTAGGTTAGTGTATGAATAACAAAATACAGTAAACATATACATGTAGTACTGTATATGTTGCTCTATGTGACTCGTTGTTTTGCTGACTTTCGCTGCTTCTCGCGGACTTTTTGCGGACTTAACATTTTTTTTTTGAATATGTTTGAAAAAATCCGCGATGCACCGAAGCCGTGGTAAATGAACCGCGAAATAGCGAGGGATCACTGTGTATATATATATATATATATATATTAGAGCTGTCAAACGATTAAAATTTTTAATCTAATTAAAAACTCAACTGTCATAATTAACTCAAATTAACTAAAAATTAATCATGATTGCTCACTCATTTTTTATCGTTTCTGAATTTCCTTTTATATTTTTTGTCCTATTTTCCCCCATTTTAATGCTCTCATCAACATGGAATCATGAATCAGTTTTCTATGTGCAAAATGCAAATATTTACTGAAATAACAATTTTGATTTTCAATTTTACATGAACATTTTTCACTTCGAGCAGTTATTCACACATTATCTCTCACACAATATTACTGTCCATCAACAACAGTGAAAACAATATTTTGTCACACAACAGCTGCTTGAACAGCTCTTTTTAGGGAATCAAAACAGCGCAATATAACATTATACAGTGCGCATCTAAGGTCAACTAGTACTCAGCCTATAATGGATTTAAGCCATGGTTGCATACTTCGTTTTCTCAAATTTGCTTTGAACACAGCAGTCAGGCTATGCTGATTCTGTTGTGCTCAGAAGTCTCTCTGCGGTTTTGTGTCGACATCATTTCGGATTCTTGTAATGGAGGCTCTCGCTGGCAATCAGTAATGGTTGTTCAGTTAGGGATTGTCGGTCAGCATGGAAGGATCTCTCGTTCTGTACTTTTTGGATCATTTATTGGAGCACTTTGCAGCAGAAGTAGTAGTAGTTGTAACATAAGTATCAGAAGCAGGTAATAACCTAAACTACACATAAATGCAGTAAAAAATTAATATATCTATCTTTCTGCATCGCAATGTAAATATGTATATAATTGACATTAATGAATACCTTTATTTCACAATACGTTTAATACAATACAATACAATACATGCTGATTTATATAGCGCTTTCACAACAGCGGCAGCTGTAACAAAGCGCTTAACAAAGCAGTTAACATAAAGTAAAATAAACAATGTAATCAACCCTGATTTTACTATGTATCATTATCGTCACCATTATTCATTGTTTTAAACGTAAGAAACCATTCAACTCTATAAATAAACCAGAAACAAAACATCAAGCGCGCTGCACAAGTCCACGACGTTTGTTTTGCCAGCCACGGCAGCGCCGGCAGACACCGAAACGGATATTTAAATAGTTTATGAATGGAAAGTTTACTTTTAAAAAGTTGCCAGATTGTTCCACTGACAAGACCAAAATGACCTGGATGTTTTGCAGTCGTAAACTGAGCTATCATCATAGCACTTTACGAGTCTGAAATACCACTTAATTAATGGCCAAGCACACCGCTGACGCCAGTAGTCCGCCCCTCGCCTCAGACAGACGGCTATGGATCATTTTAAAGCGAAGAAAATGGATGACACGATAGCTCGGTTTAAAGAACAAAGTTGCTGAAGCAATCGGCAATTTAAAAGCAGTGCGCTGCCGTGGCTAAAATGTTGCTAGAACAGGGGTGTCTTATATATATAGGGATCACTGTATATATATATATATACACACACACATATATATATATATATATATATATGATATATATATAGTGATATATATATATATATATATATATATATATATATATATATATATTAGAGCTGTCAAACGATTAAAATATTTAATCTAATTAAAAACTCAACTGTCATAATTAACTCAAATTAACTAAAAATTAATCATGATTACTCACACATTTTTTATCGTTTCTGAATTTCTTTTTATATTTTTTGTCCTATTTTCCCCCATTTTAATGCTCTCATCAACATGGAATCATGAATCAGTTTTCTATGTGTAAAATGGAAATATTTACTGAAATAATTTCTCGCTGGCAATCCGTAGTGGAGTTGTTCATTTAATTCCGCTTTTCACGGCCCCCCGGAATAGGGATTGTCAGTCAGCATGGAAGGATCTCTCGTTCTGTACTTTTTTGATCATTTATTGGAGAACTTTGCAGCAGAAGTAGTAGTAGTAGTTGTAACAGAAGTATCAGAAGCAGGTAATAACCTAAACTACACATAAATGCAGTAAAAAATTAATATATCTATATTTCTGCATCACAATGTAAATATGTATATAATTGACATTAATTAATACCTTTATTTAACAATACGTTTAATAAATAATGTAATCAACCCTGATTTCACCATGTATCATGATCGTCATCATTATTCATTGTTTTAAACGTAAGAAACCATACAACACAAACATATCAAGTCGAATCGAACAAAAGAACTACAAGTCCCAATAGTCAATCCCGGAAGTGGAGCGCCGGCATGATTAACCCCAGCTGCAACGCAATTTACTTCATTTAAACGTCAGATTGCAAAGCTAACTTTACACATCTGACTTGATAAGAAGCACACGCGTAGCTTAACATTGAGCCATGCCGACGACGAAGCGAGTGTATTCACTCACGAAACAAAACGCTATTTATACATCGCGCGAACGGTCACCTGTCAGTGGCAGCCCCGCCCCTCTTAAAGCGCCAGGTCAATCCAACAGGAGTCGTTCGATGCAATGCGAATTATTTCAGCTTGAGTGGAGCTTAGGACAATGTTGACAGGCTTGCATGCAGTAGCCATATATTTAGCTATGGCTTCAGCAAATTTGTTCGTCGTGTCATCCATTTTCTTCGCTTTGAAATGATCCATAGCTGTCTGTCTGAGACGAGGGGGCGGAGTACGAACGTCAGCTGTGTGCTTGGCCATTAAGTGGTATTTCAGACTCGACGTGCAATGATGGTAGCTCGGTTTACGACTGAAAAACATACAGGTAACTTTGGTCTTGTCAGTGCAACAATCTGGCAACTTTTCAAAAGTAAACTTTCCATTCATAAACTATTTAAGTATCCGTTTTCGGTGTCTCGCGCTGCCGTGGCTGGCAAAACAAACGTGCATGGACCTGTGCAGCGCGCTTGATGTTTTGTTTCTGGTTTATTTATAGAGCAACGTAACATCCGCTGTGACGTCTGCCGCGTTAATCTCGCGAGAAAAATTTAGATCCCGATAATAATCATTTAAATTAATGCCGATATAAACGCTATATATATATATATATATATATATATATATATATATATATATATATATATATATATATATATATATATATATATATATAAATGTAATCATTTTTCTGTTACACCCCTAATCTATGCTAAAACACATTGTAATATCGTATTTTACACACACACACACACACACATACACACACATAGAGAGAGAGAGAGAGAGAGAGAGAGAGAGGGGGGGGTTTGTATTGTTTATATGTAGTATATAAAGTATAATATAATAAAGCGCTTTCACATCCTGGTCCACTACACAATTAGAGAAACATAAAACTATATTTTGGAAATTACCAAAGTTGCAAATTAATCTTTTTTCCTGTAAATATTGCAGATATTGTCTTACAAAACCATAAGACAGTGGACCACCTCCTACTTGTGAGTCAGCACCCGCAGATATATATTTTTTCGTCTTTCTTTTTTTGGGGGGCGGGGGCATTATTCACATTTTTTCTTTATTTGCAGGAAATAATGACTGAGCCAGCCCGCAAATAGCGAAAACCTGTGAATCCACTGTATCGCTATACAATAAATCATTATTTTGCAAACTCATAGTTTATTGCAACACTTGACCAGCATTTTGCAATTCAACTATAAGATGTTATGTATACAATTTACATAGTGACGATTAAAACGCATTAGTGTGATGTGCGTTGCTTTACCTCCAGAAACCAGCGACCTGCGTTGAGCGAACGTAACTCGGTCCAGTTGAAGAAAGCGGCATCGTCATGCTGTCTGCCAGGAAAGACTGTGCTCACATCTGTGGTTCGTCTCAAGGTGCGATCTCGCATGAGGAATGGAACCCCGTCCACACTAGAGATCCAAAAATAGACAAAATACAGTGTTACTCAAAGAAGGAATGCTTTCAGGGTCGTTCACTCTTTTGTACAAGACAAATGGCTTACAACAAGTACATACAGATTGACCCGAGATGGATCTCGGGAATGTGGCAAGTGTTCTTCAGTCTTGCCAAAAATGTCTTATTTTATCTCCGAAAGAAATGATTTGGATAAAAACTAGCTGTCTACGAGGTAAGTGGATCTTGCCCTGCCAGACACCAGAGGTGCTGCTTCTGTGAAAAAAAAAGCTTGTAATTTTACTGTCGAGTAGTGATTACACCAGGAAACAACTGTGTGTGTGTGTGTATATATATATATTTATATATATATATATATATATATATATATATATATATATATATATATATATATATTTATATATATATATATATCTCACAATGTTTTTCATGTTTCATTTTTTTAGTCCTTTGTGTGTGCCAGGCACAAGTCCTGTGCAGACCTGATAGTAACCCTTTCAGGGACAGCGGTTCCTACAGTGGACAGCTTATCAGGTTACAGGTTATCATTATTGGTGCCTGAAAGGGTTAAGATAAATGTATTTGAAAACGGAACCATAGAATCCGTCACATCTGAGCTACTTTTAATACGGAACTGGAGTACACCATTAATTATGAAAAAGTCCGGATGAAAATGTCAGAAACGGTAGATAAATGACCTAAGAGTGACGTCGGCCTCCAGGGAGCTGGCGCCGTGTTGTAGGGCTCTGTTGAAGGAGACCAGCGTGTTTTCTGGGGCCAGCTGGAGCACAGAGAAAGATGAGTGTCATTCACCAGCGACATTTGAATACACCGACATCATGATTTTTTGCAGTTACATTCAAAATCTGTGGCTTCGACCAAATCGTGTATTCTCAGAACATCCACCAGGCTAACTCAAAATCAGGTAGCTCGTGAATTTCTTGTTCGAGACTGTTACTTTGGGTGACATGGTGGTAGCCTGAAAGGTGCTTTTTGTACCCTAGCGGTTTGGAAGAACATTTGCTCAGCTGTGAGACAACAGTAGAAAGTAGACGCTCATGCTCACGATCGCAAATGTGCCGGACTCATTGAGTCACCTGGACAGCTAACTGGATTACACGGAGAGGGCTGGCAATAGACCAACTCACCATCGGAGCTCCCCGTCGACCAATGACGTCTGGGCGAGGTCTGAGGCTGTGACTGTCCATGACACAGGGGCAGGAGAATGAGAGCGGCGCCAAATAAAGGGCCACGAGGATGATGATGTAGGTGATTAACACCATCATCTGGAAATCTAAGACAGAGGTGCAAGCTTTATATGACGCTTCCTCAACAAAACAAATGGATTCACTCGAGAAGCTTGGCGTGTGTTGGCAAGAGGGGTTGTTGAACTGTTTCAATCCTACACGAGTACAATTATGGAGTTAACAGTGGACATGAAAACTCAATCTCAACTTTTTTGAATACCAGAATGTCTGATGTCAAAATGAAAAAAAGACCATCTTCATCATCTCACTATGACAGAAAGAAAAAAACTTAGATCATCACCCCCCCACCCCCACAGCAACCACTGGGGGTAAAAAATTGCCACGATACATTTTCACCCTTTTTGTTCGATTCGACTCTCTGAGTTGGCCCAAATGATTTCCTCCTCAAATATCTCAAATGGCCTACTCGACCAAATTCCTACTTTTTAAAATTATGGATGCGTGACTACTGATTGACACAGCTGTCCTCAAAGTGATCAATACATCCTTCATGGCAGAATATGTACTGCACTCGTTAAAATAACTGTTATTAACCCGTACTTAAAAATAAATAAATAAACACCCGTGACCCAGTTTGGCATCATGCAGTACTTGTCAGATCACCTAGAGTTTGTAAATATCGGTAACAAACACACGATGCGCATAAAACTTCATGGTGTCCCACAAGGGTATGTACTTGGACCAGTACTCTTTAGTCAGGGGTCATCAACGTGGTGCATGTGGGCACCAAGTAACCCCCAAGGACCACATGAGTAGCCTTTTCTAAATCGATAACTAATCAATTAGAAAATTAATCGACAACTACGTTCGTAATCGAGTAATCATTCAGAGCCGTTGTTCCTCCGTCCACTTTCTAATCTACTTACCCTCTTTCACATTCACCTTGAGCAGCGCAATGAGAAACTCTTGTATCACTTCTGACCAGGATTTATCATTCAACACTCACATAAATATTGTCCTCATTATGGCGGAGGACGAGCTGGAGCATATTTCCTACCTGACTTTCGGCACAGACTCGTTACCATCCAATTGCAGGGCAAGATTATTCACAATAGTATATACTTTCTGATTTCTACAACATTGAAGAGGAAAAGCGCATCTGATTTAATGTAGATATGAGTATCTGGTATTAGACTGAGGGATCATATTATTTTCCCAGTAGGCTTATAATATGACACTAATCGATCTTTCATTCGGAAGGAACTGTATGAAGCCTGAAAAGTCCATCTAAAACTAATGGTAGGATGTCATGTTGTTAGAGTGAGGAATTGACAACAGGGTCAAAATGAAGAGAAGACTTACTTGATCTTTCTCTGCGGACCACATAACCAGCGACCAGCCAGCTAAGAGCTGTGACTGTTGTGAGAGCACCAATGTGAAGGAATGGCGCTGTGGACTAACATAAGAACACAATTATAAAATGAGTGACAGTCTTTTTTTTTGTGTCATTGTTTTGATAATTTGTATCAAAATTATTTTGAGTATGATAAAGGAACTTTTGAAAAAGGAGCACTAAAAGTGAACAGGAAACTAAAAATATTTCAAATTTTGAAAAAGGGCAAGTTTAAAATCGGGATGTATTACACTGACAACCTCCCCTATCTGACAATGTGATGTGTTAAGAAGATGCAATTTGAGTTCAAAGGTTTTACCGTGTGCAATGCAACAGTGACGTTGTTTGAAGTCGAAACAAACCTGCAGCGACACGAGCAGGACGTCCCACTCATCTACCCAGATGTCATCAACACACACAACACCAGAGATAGTAGTAAGGAGCGTAGCCAGCACGCCGATCTGTGAAAACGAGACACACAATGATGAGGTCACTGGAAAAACCTGCAAGGAAGCAAAATGACAGCAAAGGTCAAACTCACTGCACCTTGTGGAGCCAGTAGAGATTAAGCTGTTGTCCCAAGGATATGTGGAAGAATGCCAAGATCTGATGAAGAAAAAGGATGTATGTATGTATGTATGTATGTATGTATGGTATGTGTATATATAACTTTTTTTTTTCAATCTTAAAAGGCACGCTTACCATCAAGACAAAAACATAGCTGAATCCCACAGTGGTGATTGTGAGAATGGGAATGGTCTCATCCCTCCATTCACCCGAGCGGTTGTACACTGACCTGGAATTTCGACAGGTTAAAGATTGATGCATCTTGACGCTTCTCAGAAGAATAAAGGAAACAATCGTTATATAGTGTAACTCCAATTCGATCCCAAACTGAAAAGTGCAAAAACAGTTGTCAATCTGTTTCCCCATGTTGCTCTTGAAATGGGCCTGGCTCCAGGTAGAAAGGCAACGCTGTACCTTTCCAGAAATTATTTTAAAGGTGGTGGCTAGAGACTTTATTTCCCTGTTATCGCACTTTCTGCCCTGACTCCAGGCTAGTCTCAATTTTTTTCCAGAGCCGTTCGGATGACACTCATGCTCTTCAAAGGTTTATCTTTTGACGGCTAGGTACTCAACGCGTTGACGATTTGTTTTCACGTTGCTCGGTCTTATGTTGACATATTCTCTCTATGTTTATAGGTGTCAGCTTCCTCCCACATTGCAAAAGCATGAGTGTGAATGGCTGTTTGTGTGTATGTGCCCTGCGATGGTCTGGTGACCAGTCCAGGGGATAACCCGCCTCTTGCTCAAAGTCAGCTGGGCAATAGGTTCCAGCTCCTCTGTGACCCAAATCAGGAGAACAGAATAGAAAATGGATGGATGTACCCTTGATTTCTTTGTGACGTGTACGATACAGTGACGGTGCGCAGACCAGTGTCTTTCTATCAAGTCTCAACAACATAAAAGTTAGGCGTAGAAAAATAAGTAGTGTGTTTCCGGCAACATGAAATTTCAGCATAGGGTCGGTAGGTCGGACAACGGGTTTTTTTTTAATCTTTTTTTTTGCCCCCCATCAAAAATGTAAACAAAATACCCATAAAACATAAAACAAGGAGACATTTTTACTATTATTGAAACCCCCGCTCGCCGCTAAAGGCGGCGAGAGAGTTGGGTACCCTCCGGCTGGGTGTCTCGTTACCTCTGCGTCCCGCGTCCTAGACGGCCCGTGGTGTTCGTCAAATAGTTCGCTGAATCTTTTCGATTGGATGCTATTTTCTTAAGATTATGGTGTGAGCATGCGACTGCGACACACAAAACGCGGTTTAAACTGTTGTCGGAGATCGTAGCGGCCGCCATGATTCAATGTTGTTGACAGACGACAGGGCAAACCACGCGCACGCTCAACGTGAATATCGCGAGAGTTTGCACCGATGTGAACGCCATAAATTCATCTTTCCTTTAATTATTTATAATTTTGCCTGTGGTTTTAATAATAATAATAATACTTTTTATTTATAAGCGCCTTTCAAGACACCCAAGGACACTTTACAATAAGAAAAAACACAAAACAATACAAAACAATACGGGTTGAGCAGCGGCAGCCAAACGCGCCAGCGGTCACTCAACCCGGAGGAGTCTCTCTCTCTCTCTCTCACCTCCAGGACATCTCCACGGGTTTTATTGTTCTTGTTTTGATTGTAAAGCATCCTTGAGTGTTTTGAAAGGCGCTTATGAAATGAAATGTATAATTATTATTATTATTACACAAAAATGTAAAAGGTTTGAAAAAAAAATGCCGACCGTAAAGTTTTTGTTTGAGGTAGAAATTCTCGGTCGGTCGGGTTACCGGAAACACACTACTTTTTTTTCTACGCCTTAGTCTTTCTGCTCACATCCTAGTACAGATGTTCAAAAGATGACTCACCAGTTGAACTCGTCAAAATCATTTCGAGCCACCAACCAGAAGTAAACCCAAAAAAGAAGCAGTAGAAAAGAGCTACACAAGACGAGAAACCAGGAACACTCCCACTGCAAAACAAAACAAACAAAAAAACAAAAAGAAAAGACATATTGAACACAAATGCCATACAATCAGGGGTGCCCAAACTTTTTGGACCCAAGATCGACTTTTAGATCAACCAACCTCCACGATCGACCCGTTACCGCGCACGCACATAGACATGCACGCCATGATGAGCAACAGCCTGACACGGAGGCATGCGACGCACTTTTGCAACCTGTTATTGTAGTTCACACGTACCGTTTTAAAGTGCTTCCCTCGGCCCTCTAGATTCCTATTCTTTGCCCGTGCCCTCGGTGAATTGTACACGGAACAAACTCTGAATGAGAATAATGATCACAATAAAAGATATAACGCAACAGCTCTGATCACAAGCTGCAATTGCAGACTGCTGAGCGCTAACAACTTCCAGTGATGCAGGTCACGCGCCATCGTAGGTTAAAGATTTACTTTATTTTATTTTATTTTTAAAATACTTTTTGTGAAAATGAGACTGATAGGATGGTTGGTGTGCAGTGTACTTTAACACAAAAAATATATGACTAACATGCGCAAAGACACACAAATGGTTGTTTGTTTTTTTTCTCCTCGACACGTCTCGCGATCGACGTGGGACCAGGCCGCGATCTACCGGTCGATCGTGATCGGCATAATGGGCACCCCTGCACATGAAGAGGCTTTACGCACACCAATTAAAAAGAAACTCTACAAAAGGATGAAAAAAGAAGAGCACCAAATTCTTCATATTTTGAGAGTAAAAGTGAATCAAACGCATATTCAGTGTCAGAGGTCAGTTTTGGCTGACGGACACAATTCATTTTCCTTGTTACAGACATGAACCATTTATTATGAGCTTGCAGATTTTGTTCCAAGTCCCAAGTGGTCTTCTTCCATTGATGTAACCCTTTCAGGGACAGCGGTTACGAGAGTGGACGGCTTTTCAAATGTTGTTTTCTCCGATATCAATTCATCTTTATGTCACAGTTGTGCATCAACCCCTACAATGGACCCTCATGTGTGTTGCCATCCAATCTTTTTTTTTTTTTTTTGTCAGGCCTAAAGACTAATAAAAACACTTGAGAGAAAAAATACTCATGGAGGTTATCATTATTTGTGTATGAAAGGGTTCAAATCAATGGCAAATCAATCTGAGAGTTTTGTTTTTAAACATCGTGTATGTCACTTTGAGTGTGTCTTCGAAATCGACATGCGGGGAAAAGGTAAGGAGAGCTTGTGCAAACACTCAAGGACTCGCTCCCTCAGTAGTTAACAGGATCAGGAGGTAATTCCATGCGAGAGGAGACCAATGCGATGATAGGCCGCTCAACACATCCTGTTGACCAGTTATCAGCTTTGGCACCTCACCGTGGTTCGGCTCACCATTTCCAGCACCTTATGTAAGGTCATTAGAAATGAGTGCAGCAGAGCAATCAATGACAATGTTCCTCGAACAACATCAAAGAAAATAAAACTAAGTGAAGAAAAAATGAGAGACAAAATGTTTTATTGTTGGGGGGGTTCTTGTGCTTGTGAGTGAAGTGAGGCTAACATTTAAATCTTGCAGCTTCAACATCATATGCTGCACCTTTAATGCATACTGTAATTTAGAAAAGGATAATATTGAAATCGAAAGAATGTATTTATTTTTAATTTGATTTGTTTTTAGACACAGTGGCGAGATTACTGAATAATTTCAGCAACTCGGTGTCCTCATACTGGTCAGTTGAGACTTCAGTCATGTTTCTCGCTCTCAACTAGACTGAAAAAAAAGTTTTTCACGTGTCCCACACCTGTCCATGGACAATACAATGCATCCTAATTTATATAGAGCTTTCACAACAGCTGCAGCTGTAACAAAGCGCTTTACAAAACAGTTAACATAAAGTCAATAATAAACACAGCACACAACATAAAAATACGGACAGACGTGCAATCTTAACCACTTTTCCCTCATATGCTTTGTCGGCTGAAGCAGTTCTAGATGAAAAAGGGGAGAATATCAATGTCGAGCACCAAATCTGTTTGCCTGCGCCTGGACTAACCCCACCAAAATCAGGTTAGACTACCTTTGTCGCAAAATCGACATCCTTTTACCCAATCTCAAATGTAGTCAACTTTTTCTTACCAAATTGCAAATGACAAGATGCGCTGTTAGGCAGGAACGTCCAGTGAGGCGAAGCGCATCAACCAAATTCACATACAAGCTGAACTACACCACCGCCCCTGCACGAAAATGACGATGCGCCCCGTTTTAACACTGAGCCATTCCCTGATAAATGGAAGTGTAGCGTTTGCTTGGTAAGATGTAGCATGACTGCCCGATACCAATACAGTGCAAAACAAATAATCCCAAAGTTTTGTCTTACCTTCGAGCTGTCGTCTTGGGAGCGCTGGTAGCGTTTCCAACGACAACCGTAAATGCCAGTGACAAAGGAAATCAGCACTTGCTTCTCATAGACCTGTAAGGGTTGGTGTTTCACCATGCTCCTTTAGCCTCAACCCACCACCAGTTTCTTAGCATCCCACACAGGCCGGGGAACCCTGAAGAAGAACAAGATACTAAGACCGAACGATTCATCTGTTCACTTCGCAATGATGTGACAAATATTGTTAGGTTTGTTATGTGCTATTTTGAAATTGGATTTTCATCTTCATAGAGCCTATGCTAAATGACTTTGTCGGCATGGTGGATTACAACAGTACTGACAAAATTAAGTTAGTCAGTAAGTGGATAAAATAACAAAAGACAACACAATTCATCTTTAAAAACGAACACACAAACAGTAAAGACATTTTTCAAAAGTTTCAAATCAGTTTGTGGTACAAATCAGCTGTCAACACTGTGCCACATCACATTCCTCTTTGGAAACTATTGGTAGCTTCCTCTCTGGCAGTAAGGTAGTATCTATCTACTGTATGTAGCCGATTGCCATCCTATGTTTACACTCTGCTGTCAAACCGCAAGATGGTTTTAAGACAAATAATGATAACCTGCATCAGGATTTTGTTCTCAAGTTTGTTTGTTTTTTAATTCGTCTTTAGGCATGAAAAAAGAAAATAATGGCAGTGGATGGCATTGTTGTGGTCGATGCACAACTGTGACATGAAGATTAATTCATATAAGAGAAAACCACGTTTGAATAGCTGTCCACTCCAGTAACCGCTGTCCATGAAAGGGTTCAGGTTTGAAAGAACACTGTGCTGAACTGAACTGTCTGTTGGTGGAAATGTATTGGTTGTGTACTTCAAAAACACAACAGTGTCTTAATTCCTAAGAAGTGCATTTCACATGATTGAAAGCCATGTAACATTACGCAGAGTGTGAACATTAACATACAGTATATTGAAAAATATTTAACTTAATTCATGATTGAATTAGAATGTACCATCCAAAAATTGGGAAAAACAGAATCACATTTTTTAAAACACTTCAAGATTAAATCCAAAATTATTTAATTGAATCCAAATTCACTGTGCTTCACAGTGATTGTTTTGCGTACCACTAGAGGGAGCCCATGTACCACGTGTGGCACGAATGCCACACTGAGATTCACAGGTAGGTCGTACCCGTTCTCGCAAAAGTATATTTATTGTAAAATACAAATAAGTATTTCCCGGAACTTTTCCCAAACAGTTTTTCTTGCTCAAAATATTCAGGTTCAGAATGAGTAAAGGATTTTTTATTTCTTGACATACATGCATTCAATTGGAGTGTAGCTGCAGTATCAATTAAATGACCTTGTAACATCATGTTCAAAAAAAGGTTTGTTGACACAAAACAAGATGATTATGATGACAACACTAATCTTTTGTTTGGGGTAAAAACATCTGTGTGGGGAAATCAACATATACAGTGCAATTTAAAGGTGGGTCACAAAATAAATATTATGGACCAACTTGTAGCCAGTTTAAAACTGAATCCACTTTTTTGGCACCAAATTACGAGAGATAAAATTGCACGCAAAGCAAAAAAAAAAAAAAAAAAGGACGTAATATTGGGCTATTGTATGTCATTTAATTTGATGCTGAGTGAGAAGACAACTACTGAGCTTTGTGGAATTAGCTAATAAAAAGGCCATCAATAAAAAAAGAGGACCAGTCTTAAAACATCATGTGACACTAGCACCGCCCCTCCGACTTCATTCTCGCTGCAGAGAAAAGTCCATTGCCTTGGTGGCAGGTAGGAATGTCTGAGCAGAGTGCAAGTATTTCATGTTTTTCTGGAGGATGTATTTATTTTAACACTTTTGTCTGGTGTTAAATTTCAACTATTTTTTAAATTGGTAGGTTTAAACCTAATTACTTTAGGCCAAAGAAATGAAACCAAACCTACTTGTATTGTTTATTTCAATAATGCAAAAAGGCCCATCATAATATTTGTCGATCTTTGCCCAATTTGAAAGTGACGTTTTGAGTGCCACATTTCGACTGTCTTCAGCTGACAACATTCCATCAATACAATGCAAGGGGACCTCAGTTTATGAGTTCCTACAATGGCAGTGCAGGTAAAATCAAATGATGAACTGGAAGTTAACTGATCACTGAGCATGAGCATTCATTCCGGAGGGGAAATTTAATTGCCACTTTATTTTTGTTGTATCTGATGCACACAAAACCATTGGTCAGGACTCAGCCAGGCTAATGCAAAATGCCAGAACACTGTAAGCACATCTTTTTGAAACATCAGATGGTGTAGCTAGTCAATTTTGATTCACTTCACATGGGGGAGAAGGGGGGTGGGGTGATAAAAAGGAAAAAAATGGTATTGTACTCCTGAGTCCTACGGTAACACGAACAGCTACCCTTGAACTAAAAAGCATGACTCAACTCAAGATAAATGCTTCTTGGTCAACTGATCTTCCAAGAATAAAATATGATGACATTTTGAGTACCAGGGACACACCAAAGGGAAACTTTTGATTTATTGTGCCACTGGGGTAAAATTTAGGTTTGGGATTTTGTTTTTTTTGTTTTTTGTTTTTACCTTGCCACTGCTTAGTAGTAAATGTGCCAACAAAGAATGACAGACAAAATAAAATGACATGACTACCATTTATATTTTTCTAATATGAATTGACTAGCTTTTGCAATGAAATGTGAGAGGTTCACTTTAAAATTTATTTATTCCTGTTTCTATGCCGGAGACACACAGAGCAAAACAATGTTGCCAGCAGGCCACAGTCAAGGTTTGCATGGATGAGAGCATTTAGCTGAGACAGTCAATTAACCCTCTCAGGGACAGCGATTACTACAGTGGACGGTTTATCGTGTTATCAGGTTACAGGTTATCTTGATCGGTGCATGAAAGGGTTAAATCCACACAACAAAATTCTGAATCACTTAATCAATTATTATGCGCATCCCAAAAAGCAGGTGCATGGCCAGATTTCTTTATTTTGTGTGTGTTTTATGAATATGTGCAGCTTACTGTTTTGTGGCTGATTTGATTCTACACTACAGGAACACTGCATGACTTCATGTAATTTAGTCTCATCAGTTTTGCCGATACCAAAAAAGACTGCTATATCTGGCTCATATTATATCTCTGCCATTGTCACTTCTTTTAATTCCGTCATCATTCACCACCTTCATGAAAATTCTATACGCATGCATGCATTCATTAATAATGGCCTTATTATAATACCCTTGATGGATTTCGCCTCGACAGAGTCTTTAAATTTGGGCAATGAGGGGAAAAGAGGTTAAATGTTTTGGTTTATTTTGGGAATTCAATTTTTCCTCTGCATCCATCTGGTCTGACTCAGCAATATTCTTGTTTCATGTTGAGGGGAAGAAATTTCATCTGTGCTGTATGTTAAACATACAGTACATTTGACAATAAAGTTTATCCAATCCAATCCAATATGTGGACTGATGCACTCAATGTTCTCTTGCTAGTTGCCAATTTAGAACTTTCCATGAATCTATATGCATGCCATACATGTAAGCATTTTTTCTCGTTTCAAGAGCTCCGTTTAACTCAATGATTAATTCAGTCATGGTCATTAAACACCTCCCTGTAGCTCATGTTTGTGTCTTACTGCTAATGTTGTAGCCTGATGCAGTAAAACCTCATAACCGAAGAACAAGTTACTAATCCAAGGAAATAAATACCACTTAAGTCTTCTTATAATTTTATACGAAGCAGCTCAATAAATGAAAAACCAAGTGACTGTCACTGATTTTATGGCAGAAAATCTCAAGTGAAACTACAGTTTCCTTACCTCTATACAGGATGACATGAATACGTCAGAAAGTCTTGATTAAACCGTTTTCCCCCTCAGGTGTTGACATGACGTCGTCGTTATTTCAAACTACATTTGAAGTTGCTCCCGTCGGACGCGTAGGCCTGACAACTGTCACACATCAGTTTAAAGTTTACCTAAAACACAAAAGAGTTGGAACCTTGCAAAGGAAGCATTAAGTGTGATAATCTTTTGCTAAATAGTTGTTGCTCTGGAGACAGACGCGACTGCAAGGACTCATTCTGGCTTAATCCGCTCCTCCGTGTGTGGGCGGAGCTATTGCGCATCTCCTGGTGGTGGTGTTTAGTTATTCATTCTTTATTAAGTTATTAAATTATTGCACATTCAATTATAGTTGTCCCGAGACAAAAGTGATTCCTAAATATCCAATTTTTTATCATATAAATTAGTTTGAGAACCACCTAAAATGTGTGTGTGTTTTTTTAATCTTGCCCCTCTTGCTCAACGCTGACATATTAAATACAACAGATAAAAGGAGTTTCAAATCATCATTTTTGGGCGGGGTAAATTTTTTGGGGGTGTCTTCCTCACACTTGTTAAAGCATTTTGTTTCATCACAGACACATTTTAAATTGTAGCAAGTAATTACGCTGTGGGGGTGTCTGTCAACATACAATTTAGAGAAAAGAAACATTAGCAAAATTGACTTGACCTCAGATAAATCCTCCCTTCGATTTGTTTTTATTGTCATTGCAAATTTCCCCAGTGTGGGACAAATAAAGGTTATCTTATCTTATTCAAACCAACACTACCCCATTCCTCATATTTTTTTAAATTATTATATAGCTATGTCTGTTTTGAACCAGTTAGTATAGCAGCTAATAGCTGTCCAAAAATTAGCATAAAATTAGCAGTGAATTACAACACTGTTAGTCTCCAAAGTAATATAACATTGACGTTAAATTAGTATTCCAATTTTACTCTCTTTAATCGCAAAGGATGGATTCAGGGTGTCACGGTGGTCGACTGGTTCGCACGTCACAATGCAGCGATGCAGGGTTCAACTCCAGCTCTGGCCTTCCTGTGTGGAGTTTGCATGTTCTCCCTGTGCCTGCGTGGGTTTTCTCCGGGTACTCTGGTTTCCTCCCACATTCCAAAACCATGCACCATAAATTAATTGAAAATTCTAAATTGTCCCTAGGTGTGATTGTGAGCGCAAATGGTTGTTCGTCGATGTGTCCAAATTCATGGGTTGAGTCTTCCGATGAAAAATGTGGCCGAAAATGTGGCCACAGACACAGCCTGTGAATTTGGACACAGACAGTGAGAGGTAACCAGAGACACATTGTTATTTTTTGTAAATAAATGATAATTTTGGGCATGTTTTCTATAATGCCCATGTGCATGCCAATGAGTATGTGCATGCCAAAATCAATATGCTGTGGCATTCTGGAAAGTAATGTAGAACAGAAAAAAAAAAAGAAAAACAAAGCCCATAAAAATAAGGAATCCACATTGGTTAATTACTTAATTTTCAAACCCACTGGTATAATGTATACTATTCATTCATCTTCCGAACTGCTTGATCCTCACTAGGGTCGCGGGGGGTGCTGGAGCCTATCCCAGCTGTCTCCGGGCAGTAGGCGGGGGACACCCTGAATCGGTTGCCAGCCAATCGCAGGGCACACAGAGACGAACAACAATCCACGCTCACACTCACACCTAGGGACAATTTAGAGCGCTCAATCAGCCTACCATGCATGTCTTTGGAATTTGGGAGG
This sequence comes from Hippocampus mohnikei, assembly GCA_026261675.1. Lineage (NCBI taxonomy): Eukaryota > Metazoa > Chordata > Actinopteri > Syngnathiformes > Syngnathidae > Hippocampus > Hippocampus mohnikei. Next base: position 5,596,661 of record JAKGUB010000325.1, read on the forward strand.
AAACCGGAGCACCTGGAGAAAACCCACGCAAGCCCGGGGAGAACATGCAAACTCCACACAGAGAGGCCGGAGCTGGAATCGAACCCGGTACCTCTGCACTGTGAAGCCGACGTGCTAACCACTGGACTACCGGGCCGCCCTAATGTATAATGTGTACTCCATTTTTGAGTGTATTTGTATAACATAGGCCAAATATATATATTTTTTAAATCGCTTACCCGTGGCATTATGGAGAGAAAAAAATGTTATGTTTGCAGCATTTAGCCAACAAGTATCCTTGAACGTATTTAAATACTTTTGAATGTATTTGCCAGTCAAAAATGCTGACTCCACATTTGTAACTCCACGCTTGGGTAATTTACGGATTTCTTTCAAATTCAATGCCGCTTTGACGATGTCCCAATTTAAGTGTGGATAATGGAATGTTCAAAGGGGAATAACAATGAAATAATTTAATTAAACTTCACCATGGGGGAGGCTGTTCCCAAGGAGTGTGGGGCCCACCTATTAAAAATGTTTGTGCTGCCTGGAATTCACCGAGCAGAAATGTTGTGGATTCTGGGGTGAGATTAATGGGGAACCAGCTGAGTTGACATAGACACAAAGGCTTGCAGAGTTTTTTCTTTCAATTTGGCAACACTTCCTACTGTATATGGAAACAGCACACGCCGAACAGGTAGAGATGAGTCAGGTCTTGCCAGAGATCTATTCCAAGCAGTCAGAGATTAACCCTTAGCTCTGGATAATTACGTCAGATCCCTCTAATCCCAAACATTGTACAGGCACCAGTTACGGCCACTTCACTAGCGGAGTTGTGTGCGAGACTCCAGTATTTTCGCGATAAAGCTGTAGTAAGCAATTAAAGTCATATAATACCATACCGCTTGTCCCTTTTTAAGGTCGTAGGTAAACTGCAGCGTGTCACAGCAGAACTGTGGTTGCCAACCAATCATGAGGGACCATTCAGAGTCACATTGACACCAATGAACAGTTTAGAGGCAATTAACCTATCGAGCATGTTTTGGATGATGATGATAATAATAATCATTAATAATAATAATCATTATCATCATAATGCTACTTAATGATTGTGGACTAACTGCAGCACAAATGATTTTGGTAACAAAGGTGAACTGTATTTATATTTGTGAAAAATTTTAATGAATTAAAATGTGTAAATCCCGCAAACTTTACTCAATTCATACATTGCTTTTGGTGGGTCTCTAGTGGCAGTTAGACATGCTGAAATAGTCCAAGTAATATTAATTTAGCCAGCAGAGGGCGCTTGAGCCTTGTGCACTTGAAAATATTACTTACTTATTACGGTACCATAAAACTAAAACACATTTAAAAAAGTATCCAAGTAATTAAATGAAATTGTGCTTCCATCTTAATCAAGCCAGGAATATAAAACCATCAAGTGAAAATACAGGGACTTTGAACAATTGACTTTTCTGTCTCTTGGAGACAGAAAGAGACTGGAGCGACTGGTCAGGAGGGCCAGTTCTGTCCTGGGCTGCTCCCGAGACACTCTGGAGGAGGTGGGCAGCAGGCGGATGCTAGCTAAGCTAAAAGCTATGATGGACAGTCGCTCCCACCTCCTCCAGCCCGCCCTGACAGGACTAGGTAGCTCCTTCAGCCAGAGACTGTTACACCCGCGCTGCAAGAAGGAGAGATACCGCCGCTCGTTCCTACCGACTGCTGTCAGGCTGCTGAATAAAAATAAACAAATAAAATAAAATGATGTGAAAAACAATTGTAAATAGCACAGCCACCTTATCTATATCTATATTTATATTGCACTTAATTGAACGGTGTACATTGAAACTGTAACATTTCTTTTGAGAATGCGAACACTTTGTTTTTCTTCTTTCTTCTTTCTACCCACAATCTTGCTGCTGTAGACTGTCAATTTCCCCAGTGTGGGACAAATAAAGGATATCTTATCTTATCTTATCTTATCTTATCTTATCTTATCTTATCTTATCTTATCTTATCTTATCTTATCTTATCTTATCTTATCTTATCTTATCTTATCTTATCTTATCTTATCTTATCTTAACTTATCTTATTGCTCTGTCATGAATAAACGTCGTTTTCAGTTACGGCTCTTGACCTTTGCCCTCCAACCACTTGTGTGATTAAAAAAAAAATGCAAGCTATAACTGGGGGACTGAAACATGTTGTGTATGGCAACCTCACACTTGTTGAAGGAAAAATGAATACAGTATTTTGTTCAATGGCCAAGCCTGTTTTCTCCCCAGTAGAACCTGACGAGAGCCAAACAAAGAAGCAGTGTCAAAAAAGGTGGCTGCACTGAAGGCCTGGCAAAGTATTTCCAGCGAGAGGTGATCCGGCAGCATAATCACCGGTACTTATATCATGGTAAGAATATCATTAAACTATTGAAAAACACATTTAGTCCTCTTGGCCTGTTGTGCAACTCCACATGAATGAATAAGCTCTACAAAACAGTAGCAGTCTACCAGACACACATCCGCTTCTTCTCTAACTTCCTGCATATCCTGCTTGAAAAACCCAGAGCAAGTCCCGTTGACGGGGGATGGGCACAGATTACATCAGGACAGAGAGGGAGTCGTATACGTGGGAAATATGCAACAAGAATGTTCACTTCCCATATTTCCTATCCCCAGATGAGCCAGCTGGGAGGATACAGCGCAGAATGAGCAAGTTTGTGTACTTTGCTGAGATGAATGAATACATACAAGTGGATGTTGTTGTACCTAATGATGTGACTGCTAATAGCATGGTTTTTAAAAGTAAGACTGCTCGTGCTATTTGTTCTAAGCACCTCAGCATACCATAAATACATATAAACAGATCTTCTATTTGCACCATAATATCATAACATAATGTCTGATATTTTATTTGACGCATTTTGTTCCCGTACACTGTTGGAATTTTGTCCAAGCCAGCCATAACTTTGCTGGTTGTATATTGTGAAGCCATGAAATTTGCATGAACTTCAGGGCTGGTCTCATTATGGTTAAAAAAAACAAACAAACAAACAAACAAACTAAATACAAATAACAATTTAAACATTCTCCTCACTCACTGCAGCAAAAACAAACAAACAAACAAACAAACAAACAAAACAGTTACACCAACCGAAATCTAGAATGAAATATAAAGTAGACTCATCAGTCAATTTCAGGAGATTATTTTTATTATAGGTCACAGGCTGTCTGCATGCTCTTGCACTTCTGCAGTTTAGGGCTTTAAGGACCTGGCAGGGGGGGAGGATTCTTCTCCCATTGCGCTTGGGGACATGGGCGGGACATTTTGGAAACCAGACTCCAGTGCAGAGATTTTTGTTCACTGAAAACTGAGCGAGAAGCCCTCTAACTCTTTCACAAAAGTCTGCCCTTCAGGCATCAGAACAAAAACCCATACACCATTTAAAACAGTCCGAGTTGTATTTGGAAACAGATTTGGAACAAGCAGTGGAATTCTTCAAAAGGCCTAATAAGGTAAGACAGAATTATAAATAGAGGGGCGTACTGTGAGGAGTGTCTCACTCCTGATTATTGCCCAGGCATGTGAAAAGAGATCTCAAATTTAGATTTGGGATATGCACTGGTGGTGCCATTGTAGTAAAAGAATTTGGCATACTTTTAAAAAGTTTTTTTTTCCCCTAAAATGCCATCATCATTGTTGTAAATCGAAAAGTATTGCGGTGTGGCAGCTAGTTAACAGTCATCACCACTGCCTTGTAATCAAACAGAATATGAAAAAATATGACTCAAAACTTCCTTTCTCTCATATCATGTATATCTAAACCTTACAGAAATAATCATTCATGTTCTCAGCCAATCAGATTTTATTTTAAAATCTGACAGAGTTTTGGCTAAAATACTCCCATCTGCTGTCTACGTGGCTCTTATGTAATACTTGCCTTGAGAGATCTTTGAATGGCACGTGTAACCCAGTATCCCAGATATTATTTTCGGGAACATATATCACAGAAGGAAAACTTGTATTCTCTAGAGCACAGGATTTGGAGCGGCTCCGAATTGTGCCGTTTGAAATTTATCCATTTCCTGCATGTTCCTAGTTATCATTAATTCAATATAGTGCATTCACTAAAATGTGATTTTTTTTTTACATAATGTTGTATAACGGATTACAATAGAATTTTTATTATTGTTAGTCTTATTTTTTGTGATTGTAACTTTTTTCAATGTTTTAATTATTCTTACATTCAAGATTATGCGCTTGGGTGGATTAACAGGCCAACTATGACAAGACTGTGGTGGAGGGAATAAAATTCACAAGACCCATTGCTTTTTTTACATTTTTTTATTTTAAATAGCCTCGAGTGTCATTCACTTGGTAGTTGTAACTTAGAGCAAAGAATATTCCAAAATAAGCAGACAAAAAAAAAATCCATGCAAACCACTTCACCTTTACTTAAACAGTTTACTGTGATAACAGTGCACGATTTTTGTCTTTGTCATGTCATCTTTTAGGTTATCACTTAATAGATTCTTCACCATGTGGCAAAATGTGGTCGCTCTGGCCCTCCTGGCTACGGCAGCATCAGCTGCCACGGCTGCTTCTGCTGACAAAGTGCTGAGTCAACATGCCACCACGCTGGCTGACAACAGTGCCAACTTGGCTCTCAGTCTTTACCAAGACATGGCAAAGGAGAAGAATGTAGAAAATATCCTTATTTCTCCTGTGGTGGTGGCTTCCTCTCTGGGTCTAGTGGCTCTTGGGGGAAAAGCCACGACAGCCACTCAGGTCAAAACTGTTCTGAATGCGGCCAAATTGCCAGACGAGAAGCTGCATTCTGGCTTGGCTGAACTCCTGACTGAGGTGAGCGACCCCAAGACGCGTAATGTCACTTGGAAGATAAGCAACCGCCTGTATGGACCCAGCACTGTCAACTTTGTGGACGCCTTTGTGAAGAGCAGCAAAAAGCATTACAATTGCGACCAATCCAAAATGAATTTCAAAGATAAGAAAAGTTCTCTCAATGCCATCAATGAATGGGCTGCGAAATCCACTGATGGTAAAGTCCCTGAGGTCATAAAGGATATTGAAAAGACTGATGGAGCCATGATAATCAACGCTATGTTTTTCAAACGTAAGTATGAATATTGCCTATAAAGTACCGTATTGGCCCGAATATAAGACAGCCCTATAAGACGACCCCCTCTTTTTCAAGACTCAAGTTTGAAAAAAGACTTTTTTAACACCAAATTAATTTTTATACAGAAAATAATTACAGTACATTTGAAACAAATGATTATAACAATATATTTGAGAGAAAAAGCATGTTATTTTGCCTCATTCAAATCTTAATATCTGAACATTTAAATATGTAAACTAAAGTGCAATCACATTCGTAACTGAATGGCTTCTGGTTTTTGAATTGTAAATTACATCATAACTTTTCCTCACCTGCCGGTTAGCCTTCGACCCACTTTTCTCCAGATTGTCGCTACGTTTCTCCATTTTCTGTTATCTCTTCTATTATTTTCTTCTCTTTTCCTTCTTACCGCTATTTTTTTATTTTTTTTCTTTGTGCTACCGCTATTTTTATTTTTATTCTTCGTGACAGGGGTTCATTTTGGCCTGGGGAGTCAAGTTCAGCATTCGCTTCAATGATATCTGGCGCCATCTAGCGTCGTGAATGGGTATAATGTCTTGACCCCGAATATAAGACGACCCCCACTTTTTCAGTCTTATTTCAATGCAAAAAACACCGTCTTATATTCGGGCCAATACGGTGTCATCCATCTATCTTCCATACCACTTTCAAATGTGCTTCCCGTGAACGCTTTGAAGGCACCAAAGAGGTAAAAGTCTGAAAGAGGCGAGGTTTGGGCTGCAAGGGGGTCTTTCTTATGTCTTTCTTGACCTGCCTCAGCACTTCACAGTAGTTGGCACGAAGTTTGAAAGTGACTATGCCGTCAAATGTTTTGTGAGTGACTGGCTGAGACATCAGTCCAAAGATTTTTACGCTGAGGGAATATGGAAGCTTGTTCACAGATGGGGGTAAAAAGTGTGTCAGTGCTGGGAGAAAAATAAATAAATAAATAAATTAAATTAAGTCTCTCTCTGCATTAGAAGTCCTTATACCGAAAAATTCACCTAATTTATTGACTGACCCTCATCTATATTTTTTTCTCCTTTTTTCACAGCACACTGGGATGAGGAGTTCCATCACAAGATGGTTGACAATCGTGGATTTATGGCATCCCACAGCTACACTGTCTCGATAGAGATGATGCACCGCACAGGTAGGTTGGCATTTGCAAGTGGTGTAGAATTGCAAAAAATGTATAAGGCATAAACATAAATGAATTAATGATTCAGTTACCGGTGTGGTCTCTAACATGTCAGAAACTATGAAAACGCGTTGAACGATGTTTTCCAAAATAAAAGCAGATGTTTGAAAATGTTTTGTCTTGATTCTACACAAAGATGATGATTGGAGGACTACAGGAAATATTTACTGTTGAGAGGCCAAAATGAGAAGAATTCAAATTCAACAGTCTCTAAACGATTCCCAAGAACAATGATCAATTGGCTGTTGATTAATCGAGTAAGCGTTGCACGTCTGAAATACTAGAAACCGTTCTTGCACCGGATCGCATTGAATTAACATCATATTCAAAAGTGTTGTATAAGCAACCAAATTGCGTGCCGAATGGAGGATATTTACACTTGACCAATTTGCTTTCTTAGGTTTATATGACTTCTATGATGACGCAACCAATAAGCTGTCAATTCTGGGCATGCCATTGGCTCATAAGAAGTCTAGTTTGGTCTTCATCATGCCCCATCAAGTGGAAAATTTGGACAGAGTTGAGAAGGTGTTGAACAAGAAACAGCTGGATATTTGGCTAAGTAAGCTACAGCAGACAGCGGTGGCTTTGTCTCTGCCCAAAGTCAGCATGGAAGTCAGCCACAACTTGCAGGTAAGAGTCAACCTGACAACTACAATGGATATATTTCATAGTTCACCTTACACGATCTATCTGTCCATTCGTCCTTAGAAACATCTTGAGAAGTTGGGCCTGACAGAGGCGGGGAACAAATCCAAAGCGGACCTGTCCAACATGTCTGGGAAAAAAGACCTCTACCTGGCCAGTGTCTTCCATGCGGCGACGATGGAGCTGTCCACAGAAGGAAATGAGATGAACACGACCATATTTAGCAGTGACAAGCTGAAGTCGCCCAAATTGTTCTACGTCGACCATCCTTTCATCTTCTTGGTGAAGGACCAGAAGACAAACTCCATACTATTTATTGGCAGGATGGTCAGGCCAAAGGGTGAAAAGATGAGAGATGAATTATAACCACATCCTCACTTTTTGTGTGCATGTGTGTGCATGACTGAGAGAGAGAGTGTGTGTGAGAGAGATGTTAGTTAGTTATATAAGTACATTCCTGTCACACACTGATACCATTCCACAAGCATCTGAAGAGTTAATGTGTCTTAGTTCACAGCGTTCATTCAGGCTGTAGCATTTGGTTTAATGCTGTAAAATGACAAACTACTTGAATCAAATGAGCACAGGGAAAGGCTGTGTCACTGTGCCAGCCTGATATGGTTCCTGATGTGGTCGTCGATGTTGTTGGTTTTAACCACTTATGAAAAGGGTATCATGTGCAGGATGACTGCTCTTACTTTTGCCCCTCCATATTCAATTTCATTTGGTTAACATTGGTTTGATGATAGATATCCCTGCCAAATACAATTTGAATTTTAAAAAAAGATAATGAAGTGTTCCGTCGTTTGTCGCGACTTTTCAAGTTCAAGTTAAAGTCAACTTATTGTCAAATGTGCTGCATGTGCAACATACAGCACAGATGAAATTACTTTCCTTTCAACCACAGGAGAGAGAGGAGCCGCTGCGGGAGCCTGCACCGCCATCAAAATAACATAAAATGACAAAATAATACAACACAACACATAAGACACAGACTTCAATGAACAGGAATGGGAAGGAAAAAATAGATATTTGGTTCAGGCATGTCCTCGGTGCTAAAGTATCCAAGGTTTATGTGTTTGTAGTGGCAGTTTTGCCTTGGGCATGTTTGTGGAATGCAGGTTTTCACGGGAATTTGAATAAGACCATGTAAAACCAGAGAGGTTTTTCTACTTTATAGTTAAGACATTTTTCCATACAGAATATGCTTATCATAAAAAGAGTAGAGTTCTGTGACTTCATGAACACAGCACCTTAGTGAGGAGTAACCGGGGGGTAGCTGTGCATGCATCAGTTGTTATCACACAATAAAATACACACATAACCAGAACGATCTTCATCACACTCATCACATTTAAGCAGGAACAAATCTAAGTAAAAGGCAGTATTTTGCTGAGCGCTGAGTTGGCCAGGGATTGAAAAGGGGTGGCTAAGGGCCACCCTTGGCCACCATGTAGATCCGCTCCTGAGTGCTGGAGTTAGAACTCCTGATGTCACTCACTTGAGGACATAGCAGGGCATACGCAGAGATAAACAACCATCCACACCCACAGCCACACCATCACTGAGTGGGAACCGATCCCACTCTGTCCGCACACAAGTCAGGCAAGTGTACCATTAGCGGCTAATATCATATCATATCATGCACGCCCGTGACCTTTGTGAGGATAAGCGGATTAGAAAATGGATGGCTGGATGGATAAAATAATAAAACATAATATAAGACAGGGCGGCCCGGTAGTCCAGTGGTTAGCACGCTGGATTCACAGTGCAGAGGTACCGGGTTCGATTCCAGCTCCGGCCTCCCTGTGTGGAGTTTGCATGTTCTCCCCGGGCTTGCGTGGGTTTTCTCCAGGTGCTCCGGTTTCCTCCCGCATTCCAAAGACATGCATGGCAGGCTGATTGAGCACTCTAAATCCACCCTAGGTGTGAACGTGGATGGTTGTTCGTCCCAGTGTGCCCTGCGATTGGCTGGCAACCGATTCAGGGTGTCCCCCGCCTACTGCCCGGAGACAGCTGGGATAGGCTCCAGCACCCCCCGCGACCCTAGTGAGGATCAAGCGGTTCGGAAGATGAATGAATGAATGAATAATATAAGACAATGTTGCAATGATGAAGCCCCGCGCTTTCCAGCATGTTTGAAAATACTTGTACGTATGTTGTTGAATTAAAGCTGCTCTTTATTTGCTTTGTTAGAGGTGGGTATGTGATCCCTTTGAGATGGAAGAACAAAGGAATATTACAGATGAATGATTAGCTTCAGGAATAAGCAGAATTTTCTTCTGCTCTTTCAACACTGCTGCAGCTGCGTAGAACGGAGCAGTAGCAGAAGAAGGCAAAACAAGCTCGACAAGGTAAATAAAATAGTCGTATTTTGCTTCCTGACTTCCTGAAATAAATATATACCAAAACATTAGATAAAGGCTCGTTTTCTGTTTTTAATTACCAATTTTAATTAAAAATGGGTGATAGCTCGTGATAGTTGTGGATATAGAAATACTGCCTCCTCGCGGATGGAAGAGGAATGGCCTTTCGACACGTGAATGTTGTGCGACTGATTATCTTTAGTGTCTGATATATGTGTTGATCTGGACGGGAAAAATGGAAAATCACAAACATAGTTAAGGATCTGAAAAAAACACGTGAAACTCGTGGATGTATTTGTGAGAATAATTTTGAGACAAATCTCTCCCCATAACGCCCCCCACACATGAGAACTCCACCAGCCGCCACTGCGATGTAATACCCTTAAAATGACACCAGAGGGCATCCAAGACATCAAATGGTGATAGGATCTCGTCACAGACAACAAACGGCGCACGTTTGCATGTGCCCCTCATCTCTTGCGAGTAGGGCGCCTCTAGCTGCTATAGGTCGCGTACGGGCGCCGGGGATGGGACTACAAATCCGTTAGTGGCCACACAACCTCCTCCGCTTCCATCATGGCTCCCTCGTTGGACAGGCAGGGATACTGGGGGCGGCCCACCTCCACGCTCGACTGGTGTGAAGAGAATTATGTCGTCTCCTACTACATCGCGGAATTCTGTGAGTAACATTTAAACGGACGACGTAAAATAAAATGGTCAAAGCGGGGGTGGAGGGCGCTGGAATGGCACTCCCCCACCTGAAATTACGACGTCAACATTACGCGGAGTTGTATTTTGTTGGTCGTTGATTCGTTTTTAAGAAACGCGACTTAAGGTTGATATTCACTTGACATAATAGCAGAGTCGGCGTCGGAAAATGAGTCCGTCCCACGCGGAAACATATTCTGCTTCTATTTGTTCCCCATAGCTCCACGGTTCCATGCACAATGGAATGAGGTGCATTCATGCTGTATCATTATTCCACGTTATTCCAACAGATTTCTCATTTCAGCTCGGAAACGTGCACACGTTCCACGACCGCGACAATGAAAAGTACTGTAATAAAACCCTCCTGTAAAAAAAAAAAAACAACAAAAAAAAAAACAGGTTTGTCAAGAAACAATAGCTTGAACACGTAGACGCGCAAGATTTGCGCTGCCCTTGATGTTCTCATTTATAACAACCCATTAATACTGTATGTATACTCTTTGTTTACAACCACTGGTCACTTTTATTAGATGGACTTTATCTTATCATTGTTAGTCCCTACGTGCGGAGCTACAAAAATGTCTTACCCTACAACTACAATTACACATTAATATATCACTCCCATCTTTATTCAACTGTGCTGGTGATCAGGTACGTTTTTAGTCATACAAATACTAATGGTACCCGAAACGATGGATTAAAAAAATGGTCTGGCTAGTCCATTTAAGCAATACTGACAGTCGGAGGTTTTGTTTATACCGATGACACAGGGCGTTTTGCCATTGTAACGGTCACTCAGGTAACAATGACTGCCTGTTATGCAGCATTATTTCAAAGGGTTGTGGGGGTAATACTATTGTTTATTGTTTATATTGTACTATTGTGGGGTATACTATTGTTGAAATCCCCGGCGTCTTGATCTACTATGTTTGTGCTCTTTCCGCATTGTTCATTGCAAAGTAAAATGATTTTACACAGATTATAAATGCATTTATAGTCAACGATCAAAGTTTAATCATTATCAGCTACTCCCATCAGGCGCCTGCAATTGAATAGAAAGCGTGTTGGTTGAGAAAACACCGGGTAAACTGTTCTGTTTTTCAAACTGATAAGGTCTTGCACGTGTTTACACATAACCGCACCCAGGCAGAACACTGTTGATTATTTCTGAGCGCTCCACTGCATGGAGTCATGTAGTAATAAACCAATTAATTAATATAGCTAAGTATATGTATATATATATATATATATATATATATATACTTAGCTATAGTAAATAAAATAATATTCAATATATATATATATATATATATATATATATATATATATATATATATATATATATATATATATATATATATATATATATATATATATATATATATATATATATATATATATATATATATATATATATATATATATATATATATATATATACTTAGCTATAGTGCTACACCTCTTAGTTCCCCTTGAATATTATTTTATTTAGCATACAAAGACATTTGCTACAGTTGTATGCTTTTTCTTTGTTGGAACAGTGTTGTTGGAACTTATAAGACGATAAAACATTTTTCTTTCATTTTTAGTGGACAAAAAACAATAACAGTGTTGCTTGTAAGCAGGACATGCGATTGCAATATAAAATGCTTCTTAAGGTACTTAACAAATTGTATACAGTATCATTGAAAAATCCACCCAATCTTTAGCTCCTTAAGAGGGCCATTGTTAAAAATTAGATCTTCACATTGGGCCATATACTGACTGTACACACACACACACACACACACACACACACACGCATATTTGTTTTAATTTTTTTTTTTTTAATTGAGCTGATCGAAGAGTTGAAGATTTGCCTTTATATTTATTGGAGGAAAATATCAGCGCTAAGCATGCAAGTCCAGGCGTTTCAAAAAGGTCTTCCGTGGACAGTGAACAACAAATTTATGATACCGCCTGTCATAAAAAATGAGGTGAGAGAGTGCAGAGTGCACTCTTTCAATGTCTATGAGCTTTCGCAGTTTTGGGGAGGAATGAGGGATTTCAACCTTCATTCATTCACCTGTTTACACCAACATTTGATCTCGATGATTTTCCAAGAGGTCCGTAATAAATCCAGGATGACTACAATTTACTTAAACTTACTGTTCAGGAATATCAAGTGCGATTTGACATCTCAATTGGTTTTGTAAAAAGCTCATTTCAAAATCACTCATAGCAATAATAATTATTTCAACATTAAAAATATAATTTCACTTAATATAGTGCAACTATTACAGAAGCATATTTGATAATCAGTGATGTGGCATAAACCGTACTTTGGGCAAGGGTCTAATCAATTAGCATTGTTGTTAACCTTTTCAGGTACAGCGGTTACTACAGTGGACAACTTATTATGTTATTGGGTTACAGGGTGCATGAAAGGGTTAATCATAAAAAGGAAAATAACTAAACTGATCATTATGTAATTATTGTAAAACGCATATATGAGTTGTCATGAAGAAAAAATCTAAAACAATCGATGTTTCCTTGTGGAGCGATCGGTTTTCAGCAATAAGATTCCAAGGTTTTCTCTGGCGGTGTCATAACTTGGAGGAGTCGGCTTGCCATGTCCTTGACCTCTCACAATCGTCAGGCTGTGCAATAACAGGCGCAACGCTTGTCTCTTCTCACTGCGATGCACCTGTTTGCTTTGCCTGCGCAGGGAACACCGTCAGCAACCTGATTATGATTCTTCCCCCCATTTGTGGAGCCATCCAGACATTTCGTGACGGCCTGGAGTTCTGCTACATCCTCTCTTTCCTCGGGCTCGCAGGTCAGCCTTTTTACAGGTCACATCGAACATATTCATTGCATCGAGTTCCTTTTTCCCTGGATCACTGATTCTGTGTTACAACAGCCATCAGTGTCACAGCAGTAAAAACATGCTGAAGTTATTCTAACATTTTCATAAAGACTTGAGTGACATTTGTGTGTGTGTGTGTGTGTGTGTGTGTGTGTGTGTGTGTGTGTGTGTGTGTGTGTGTGTGTGTGTTATACTCAGCTGTCGGTGTTGGTTCCTGGTGCTTCCACATGACACTGCTCTATGAGATGCAGGTATGCTGAATCACAGTGAAAAAAAACAAAACTGTTCACTGTAGAAATGATGGTTGGTTGATAACACAAACTCCTTTTTTAAACGTGGCAATTCTTTATTCGTCCTCATTCACCGGTATGTTCGTAATTTGTTTTGACATGAATGTAAAGAAAAACATTCGACAGATGAGGTGTCTTGAATTTGAGCGATACTGGTTCCAAAAAGAAAAAAGGTTGGACACCCCTGGTTTCAATCAAGAAGCCGTTTATTTTTGAATGAACGTGTCTGCTAATGTTTGTTCAATTACCTTTTTAGTTTTTATGGACTTTACAATGGATTTTGCAATTTTGACAAGAACGAATTACAAAGCAATGAACTTGAATTTACACGTTCTTGAGTTTCAAAGGAGTCTAGGTTACCCAAGAGAGCTTTAATTTTGAAAACCCCATGGAAATAAAGTTGCACACGAGTATAAAAGAGTATGAAAAAAATCACACGTTGCTCCCAAAGTGGGCCAAGTCACCTACCCAGATGAAGCCTATCGATAACCGTGTTTTTTTTTTAACCGTATATTTTTTTAAGTATATAGACACACACAGTGGCGCCTCGACTTTCAAGGTCGCCAATTTCCGAGTTTTTCGAGATAATAGTCTTCACTGCACTGTTATTTTTGCTTTAACTTGCTAGCTATGACTTGAGTTGCAAGACCCTCCACTGCACCAGTAAAGTGGAAAAAAAGGGGGAAGGGGAAAAATAAGTGAAACCTTGGATTCCTAACAAATTTGTTTACAAATAAATTGTGCAGACAAATATTACTTGGTTTATGTTTCCTGACCTCCCTATGTTATATATTTCAGTTAGTGGTGCCTTGACTGCAAAAGAAGTACTAGAGTAACTGAGCATAACTTCTTGTACCACTCTGATCTACGCAAACTAGTTCGTTGTACGTCATTCATAATCTTGCAATATGTCACAAAGCGAGGAGCCGCTGTCTGTATTCGTCAGCGTTCATTCCGTGAAGTGCCCAAGTAGGATTTAAGAAATGCCAGTGAATGAGGATACATTGTTGCCGAATGCATTCATGTTTGAAAAAATAAAAAAATCGACATCGATGAAACAATACATGCTTTGTTGTCATTTGCAGCTGCTGGACGAGTTGCCAATGATTTACAGCACGTGTGTCTTTGTCTACTGTCTGTAAGTGACTACGGCATTTGGATTTCAAACTTTCAAAGATTCAGAAGACAGTCGACACTTAACACTTCAGTGAAAGGCCTTTAGTTTTGGGGAATGTAACCGATTTAACTGATGAGCGGAACAAATTGTGTGTTGAATGGAGGTTAGGAATTAAAATACAACCATAAAGCGAAAATATACATCTCATTTTACTAAACATACCTGCATACAGGTACAAAAAAATGGCAACAGGTGTCTGTGATACATTGAGCTGTTCTGTTTGGAAATGCTTTCATGTTTTCTACATTTGCACAGTTGCCTTGTGGATGAAATGTGAAATTACCTCGCTTAGTATATAGTGCACTATACAATACTATTAGTGAAAGCGCTATCTTGCCTGTACTGCATTCGATAGGAAAAATAATCAACCTTTATTGCGCTGAATAATATCAACATTCCATTTTTTTCAGTTGATGAAAGCAGGGAAATGTGTTTCGCCTGTGCATGAAATACCGTAATGGAGAAAGTCCAACGCAACAACCCAAATTGCGTTCGTAAATAAACGCAATAATGTTAATGCACTCTCAGCTTAAATATAAACATGAACATGGATTTATTGAGTAAGCATGTTATGTACTTGTCAAGGTGAACATTAAAAACATCTTTTTCAGATACGAGTGCTTCAAACAAAGGAAGAGCATAAGCTGGTTTCCCGTCGCGTTATTATTACTCTTCAGCATTACAGTCACTGTGGTGAGTGTTCTTTCTCACTTTGTTGGTCATCATGTACATGGCCATTGTTGCGTATTCCACGTGACGTTTTTGATATTCTAAGATTTTGTGTCGCAGGTCTACTTACAGTGGAAGGAACCGGTGTTTCACCAGGTAAGCTTGCGTTCCGCTCTGTGATCTTGCTTGTTGTTTGCTTTTGGGGCTCGGTGGGCCTTTAGTTTGCTTGAGTAAACATTAGGTGTGCTGCATGTCACATGCAGGACCTGGGCCAGCGTCCTGATTGCAGATGAACATTTCAAACGAATTGCACTTACTGAAAATAGAACGAGAGATCGAGAAACAGCAGTCAGTGAGACAGAATTACATTTGACACTTTTGACAGTCACACCATGTTTTTGTGGTTCACTATCAATAAATATTTTTTTCACACAATGGTCCATTCCAAACATTCCAGTTGGGTTTGTTTGTGTGGTCCACAGCAGGCCTAAAGTACAACACACCACTAAACAGCATTTTTAAAAATGATAACTTTGCTGTGACTATTGTTTTCATTGAAATTCTTGAAGACATGACTTTGCGGTATAGGGTAATATGGACAGTCAAGTCCAGGGGTGGGCAAACTTTTTGGCTTGGGGGCCACATTGATTTCAAAATTTGACAGGTGGGCCGTGTCAGGACAAGATACGGTACATATAAAAAAAATGTATATGTTGACAGTCCATACCAAACATCAACAGAACAAGTAGTCCCATACCTTTTTTTTTTTTTTTTTTTTAAATGAGAACAGTGAAACAACTATGATATATGTCCTGTATGAAGGTTCAAGTATGTGAGCAACATACATCTGACAACACAAGCAACAAAGTGCAACAATATATTGGCCAAAAACTGCAGCAAGCAGTACAGGTATATGACAAAATATAACAAAGTTAGGACTATTTGCTACAAAATGAGTGTAAGAGACCTGGTGGCTTTTCTTTCGACTCACTCATTGTCTCTGACTTGACCTCCCCTCGATCACCACACATGACAGCGTTGCTCAGCTGATGTCGCGTAGCAAACTTTTGAAGCCAGAAACGGGACGCTTCGAAGTCTTCTATGCTCATAGTTAGCGCTCTGGGACTCGCTTACTCTCTTTTTAGCGGTCCAGTTTGCGGAAAGTTTTTAGCACGATAGCAGTCAAACCATTCCAGGAAACGTTTATTTACTCGACTGTCCGTCGAGCCGCAAGCAATTCACTCTGGGCATGGAAATAGCCACAATCGGACTGAGCACAAATCACTTTCTCGTTTTTCAAAGTCTTGTAGATTTGAGTCTTGCAGACTCCAAGCATCTCCTGAATGTTTCGTATTTTGTAACTCGCTTCGTTTAATAAGATACACTTCACTTTCTCTTCCGTGGCCATTACTGTACCTTTTCGTTGATCATGCCATGATCGATAGGACGTGAAAATGTTCGCAATTGCAGTAAAACTCACTGCAACAAAGAGTCACTTGCATGTCGCTGTTTTGGATCCAATGATAGAAAATAGCGGCGCGGACACACTTATTCCGTCGTATCGAGCGGGAGTTGCTTGAGTTGGCGCTACTGCTGGCTTCCGTATTGTCTCCCCCTCCCTCCCTGTGCTCTGCAACTTTAAGTAACTGCGCCACCTGGCGTTGAAATGCCTGTCATTACAAGTCCAAATGAAATGAATGCAATCATTTATATCGAACCTTAATTGTGTTGTGTAGCAACCTTCGGCGGGCCGGATTAAAAAGCCCAACGGGCCGGATCCGGCCCGCGGGCCGTAATTTGCCCACCTCTGGGTCAAGTCGTTTAAAATGAATTCAAATGACCAAACATTTAACCATCACATGCTTTTCAGAATGGGTTGTCTTTTTCAGGTCATGTATGGTGCTTTAGTTGCTTGTCTCGTGATACGATCTGTCTTCATTGTTACATGGTAAGTTCGCCAAGAGAACCATTCACATTGGAAATCAGCGCTCATGAAAAAGGACAACTTGACTTACTCCGTGTACCTTTTTCTGATTTGTAGGGTTTATCCATGGTTACGGCCTTTGTGTTACACCTCCTTGGGTGTATTTCTCTTAGGCTTTCTGCTGTGGAACATTGACAATATCTTCTGTGACTCATTAAGGTGAGTTTTCGAAAAGAGATGAGCAATACATTGTCAATCTAGTTGCTGTAAAGTTCGGACATTTTTCCTCACCTAATATTCACTCTGCACAGTAACGTTACAAACGTGAAAGAAAATGACATCATCTTTAGCCCTGTTCACACGGGCAGATTTATTTCGCCGCTGCACCGGAGTATTTTGTTGCGATATATTTTTACACCGGAACAAATTTTGTGGAGCGTTCACACGTACAAAGCCGCTGAGCGTCACAGCTCCGGCACAGCGTCGAAGCAGCTCCGCTTGCGTTCACACGGGCAGTTTCTGCTGCGGAGCAAACCGACAGAAAACAAATGAGCTGTCGTGTTGGTTCTTTTTAAAACTTATACACAACTCAAGCAACTACTGTACAGGCACGTCCTTCTCCTTCTGTGTCTCCGTGCCTTCTGCTAGAGAGTGACCGCCCCCGAAAACGTAAATCAACGATGAGTTCAATGACACTCAGAAAAGCAAACATTTAATGCGCCAAACACAAAAATCAAGAGATGAAATCACAAAATAAATTCTATGGAGGGCGGGGGGGTTTTGAACACACAACAAAGGAACAAACTACACAAACAACTCCGAGACAGTCCAGTCTCCTACAAAAGGAAAGATGACGTTTGGGGACTAACCCCCCCCCATTCTAGTTGAGATGGTATAACCCAAGAGGTGCTTTGCTACGGTTAGCAGCCATGTCTTGTGTCGTTATTAAACAAACACCTGACGGAAGTCAGACAGAGCACGAAAGCAACGCATTCTCGCCATACGTAATCAACTCTTCTCATGCGCAGCGAGGCTCCCCCCACCCCCGCACCCCACCCTCGCTAGCGAGCATTTGCTCTGGAGCAAATTTAACCCAGTTGCGTTCATACGTGCACATTTGCATCGGTACTGCTTCGCAAACGAGCATTTGTTCCGGAGCAAATTTTTTAACCACCTCCCTGAGGTGGTTTAAATTTGATCCGAAACAAGCTGTTTTCGGGCACTACGCTGGAACAAAGTTGCACGTATGAACGCTCGAGGGGAGCAGTTTCGGAGAAGGTCCGAAATAAATCTGCCCGTATGAACGGCCCTTAACTGAAACAAAAGACGTTACGCTAATAATGCAAGGACCCTAGAAGGCTGTGGAAGAGAGGCGATCCTTTTTCAAGGTTTTTGAAATGGTACAAGGCAAGACCTACTGTACTACTTGCCATCACTCATGTAAATATGCAATTATGTGTACTACCATATTTTTCCAGATTACAAATCGCTCCGGAGTATAAATCGCACGAGCCATAAAATGCAGAATAAAGGAGAAAAAACCCATAAGTCCCACTGGAGTACAAGTCGCATTTTTGGGGGAAATGTATTTGATAAAATCCAACACCAATAATATACACGTCATCTTGAAAGGCAATTTAAAATAAAAATAGAGAAAGGGCTGAATAAGTGTACAATATGCTAATGTTACATGACGCATAAACAACGAACTGAGAACGTGCCTGGTATGTTCACGTAACATATGAAGACTTATTCAGAACTAGAGCATAAAGAACATGCTAACAAGTTTACCAAATCATCAGTGTCACTCAATCCAATGAAAAATACATCCAACGAAATCTTCATCCTCCGTTTCACTTTAAAACAACTCCGCCAATTCCAGGAAGTAAAAGATGCAGCGTTCCTTCTTCTACGTCACTTGCATCAGACTCATCGTCGATTTATCAATACAGGCCTAGAGCGCCCTCTTGCAGTTTAATGTGAAACTAACATGAAATTCTATAATAATATGTTAATAATTTCACACATAAGTCCCTCCAGAGAATAAGTCGCCCCCCGGCCAGACTATGGAAAAAAAAACTGTGACTTACAGTCCGGAAAATACGGTAATAGTGAAAGTAAAAATACATTTTGAACAAAAAATGTTTTGCATTCAAGGTGGCACATTGGGAACTGGTTAGCATGTCCGCCTCTTAGTACTGAGGTCCAGGGTTCGAATATGGCCTCGGGCCTTCCTGTGTGGAGTGTGCATGTTCTTCCCGTGCCTGCATGGGGTTTTTTCCGGGTACTCGGGTGTCCTCGCACATTCCAAAAACATGCATGGCAGGCTGATTGTACACTCTAAATTGTCCCTAGGTGTGAGTGTGAGCGAGGATGGTTGTTAATCTGTTTTTATCCTGCGTTTGGCTGGCAACCAGTTCAGGGTGTCCCCCGCCTACTACCCGAAGGCAGCTGGGATAGGCTCCAGCACGCTCATGACCGTGAGGATAAGCGGTTCAGATAATAGACGATGCATGTTTTGCGCATTCCCACCCAATAGAAAAGTTTGCGGTTTACTGCATTTCCCACTATCAAAGTATCATTTGCCATTCGTCATGCCTTGTACGTGCATCATTGGTGGCTGTAAAAGTCGGAAAACGTTTCTTTCGACTCCTGAAAATCATTACAAACCAGGAATTTGATGCTCACCATGAAGAAAAATGAACAGTGAGGCTTTGACTGTGCACCCCTCCTTTTCACCGGGGGAGCTAAGCTGTTACTGTGGTTGCAAGCCACAAACATCGCTGGCACTTAGCATTCTGGAGAGAGCTTCACATGAACACCGAAGTACCGTTGTTTCTCGTATGCGCGTTAAAAGTTATCATACAAGTATACAACACTTCCGGGTGCTACCTGCATATTCTTTGAAGGTTTAGGATTCACCGTAAACATCAGTGCTAATTTTCTTGAGCCTGTCTGCGTGGTAAATTTTACACAACAGTTTTGAATGCCACAACAGCTTGGAGTGACAAATAAACAACCTGAAGTCAGACAAGGTTAAGATCTTGGCACCAAAAAGGTTTACAGTATTTCCAAACCAAAACGCTAGACCAACAAAGTACAACTAACGACACTGGTTACAATGACCAAGGGAAAACGAGACAAACTAAGAACGCTTTCCAAAAGGCAAGGACAAAATATAAACGGAAATCGCTTGTCTCACTTCTGTGAAAAGCGTACTGGACATCGAAACACTTATTTTGGTCTTTGCCAACTCTGCAAGTGCAGTCGCCACTGAGCTGAGGATTAGTTACTTCCAGGAGAGAGCTACGTGGTGCGGCGCAAGCTAGTTTAGCATCTAGCACTCTTAAGCAGCCTGAAAAGAGAGGACTTGAGTATTGGTGACAGCATAATGTTGAGGTGACGTTTTTTTTAACCACCTTGCAGCTGGTGAGTGTGATTGGTGAGCATGCCGCTGATTGGTGAGCTTGGGGAATCAGAGCAATTTAAAACACATCAGCTGACGGTGACAAAATCACATTGTCCGAGATGGCAATTTCGATCCCAAAATGACAGATCGTTCAGCCCCATACAGTATCACAAACTACTAGACCAGTGGTTCTTAACCTTTTTAGAGGTACCGAACCCAACCAGTTAATATGCACATTCACCGAACCCTTCATGAGTAAAAATAAATAAATATATTTTTAATAAATTCAAGATATTAAAAACATGCATTCATTAAAAACAGAAAAAAGTAATTACAATTTCAAGAGATAAGTATACTTTTTTTTTTTAATTGTACGACGTACTATCACGACAGTCACACGTTGACTACTGAGCGAACTAAATTTCCCACAGCACTGATTGGACAAGCAATGTCATGTGATCATCTGCAGCCAGTGATGGCCAAGCGGGCGTGTCATATCTAATTAACATGTTGAGTCGCGTGTGTCTTATCCTCCATGGCAGAGGCTCCGTCAAACCCCTGAGACCAACTCACCGAACCCCTGGGGTTTGATCGAACACAGGTTAAGAACCACTGTACTAGACGATTCCCATTGGAATACATTGTGGCACTGGTTCTTGACAACTCTGCATTTCTACTTTTATTTTAAATGCATGCATTCATTTCAAGGTGTTTGTACAAACCAGATGACGGAATTGCGGTTGACTGCAACAATTTTTGGTTATACTGTAACAGACGTGTGTCACATTTATCTTGTTCAGGGATGACGGTGTTGTTGCTTACTGTATTGTAGAGCCAGTAGAAAAACACTCCCCCCTGGTGTTGGAGTGGTCACACAGTTCCATGCCTGGTGGCACATCTTCACAGGCTTGGGCTCGTACCTGCACATACTTCTCAGGTAAACGCCTCAATCACTTTATCAGTGTGATGAAACATGTTCAAGCACATTCACGTGTTTTTCCGTTTATTTATTTATTTATTTTGTAGTTTGCAAATCAGAACAACCTACCTCAAGTACAGACCAAAAGTAAAGGTATGCTGTCTATTATTACCTTGACTACTCCATTATTATACTGCATTTCTAGTTTTGACAGCAAGGGAAAAAATTGAGCCTTGATTAATTTCTGAATTTCACCTTGATTTAGTTTTTGTGTGGAGTTTGGCCCACTCTGCATGTTGAACCACAAAGGACAAGCTGAAATGAACGGACCAGTACTGAATAGATGGTGACCGTTAACTGAAGGACCAGGATGTGCTCCGTTCAACTGCTGGGAGTTTGCACCCCTGCGGAACTACACCCAGGCAGTCCTCTGCTCTACACTGTAGAGAATTAAGTACAGTTTAGCACTGGAGTTTTACTGGAAATGAATTGTTTTTTGTTTTAAAAATCTAATTTATGAGATTAGCTTTCCTGAAATATTTATGATGTACATGTTTTTTTAAAATTCATGATACAGTAAATGCAAACATAAAACACTCAAATGACTCATAAAAGAATAAAGATAATGATGATTATTTATTGTTTTACACGGGAGAGTGTCAATTAACTGTTGTTATGTCATCTTTAATGTGGACCAATGTGATATTGTAGGTCTGGATTACAGAATCATCTCATTGAACCCTTTCATTCACCTTGTAACCTGATAACATGATAAAATGTCCACTGTAGTGACAGATTTTGACTTTCTTGAAACATGAAAGACTACTAGCAAACATATTTAAGAAGATATACCGTAATTATTTATTTGTAATTTATTTAAGGACCAATGGAATAAATGGAACATTTCAAAATTATTAGTTTTGCCGTAGTTGCAGGGATTTCCAAGCATTTTCAGGTCAAGACATCAATGATTTTCCAGAACCTAAACGCGAACATACTATACATCCTGAATCATCCCAGACATATACTGAATCAAAAGGCTTTTTTTTTACCCAGTAAATGTATCCTGCTACCTAAGTTTGGCAAAGTCTGCCATCGTGAATTAGGAAAACTACCTACAGTCAAGTATTAACCATATTGTCCATTTCGACTACTGTATATGAAGGGGACGATTCATTTTGATTTTAATGTCTGTGTTGCTGCTGTGAAAGTGACCATATAAAGGAAATTCTAACCTGGGACTTGAAGTAAATTGGTAATACTACAATCCACACTATTAATTAAGGGGATGATGTGTTAAGTTTCTAGAGGCGACACTACTGTGAAGCAGCGTGCCACTGACTCGTGTTCACTGACTCGTATGTTGAACACACTTGCAAAGATGAGCACAATGTAAGACATAAGTATTCAGTTTGTGCCTATATTCCTCACTGGGGGGCATCAACGTGTCATGGCTGTTCACTTCTGGCAAAGGAAAATTATAGCAAGTTGTATATGGTTGTTAAATTGGGTGCCTTATTACGTGGGTGTGCAGGTTAACCCACACTGCCTTGTTTGTTCATTCGAATATTTTGTGTTCATATTTCCTTGGTCATTAAAAGAACATTTTGAGTTAGTACGTCACCGAGTGTGATGTGTTCTACTGCTGATTACGTTATACTGATGCTTATAGTATGTGACCAGAAAAACAATCTTTGCTTTCTCACTTTTTGTGCCAGTATTTAATGTTGACAAATAAAAAAGAGCATTTATGTCACTGATTATTGTTATGGTGTGTGTTTGGACGGCACGGTCTCGACTGGTGACACCAGTCACAGTCAAGAGGTCTATAGTTCAATTCCAGGCTCCGGCCTGCCTGAGTGAAGTTTGCATGTGTGGGTTTTCTTTGCTACTCTGGATTCCAAAAACATGCATGATAGGTTAATTGATGACTCTCAATTGTCATTAGATATGATTGTGAGTGTGAATGGTTGTTTGTGTGCCCTGCATTTGTCTGGAAACCACTTCAGGGTGTGCCCCGCCTACTGCTCGAAGGCAGATGGGAAAACTCCAGCACACCCGCAACCCACGCGAGGGAAAGCAATCTTGTATACTGGATTTAAGCAACAGTCCCCAAAGGCCGATCATACCCACTGAAAACTATCCACGTAGACCAGTAGTGTGGGCACCCAGCATGCCAAACAAGTATTTGTTGTATTCCTTTGACCATCAGCCACTGCACCATTCAGAATAGTGTCAAAAGGCAGGCACAGGATCTGTGGCACAGGAACAGGGTCAGTAGGCGGCCGCAGCAGTTACGCTAACATGATCCGAGGATGACCGCATCACTTGTACCACCTGAAGCAGATCAGAAGGCTCCCATGTGAATTTTGCCACAGGAAAAGGATCACAAGGTGGCCGCGGGACTTGAGCTGCTACCAGAAGGAAGGAAGGCAGCAGCAAGACTTCAGCGACTGCCGGAACAGGGTCAATAAGCCGGCCGCAGGATGTGTGGCGCTGGAACAGGGTACCATGGTGGCCGCAGCACATGTGCCACCAGAGTAAGGTTGGGTGGTGGTCGCAGACCGTGCGCTGCCAAAACAGGAACGGGTGGTAGCTGCAGGACGTGTGCTGCCAGAGCAGGGCCAGAGAGTGGCTGGAGAAAATTTAGCGCCTGTGCCAGGTGGGAACAAGACCCAAGGCCTGCCTTTTGACCCTATTCTGAATGGTGCAAAGTATGTCAGGTTTTGCTTGCTCGTATTGCCATGCTAGAGCAAAGGGTTTGAAGAGCACCCTCCACAGCAAGCGAGTTTTCTGTTCAGGTTATTCACTTCAGTGCAGAATGATCCAGCGCAACTCCTCTGCAAAGTCGATTTTTGGCTGGATCATTCTGTTATGTTGCAAAACGTGCTACAGTACCAAACAGTTGGAAAAACTATCAAACTAAAATGTCTAACCAAAACAGATAACTACAACAAAAGGTAATTTACAAAGTACCAAGATGTCATCCTCGATAGCTCACTATCGTTCCATTCTCATATTAATAACATAACCCGGTCCGCATATTTCCACCTATGCAATATCAACCGTCTCCGTCCCTCTCTCACCCCTCACTCCACTGCCATCCTTGTCCACAGTCTTGTCACCTCCCGTATTGACTATTGCAATTCACCTCTCTTCGGTGTCCACAACAAATTCCTCGATAAACTTCAATTGGTCCAGAATTCTTCGGCCCGTATCATCACTGGAACCCCCTCCTTCCATCACATCACCCCCATCCTCCAACAGCTCCACTGGCTCCCTGTCAAACTGAGGATCAACTTCAAAATACTCTTCTTCACATTCAAAGCCATCCATAACCTTGCCCCCCGTATCTGTCAAACCTTCTTCAAATTTCCGTTCCCTCTCGTTCCCTCAGGTCCTCAGCCTCCCTCCACCTCTGTGTACCTTCTGCCCGTCTCAGCACGATGGGGTGCAGAGCTTTCAGCCGCTCTGCCCCCAAACTCTGGAACTCACTCCCACCCAACATCCGAAATATCGACTCTCTTCCCATATTCAAAACTCATCTCAAAACCCACCTATTTAAAATTGCATATACAGTTTAAACTCATCACTTTTTATTATTTCTAATTTTATCTGTGGTTTTATTGCTCTTTTTAATTGTAAAGTGTCCTTGGGTATTTTGAAAGGCGCTTATAAATAAAATGTATTATTATTATTATTAATCATTATGATAACTGAATGGACATGATGTGCTATGAAAAGCGGTCGGAAATCCTCTCTGAGCACACACTGGTTCACTACGACCATTCGGAAACTTAGAGCATTGCTCAAATTTGTCATTCTGCTATTCAGAGTGCACCAAAAACGTCGATAGGCACTAGGCGCTCCAACTATAAGGACACTGTGCGCCAATAAATAAATTTTAATAATTTATATATGTATAAATAAATCTATAAACTATAATAATATGACAAAGAAAAAGTGTGTGTGTGCGTGTATGTAGACAGTATAATTTTTCTGACATTATTAAGACCTCACAACATTGAAATAGATACAGTAGACTGTATTTTTTTAAAAATACAATCGTATCATTATCATGTGTGAACAAATACGTCACATTTGCGTGCGTGGGCTGTTTTACTGGAATCATGACACATGACAACAGCCGGCAGGCCAGGGGTGCAGAGATGATCTCACAAGGTAGTGTGAAAACATGGAGTTTGATGCCAATCTTGACTCACTCACTACGGCGATTTATTTATTGTATCCACATGACGCAAGCGTCGAAACACGTCAGTGAATTTTGTGGCGGCATGGACATTTCAGGCCTGAAAATCAGACAACAAAACCATCTTAAATATCTTTGACGTCTGCTGACTCATTCTGGGAATTCCAAATTGAGCAAGTTTTATATGCCACTCGACTGCTTCTGATGTAACGTTACGCATTACACATTTGGACATGTCGCCTATTTGTTCGAATTACACCCCCCCCTCCCCTCATTTTTTTGGCTTGAATGCCACTCTATACATTTTATAAATGATTAAAACTGCAAATTAGAAATGTATGGGTCATTTCATAAAGACAGCTAGCTGGTGATCCCTCGAATAGATTTATTTGGATAGCGCACGCATTTGTGGTGTATTCTCTGTCATTGTATTTTATTTGTCCTAGCAAAAATATAGTTACGGTATGTTATTTTTACGACTAAATTCCCCCACCATTTCCAAGGAAGCTCTGTCAGATGTACAGCAATTTGGAACGGAACCTTCAAGTGCCCCTCCGCGTATCTAAAATCCTGACGCCTGACACGTGGGACGTCATAATTGCATTACGTGATGTTGTACAGTTTAAACGTGTCTGTAGATGGACGTGTCACGGAAGACGTTTTATTTATGTGAAAGTTGATGTTATCGCCTACAAAACTGTGTCAAATCCGTCATCCCATCTGTGCGTGTTACATGACTCAAGTCACCTGAATTTGAGATGTGCAATAATTATATTTTTGTGCTCTTTGCGCATTGTTCATTGCAAAGTATGTGACAAAATGGATCAGATGTGGCCAAGTTGTGATCCGAGAGACGTGCGGTTCAATTACCAGGCCTTACCTCGCTTCGCGGAGCAAGGTCCGACCCTCGCTGGTCCGGACATGTTCAACGGACCTCAGGCGGTCATGCCGCCGGTCTACATGAATAGTGCTGCAGGCTTTTACAGTCATGGCCAGGTAAGCATGCTTCGATGCAGACTGCTTCCGTTTTACTTGAAGCATACCGAGTAACATGAACTGTTGGAGAAACATGTGCCACGCATCGAGTGTTTGCGAATGCATTTTAAACAAAGTACAAACAGGTTACAGGGTTTCATTTTTTAATATTTGAAAAGTAGAATGATGCATTATGGCATAATTTCATCTTTTTTGGGGAGTTGTGCATGCTTTTCATTTGACATTCATTTGTTTTCACATTAACACACAGTATACTCGCATTTTACACAAAACTGAGCACAGATGTTATGATACACAATACAAAAGTTTCAGTATGATGCAGTACAGTTGTACTACACTACAAACTACCGTATACCTACAAAAATAAGACCTTACAATGGTCAACAGTAAATGGCAATCAGATATGTCTTTATGTCTCCCTAAATTAAAAATTTTAAACAATTATAAAATTGCCTTTGCTTTTTTTGTCCGACCACATCAGGTTTTTGAGGTGTTTTCATTTTTGTTTTTAGGTTTTACCGGTAAAAACTTGTGCAGCACAGAGTTTACCATGCGGTGTAATTTATAGCTATTATGTTTCAGAAAAAAAATTCCCATCTGTTGTGGAACTTAACAGGTAATTCTTAAGTACTGTACAGTACTCCCAAATAGATTGTTGTATGATGTATATTGATGCACAAACCAAAATCTGACAAAGTTGGGACATTGTGTCCCAAAATGAAATAAAATTTAATTAAAAACAGCATACAATAATTTGCAACTCATCTTCAAGCTATATTTTATACATGATAAAAACAAGATAAACTGACAAACTTTATTGATATATAGAATCATTAACTTACAATGTTATGGCTCTAACCCCCCCTCCAAAAAAAAAAGCTGTGTTTTCCACTAACATCCCTTATTCTTTTAGAAATATTCAATAAACATTTGTGAACTGAGAACACTAATAGTTGGAGCGTTATAGTTGGAATTCATTCCCATTCTTGCTTGATGTACAGCTTCAACTATTCAACAGTCCGGAGTCTCCATTGTCGTATTTGACCCTTCATAATGTGCCACACATTTTCAATGGGAGAAGCATCTGGACTGCAAGCAGGCATGTCTAGTACCAGCAGTCTCATACGATGAGGCCACACTGTTGTAACATGAGCAGAATGTGGTTTGGCATTGTCACTTTGAAATAAGATGGAACTTTGCATCCATAACAGTCCGCATTTGGTCCGGAGGACACCACGTCCCACATTTTCCAAAAACAATTTGAAATATTGGCTCGTTAGACCACAACACTTTGCATCAGTCCATTTTAAATGAACTCAGATCCAGAGAAACGGACTGCATTTCTGGATGTT
Source organism: Hippocampus mohnikei (assembly GCA_026261675.1). Classification (NCBI taxonomy): domain Eukaryota; kingdom Metazoa; phylum Chordata; class Actinopteri; order Syngnathiformes; family Syngnathidae; genus Hippocampus; species Hippocampus mohnikei. The sequence goes on from JAKGUB010000325.1 coordinate 5,624,494, forward strand.
GATAAATGGCTTTTGTGTTTCATAATAGAGATTTCAGTTGCACTTAACGGATGTAGCTTCACACTGTATTTACTGACATTGGTTTTCTGAAGGGTTCCTGAGCCCATGTGGTGATAACATTTCCACATTGATATCGTTTTTTTGATGCATTATTTATACAGAATGCTTTTTTTCCCCTGGACAAAGTATCATTAGAAGCTATACATACCCCAGTGATCCAAAAATAATAGACTGGCCAACTACTGCAACACAAACAACTTAATATATACCTGCTGTATAGTTTTTAGGACAGCATGATCCACAAGTATAACAGGTGAATGCTAAATAGGCTGTCACTTATAAAGCGCTTTTCAACCTCGGGACTCAAAGCGCTTGACACTGTTACCTCATTCACCTACTGATGACGCAGCATCAGGGGGCACTCAGGGGTTCAGTATATTGCTCAAGGACATTTCAACGTGGTCGCAATGGCCAGGGATCAAACCAAACAAACTCTGGGTTGTCACGATGCGAGGTGGTCATGGACCCCAAAAAGCAGGCAAGAGGGAGGAGTAGGGTGAACTTGACGAATTGCATTTAATAAAACACAGAGAAAACTGAATCCAAAACAAAGTGCTAACAACCAAAACGAATCCAAAGTAGCAAACAAAACCATGACTGAAGCAAAAACTAAGCATGACCGAAACATGACTGAGAACAAACATGACAGTAGCAAGCAAGCAAACAGCAACACAAACACACAACAACAATGACCCGACACCGAGTGGTTGGGCAAGAGTCCTTTTATGCTCCTAATTACATAACGACCAACAGGTGTGCAGCTGCAGGGAGAGCCCTACAGTGCCACCTGTTGGTCACAAACTGAATCATGACATGGGTTGGGAAATGACCAGTTTACCACTGAGACATTTCGCCCGTCAAGTATTCACACCTGCAATCCCCTCCAAAAATAGTCGCCCGGAAGGGTTAACAGTGATGATAAACCAAAAGGAAAATGGTAAAAATGGCAAGAGAATTTCTTTTTTGAATCAGCAAGTTAGTTTGAACCCTTTTCATGCACCCTGATAACATGAGAAGCTGTCCACTGTAGTGACCGCTGTCCCTGAAAGGGTTAAATGTTGTCTGACTTTTTTTTTTCCTTTCATTCTACGAAATATAGAGAGTAGTTGTCAAGACTTGTTGCGGCAGAACAAAAAGTCAGTTTGCTTTCTAAGCATTGCCCCTGTGATGTTGCTGGCCTTACACTGTATAATTCAATTCTGATTGTGAAACATGAGATATGTCCAAACTGGGATGGGTGGATACATAGCTATGTAGCTTATGTATTTTAATGTGTTCAAGCACGTCACTGTTTTATGTCATGTTGTGACAATGTCGTCGTGTGGCAGGCTAACCCCTCATGTTTTTTTTTTCCACAGCAGGTGCCGTATTGGTGGCCTGTGCAAAACTTCGTTCCGCCAACATCAGTAAATTTTGCTGCTGCTCCTCCACAAATGGTAAGACTTGACGTGGCCGCTGAGTCTGGAGGAAAATTAAAACATTACACGTTTCTTTTCAACTATCACAGTTTTTCGTTGCTCTTTTTTCCTGTTTGTCAGATGGGGGGCACAACAATGATGATGCAAGGGAACCCAAATCTTACGCCTGGTGTGTTTATGTAAGTGCCAAACATTTTGAACAGCAATATTGATTTACAGTGAAACCTTCGAACTTCAACACTCCTGTTCAGATGTCAAACGGAAAAAAAATATTTCTCACAAAACTTTGTCGTTCCAACCTCCACCATGCTCAACGTCTGTAAGATCTTCGTCACCTCTTGCGACACTTACGCTAAGTGACCAAATGAGTTCTGCTTTTTAGTTTTATTTCTTTAGAAAAGTAAAGATAAACCCTTTCATGCAACCTGTAACCTGATAACATTATTAGCTGTAACCGCTGTCCCTGGAAGGATTCATTAGATTTAATTTGATTTAAAAGTCAGCTGCAGTTCTTCTTGATGTGAATGAATTGACTTGTGAGCACAAACACATTCTTTGCTGCGTCCGTGGCCATTCTCACCATCAAAGTAATTGTGTGTTCTGTGGAAGTATGAACGTGTGAGGCCCGCTCGCTGCTGTGAGCGAGTTGCCACTCGCTTACACACACATTTCAACACCAGGGCGTCTTTTTCAACCCGCTGAAACAGTTTGGCTCGCATGTGCCGCCATCAGTTCGTAGGCGCATTTTTCAACTTCTGCCTCCGGCAGAACTTTGCCAACATCCCAGAGGAGGTGGCAGACACTGAGGGAGGTTATAAAGCTCCTTGTTAGCTGGATGAGGTCACCCAGAGTTCCAAACGGCTCTGGATTTTATGGGGGGGTGACACGCCTCTGCAACATGGACATCCGGGACAGTTCCTTTGGATCAGCAGACATTGGTGGTAGTGCCTCTTTTTAAGAAGGGGGGGACTGGAGCGTGTGTTCCACCTAAAGGGGATCACACTCCTCAGCCTAACTGGTCAAGTCTATTCCGGGGTGCTGTTGAGGAGAGCCGTGGAGCAGACTAGCCCCAACAAGAATGAACTTGACCATAAATATTTAGTTTTTTCTTGTTATCATGTTGCTCAATAGTGTGAAATTTTTAAACATCACATTGGCTGTCTACTGGTTCATGGTATACCCCGCCTACTGAGATAGCTGGGATATGCTCTAGCACATCCGCGACCCTCGTGAGGATAAAACGCTTCAGATGATGAATGAATGGATGGATTACAATTACATTCAAAATCGAATCATGGCTTAATCTATTTTGGACAGGGGTATTGCCTCGCTAGTCATGAACCTCACGACACATCACTGCCAACATTGCCGCCAAAAATGCCAAACAATCGCCAAATATTCATCTGAGGACAGCTTTTTTCCATATTCAGTTTGAGGGAATCAGGAATTCGATCTGAGCAAAGCATATTTCTGTATAGAATATTGAGAAATCAGCATGAAAGATGACGGGTGTTTTTGACCACTGAGTATAGGTTGAACATGGGAATCCTGGGCATTTCAAACCCCACTTGTCATGCAAAACCGTTAAAAAAAAGACATTGAAAAAAAATTACTCAATTATGTTTGATGAACTTGAAAAAAAAAATGTTCTCCTTTTTTTTTTTTCTTCGTTAATAGGAGAGATGCCGACGATGAGGTGGAGCAGCAGTACATAAAGAAACCTCCAAATGCCTTCATGGTGTTTGCAAGGAAGCATCGCAAAGCACTCATGGGAAAACTGGATAAGAAAGACAGCGCCTCCGTAAATGTCATCCTGGGAGAAATGGTAAGTGTGCCCCCAATCGGAGAATATACACATGCCACAACTTTAGGTCCAGTGCAGCTGAACAAGACAGAGATCCAACGCAGGAGCAAATAATCTTACTTCCAAATATATCAATAGTTTACCACAGTAACAGTTCTTTTTGTCAGTATTTGTTAGTTAACATGTATATTTTAGTTCTCTAACACTGTCAATTTGTGTCCACAGTGGAATTCACTACCACAGCAAGACCAGGCCAAATACTATGAGGAAGCAGATGTTGAGAGACGACGTCATGCCCAGTTGTATCCCAACTGGTCAATGTGTGACAACTATGTGTGTTGAATTATTATTTTTATTTTTTTTTGTGTAATAACGTCTAGCGTACACTGATTGGGATGTCTTGTTTGCATTTGCTCATGTCTGATTCTTATGTAGGGCAAGAAGAGGAAGAGGATGAGGGGAAATGCCACTGTTATAGGTAATCTTTTGTTTAGCTTGCATCATGTCACACAAGTTGATCATCAACAAGATCATTTACATTTGAGTTTGTATGTTTTGAAATTTCGGGAGTAAACATTACATTTCAGTGATATGTATCTTAAATGTCCAAATATGGCAACGTGTGCGTATCACCTTGTCACATTTTTTTTCAGTTGTATATTTGTTCAAATCTAGGACACTCACAAACGGGCTTAATTAATACTGAATCTGAATAGCAACGTGGTTATAAAAATAATTGTTTCCTGAATTCTATCAAATTCTACAACATTGTAATATAACTGACATATCTTTTTATTTTTTGTAGTTTTAGTGTGTTGGCGAATGCACATGTGTCGGGCAGAATCCTTTTAGGTTACAATTGGTTCCTGCTAATAATCACCACGAGATGGCGTAGGAACACGAACGGGTAAACAGCTCAATGGGGAATATAAAGAGAGTGTAAACACCATATATAAGGCGCATTGGATTAGATGGCGCATTGTTGGCTTTTGAGAAAACTGAATGCTTTTAGATGCGCCTTATAATGCGGAAAATACGGTCAACTCTAATGCTAGGTTAAAAAAGGACAAAGTGAAGATTATGGTCAGGAGCCTGGCCCACAATTTTTTTTTGAGCCAAATTCCAAAAAAACATTTCAAACCGGTGTTGTCTTGGACTGATTCAAATCTTTCTTGTTCACCAAGATCCTGAAGCTCCGCAGCCCACGAGGATGTGTGTGGCTCCAGTCCAGACGGGCATGATGGGACCTGAACGATACCCTACGCAGGGAGAATCACAGTCTGTGAGCAACATTGCATGTTTACAACAACAGCCTCCGAAAGCCAGCCTTCCTGCTTTTGTGCATAACTTCATGCCTCCAGCCGCTCCGACTTCATCCGGGATGGAGTTTTCACAGCTTCTGAGTGGTGTCAATTACATGCCCCTGGCCCATGAAAAACACACCCGACCATTGACTGTGAATTCGTCTGAGCCTCAGAGCTTAGAGGAAGAGCTGCATGTAATACTGGAGCGATTTGAGGAAGAATCTTCCACGACACAGACTGAGCAGTCTGCCGCGGCGCTGAATTTGGAAGAAGAGCTCCAAAGCTTGCTGGAGCGTTTTCAGAATAAGCCCTCAACTGCACAGTTAGGCACAGACAAGCTCCACTGCGTCTTTGAGGGTTTAGGAATCACTGCCGCTGAGACTGGAGGGTGTTGAGGGTCACGCAAAGGGGTGGGATGGTGGAGCCGACCTATGAAGTCAAAGGAAGTACTCGAGAATCTCCAAATTGCACAACAGACTTTACTGTTTGTGGTTCGTCACAATCATTAATGAATCCTCAGTTTACAGTGTGTTTTTTTGTTTTGTTTTTTTCAAATCATGGACATGCCACAGCACTTTATTTTCTTCTAAGATGCCATCGGTTTCACATGGGAATGCACACGAAGCAAGCGGATCCAAATGCAATATTTGGACTTGTGTTCAAAGCCTGCACAGAGCTGGCCCGGATGTTTATGGACGGCAATGTCTTCATCCACTATCCCCCACCAGTACCCGTTGGATTATATCATACGACAATCACCTCAGTCAGTGCTTCAAGACATTGGTTCTGCCTGCTGCCTTACACATACTCTTGTAACGATACATATAATATATATATACAGTGGTACCTCTACTTACGAATGTCTCTTCATACTATTTTCATGTTGCAAAACACCTCAGAGGAAAATATCGCCTCTTGTTACGAAAGAAATTTCAAGATATGAAAGGTAAAAATACAGTATGGGATGCTACTCGTATCTCCGAGTTTCCTGAACGCAACACACTTATAGCTGCTCTGCCATTGGCTAAGAAGGACCTCATGTGTCCATGTGTATAGATAGATAAAGAGATAGATGTGTGTCTGCAGCATTCTCGTCATTCGCCCCTCGGGCCATGAGGCATTCTGATAGTTTTACGTAAATGTGACTCACCCAGAAAAAGTGTTCACCAGTCCAGCGATCGCTCACTATGCTGATGTTTGCCTTGGACATTTTCGAAGGATTGTTAAAAGCCGACAAAAGCAAACGTCCTTGGATCAGTTCTTTACAAAACGCCGGGCAAAAACCACTTCTGAGAGAGAACATGCATGAAAGGGCAAAAAACGATGCAGTTCAAAGTTAAATGACCGTTATTTTTATTCTTTACTCTGTTCTTTCTTTTTTACATTATGCACAACTCATGTATTGTGCAATAGTCAAATTGTAACATGTATTTGTTACATATTTTGATGCAATTTTATGCTTTAGAAAACATTTATGTCTAAATTTTTGGTGGGCTTGGAACGGATTAGGGCATTTACATGGAAAACGCGTCTCTACTTACAAAATTTTCTAGTTAAGAAATTTCTTCCAGAACCAATTAATTACTTAAGTAGAGGTACCATTGTATAGGAATCTGGCATTTACAAACCTCCTTTTGAAAGCCTTCGACCATCTTAATGTCACCGGATTTTATCCTCACCCAATGGAAAATCACAACACATAAGCAACCCGCTCAATGACTTTTAGTTCAGCCTTTCAGATCTCGAGTCCTCGCTCAAACCCTTCACTTTTCACAGCTGATCGAGAAGCACACACCGCTGCCACTTTTGGGACTGAAAGACTCTTTAGGGATGAGGTTCGGCTTCCAACTTTGAAGCTCAGGGAGAGCTTCCGTGCTGGAATCTCGTTAAACTTCCCAATTGTTAAAAAAAAAAAAAAAAAGCGTTGCACTCACTAAGTACTTCAACGAACTTGGTTTTTGCGCTATTATATGCTGCACACACCTAACCTAAACTATTAATTGACATTGTATATAATCTGTAAATAGTTTTCTATCCTATACACATGTATACAGACTATATAAAATATAACACTTGTATATTGTAACTTTGTTGTTTATCGTTGTACATAACAGATGACGCATCACTTATGTTGCAGTACATAATTTATTTTTGCACTTCTGACTAGGTGCTAGCTGCATTTCATTGGCGTTGTACCTCTACTCTGCACAATGACAATAAAAGAATATATCGGTCTAGTTGATTCTAAATTTTATGGATTATTTAACCCGCATCATTCAGGAGTGTGTAAAGGATCAGCACCGTCTCCCTGTAATCCTGAACAAGATTGAGAGCAGGTGTCGTCATCAAGACCCAGGCGTCTGTTGTGTCGGTTCTCTCTCAAGAATGCATTTTTTTAGCTCCTGCCCCTGATGTTCAAGAGATCATTTCAGAAAATGAAGTCTAATCTTTTTCCAAAGTCATTGCTTTTGGGTAAATATCTTTTTGGTGAATCCATGATGTTTAGCTAACAGTTTGAGCACTGTTTAGCTAACAGTTCGGTGCAGGGAGAAGCATTGCGAAACAATCCAGGGACTGTCCTGTCTTTTTCAACAACATCCTTTTTTTTATTCCTGTGATTGTTAACTACATAATAGCAGACTGCCGCAACAAGCCCAAACCTGTTGTCTGTTTTTCTGTTAGGTGTTCTCGAACACCAAATTTACATTTTTTTGGACTGCGGGAGGAGTACCCAAAGGGAATTTAAGCACAGGAAACATCCTTTAGAGAACGGTCCCAGCTGAACTCTGAATCTTCTTGCTGTGAGGCAATTGTTCGTACTGACCAAAGGTATACTCACAGCAGGCCATTTGAAGTGGGCCAGGGTTACACCTCAGTTGAAGAAAACAAATCTTTTTGAGAGGTGAAGTAAAAATAAACAACTGAGATTATATTTGCACAAATTTCCACACCGTGTAATAGCTGAGGATGTATTTGATCAATATTCGACCATCCTTTACCTTACTCTATAAAAATAAATAAAATTTTATATATAATGTTTTGTATTTCCATTCCAAATTGCATACATTGCAAAGAACTGTACAATGAAGTTTTTCCGCATTCCGTGACTAAAGCAATCAAATTGTCATTCATTTCTAATGCGAAACTTGATATTAGCTCGGCAAACGTTCAGTGTGCTCAAAGAACATTTTACGGTACTTATGGCCAAACTAGCATTTGAACTTGTTGGAACTACCGGTATACATCTTAAAGCTTTCTTGTCTGGTCAAAGAGCACACAACACAATCTGTGTATGTTGCACATACAGCACATTTGACAAATAAAGTTGTACTTGATCAAATTTTGACACAGACAAAGTAACACAACCAAATCCTCTTTTCTCATTGCAGTGATGTAAACAATGTATGTTGTAACAGGAACTGACGGAATGATAATTATCTGGAAACATGTCGGCTCAAAAAGAAGCTCAGATTTAAATCAGGCTAGATGTTCTCTATTCCTCATGAGTAGCAGAGCGCACTCATTTGTGATGCTGTACTTTACCCTGTCCGATAAAGTAAATAAGGTCAATAAAACATACCCATGATTGCATGTGTGGCCATTGGCCAATGGCGGCTCCTTTATTCATTACAGATAGTCAAGTTGACTAAATCGGTTTAGTTCCCCTTTGGCGGTGACGAAACTCGAATTTATACATTTCCTGTACGGCAGAATAAGAATGCCTTGTTTTGGTTTGTGGTCATCTTACGTACGTTTCTTAGGTGATTCATCTGCATGACTTTAAACTGGTCTTATGAGAAAGAGTAAGTATCGTTCTGTCACATTTCCCATCCAAGCGCACATTTGATGTCAATCAACCACTTTTTGGCAAACAGAGCCAAAACAAATTTTCTGTGTTGACCGTGCGCAGTATTTGTGTGCAATTGGCCTCTTAAGACAATGATGTGATCACCATTACTTCATGCAGTAGTTGCTGCTGTCATCCGTCAGAGCAGTTACATCACCTTCCTTGTTTTGCCTTCCATATTGTGTATTAAGTAGAAATGCATTTTAGTCAATATGCATTTCACATATTGCATCAGCACAATGTGTTTTTTGGGGGGGTTTGTTTTAGTCTTCATTTTCGTTTGGTAAGCACATTTTCTGACCCGGAGACTTCTGACATGTTGCCTACCGTAAAGTTTGGCACGATTACAAATTCAATATATGCTTGCATAAGCTTATACATAAGTATATACTAAACAAAAAATGAGCATAGGTGATTGTTAACAAATCTGTTTTTGTGCGAAATTGAGCGTCTTGATGCGTTTGATTTAATAAAAGCTAGTGAAACAGTACACAACTTCCAAGTTATGATTTGGAGATCTAACAAGATTCAACTGAATTCTATTGTATTGTGACGCTACAAAGATGTTGCTGCCTCAAAATTAGCGGTATATGGTATTATATTCATCGTTGACTCCCAACTAAAATGAACACGTTATTTCCAGTGAAGCTGCAAATGCTTGACTGGAATTTATATCGCTGCAAAGCATAAGCGAAGACCATAACAAGTCCTACAGCCAAAAGGACGAGTCCATATTTGGCAATAACTGCAATGTACTGTTACAAACTATAATGTGGAAATGGATGGCAGGCCAAGGGAGTGGTTCCATGTTTTGTTAGTATGGTGTTGTAATATTGGTATTTTCTCATGCCAGTTCTCAGCTGTTGGTATTGTGGTTTTAACCCTTTCAGGGACAGCGGTGACTACAGTGGACATCTTATCATGTTATCAGGTTACAGGGTGCATGAAAGGGTCAAAGTCATCCAGCTGCTTAATACTTGAATGTAAAATTTCTGGTCAAGTGTGAGTATCTTTGTATTATCCGACTGAAAATATTTTTCCATCCATTTTCTAATCCGCTTATCCTCACAAGGGAGTGCTGGAGGCTATCCCATCTTTCATCGGGCAGTGGGCAGGGTCACACCCTGAACTGGTTGCCAGGCAATTGCAGGGCACAGAAAATATTTTTGTGCTTGAAAAATTGGAAGATACCGTAATATCCACTATCAAATAAATCTATAGTATAATAGTATTTTTTTCCCTGCCTTATTTGCACAATGTCAACAAATTTGAAAGACTAATTATTGATCAAATATTAAGATGCATATGTTAAGTAGCAAAAATATTGCACAAGAAGACATTCCATTTTCAAAAAGATCCCCCAAACTGCTTTCAATTGCGTGATATTACTTTTTTACTCCAGATTATTCTGACATGGGAAATAAATCCTGGTAATTAAGTACCAGTACACTTCCACAGTAAGATATGAGAGCTCCCGCTTTGTACTGTATTTATTTTGATGTAATTAAAAATAGTGTTAAATTGAGTTCAAATAAAAATCATCATCAGAATCCCACAATATTTTATTGTTCATCTGCCTCGGCATAATTTGTCAAATCACAATTACGGGGCTTGTTGTGGAAAACTTTGAAGCCGGGTGAGTAATCAAACCCAACTTCCTCTTTATCCATATTAGGACAATTGTGGTTTCTCAACAGCGAAACATTTAGGCTATATAAGAGGTGCGATGAGCACAGAAAAACAAGTTGAATAGATTGAGGAAACATGCGCGCTCTTCACCTGACCGTTTTACTCTGCCTGGCAGCTGCGGTTAACTGTGGGCCCGTGTCGCATTTGACAGCGCAAGATGAGACTTTTGCAGAGGTGTGTGTTTTTTATTGCTCTTTTATGATTTTAACATCTGAGCAGGCTTGATATCTCCCATTTAGGTGGACAATCTGCCAAACGTAGAGCGCACATATTTTACTCCGTAAAATTTTTTTAATGATAAAGTTGCCTTCTTTTACAGGACTACCTGAGAAAATTCTATGACCTCACGGACGAAAGTGGCCCATCCGTCCGACGTGGGTTCAGTCAACTCAACAAAAAGCTGAGTGACATGCAGAGATTCTTCGGATTAAAAATTACAGGAACGCTGGATGATGACACCATGGAGATGATGAAGAAGCCCCGCTGTGGCGTTCCGGACGACAAGATTGGCCGTTTCTCGACTTTTGGAAACAATCTCAAGTGGCAGAAAAATAGTCTGACATACAGGTAAAATAAATGATTTTCAATCGACCAAAAGTGACAAACTGAATGTTGTGTTTTTGACATCTGGGATAAACTCCAGCTCACGTGTGACATAGAACAAGATTTGCCGTAAAAATGAATAAATGTGTAAGTGACAAACTGCGTAATTATTGCATATGGTCCATACACTGTGTTTTTGTTGATCTGCAGGATAGAGAACTATACACCAGACATGACCCAGTCAGAGGTCGATTACTCCATCGAAAAAGCGCTGGACGTTTGGGCCAAAGTTACTCCTCTTAGATTCACCAGAATCTACAGTGGCACGGCAGACATCATGATCTCATTTGGTCGCCTGTGTAAGTACAGAATCAGAATGATCCGCTTCAGGATTAGTGGTTTTGAAAATGGATGGATGGATGGATGGATGGATGGATGGATGGATGGATGGATGGATGGATGGATGGATGGATGGATGGATGGATGGATCTCAGTTTGGGCCTTTCTGTGTTGAGTTTGCATGTTATCTCAATTTAAAAATAAACAAACAAACAAACAAACAAACAAACAAACAAATAAATAAATAAATGAATGAATGAATGAATGAACAAATAAACAAACAAACAAACAAACAAACAAACAAACAAATAAATAAATAAATAAATAAATAAATAAATAAATAAATACATACATACATACATACATACATACATACATACATACATACATACATACATACATACATACATACATACATACATACATACATACATACATACATAAATAGATAAATAAAAAAGAAATAAAAATATAGATCTATAAATTGACAAATGAATATGAATCTTTTGTCCTTATAACTGACTTGGCGTAAAGCTGTATTCAAGACGGCTGGGCTATTTTACAAGCAATAAGACAACTGAAATTGTTTGCCAGCAGTCCTGACAACAAATCTTTGGCAGTGTCGATCAATGTTATTATAAGTCACGAAAATGAATGGAATAACTCAAAGTAAAACTGAAAAATAAAGAAAATTGGACTGATCGCTTTCCCAGAAAATGAAATCAAACTCAATATACATTTTCTGTTGATAAAACGAACTAAAAGTCTTATCGCGAACATGTTCTCCGTTGTCGTCTTTTTCCATTTATTTAAAAATGAACTGATTCATTTTAAATGTAATAATTTCAGTAATATTGTTTAGCTGGACAACAGAAGCAAATTTGGATGTCAACACAAATGACTGATTAATACTTGTAAAATAGTGGCTGAAGCCAGCCTACCTTTAATGTGATGTGATGTGAACGTCACGGTTTCAAGTTTTGTCCATTCGAAAGATAATATTTGTGACACAACTTCAGTCGTAATTGAGTCGACTTATTAGATGTGTAGTTAGTATTTGCCATTGGCATCGCCCCTAAAAAACTGTTGATTTGTCATATAAGGCCAGGGGGCATATTTGGGTGATAGTTGTGTTTTTAAAGCATTTACATACAATGCGGCATACATAAGATGCTGTATCACTCAACAGAAAGACAATGAGCTTGTGGCACATTAGTACACGGATTACCGTGAAGCTATTTCCCATGTTTTTCCAATCATGAGTATAAAGAGGGTGACATAGTAAACATAGGATATCCTGAAAAGCATCTCGAACAGTCAAGAGCGTAGGCATGTCACCTCTGATGTCAATCTTTTCCGAATTCCCAGCACATGGTGATTATTACCCCTTTGATGGCCCCGATGGAACTCTGGCCCACGCCTTCGCCCCAACTTCTGGCATCGGAGGAGATGCTCACTTTGACGAGGATGAGACCTTCACCTTTCGTTCCAATTCTGGTGAGTTTCTCAAGTTGCGTAGGCATTCACGTACGTTCCTTTTAACAACGCCTCGGGATGTGCCTCATGACTGATGACTTTGTGTCGGCTCTCGTGCAGGATATGTTCTCTTCCTGGTGGCAGCTCACGAGTTTGGTCATTCACTGGGATTAAGTCATTCGAACGATCCCGGTGCCCTCATGTACCCCATATACTCATACTCAAACCCTTCCAACTTTCGTCTGCCGCAAGATGATGTCAAAGGCATCCAGTCTCTTTATGGTATGTCATCAAAAGTCATGTGCAGTCTCCTATTTTTTTTCTGAAAATCATCAAGCCCATATTTCATCTGCAGGTCCCAATCCTGATACGGACCCTGATACCAATCCTGATAAGCCAAACCCCCCCACCACTCCTGATGCTTGTGACTCGAACATGGTGCTTGACGCTGTGGCTACTCTGCGAGGAGAGATGCTCTTCTTTAAAGACAGGTATCACCAGATTTGAAAAACTCAAACAAATAAGCAAACATATTAACCCTTTCATGCACCCTGTAACCTGATAACAAGATAAGATGGCCACTGTAGTGACCGCCGTCCCTGAAAGGGTTCATATGCCGTAGTTAATGCATGTATGGTGCGGTTTCAGGTTCTTTTGGCGAATCTACCCTCAGAGCAGGACACCTCAGCAAAGTTTCATCACCAACCTGTGGCCCAATGCCCCCAATAGAATTGATGCTGCTTATGAAAGTCAATATTCGGGCAATGTTTTTCTCTTTAAAGGTACAGTGTATTTCTTTCGTCTCTGTTGTAGGTCTCACACACTCACACTGGGCTAGTTCTGGCCTTGCATGCCTCGCTGAGTGCGATTCCTGTCTTCCCCCCATCCCACGCTGCATCCATCTAGCATGTTTGCATGCAGCATACCACAAGTGTTATTTCGAGCCAATCGTGCCAAAAAGGCCCGAACGAATTACCTAGTGTGAATGTAACTTTTGACTCCAGATATCACATTGTTTTCATCCAATATCATCTCTACCGTGCATCCTCTAAAAGGTTTTTTTTTTTTCTCGATGCAGGTCGTCAAGTTTGGGCTTTTCGTGGCTACGATCTTATTCAAGGATATCCCAAAGCGATAACAACCTTTGGTCTGCCCAAAGAAGTGAAAAAAATCGACGCAGCGCTATATGATGTGGAATCACAAAAGACACTGTTCTTCGTTGGCAGATCTTATTACAGGTATGTTCCATTGATACGATCGGACCATTGATTGGTAGGAATGAGGCAAGTGTTTGCAAATCGATCGAAATATTCTTTTTGTCAAAAGCTATGACGAAGCCAGTAAGAAAAGGGATGACGGATTCCCAAAACGTGTTGATGAAACCTTTAGTGGCCTAACCGGGAAGGTGACAGCAGCTTTGCAGTACAGAGGTGAGTGAACAATCAATCAGTGGAGGCTGTTGTGTATAATCCTTTTTTTTTTTTTTTTTAAATAAAGAAAAATAAAACTGAGCCTCTCTTTTCCAGGTTTTACTTACATCTACAGTGGACCCCAAATGTTTGAGTACAGCCTGAGCACGGGGACGTTTTTCCGTGTGTTGGGAAACAACTACTTCTTGCCCTGCACCAACGTCTAGATCGCTCGGGTGAAGGAACTCAGAATTCTGAAGACACAAATCTATCTTCATTCACCCCTACTGTAATTGTTTGATATTTTTTTAAACTACCTATATTTACCTATATTTAAAGATATTTTTCACAATAATATTATTCATTATTTTTGAATGTTTATTGCATTTTTAAAAATCAGGTTAAATGAAGATAAAAGATGGCTCACAGAAGGAGGTATTATTATGATTGTTTTCAATGTACATGTGTTGTATGTCACACTACAATGACCACACGTTGGAATGTATCGATGCAAAGACTGTGAAAGAAGAAGCAGAAGTGGAAGAAATAAAATTCTAGTCATTCATTTGGTGTCGGCTCATTTTTAGCACATTCTAATGGATTGTGTGGAGTCATTGCAGTCCTCATAAAGTAATACGGTCTTGAGCGCCATATCTTGCTTTGCCATAATCAATTTGGGCCCCTATTTTCGGATGCAGATCAAGGTTCCTTGCAAGTTAGTGGCGGTCCCAATTTCCAATCATCCGATCGCGATGAAATTCAGCATCCAAGCAAACTTGCCACTCGTGTTTTGTCTATGTCTGACAAGAAGACGGCAACAAATTGACTCAGGTGCTGGGCATTGCACAAAAGGGCAATGTGACAACAGGGCACTCAAAACGGGTGTGACCGGCGTACATATATTGGCAAACAGTGACGAAATCCAAACCACCAGTTAGTCAAAGGGAAGGCAAAACTTTCATATTTGAATAACAAGTAGTAGAAGATGTTTTTTCTTTCTTTTTTTTTTTGTTGCCCAATTTATAGCTTCCTTCTCTCGCTACCATTGTGTTTCATGTCACAGTCCACAGAAACTGTGGCTCAGAAGAACTTTGACCACACAAATAAGGATTTGCAATCAGAAATATTGAACAGATACCAAGTGTTATTGTCAGTGATTATAATAATAATCGGTCAGGATCATTTTTTTTAGAGACGTCCGTCAAGCTGGCCTTTTCTGATTTAACTGGAAGAGAAGAAAATGCTCACTTAGGCCAAATTATTGGCGAGTGTGTACCTCACTTTATAGTGTCACTGCTTGTCATTCCCTTGTGTATACGCTGACTCATTAGTCTCACCCTTATCTGTCATCGACTCCATTCTCAGCCATCAGTTCCTTCCCTTCCCACCTGTGCAGTCTGGACTCAAGCTCTTATCAGGTCATTGTAGATTCATGACACGCATGAATCACTTTAGATTCCCTTCCGAATAAGTAGTAGAGGCTGTTGATGATCTTCATACTTTTTAGAAAATGCTTTTTTTGTTGTTGTTTTGGTTCAATGTTCCTGTTTTCACTCTTGCCTACTTCTTTTATCCTACCCGCCACAGCCATCTTGAAGACAATTATCGCCTTAAGAACATGTGACAGTTTTCTTGACTACTGTAGCTTTATATCAGGGGTGACAAATTTTTGTCACGGGCCAAATTGTAGTTAGGGTTTCCCTTGGAGGCCCGTTAATGAATTTTGGGAAACCATATACCGTATTTTCACGACCATTCGGCGCACCGTGTTGTAGGGCGCAGTCTCAGTAACGGGTGCTATTTCTGTATTTTACACATACACAAAATACTCTGTATTATTGGGCGCAGCCAGGCGTCGTAAAACATATGCCAGCTTAAACATACGCCAGCTTAAACATACGCCAGTTTAAACATACAGCATGCATGCATGCACGCTAAAAACACGTTAGCTTGAAGCATAGCGTAGCATGCTAAGACATGCTAAAAACAGGTTAGCTTGAAGCATAGCGTAGCATGCTAAGACATGCTAAAAACACGTTTTTAAAAATGCAACGGAAGCAAAACTGAGTTCGGTTGTACTTTATTTAGCCATCTTACAATGTACTCACGTTTTTCGATCAATCATCACCCAGAAATCCATCAAAGTCCTCATCTTCTGCCGAATTGAACAATTGTACAAGTACCGGTAATCCATCAAAAACGCTGGGTTCCCTCTCGTTGTCAGAGTCACTCTTATTGCCATGTGGCTCCACAGAAATGATGCCGGCTTTGCCAAAAGCTCGAACAACAGTGCAACCAAACACGTTTGTCCAAGCAGCCACAATCCATTCGCAAATAGTGGCGTAACTAGCCCGGCGCTGCCTCCCACTCTTCGTAAAGCTGTGTTTGCCATCGCCCACCCTTCACTGATTGGCGGACTGCTTTCCCGCATGCGTGTCCTCACTCACGGCCACTTACACGCCCACCCTTCACTGATTGGCGGACTGCTTTCCCGCATGCCTGTCCTCACTCATGGCCACTTACACGCCCACCCTTCACTGATTGGCGGACTGCTTTCCCGCATGCCTGTCCTCACTCACGGCCACTTACACGCCCACCCTTCACTGATTGGCGGACTGCTTTCCCGCATGCCTGTTCTCACTCACTTCTGCCTTTTCTCTATATAAACAGCGTGTCGGCTCTCAGTCAGAATTTGGAACTCGGCTCATACACTAGACGCTCCGCATTATAAGGCGTCCTGTCCATTTTGGAGAAAATTTAAGACTTTTAATGGCGCCTTATGGTCGTGAAAATGCGGTAAATGTTTAATCACCTGCACGTATTACATATTTAGTGCACAAAAAATGGTGGATAACTAGTTTTTAAATCAGAAATCAAGAATAATGACTGTTATTGTGGATTACATGTGACAATTTGAAATTTTGGTTCAGACTTTAGCAAGCATCATGGAACTTGACATGCTTGATTTGCTTTTGCTGGCCTCATAAAATTATGTGGTGGGCCAGATCTGCCCCCCGGGCCTTGACTTTGACACCTAAGCTTTATATTATCCGAAAATAAATCTGAATTACCCTCAATTTTAGGAGCGACTGTCAAGACACCAAACAAAAGATACCAACCAGTGTGTTACTGATTAATTACATGACTCATTGGCCTACTTATGATTCATGCTAGTAGTGGCCAAAGGTGTTTATTCTACAAGTCCATTCATCCATCCATTTTCCTATTCGCTTATCCTCACAAGGGTGGCGGGCATGCTGGTAATTTGCCAGCCGTCATTGGGCAGTAGGCGGGGGAGCACCCTGACCTGCTTGCCAGCAATGGCAGGTCATACACAGACAAACAAGCATTAGCGCTCACAATCACACCCAGAGACAATTTGGACATCCACTCAACCTGCCATGCATGTTTTTGGAATGTGTGAAGCAACCGAAGTACCTGGAGAAAACCCACGCAGGCATGAGGAGAACGTGTAAACTCCACACAGGAAGGCCGGAGCCAGAATCGAACACTGAACCTCTTATCACTCCGCTTTATGCACATTTGCACTCTATAAGGAAACATTTTAGACCTCCTGCTATCTTTCTGTCCTAGATGCAGCACCAGCGTGGAAATAACGACAGAAAAATGTTGCTCAGCTCATAAAATGGACATGACAAGACCCAGCATGCCGATGGCACGTCTTACCTTTAAATGTATGTTGAAGAGAGCATTTGAGGGAAAATTATTACCTAAATTTTAAAAAATGTAGATACGGTAAATATAATTTTCCGGTTGCTGATGTCATCATAGTCTTCATCTTTTTTATTTGGTGACAAATCAAATCCAGTCTTGTTGTTTACTCATCACTGACTCACGAACACTGTTGCTCAACACGCCCACCCCCCAACTCCAATCCTATATAACAGCACATCCAGTGCAGGGGCAACACAACACAATCACTGAGGAAACATGAGCTCCTTCAGCCTTTGCATTGTACTGACCCTGGCGCTGGCAGTTTACTGTCTTCCAGTTGCAGAAATTAATCATCAAGATGAAAGTTTGGCAGAGGTGAATTTGTTATCTTTTTTTAAATGTTTTCACATCAGCCATTTTTTGCACCTGAATTGTAGTTTTTAGGCATCTTCAGCTTGTTGATTCACAACTATAATTTTTTTTTTTTTTTTTTTTTTGCAGGGTTACCTGAAGTCATTCTTCAATCTAACGGAAGAAAGCGGACCTTCTAGACGCGGGATCAGTCAGCTCAGCAAGCGGCTGAGTGAAATGCAGAGATTCTTTGGTTTGCAAATCACGGGAACACTGGATGCTGACACCCTGGCAATGATGAAGAAGCCCCGCTGTGGCGTTCCAGATAATAACTTGGCCCATTTCTCCACTTTTGGAAACAACCTCAAGTGGCAGAAAAAAAGTCTGACATACAGGTAAATAGTTTTTCAGTGGGATGACACACACACACATACTTATTTGTTTGTTTGTTCATATACGAAAGAGGTTAATATTCTGTATTTTTCCCGATCTGCAGAATCGAGAACTACACCCCCGACATGTCACGCTCAGAAGTTGACGATTCAATTGAAAAAGCCCTGAGCGTTTGGGCCAAAGTTACTCCTCTGAAATTCACGAGAATGTACAGCGGCACAGCAGACATCATGATTTCATTTGGTCGCCAGTGTAAGTAAAAATCTATATGTCTCTTGCATTTTTTTAAATGGCTTTTGGTTGTGACTCATTTGTGATATGTTTGTTATCAAAAATATCTTTAAACACAAAAAAACCCTAATTAATTATTATAATCTGATATATATTTATATATACAGTATATATATATATATACATACAGTATATATATATATACATACAGTATATATATATATATATACATATATATATATATATAATTTTTATTTTTTTCTTAAATATAATTATTAATAAATAATTAGCTCAGCAACATACTCACGGAGGCCATTGGCTTAGCTGGAGTACATTTTTGAGTGACGCTGTTTCAGCCAATTATGCAGTTGTTACATAACAAAGCACTCACTAATAACATGATTGCATGACAACACCAGCGGCATGTGAGTGCATGTCGCATCTTGAAGTTGAGAAGATTTTCTGAGCTTAAGGGCAAACATCCTGCCAGCTCATTGGAACTTGGAAGATGGTTCCGAAAGATGAATAATTTCCAGATATTAGCTGATCCATTGAGATGATAATTATATTGATTTGACTTTGCCAAATCTGATTTGACTATATTGTTATTATCAGCACATGGTGATTATTACCCCTTTGATGGCCCCGATGGAACTCTGGCCCACGCCTTCGCCCCATCTTCTGGCATTGGAGGAGATGCTCACTTTGACGAGGATGAGACCTTTACCTTCCGATCAAATTCTGGTGTGTTATTTGGTTGTATTTGCATACCATACACTAAGCATTATAGGGCTTTGGAATGATGTAATTGTTTGGTTTTTTTTTGCTGCAGGATATGTCCTTTTCATGGTAGCAGCCCATGAGTTTGGTCACTCCTTGGGCTTATCTCATTCTGATGACCCAGGTGCCCTCATGTACCCCATGTACTCATATAGAAATCCTGACACATTCGTCCTGCCCCAGGATGATGTCAAAGGCATCCAGACTTTATATGGTGTGTATCAACAGGCTGTTTAAATGCAACCCCCCCCCCCCCCACACACACACACACACCACCACCACCAAAGCACAGACGGTAATTCCAAAACAATTTTACCTCCAGGCCCGAACACAGATACTCAGCCAGGACCTCCACCCCCCACGACTCCTGATGCGTGTGACTCGACCATGGTGCTTGATGCTGTGGCTACCCTGCGAGGAGAAATGCTTTTCTTTAAAGACGGGTATGACTGGATAATGATAATAATACAGACTGGAAAACTATGAATATTGCTTATAAATGTCTTATAAATGCATGCTTTCAGTTTCCTGTGGCGAAGCTTCCCTCAGGCCAGGTCACCTCAGCAGAGTCGCATCACCAACTTTTGGCCCAGTGCTCCAGTCAACATCGATGGCGCTTACGAGAACCAACATGCCGATAGAGTCTACATCTTCAAAGGTACATTTGATTTTTTAATGAAACCTGTTTAAAGCCCCAACCCTGTGTCAATATTAAAATCCAGCCATTATTATCTTTTCCGCCTGTAGATCAGCAAGTGTGGGCTTTCGCTGGCTACAATCTAGTCCGTGGTTATCCCCAAACACTCACTACATTCGGTCTGCCCAGAAGTGTGAGGAAAATTGACGCAGCGTTCTATGATGTGGAGTCAAGAAAGACTCTGTTTTTTGTTGGCAGTTATTACTACAGGTAATTAACAAGCATACATTTTCTTTTCAACAAATATTATACCCTGAGCTTCGATTTTAAAATGTTCTTTTATTATAATGTCAAGCTTTGATGAAGCCAGAAAGAGTGTGGACTCTGGATTCCCCAAACGTATTGATGAGACCTTTTCTGGTCTGAGTAAAGTGACGGCGGCTTTCCAATACAGAGGTGAGTCAAAAAAAGTGTTCGCACCACCAACAACAGCAAAAATGGATTGCTTGGATGGATAGAAGAGTTTAATCAAAAATGAAAAGAATATTTTATAAACTAACATTAAATCTGTTTTGCAGGGTTTACCTACATTTACAGTGGACCTTACATGCTTGAGTACAACTTGGCCACAGGAAGATTGTTCCGTGTACTGAGAAACAGCTACTTCTTACGCTGCACAAACTTCTAGACCAGTTTGACCCAAAGTTTCATTTGTAAGCTACTCGTGTGTAAGAAATATTTCAGTATTGTTGTCACTAAAGACATATTAATAATCCAAACTATGAATTTCCCCCTTCAAAGTAATCCCCCACACTCTAACGCACTTTCCGAGCCCTCTCTGCCACACACTGTCAGTTCAATCAGGCAACCCGAAACTTTCAGACAAACTTTAAAAGACAAGAGAGACTAGGAGTCAAGCAGAGTTGTCTTTTCTCACGAGGAGAGCGCACGAGTGTTATCCATGATGATCTCAGACCAGCTCTGGAGCTGAGATGTGTAAACAGTTACAATCTCGGTACAGCTCTGAAAAGGCCCCTGTTACATGAACTTCTGAAGGGGGGGCATTATACACGTAATGCATTGTTGAGTGGTTAAAGGAGTCATGCTATACCATATACAATTACTCTCACACACTCCTTGAAGACGTCTTCCGGTATCCTCCGCAACTCTCGCATCTTAGCCAGTCATCAACATACAGTATTCGAAATGGATCCCACTGATGACTCCTTTGAGCTTGGGAAAGAGGGGAAAAAAAATCACATAGAACCATGAGGACGGCGGTTGGTCCAGCATAGCCATGTTCTTCTCAGCTTGGAACTGACAGATTCCCTTGACATTGCGAGCAGGGGTATTTTCATGGAGAAGCGGCTGTATCTGTCCAGCCACAACTCTCGCTTCTTCTCCCAGAGTAAGTGAAGACGAGCTTGTCGATCACCTGGGCCACACTGAATGAAAGGGTAAAACTCATAGTTTGGGTTTGAAATCTCGTTTGTGACACCGGTCCTGGAACTTTTGTGATGCACTTCATTTGCATGTAGAATGACTGAAATATGTGGTTTCATAAAACCTATTTTCTAATGTATTACATTAATATACTCTATGAATAAAATTTTGTATGATTTGTATTCCTGTTTTCGTTTTTGGGTCATATATTGGAAATAATTTTGAGTGACTGAGACCCAAAAGGATGTACAGTACAAGGGGGTCCTTATTGACAACAGTGCTGCAAATTGAAACGTCACCTAATTTTGGACAAAACCTTCTCTCCCCCTCACGCTGCTGCCTTTAAAGCAATGTATCGCATTGCTTCAGAGCAATTGAAGCGCGGCTCAACTAATCAAAAAAAAGTTAAGCACTTAAACCAGGGGTGTCAAACTCATTTCACATTGTGGGCCACATACGGCCTCGGTAGAAGTCAAGTGGGCCGGACCATTAAAATTATACCATACTCTGTGAAAAATAACCAAAATAGCATGTCTTCCCTTTGTTTTGGTATAGTGAAGCACCAGAACATTCAGAAAATGAACATATCTAATTTAATGAACTTATCTTTTACAAAATATTTTACGAAGCACCTTAGATTTGTCACGTTTGCGAGGTGGTGGTGGACCCCAAAAAGCAGGCAGGAGGGAGGAGCAGGGTGTACTAGAATAAGTGTATTGATAAAACACAGAAAACTAAATCCTAAACAAACAAAGTTCAAAGTATCAAACAAAACACATGACTGAAGGTAAAACATAACAATGACCAAAACCTGACTGACACAAACATGACAGTAGCATACGAACAGCCACAAACAATGACCCGACAATGAGTGCTCAGGCTGGGAGTCCTTTTAAAGCACTAATTACATAATGACCAACAGGTGTGCAGCTGCAGGGAAAAGCCCCACAGTGCCACCTGTTGGTCACAAACCAAAACATGACAAATGTGCAATTTACTTTTATCATTCACATATATGCATTGCAACTGATCCCACTGATTGTACAAAGGCACAAAACTTTAACAAGTAATTAGTATTGAAAAATACAGTAATGCACATTCAGATTAAACGAGATTTATCAAGAAAGGAATTTTTTAAACCATTTACACATGCGCATATAAAATCGAAATGTAATCCCTGCCTACACTTTACAAACTAAGGAGAGTGCTATTGAATGTGTAAAGAATAAAGTATTCACATGTCCTTCATAGCGTCACGGGAAAAGTCCACTCGTGCTGATGAATCCAAATATCGAATGCCACGTTTCTTTGGTTTCGCATAAATAAATACACAAAATTAGAATCAAGACATGGGTATCCGAGAAAGCAAATTTTCGAAAACGTAGAGTTATGGTAGTTATAAAGCAAACCCCTTTGTGTCAAAACACACTTCAGTCGTTTATGTTCATATCATAAGCACATGCTCATCAAGCAGTTAGCCACATCTTCAGAATGTTGTCTCTCCAAATATTGATACATACTATTGTGTATCTAATTCCGAGTTACCGTTCATACTTTTGCAAAGGGGCCTGTTCAGACAGTCACTGGAATGTTTCATTGCCCAGTCTTGCATCTTTCTCTGCTCTTAACCTCATATCCCAAACACTATCTCGGGAATTAACCGAGGGCTTTACGAGTGTGCAGAGGACGGGAAGAAGAATTTTTGCAGGCACTTAGTCTTTACGTGCAGGAGGATAATAATCATGGAACGTCCATCACTTGTCAAGGTTGCGTTAATGATGATGATGACAGTAGCTCTCAGCGGAGCTGTGCCGACCGTCCTAACCGCCGAAGAAGACCACGCTAAAGCTCAGGTAAACACCGCTGTAACTGTTGATCAGTTCAACCTGAGAGTATGGAGAGAATTAAACGTGATGGGATCCTAATATTCTGTACACCACTTTTTGTTTATCAATGGAGACTTTGTTTCCTGATGACGTGACCAATGATAAGGGTTCCAAACAGTTTGCAAACTTTTCCGAAGCACTCATCTGTATAACTTGAAAGAATTTCTTAGACCTCTAAACGGCTAAAAATTCAGTCCATCCTTTCAAGATTGAAAAGGCTAACACACACTACATTTGAGCAAACAAAAAGTAATTTACAAGTTTTGAACCCTCATGTGTTTTCTTTTTCTAGGATTACCTTTCTCAATATTTCTCTGAAGTGGGCGTCACCACTGGTAGCGAACAATGGCGCAGCGGTCTTGATTCCTTCACGGACACTCTCAAAATAATGCAAGAGTTTTTTGGCCTGGAGGTGACAGGTCAATTGGACAGCGACACAATGGAAGTGATGTCACAACCTCGCTGCGGTTTCACAGACTTACCGACATTCAAGTACGCCCACTTTGATGGGCAACCCAAGTGGGACAAGAATGTGGTCACATACAGGTTCGACAATTTTGTATTGGAACACATTGCAATAATTCTCCACTGAATCAGCTGGATAAGCTTACAATTAATTAAGTGTGTGTTAAATGTTACTAGGATAACTGAATATACACCGGACTTGAGTCAAAGTTTTGTGGATGCCACACTTGCCAAGGCCCTGCAGATCTACAGCGACGTTGTTCCTTTGGATTTCAAGCAGATTCAAACAGGCACTGCGGACATAATGATCAAGTTCAAGGCTCACGGTAAGTGCCCCCTCGTCCTGGGACAAACTTGAATAGTATATTAACTTGATGTCTCTTGCAAAACCAGATCATGGAGATTTTGCACCCTTTGATGGGGAGGGTGGAGTCTTGGCTCATGCCTTTTCCCCTGGTGGAGGCAGAGGAGGTGACACTCATTTTGATGAAGATGAAACCTGGACTCTTAGTTCATCAGGTGCGCCCTCAATTAATCATTATAATGGAAATCATTCTCCGCCAAAGCTAAGCATGTAACCAATGTTTCCATGTTAATTGATTTTGTACACAGGAGTCAACCTGTTCTTAGTGGCAGCCCATGAGTTTGGACATGCACTCGGGTTATCCCACTCTAAGGTTCAAACCGCCTTGATGTTCCCCACCTACCGGTACGTTAACACAGAAGGCTATGTGCTACCAGAAGATGACCGCCAAGGAGTGCAGGCACTATACGGTGAGAGTTTGGCCTCTCTGCTGTGATTAAAATAATGCCACAATGTGAGATACTGTACATCTGGATAATATAATGGGCTCCAATTTTGTGAACTGCCCAATTCCTGCACGGCGATGGGTTAGAACCACTAGTGGCAATTTTGGAGATGAGTGCAGGATGGTGAATCTAATAGAAAGAGGGGAGGTCTGCGCTGTGGTGGGGGTGATCACAGCCAAATTCACTCCTGACCAATTAAAGCGCCTCCTCTCACTCACTTTAAATGTGGCGTGCTAGTCATGCGCTGACACATTATTTTGAATCCCAGGAAGGTTCTAGGCAGGTAGCCCTCCATTGCAATATAATTAGCTGTAGGACACGCACTGCTAAAATATGATTGCTTGCTGCATCCGGCTAGCATGTTGGTTGTCATCCTAGCAAAAACAAGAGCAAGTTAGCCTCACAGCAAAACTAGTGAGTATCTGTCCTTCTTGTTTGAGGGTATTTGCATGTTGTCCGAGGTTCAAGAGATATTTACAAGACTATTTCCATCAAAGTCAGAGTAGCAAACTCAAGTGACTGCTGTTGTTGAATTGACGACTGCTGTTTTAAGTTGGACTACCTGAGGGCCTATACTAACTATTATTACTGAGTAGCCAAATTGTCACTCCACTGCGCGCATCTCCACCAATACACCCTGTGATGCTGTTTTCTTTGATTTGCATTTGTGTCAAATGCATATAGATACTCGTCATTGTGTTGGGTACCTTGTAAGGTGCAATATAAATCGAATTTCTCTAGGAATCAGATCATCAACTAAACCAACAATGAAGCCTGCACCAAAACCACAACCAGAACCTGAACCAGAGCCTGAACCAGAGCCTGAACCACAGCCTGAACCAGAGCCTGAACCCACGCAAGAACCAGATCCCGGACCTGCACAAGAACCAGACAGGTGTAACCGCAATCTCATGTTTGATGCTGCAACCTCCATACAGCGCCATCTTTATTTCTTCAAAGGCAGGTTAGACAAGTATATTTACATTTCACTTCCTGCATAAAACAAATGTTTACTTTTACCTGGAAGCGTCATCAATATCTACTTATATTTCAAATGTTCTATTTCTTTTCAAGCCATTTTTGGAAGAGAAGCAGCAACTGGGATGGTGTCACCACAAGGACAATTAATTCTGTCTGGTCTGGAATCAACAAAGTCGATGCCGCTTATGAGTATGGGCCACGCGGCGCAGTTTTTTTAATTGAAGGTACAAATGAGTTGGATCAAATGAAGCGGCAGATACTGTATATTCAAAAAATTTCTACAGTGACAACCTATTAACTTGACATTTTCATGACAAAGGGGACCACTACTGGCAAGTCAAAAGAAACACCGTCTTACCGGGCTTTCCCAAACCTCTCAGCGACTTTGGCTTGCCTTCATCTGTCACCAAAGTAGATGCCGCCGTCCACATTCCATTTGTGGGAAGAACTCTCTTTTTTGTAAACAACAAATACTGGAGGTGAGTAATCTGTATGTGTGTGTGTGTGTGTGTGTGTGTGTGTGTGTGTGTGTGTGTGTGTGTGTGTGTGTGTGTATACATTACATTTATACTGTGTTGTGTTTTTATTGACAATATCAGAGACATACTGCTTCAACAATTAGTTGAATAGTGAGGTTGTATTTTGCAGCGGTGTACTTAAAGAGGTACATTTTATAGCGCAATGAAGTGTCTGCAACTATATTAGTAGGATCATAATGTTTGTTGTTATGAATCTATAGCTATAACGAACGGAGAGGCAGAATGGATCGCCGGAACCCCAGATTGATTCGCACAGAGCTCCCCGGGATTGGCTACAGAGTTGATGCTGCTTTTGAGTATAGAGGTGGGTCATTTTTCAAAGATTCTTCTTTCTGCAACATGACGTTGTCTAAATGAGACTCAACATTTTGCAGGATACCTGTTCTTCTCATATGGATCCAGGCAGACACAATACAATTATTTGAGAAGAAGAGCGGTTCGCACGCTGATGAGCAGTGACTGGATGGACTGTGACTGAACAGTCACCCAAGTCCCCCATCTATGAGCATTGAATTACAGTATTTTTCGATGGTTCATGCCACTTCTAATATCGCTTATAGGGGATTTAGCTTCTTAGAAATGTATAATCTCATGAGTTCATTAGGTATCAGCGTGGGCAAAAATAATGCCACATAATGGTAGAACCAGTGTTATGTCATGTTTAATAAAGCTTTGGGAGTAACTGACACCATATATGTGATCAAATTATTTTTCTTTCACAACACCAAATACATCTCTTAATATATATTTCACTGTCATGGATTCTTTACCTCAACATTGCCACATGAGGAAAAGCAAAACTAAATACTGTTTGGTTTTGGCAGAAGAAAAAGAAAAAAGAAAAGAACTAAAAATGTTGTTTGTTAGTTTAGCTGTTTACGTTTTGTTTTCATAAAGTTGACTTCTTTACAAAGTAAGTTGGGCCCCAGTCTTTATACGTATTTTGGTTGATGTTTGAGCCATTGTTCAACCTTTTTTGACTTTATTAAATGGATATTTTGTCCAAATTTGAAACACCATTGTCCACACCTATGTGGGGTCCACTCCGATCTGCACTTCTGCACTTCCATTAATTTCATTGGGGAACATTACCTAAATTTATGAACATTTCAGCTTACAAATGGGCTCACCTAAGCATTTAAGTTTATATCTTGCAGTTCCCATTCCACTGTTGTTACCTCAGGCCAATTTAGTGAGAGGAAAACCTCTGTGGAGGGTGGTTTCACCACAGCAACACAGAGTATTAGCCACAAAGTCAGCACATTTTACAGTATTCAATGTTCAATTTAATTTTTTTTCTAATAGCCATTATGATTTTTCGAAGCCATGTGCCTCAATTGTCCTCTCATTCTGGGACTGGGGGGCTGGTAAAACTAAACATTTGGACAGCACTGTGGTTTATGGTTCGTATTTAGGCTTTAGCCATCCTGTGTGGATTTTCATGTTCTACTCTTGGTTGTGTGAGTTTATTTGTATACTTCCTCCCACAATTCTAAAACTCGCATGAAGACTAAATTGCAGGTGAGAGCGTGAGTGCGAATGGCCGCTTATTTGAACGTGACCTGCGACAGAAAAAAAATCGACTCTTGCACCACATCGGTTGGCTGTCTTCTGAAAACAAAACTCAAAACAACAGCAATAACGGTTTCAGCCTCAATGTGGCGAAATTGCGTTTTAACCACGCGACGAAATAATTTTAGGTTACGTCATAGGAACACGCCTCTCCACGTGATTGGCTGCACGAGTATCTCCGGTGTCAGTGCCCAGCCGAAGGTGAAGTGGACTACGTGTCTCATCGGGTTAAAAAATGTCATCCAGTGGACTTTTAACCATACGCGCCGGAACATGCAAGCGCCTGGTAAGCATGGGTGTGTTCAGCAATACAGTACGTTAAGGTTGCCTGTTGTCATATGTTGCATTACCTTGTGTCCGTGCCTCCTGCAGTTGTAAATATTTAGCGGCTAAGCTAACTAGCTAACTTCATTGTGATTGCGTTCGTCCTTGATTGTGAACATAAATTATTGACACGGGTCGCCTACCACATGAATTTATTGATTTTCAACTGAATTGTTTCTTGCTACCTGCCGATCATTGTTTTTTTTTTACTCCGAGGCATTCACATTATGACCCATAACGGAAAGCCAAGGCGAGTTTAAATTGTGCCCACTTAAACGGGCGCTAACATGAATTGTCCTGCATTTCCTTGCTAAGCTGTTTTCACAAATTCAACAACTGTCTTTTGAACTTTCATTCATGTTTGGAGTCTTATGCGTCAACGTTCTCCTTTTTTAGATTCACAAATACCTGTCAAGAACCTACACTTCTCGTCCATCTCTCAATGTAAGTTTGCAACGTGCATATTTATGTCCCTCGTCGGTGTTTGGACTGTACACTTCACGCAGATTTTGTTGTGATGTTTCAGGAAGTGGTCATTGTCAGCTCAGTCCGCACTCCAATGGGCTCCTTCAAGGGCAGCCTGGCAGCGGTCCCAGCTACAAAACTGGGCTCTGTTGCCATAAAGGGAGCTATAGATAAAGCGGGTACAGTTTATTCCCAACACGTTGCTGACAGAGTTTCACATTTCTCAGATTCCTGAATGTATTTTTAACCAGATCCACTGATAAACCTGGCATCAAATACATTTTCCGTAATTGTGAAAAGCAGTTGCAGCTGTTGTTTTCAAGTTTGTATACCCGTTTATAAAGGACTTTTAATTGTTTTTTAACCTGGGCTTTGGTCATACATAGACATTGATTTTGATGTCACTAAATGCAATTGTATTCATTTAGGAATAAAGCCTGAAGATGTGAATGAGGTCTACATGGGCAATGTGCTCCAAGCAGGAGAAGGACAGGCTCCCACCAGACAAGCGTTGCTTGGAGCAGGTGAGATGATACACTATTTATCTCCCATGAAGATATAAGTAGAAAGCCCTCTATGAACGATTAAAATCATTTTACACTGCACAGGCGCTATCCATTGTGCCTCGCTGAAGTGATTGCTCTATAAAGGTCACATTTCCATCCACGTGCTTGTTGTTAGGGAAGATGCCACCATTTCTCTGTACCCACATGCAGTGAATATTCAAGGGTTGATATTAAAGAGCTCAGTTGTGCACAACCCCACGTATCATTTCAAAATGGCAGTTGTCACAGAATACCGGACAATAAAATAAAGCCAACCAATTTATGGTATGGTAATTGCTGTACATACTTAAAGAAATGTTTGAAAGTAGCATCTTCTCCACGTGTCTCATTGAGTTGAGGTTCCTTGTAAGACAGGGGTGTCAAACTAATTTTTGTCGCGGGGCACTTTGGAGTTACGTCTTCCCTCGGAGGGCCACATTAATGTTTAATCATCACATAGTATTATTAATTGTACACAACAAATTGGTGCATTACTAGTTTTGAAATCAGTCAACTATTTGTTTGTTCACTTATTGTTCAAGTGAGTGTGAACAGGACCAGAAACTTATGGCAAAATCTCAATGTTATTTATTACGCATGACAATTTGATATTTCGGTCCAGATTTTAGAAAGGATCATGGAAGTTGACACACATGATCTGCTTTCGCGGGCCACATAAAATGATGGTGCGGGCCAGATCTGGCCCCTGGGCCTCGCGTTTGACACCTGTGTCGGAAGAAGTGCAACTGATTCTTGTTGTTGCATCGTCATTAACCTTCAGCTACTGTGATCTAAAATAAAAAGAAGCAGTTGATGGGTATGTGCTATCCCATGTACAGTATTTGCTTTCTTAAAATAGTATCAAGTGGCATTGCTCCAAGCTATTATCAACTGGTTTCAAATGCAACGTATGAGTAGTAAAAAAAACAACAACAAAAAAACAAAGCTGCATGTTTGAAATGAACAAGGTTCAATTGCATCACAGAGGAAAAAACATTTCTATTGCTCCAGATAATAAAATAATACAGGTCAGAGATTATCTGTGCTAATTCTGAACATTCCACTGGTAAATGCTTTACAAATACATGCGACAGCACTCAACATAACTGTGAAATGTTATCAGTGGTTGATTTTGAGAGTGGATGAACTTTTTCAGTGTATTACTTTTAGGTTTGACACTTGGCACTCCAGCAACAACCATCAACAAAGTTTGTGCCTCTGGGATGAAGTCAATCATGATGGCAGCCCAGAGTCTAATGTGTGGACACCAGGTAGATAAAGCCTTTGTTTTATTAATTTTATTTTTCTCTACGTGCATTAGTGCACCCCATTTGAAAAGTAAGCTTTGTATCCATCTCTCATTGTACATAATTAGACGGAGGTTGTTTGGGTTTTGGTTTTCTTAAATTTTTTATTCAAAATCAGCTTTGCTAGAGATGCATGTTCCGTGGTGATTTTTACATCACATTGGAGGAAGGAATTAGCCAGAAAAAAAAAACATTGTCTGTGTCCACTGGCAAATTTGAATTTTATTAGCGGTTCATATTTGTGGGAGTGTTGTGTTTACTCCACCGGAGACAATGAACCTTGAATTATTTGTGTGCTTTTAAATTGTTGTTCAGGAAGTGATGGTGGCAGGAGGGATGGAGAGCATGTCCAATGTGCCTTACGTGATGCCTCGAGAAACGCCATCTTACGGTGGCGTTAGAATCGAAGACCTCATTGTGAAGGACGGACTGACTGATGTATACAATAAATTTCACATGGTAACTGTCCACTTAAACTCTTAAACATTAGCACCATGAAAAATGTCACATATTTGATAGCACAATGCATACACAGTAGTTAGTATTTAAGTAAAGTATAAGATAGTATTATCCACGTGGCGGAGTTGAGTCTGATAGGTCAGCTTCTAATTCCAATTGACCACTAATCTTTGATGTCATCACCAAACAGGGCAACTGTGCAGAGAACACCGCAAAGAAAAGCAGCATCTCCAGGGAGGAGCAAGACAGCTATGCCATCAGCTCATACACGCGCAGCAAAGTTGCATACGAGTCGGGGGTATTGGCCAAAGAGATTGTTCCAGTTAGCATCCCACAGAAAGGTTGGTAAGAGCGCAATTTTTTTTTTTCATCCTTCTCTGTGATATTTTCATGCTGTATGTTTCATGACTTTCAGGCAAACCTGATGTGGTTGTGTCCGAGGATGAGGAGTGGAGGCGGGTGGACTTCAGTAAAGTTCCCAAACTTAAGGCAGTGTTTCAGAAAGAGAATGGTAATGATCAATTTGTCTTACCTTCATTTTTAGGGGGTAAATGTTTTATTTAGTATGTTTTATTTAGTATGTTTTATTTGCTGTTTTTAGGCACAGTGACTGCCGCCAATGCCAGCACTCTGAACGATGGAGCTGCTGCCCTTGTATTAATGACAGCAGACGCTGCAAAAAGACATAATGTCACTCCACTGGCCAGGATTGTATGTAAGGACAATTTATGATGAAATCTAATTCTGAAAACGGGAAGCTTCTGATTTTTATTCCCTACGGGGTATGAGACAGCCCAAGCATCCACAATTCATTCACAAATTGTGGCGTAACTCGTCCAGCGCTGTTGTTTTTCAAAATGCTAAGTATGCTTGTCCCTCATCACTTGCCGTAGCCCAAGCTTGTTATGTAGGAATGTGGCGATTGGTTAAAAGAACAGTCGGGTAATAGAAGCCAAGTGAGGCCGCCAGCGTGGCAGAATAAGGGATTAAAATCTCCAAGAAAGAATCTTAATTTAATGTAATGCCAAACATTACACTTTTTACTACAGTAGGAGCGGAAGATGGCCATTTTTTTCTTTTAATCCGCCGGATGTTGCTGCGGCACTGTTGTCCTTGCCCGGATGGATAGATGGTGCCATTTCATAAAACTAAAGCACCCAGCACCATGGATTAGTTGATCTTTCATTCTTGAAATAAACTGTGCTTCATAAACGTATCTCTCCATAGGTGCCATTTTCAGGAAGTTGTTTTGCACAACGCACGAACCGGCAATATGGGGTGTGCCTTTAGCGTCCTCTTTCCACCCTTCCCATTTTAATGTCCATCTGGTGTCCTCAGTTACATCCACCTTTCCTCTATATAAGCAGCGTGTCGGCACAACATCAGTCAGTCAGTCATGTGGACCCCTCATTGGAGTCACACAACAGCATTCACACATTTTGGAAGTCAGAGCATACACACGGCATTATTGGGCGGGCGTCCAATTTGGAAAACTTTTTAGACTTTTAAGCGCGCTTTACGGTTGCGAAAATTCGATACTTAACATTACACACAACAGTCTATTTGTTACGACACACATTGTGGGGCATCGTGGAAATGTTTCACTGCTCATTATTTGATTCATGTTGGTCGCTAATGAGAGCTTAGCTGTGTTGGAAGTGGCCTGAAATCTCATGTTTTTGTTTTAAACCAAATCTTTAATTTTGGTCTTCTTCTTTCTGCTCCATAGCATTTGCTGATGCAGCTGTTGCACCCATTGATTTCCCCATTGCTCCTGCATACGCTGTACCAAAAGTATGTACACATCATCTAAATTTTGAGTTTCCTGTAATTGCTAATTACCTAATTAAAGAAGTACTTCCAGGTCAGAGATGTTATTAAATCAAAAGGTCATCTGTGTGTGGCTGTCAGGTGTTGGACGCAGCCGGGCTGACCAAAAATGATATAGCCATGTGGGAGATCAACGAGGCCTTCAGTGTGGTCGTTCTGGCCAACATCAAAATGCTGGACATAGATCCTGCGAAAGTGAATGTCAACGGAGGAGCCGTGTCACTCGGACACCCCATTGGGTAAGCAGTAAAAAGTTATCCAAAGAAAAGTTAAAATATGTCTAAGTTCAGTCATATTGATGCATTATTATTGTTGTTGTTGTTGTTACTGTGTGGTACAGAACTTTTTGTAGTTCCTAATCATGTCCCCTTTTCTCACCTGTCAGGATGTCTGGAGCAAGAATTGTGGGTCATATGGTGCACAACCTCAAGTCTGGCCAGTACGGTCTGGCAGGTATCTGCAATGGAGGGGGTGGAGCCTCTTCTATTATTATCCAGAAGTTCTAGAAAATGGAAAGGGGACGCTTACAGCCACTTTAATACTCTCTTTGAAATATGAGGGTGAGGAATTGTAGCGTCCAAATCGTTTGCAAAGCTCCCTTTTTATTATGAAGAATGCTGTTTTTTTTATCAGGCTCCAATGCAGGTGGCCTATTTACACAACACATAAGGACTTAACTCTTTGACATCATAACTCCAATGTTACACTCCTTTGTTAAACAATTAGGTGGGAAAATAAGTTAATATTTAACTCTGAACTGAAATGGTTGAATAAATAGTTTTTATAAAAGCAATGCTGCGTTAATGTTTTTCGTGAAAAACGAATCTTCCCTTTATTGTAGCAAGTGAGCAGACAAGTGAGTGCACCCACTCTGTAAATAAAAAAAATAAATTCTCAGTGGACATGAGAGGGTTTTTTTCCCCCCAGTATGCTGACAATGACTAGACCACTTGTGGATTATTTCTTCATTTACATCTCAAATGTGAGCTTTACCAAATGTTCATTTGGTGTGTCTTCATTTTTTTCACCATTTGATACGTTCAATATATTTAGTCTCTGCACATTGACAAGTCTCATTTGAAATCAATAACCAACATTTTCAAGAGTATTTTATATGCCACAGAAAATAGATGTTCAAGTTTGTTTTGTTTTTTTAAGAAATCAGTTGTGGTGTACCGTACCTACAGTATTCATGTTGGTCACTGTAGATTCTGTATTGGTCACTAGGTGGCGCCATTTTATTGCCGTGATTTTGCTACCGAGGGCCATTACTTGGTACGAGCTCAAATTTTACGTCATATTGCAGGTTTTAGGAATGTTTTAAAAATAGATATTGCTATTCGTTGAAGCACATTTATCTATGGTTACAATTTAAAAATATATGACATTGTCTGTACACAGTCAGGTTGATATTCCTCGGTTGTTTCGAGTGCACGCAAGTGTCGTACTGTACCGGCTGTTGTAGTAGATCCTGGTGGCCGCCAGAGGTGGCAAAAGTACTCGCACAGTACAGGAAGAAGTCGACTACTGTATACTGTACTTTAATGTAAAAGTAATCAAGATTTTTTTTTTTTACTATTAGTACTCAAAACCGTTTAAACTAACTTTTACAAAACAACAATTACAAAAGTGTCTCTGCACACAAAATAGTTTCCTTTTTTTAATAACGAGCAAAAGGTTCAAACTGACAATTGAAAAAAGAAGTTGTTTCTTAGAGCCGACAACATTAAACAGTTCCCTAAAATAAGGTCATGGATGAGGAATATTTTGCTTCTCTGAATCAGTTGCCATTATTGTTCATGCTCCCCAGTACACATTCCTTCACCTTGCTGTTTTTCTTGTTTTCTGCCTGACAAGTCCCTAAGACATGAGAATAGGTCACGATCTCAGCTGTCATTGTCTTTCAGTTTTACATTTTTATTTTTGTGTCGCCACCTTGGAGGTTGAAAAGTGCAACCAGAGTGTACTTTATGTATTTTGAACAAATGAGTGTGGTCATATAAACGTAAGATGTTCGACATTTTACCCCATCCAAGTGTGTGGCTGTGAAAACTTTCAATCAATTAAAAAAAAAACTCTTAAAAGCAGAAATACTAAGGAAAAAATGTTTCTTATTGTCTAACTACTAGTTACTACCTAGGTTTTCATTTCGTTTGTGATCAATGTTTAAAAAAAATGAACTTGCCTTCGTGGGACTGTAGGTGTTGTTTGTTTAGTAAAATGCTGGTTGAAGGTGTTGAGTTGTTGTTAGCAACAAGAACATAATGTCCCTTAGCCTCTCACTGGAAGAGTTTCATCCCTCATTCTTTTCCTTTTTCTGCCAGCCAACGCAGTCAAACATTAAGCTAAATATTAACAGAGTTTAAGTCCTTTGGCCACAAGTATTTTCACAGTTGACATTTCCCATTTGTTTGGAGTTTACCGATAGTTATCGTTATAGTCACCTTCTTGATAGATAATTTTAAAAAAGTTGGTGGAGAGCTAACTTCATGAAGATGGCCCAAAACATGCATCATGTCAACGTTTCATCCACAGGAATATGTACCTATCATCCCACTTCTGGCAGTTATGAGTCAGTTCAATAAATTAGTTTTAAATGATGCATTTCTATGTACGCTTTTTGGTTTTGTTTTTTTTGAGTGAAAGTAGAAGATATCTTTTTGTGGACCTAAAACGTGGATTTAACAGGATTAACAAAACCAGAACTGGTTCGATATCAAATGCGGCTATGAATGGATTTTAGCTGATAAACTGGAGGAATTGAGTCGACTAATATCACTGGTATTCTGGATTTTAATCAGAGAATTAGGTGTATCAATAGCCAGCCTCAATACCTGTTTGCTCATGCCGATTTTGAAGAGCCATTTGAATGAAGAGACAAACAACAGGCTGGCTTGTGCACACAGTGAAAAAAAAAGGAAGGTGTGGTCATGGCTGTTGATTACTTTCTTCTGGGTGAATATGAGACAGAACAAGCAGGAAAGGACAGAGAAAAACGGAGTGCTGGAGACATTAAGATTGCGAGGTACGTCTGATAAATATGCTTCAGTGTATGCCGGTGTACTCTGCTATAACGCAATCCTTTGAACATTTTATTTTAAAAAGTGAAGCTGATCTCAACTAAGCTAGTCAAATATTGTTTTTTTTCTCCCCCTTCTGCATGACATCACGTGTGAAATTGAAAACAAAACCTGTTTTTTTTCTGAATACAGTGAGTCTACATTTAAACCATGATTGACTAAATACTACTAATTATTTTAATAATTTCCAGACATCCTTCATGAACAAGCGGTGTGACCAGTTTCAACATGAATAATAACCAGGTACGTCATTAAAAAAAAGAAAAATTATTACTGGCCTTTCTTCTGCTTCTCTTTTCAAATAATATTTATAATACTGTACCAAAGCAATTATAGACTGATTCACTTTAGCCACTCGAAATTACTGTTGAACTATTTTCTTTTCTCTTCTTCAGACTAATGGTCCCACGTACGACAACATCGGCTTCCAGCATGAGGAAAGGCGACCCCCACCATTCGCCCCACAGCAAGGGATCTATCCTACTCTCCCCGAGCCGACTCCAAGCTATGTCGCCTTCGCTCCCAAACCGATCAACACCCACCAAACGACGACCCCTGCCGCGCCACAAAATACCACAGAAAACAAAGGTAGTCACTAAATGCTGGTTTATACCCTGTTTTGTGTCAGAACCATTCTCTGACCCGCTCCCCTGAGTTGCGAGACAAACGTTTGATTGTAACACTCGAGAAAGACTCCTTGTCATCCCGTTTAAGTTCTTATTATCGTTAGTATTGTACCTCACTCTATATGGATCTACATTTAAAAACACCAAAACAAAACATATATATCAACAAAAAAGTGTAACAATCGCGGTGTCTAATCATAGACCTAATCATAGATCGAGGTGTCTAATCATAAACATTTATTGTTTTCCAAAAAGCCACACATAACTAAATATCAAATATGATCAAATATTATAAATTAATAAATAAATCTGAACATAAATCATAACACTAATTATGATATAAATATTAATCAGATAACCCTTTTCAGGTTTTTCACAGGAAAAAAAAGACCATGAAACATTTACTTTCTTGTCGACACCACTCCAAATCTTTTTGCCAATATTCCGTTTTATTTGACAGGGACATGTCCACGATTTTTTTTTCTGGAGGGTGGGGTTTCAAAAATGCATGTACAAGTCTTGATCATGTGGCCAGACTGAAAAAAAGCTCATCTGCAAATTAGCTTCATGTGACAACAAGAGTCTGAGAAAGGTTCTGGGATGCTGTGTAACTATAGCTTTGTTCAGCATTGTTTGAGGGGAAAAAAAGCATCCACCAATGTTTATAAGATAGACACTACCTTATTTAATAAGGTGGAGACACACAGCTATTAGTCCAAAGCAGCTAGTCTAGTGTATGTGC
This sequence comes from Hippocampus mohnikei, assembly GCA_026261675.1. NCBI lineage: Eukaryota > Metazoa > Chordata > Actinopteri > Syngnathiformes > Syngnathidae > Hippocampus > Hippocampus mohnikei. The sequence goes on from JAKGUB010000325.1 coordinate 5,661,524, forward strand.
AAATGAGTTTTTATGGCTAAATTTAGCTGTTGGGGCTTTTAATCAGGTGCGTTTTTTATTATTATTTTTTTTAGTCTGGAAATGACGGTGCAATGCAATATTGACCACATTTTGATAGATCAAACTGTGTCCTAATAAAAAGTAAACAAATTTTTAAAATCAGTGTCAAAAATATATTTAGGGACACACAAAGGATTTCTGATTACATTTTGCTGTCGACCAATGTCATTGATACATATGAGTAACAAATAACTACCAAAAAACCCAACTGTTTTCGCATTTGTCCTGCATTATACCAATATGTTCATCGAGTAAGTAAGTTATTTTTTATTTGTAAATATTATAATTTGTTATATATGCATGATTTCCACTCCGCATTTCTTCTAGTGACATCCCCATGCATATGTAATAAAACTGTGATAATTTAGCATTTTGCCTACATTATAGTAATACGTTCATAGTCAATTTCCTTGTTTGGCTGCCCTGTTGCAACGTCTCTCCATGTCACACTGTCTAAGGTAGAGATGAAACTACAGTGCGTATAGCTTTCGGGGCTTACAGTTAACATTTGTATGTAACTGTGTTTACCTTGTCTTGAAAAAGTACCTGATGTTTACATTGTGACTCAAAGTCTGTTTTGTCCTTACAGGAAGAACAAGGTGTCAATGGAAACGTATCCTGTGTGCATCCATATGTGTATTTCTTGTTCTGGTGATCCTCACCCTCTTATTGTGGTACTTCCGTAAGTCACAGTTTATTACCATTAGACCATTAGAACTGTAAGTCACAACCCCCCATCCACCCCCGGTTTTAACCTCAAAGGCTTAAGCAAAGATACAACTTCTGGGTCAGGTTTTTCCAGAACTCAGGAGTGTCTCATTTTTCGTCTAGTCTGAGCTTCTTTCAAGTTATTTTTCAGACGAAAATTCATTCAATTACTTGATTTCTACAATGTTTCAGAGGGTGGTGTTATTTTTCTGAATGAATTCCCATGACCTCCACCACACACATCGGCGGAGCGCTGAATTTGTCTGCCTGCGCCTTGCTCAAATACACCCAAATTGACCTGCTTTTTGCAAGTCTAAAATGTAGACTATTTTTTGTAACCAAATTTGCAGATGCGCTGGGGTGCGGCAGGAACACCCAGTGAGGCATAGCGCATTTACCAAATTCACAAACACGATGAAGTGGATGTGGCTTACATCTGCATGAGCACAATTGAATGAATTTTACGGTAGTTTATCTCTCAGCAGCTTTTATTGTGTCTTCATATCTTTATTTGTGTGTTTCATGGCAGTGTACTACCAGTGTGCACTCGGCAAGTCATGCAGGTATAGTCTGAAGTGTCTACACACCTCCCAGTGGTGTGATGGCGTCACCGATTGTTCACATGGCGAGGATGAGTCCAACTGCTGTAAAAACCTTTACACTTTCTTTCAGTCTTGGAAACACAAACCGTGCATAGGATTTGTTTGGCTCAGCGATATTCCTGTTATTTAACAGTTCGCCTTTCTGGAAGCAACTTTATGCTGGAGAGTTTCTCATCTGAGAGCCAATCGTGGATTCCTGTATGTGGCGACAGATGGGATGACAATTTTGGGAAAGCTGTGTGCGGGCAGATGGGTTACAAGAGGTGAGCTTCTCGACTATATAAACATTTGCTCCCTGTTCTTGAGTGAACTTTTACATGGGATTCAAAACCACAGTAATAAGTCCCGAATACATTGAGATATATCCAACCGCTGATTGAACGGATTCCGTTCAATTGACATTAAGCCAAGAAGAAATGTTTAAATGTGCTCGATAGGACACCTGATCTCCTGAAAATAATGTAAATGTAAAGTTAGCATTTATGTTATTTGTGTTAAAGTATGTTTGTCCAACCTCACTGATTACTTTGTTTTGTTTGGCCCATAGGCAGGATTATGTAACCTACAGGCAAACAAATGTGGGATCTTTAACCTCGAGAGGATTCATGAAGCTAATGCCTGGCAGCGACCATAAATCGCTAATACAGTCCCAACTCTCTTTCAGGTTTGTGAACTAGCTAATGCACGATCATGGTTAAAAGAAAATGTTGTATCTTGTTTTCAGACATGTAATCAATATGATGTGATATGTTTACTGAAATTCTTTTTTTATTGTCATCAGTCAAAGTTGCAAAGGGAAATCTGTCGGGCTTCGTTGTATGGGTAAGATACTGCTTAAATTATTTCCATATTCCAAAGGCTTAGCTATAGCTAATATAAGTTGCCAAAAAGTAGATATCAATTGATCCATTTTAAAAGTAGCAAAAATTAAACATCAGGGTATATCTTTAAAATCTACAGCTTGTGTCATCTTCCTGACATCATTTGTAAAACAACCAGTGTTAGCCATGCCATGTTCGGGGTATGTTGTCAGGGCCGGCAAGCTGATCAGATTTCAGACTTTGTGCTGCAATTTCAGCTGAATATACTCAGCCTCTTCATAGTTAGTAGTGCCACCTAATGTAACACAAACTAGATGTATTCCCTACTTCATCTTGCTACGTTTCATTTTGATGACAAAGGGAAGTGTAGCCCAACCCACATTGGAAAGGAATGCAACTTACTGTCGGCCGTGTGGACCAAAGTCTGACACTGGATGTACAAGAAACGAACAGCCCGTATTATGGGGTCAGGTACACCATGCTCATGGAGCACCCCTACAATACCCCTGAGAAACAGTTGAATACCTTATCCAAGTCCATAAAGCCAATCTAGATTTATTGGGCGAACTCCCATGCACTCCCCAGTTCCTTGCTCAGAGTGTAAAACTGGTTCGCTGTTCAAGGGCCAGACAAAAGTCACACTGCTCTTCTTGAATCTGAAATTTGACTTTGACTTCCTTATGGACCTGCCTCTGCAGAACCCCTGAATAGACCTTCCCAATAAGGCCAAGGAAGAAGTGGGATCCCCTGTAATTGGAAAACACTCTGGGCCAATACCGAGGCACTGTCCATGATGGCATTTCAGCCAGGGCAACCTCACAATATCCAGAGTCTTGAAGAACTCTGGGCCAATCTCTGCCAAGGAGTATTTGGCCATCTGGGCGACCTCAACCCCAGGAAAAAGAAAGCAAACTTCAGATACACTGGACTTTCCTCATAAGAAGGAATGCCGGTGGACTTGAGGCTTTTTAAGCATTCTGCTCTGACTCACAATGTGCCCCAAGTTGAGGTCTGCAGAGGACCACGCCCACTATATACAATGCTAGTGGTGTACTGTTTCCTGCTCCTGAGATGCGGGATGGTGGACGAGAATTTCCTAAAAGTAATCCGGAACTCATTCTGTATGGCCTCACTGAACTTCTCCCATGCCTGAGATTTTGCCTCAGCGGCCACCATAGCAGCATTCCTCTTAGCTTGCATCCATTGCTCCAGAGTCCTGTAGGTCAAAAAGCACCTGAAGGACTGCTTTATCTTAACAGCATTCCTCACCATTGGTGTCCACCAAC